>OX411734.1:15312247-16022865 GCA_948252095.1 Dicycla oo
AAACATAATGCTACTAATTTGATACAATAGAAAAGAATCACGAAGATAGCTCTAAAATTTTCTTTTAACAAATAAAAACCATTCTAATATAGGTACGTGCAATAATTCTGATTTGTCAGATTATTCTACAAGCAACATATTAACGTAAAGGTGTTTTAATTTTTTAGTCCAGTCAATAGATTTTTGTAAATAGATAATTGCTTCATAATTTCCAATAAATTACTAACGTTGTGTCATCGCGCTTCTCCTTCTTTTTCTTTTCTATGCAGTCTGATAGTGACCGCGCTTTAGGTCCTGTAGTCCCTTTAAGTGTTAACGTGCACTAAAAATTAGCAAAAAAAAATCCATCAAATTGTTAGAAAGAATAAAAAAATCCGATATTCAAAACATCACTGTTACTTGACAATGAGTAGGTAAGTACACACGATACACCAAATACGACAAAACTAAATAAATGTGTTTGTAGTACCAATGTCAGTGGGTTATGAACACAAATTGTATTACGTAAGATTACAATATCAACTGATTCTCATAGACGAAAATATAGCAAACTAGAAAAATATAGACACGTCATGTTTTTGGAGTTTGTACTCCTAAAGAATCGATTTTCATATATATGAGATATATGAGATAGTTTCAGATATATGAGATAATAAGTTTATTTAATATGTTTTAGTTAGTAAGTGCCAGCTTGTTTACTCATATGTTATGGATCTCTTGGTATGAAAATAAAGATTTATTTATTTATTTTGCCAATGGAGAAGGAAGATACTTAATTAAGTCCTCCGAAGCCGAAACCTTCAAAAATTTTTGGGACCAATCAAGAAAATTTCTAACTAGCCTTACACACATTCCGAGGGATTATTCCGATAAAACGAACAGCAGGGTGACAGATCGGAATCTATTCCGAGCCACAGTCCGTAACCCCAGAAGGAAGTTTTTAAGTCAGGCCTGATCGCGAAACCAGAGAACTGCATCCTAATTGTGTAACACATCACAGTCGGTCGTTTTGAAGGATATTGCTAAACCATTGCTTCGTAGGATTGAAAAATTCGTCTGGCCAACAACGTAGATAACGCAATGAATGTGGGTGAACTGCCAAAATGGAACCCATTGCGATCAATTTTATTGTTAGAATGTGTGTTACGCAATTACCCCTGGTTGTTCTGGCACTTCTTGGATGCACTAGGGGATAAACAATTTCGAAGTTTTCCAGCCATGAACCAGAAGCCTTGGATTGGATTCCAAGGCTGAAAGCTTCAAAATGTGCTTTTATTTGGAAAATAAGTGGATAAATAACAAAAAAATCTATATCTTAGGTTAGGTTAGGAGGCGTCTAAGTTGTCTAAGTCTATCGAGGAAACACATACCTATATATGCACCGTAAGGACTACTCTTGCTTGCAGCACTCAGTCGCTATAGTAAGGCTATATAAGGTATATAAACTATAGTATACCTAGTAGTAGTAGTACCTAGTAGTAACTATAGTAACTATAGTATAGTTCAGCTATAGTAAGGGTATATGCTAAAAGATGTGATCATCGTGTGCATGGGATTTTGTTTTCAAATAGGTCAGATGTAAGTTTACTCGATAGTACACATCATCGAAAGATTGTACCATAATCGTGTTTCCCACGATTTACATCAGGATGTCCGTTAGGATAACCTGAAAGCTGAAATACTGACACACAAAGACACCGACATCATTCAGCCCGCACCTATCTAAAAACACCGCTGTTTACAAATCAATTTTGCTTCGAAATTCAAACAACGATGTACTTTCTCTGTCAAACGTTTTAAAACGACAAACATTTTTTTTTAATAGGACCCCTCTGTCCTCCGTTCTCGATTGGTCGGGGGTGGAAGCGCGCGCACGCGATTGGTCGGCTCGAGGGTGGTAGCGAGGGCCGGCAGCCAATCAGAACGCTTCCCGCGAACGTGCCCTATCTCACTTCGGCGCCCTTCAGGATTTAAGGGCCGTAAGGTTGTGTTTGCGCTGCATTTTACGCTGTTTGTCAATTTAATTGATGTTCGTTTTTTAAAATGAGGGCTGGAAGTGGTTTATAGGCATTTGTGTGGATCGGGTATCGTGTGGCGGTAATTGTAATGTGGCAATACTACTTTCCTTTACTATGGTAGGTAGGTTCAACGGTTGGAAGGTCATTGCTATTAAGGTTGTAGTGGTTGGAGCCATGCAGCCTAAATAAAAAACCGGCCAAGTGCGTGTCAAACAAAACGTAGTTGAATAACATGTTCTCCCATACATTGATATACGTCACAATCAATTCTCCCACTGTAAATTTAAGTTTGTAAACTCCATTTTTTATGTGAAAAAAATACAAATTAACTATTTTCGGACATTTTCCTTTACCTGTGCTGTGAGACCTTGCTTTTGCCAAATTTCATGATTCTAGGTCAACGGGAAGTACCCTATAGGTTTTGATTCCCTTGTTAAATCGCAAAATATGTGACATAAACGATCATAATTTTTAATCGCGTTGACTTACCTACCTACAGGTTTGATTTTTACACAGCTGAAAGAGACCATAAACCCAAGTATTTGATATAAATTTGAACTTGATACCTCTACGCGTTTCTGAGAAAAAGGGTCTTGACAGACAGACAGACAGACGCTCAGACGGACAACAGTGATCATATAAGGGTTCCTTTTTCCTATTGCGGTACGGAACCCTAAAAATCAATCTGCCTAGCCTTTTCGCAGCTACCTATGTTAGGGTCGGCTTCCAGTCTAATCGGATGCAGCTGAATATTTTACATGGAGCGACTGCCTATCTGACCTTCACAACTCCGTTACTGAGTAACATGATACCCCTTAGTAAGGGTGGTGGTCAGAATTGGTGGATTCTGACTACCCGTAACGACCCAAGGATCTACGAATGACAGCCTGGACACGATTTAACGTACTTAGCCAAGAGCCCCCTTGCAGCCAAATGCAATAGATTGATGTTAAAAACTTATCCTTACTTGGTTCTCTACCATGTGAGCCTACTGGGTTTTAATATTGAATTATCAACGAAATTGACATTAAACTATCACACGAAGACGTTTTCTAATATTGCGTTAACCTAAAATTGATAAAGCGATTGTTTTTCAGTTCAATGGTACAGACGCTAGCAGGTCATGCTATCCGAAACTGTAAAAAATTTCCCAATCAACCTTGAACCTAATGTTTTAGCGATAAAGTTGAAAATGTTTTAAAGAAATTTGACAGATTGTAGTAGCTTGATGTGCTGGCGTCTGTACTACATAACAACACGCCTGTAATCCCCGGAAGGTTAGACAGAGATGCAGCACGTATAGTAGGTACTTACACCCACATTTTGCCAGTTATGTTTAGGGGCGAGCCTTACCATCAACCGGGCTCTGGGCTGCTCCTGAGCAATTCCAGATTGAAAACCCAGGAACACTTTGCCCGACCCGGGAATCGAACCCAAGACTTCTTGCTCAGCAGTAGCGCTTCCAACAGTAGCGTTTGGGTCGGCTTCCAGTCTAACCATATGCAGCTGAATACCATTATTTTACATGGAGCCACTGCCTATCTGATCTCCACAACCCAGTTACTGGGTAATACGATACCTCTTGGTAAGACTGGTTGTCAGACTTTCGGGCTTCTGACGACCCGTAACGACTGTCAAAGATCCACGAATGACAGTCGGGACCAACGGCTTAACGTGCTTTCTGAGGCACGGAGGAGTCTCGGTATGAAAAGATGGTCAAGACCAACCCCGGCAAACGTAGCTTAACCTGATGGATTGACCCGTGCGGCTGTTATTATTTAGCCACGAGCTCCTTAAAACTTCTCTTCCCATATTTCTAACTTCTTTTGCTTTAGGCTGAGTCTTGTCATGCTCTGTCAAGCAATCGGACTAGGTACAGACGCCAGCACATCAAGCTACCCGAAACTGTCCAATTTTTCCCAATCAATCTTGAACCTAATGCTTTAGCGATAAAGTTGAAAATCTATTAAATACATTTGACAGATTGTAGTAGCTTGATGTGCTGGCGTCTGTACTTCTGAGGATTTTGTGAAGTGAACCAAACAAAATGGTTATGTCCGTTGTTATAATCGACGGGATAATAATAAATTATGCGTACCAAGATCAACCACGGCATTGATGCGTAAAAGTATTTTTTGTTTAGCACCAATCATTTATAATTAAATCCCAAAACCTATTAGAGAAATGCCTACTGCTCTGTTTAAAATACATTTAAAAAAATATCTCATAGCCAAATGCTATTATACCTTAACGGATTTTTTAAATGACCATTATTAATTAAATAGATTAGAGGAGCTCGTGGCTAAGTATTAACAGCCGCACGGGTTGATCCATCAAGTTAAGCTACGCTTGCCGGGGTTGGTCTGTGGATGGGTGACCATCTTTTCATACCGAGATTCCTCCGTGCCTCGGAAAGCAAGTTAAGCCGTTGGTCCCGGCTGTCATTCGAGGATCTTTGACAGTCGTTACGGGTCGTCAGCAGCCCGAAAGTCTGACAACCAGTCTTACCAAGGGGTATCGTATTATCCAGTAACGGGGTTGTGGAGGTCAGATAGGCAGTCGCTCCATGTAAAATACTGGTATTCAGCTGCATCCGGTTAGACTGGAAGCCGACCCTAACATAGTTGGGAAAAGGCTAGGCAGATTGATTAATTAAATAGATTCCTGTAATTTTTTCACAATTTTACAATTTGACCCCCAAATCTATATAACAATACTTTTTTTATATTTTTAATTATCATTGGAATTAAATTATTAATTTAATAGTTTTCTGTGTAGACTCAATTTTTATGGTTAAACCAAAAATATGATGATTGTACGCCATAAATGGCAAAACATGCAGATCTACCTGTTATTTTAAGACATTAATTATTTGATGCATAGTTATCTAAATATTACCTAAATATTGGTCTAAATCAAATGATTATGGGTATATGGCTACTGCCAAGTAGTCACATAACTCTCAAATAATAACGATGTAAGCAGCTGTTTCTGTTTACTATTTCAAAACCATAAACAAGAATACTGGTGACCAGTTACTTATTATCGATCGCTCATAACTCAAAGACCCAGAGAGCGATAATAATATTTTTTCAAAAATGGAACACTGGAACGTCAAAACAGTTTCGAATGTCGAACTGAAATAAAAAAAAACAAAGCTTTGTTCGTTTGTGAGTGTTCGATATTCGAATAGCTTTTGTTCTTTGTTCGGTTAACGCGACCGTTAATAATATGTGACGGGTCGAATTATTAGCGGGTCAGGACTAAAATGTCGTATTGTAAAGTACTTTTGAAATCTTGATGTGTTAAGTATTTTGTCCTTCGATATGGATACTTTAATCTATCCACCATTCTCTACTACTGGACATAAACCTCAACTAAAATAGCGTCAGCCTTCCACCTTTTGCATCCAAGTCAAACCCTAAAGTTTATTAACTGACCTGTAGGCCAAGTGGCATTCGCTTCGAAGCGATTCTATTGCTACAATCGCTATCGACGCGTATCTCTATGGAAATGCTGATCTATGTTCACGTGACATTTCGATAGCTTATCTCAACCCCATACACTTTTGCCTTTTCTACTACCGTCATCGTTAATCGAATATTACTTTGGCTAGGCCCGCTGATACTGAAAGTTTGTTTCATCTGTTTCTACTTTTTACTTGCAAAATTTTCTTCTAAAGCCTTCAGTAACGTTAAGCAATTGTGTGATAACATGACAAGTGACCTACGTCTATGTCTATCTCTGCAAAGTGAGAGTGAACAGGCTTCTTCTGGGTAAGCTCACTCCATCGTTGACTTTGTCTCTGTCACCTCTGACCTAGATTAAGTCAAGAGCAAACCCATCACAAATAAAAAACAAAAAAAAAATGTCTACCCTCGTCGAATATCCAAAACGTACCTATCAATTTGCGTGGCTAAGTTGGACTTAATATATATAAAACTGGAATATAAGTCTGAAATCATCAACCCGTCTTGAGCAAGCGTGGTCAATGCTCGTGGAACAAAAATTGGCTGTCACATTACTGCTGCATATACATAGTACATACTTATCTAATCGTAGCGGAGGAAGCGTTTCATTCCGCAGCAGGCGCGGCAGCTTTCCGACGGGAATGCTTCCGTTTTCAACCTTCTTCAAAAACTGGAGGAGATTCTGAGTTCGTCGGAATCTTTTTTTTTTTTATGTACATACTTAAATAAAAAATATTCCGAAAATCAGGGAGCACACATTGACGACGCTGGAACCAGAGCGACATTTTTACCAATAATTGGTTTGTTACACAATGGCATAGAAAAATCATAATTCTTTCAGGCCATACTGATCTAAGTGCTTTTCCTTGAGGGATCACAACATACCTACCACTATGGAATTGATGCGTTTTGCAAAGTGTTCATTTTCTGAGTTAATTTAGATCACTCTGATTCTAGCGTCGTCACATATGGTCCCCGATTACTCGAAGACGGCTGGACTGATTTGGAAAATTCTTTTTTTGTTTGAAAGGCCGACTTAATTCTTAGGTCCCATATAAATTTTATTGACTTTGCTTGGGTAGTTTTTGAGTTAGCTTCAATAATAAGTATTTTTCCCACTTAGTATAAGTGGATGATGTTATAATAACTTCTTGTCATTGTTTTTACATAGCAGATAATGGTAGGTATTCGAATTTGTGTGAGGTAGGTACCACAATAAAAAAGCTTTTTTCCAAAATAACTCTAATTTCGGAAGTCGGTGGCAAACAACGAAAATACAAAACCGACTTCCGAAATTAATGTTATATTTCACATTGTAGTGATTTTTTTTTTTTTATGGTGGTTATCACACAAACGGTTGCTTTTTAGATGGGTAAGCTGTACCTACCTACTCTCGAGTACTCGGACTGTAAAAAACTGTAGCCTTTGAAAAAATAAAGGATATAACCAAAACTATAAGACGTTTACCAAAACAAGTTCAACTAAGATGAGTCGAGTCACTTATTTTTCCGTTGGTACCTAACGGCTTTTCGACAATGTAATAATATTATGATGAAATCATAAAATCAGTATATTTAAAACCGACCAGTAGGTATATTGCTTTCAAGATCTGAAAAGGCTTCACGCTTTTTACTAACACCAAGCCTCGTTCTCATATCTTTGCGACGTAAAACAAATAGTTTGGATATTCCAAGTTTTATTCACTCAATATTTTCCTCTATGTAAAGAAAGAAAGAAAGAAAGAAAGAAGGAAGAAAAATACTTTTATTTGTCAGAGAAACACGTGCATACAAAAAGATAATTAACTCGAGCAATACAAAAAGAAAATCAATCAATCTGCCTGCCTAGCCTTTTCCCAACTATGTTGGAGTCGGCTTCCAGTCTAACCGGATGCAGCTGGATACCTGTATTTTACATGGAGCGACTGCCTATCTGACCTCCACAACCCAGTTACTGGGTAATACCCCCCTTGGTAAGACTGGTTGTCAGACTTTCGGGCGTCTGACGACCCGTAACGACTGTTAAAGATCCACATGACTGCCCATCCATCAAATCCATCCATCAATGGTCATCCATCTTTGCATACATATAAAAGAAAAGTAAAACAAAACAAAATAGATCTAGTACATATCGCGATGTAGCTTCTTGCCTGCGACCTGACTAAATAAAAACCAAGACAAAGCGCTGTCAACAGTGACGTGAGGCCGGTTTCATAAACATGTGTGCACTTATTGAGGTGTAGTTTAGTTGTAGTTTGGTGTAAATGTGTCAGAGTGAACGTCTACACACAGAGCGAGGTGTAGTTTGGCGCATGCTTCACTGTATTGTTCACAGTGCTATGTCTTGGTCTTGGTTTTATGGTTATTTGTTCAGAGCCTGCGACTTTATGCGCGTGTTTTAACAATAATGTCCAAGATATACATACTCAGAAAGAATATTATTATAATATTATCTTCCTGGAACAGCGTGCTGTGCTGACGCTGCTGCTGTGGCTGCGGAAAACCTCAAGCGGCGGAAATATTACCTTATCGGCAACTATATTTTCGAGCCGTTTGGGGTTGAAACCCCCGGGCCGTGGAGCCCGAGTGCTTATGGTTTGTTCAACGAAATCTCCAAACGGCTGGTTGACACTTCCCGTGACCCAAGGGTAGGCTTTTACCTTGGCCAGAGGTTAAGCATTTCCATACAAAGTCTCTTGGGTAGGTACATTACCAGTCGACAGCGACGCGTAGGAATTTTTTGACGCCTTATTTTAGTTTTTTAAGTTATTAAGTTTGTTTGTTACCTTTTCACGCCTAAACCACTGAACCGCTAATCCTGAATACGTTCTCACGTGTACAGAAACGGACATAGGGTACCTTTCATCCCGCAAAAAAGTACTTTTCCCGAGGAAAACAACAATAACGTTCTAATGATAATAGATGGCGCCACGTGTCTTTAGAATCATGATTGAATCACATTAGAAACTTTAGTAGTGTGTTGAGTTTTTTTTTTTATTTAACGAGGTACCTACCTAATACATTTTCATAATACTAATATGCGAAAGTGTGTTTGTTTGTTACGCTTTCACGCTAAAACCGCTACACGGATTTGAATGAAATTTGACACATGGGTAGACTATGACCTGGATTAGGACATAGGATACTTTTGATCCCGGTAATGCGTTCCTGTGGGATAATTTCCGACAACCACGCGGGCGACGCCGCGGGCAAAAGCTAGTTATTAACAAATATAATATTAATTGAAAATGTCACGGTACTAGTGTAGAGGAGCTCGTGGCTAAGTAATAACAACCGCACGGGTCGATAAAGCAGGTTAAGCTACGCTTGCCGGGGTTGGTCTGTGTATGGGTGACCATCTTTTCATACCGAGACTCCTCCTTGCCTCGGAAAGCACGTTAAGCCATTGGTCCCGGCTGTCATTCGTGGATCTTTGACAGTCGTTACGGGTTTTCAGAAGCCCGAAAGTCTGACAACCAGTCTTAGCAAGGGGTATCGTATTACCCAGTAACTGGGTTGTGTAGGTCAGATAGGCAGTCGCTCCATGTAAAATACTGGTATTCAGATGCATCCGGTTAGACTGGAAGCCGACCCCAGCATAGTTGGGAAAAGGCTAGGCAGATTGATTGTCACGGTACTATTCCGCCGCCGTAAGGAAAAATGACGTAGGTATCTAGGTACAGAAATATTCAAATGGAGAAAAAAAAACATTTTGTCCTGTTTAAAATACAAGATACAAAGGCAGATGCGTCTTTTAATAGTAAGAATTATTAGGTTTTCGTTAAGTTTACGACAATATAAAAATACTGGTAGATGCGTCTTTTTTTGCTGATTCCGAATATGTACCTAAATAACTCTATTTCGAAAAAAAATATCACATACGTCTTTATTCTTTGGCAGTATTCGTCTTGGTATGTTCTTAGTGTATGCTAATAAGAATTAGTTTCGAATAAAAATCCTATTCTATGATGTAGTATAACATAACATGACGCCTGTAATCCCAGCAGGGTTAGACAGAGGTGTTCCCAGTAGACTGACGTTTCGCTAGTTATGTTCAAGAGGATTACATGACCTAAACGCAAATAACGCAAGTTTTAAAATGCCTAAAAGTATATGATCTACTGCAGTAAGCAAAATCAGAAAAATATATGATATTATTCAGGATATATGCTAGTTAGATAGTGTGTTGAAAACATAATACAATTAATTCGATACGATAGAAAAAAATCACGAAGATACCTCTACGATTAAAAACCATACTAATATACATCCAGATTTTTTGTCAGATTATTCTACAAGCAACATATTAACGTGATAATGTTTTATTTTTTTAGTCCAATCAATAGATTTTTTGTAAATCGAATTGCTTCATATTTTGCAATAAATTACCAGCGTTGTGTCATCGCGCTTCTCTTTCTTTTCTATGCAGTCCGACAGTGACCGCGCTTTAGGTCCTGTAGTCCCCTTAAGTCCCATAATAATAGGGGGCGTGCTAATTGTCATCAACCGGGCATAAATCCAGATTCTAGGCTGCTACTCAAAAATTTCTGATGGAAAACCCTAATAACGCTTTATCCGACCTGGGAATCAAATCCAGGACCTCATACTCAGCTATAACGCTTGCAACCAACGAGGCAGTCTATAATGCTATTCTGTACAGGGTGACTGGTAATTAGTGACCGATACTTAAACACATGATTGTACTCATGATAACAAACAACTTTTACTACGGGACCAAATTCGAATTCGCGAAAAAAAATCAGCTGTCCCATACATTCATGACCGCATAACTCGTCAAATGTAGGGAGCTGCTGATTTTTTTTCGCGATTTCAGGTTTGATCCCATAATAAAAGTTGTTTGTTAGCATGAGTACAATCATGTGTTTAAGTATCGGTCACCCTATATTATGTCTCTTCAAAAACAAAGAATGGGAAGCTGGCTCTATAAACAAGAATTACAGTTTCATCTGCTTTTACTGGTATGCATTGTAATTATTTTCTTATCTACAACAAAATACTGGATCTCATCTAAGAAAGTATTATAACATAAAATAAATTCTTCCTTTTCCTTTTGCAATTCTTACAAATATGATTGAAGCCGCTTTCATTTCGGATTCTGCTGAATCCGTCGGAAACAAACTGGTGATTTTTCTGTAATACTTGTGTGTTGTATGTACCCTTTAGTGGCTTTATAGGTCTTTTTCAGGTGCCAGAACATGTACAGTCACGAGCAAAAATATGTATACACATAACAAAATTCAAAATCGTTTTTCTCGTGTAATAACGAATGCATTTTTAAGAAATGACCTATTTCATAATAGTATGGGTTCCAAAATGTTATGTTTGAAACAAAATGAAATTATGATCAATACAGTAGGAAAAAATCAATTCTAAAAGTTGCTCAATGTATACAATTGTAGGTCGCCTACATAAGTTTTGCAATTAAAATGAATAACAAGGACCGTCTCTTTGTTGATCGAGCGAGCCAAGCGTCTCTGCTTCAAGTCTGGCATTTGCTTTCCTCTGTCAGTTTGTTGCTGCTCCTCTACAGGTCGTATTTTACAACCGATCTGGACGAACCTTGGTATACAGGTTTTACGACTTTATAGAATTTTTTGGTGGTTGGGGATTTTTGATTGGAGGGGCACTTCCTCTAAAAGGAGGCTACTGGATATCAGATTTCAATGATTCCTTTTTTATTAAAAAAAAAAAAAAAAACAAAACATGGTAAACATCATGGTTTTAAATAACTCGCGAGGTATACCTACCTAACTTTTCACAAGCCTACTAGTGATCGACAAATTACATTTATATATCAGTAAATCAATCCATTTACCTCATTACTTTAATTCACGTGAAATTACCAAATATCCATCTATCCAAATGCCGCAAGGTTGCCTGCTTGTCAGTCTTCTACAGATTGTACTTCGGTGAGTGTGCTCAAGAACTCCACGACCTCATTCCACCGGCCCTTCTACCATCAGACATCTAAACGCACTGCCAGTTACCATCCCTACCTAATTGCTATTCCACTGAATCGCACTAAGCGCTTCCAAATGACTTTTATAATGCGCACAGCAAAAGAGTGGAACTCACTACCTGCCTATGTGTTTCCGAGCGCATACAACCCAAATCTCTTCAAAGTGAGAGTGAACAGGCTTCTTCTGGGTAAGCTCACTCTATCGTCGACTCTGTCTCTGTCGCGTCCGACGAGCAAACCCATCATAAATAAAAAATTAAAATTAAAAAACATGGTGTTCCCCAGGGTAGTATCTTAGGTCCATTAATATTTCGGCTTTAAGTTTTTCCTAAGTAAAGAAATGGCATGATGTGTGTAATATATTTTGTTTTTTTTTTTCATGTAAGTACTTATGTGGTGTACAAAAAAGTATATTAGTTAGGTACTTACACCGATAGTTTTGCCGTCATGGTGGAAAGAATCCAAAAAATAATCAGCGCGAATTCAACTAAAATGCATAGTCAAGCAAACTTTGAGTTTATCAGAATGCCTGTTACTTCTCCTATGTCATAGAGAGTATCTAAAGGTACAGTTACGAGCATAAAAAATAAGTTACTCAAGATACAAAAAAAGATTTTCCTCTAAAATATTGATATACATATTTTATAGTGTGACGAACATAGTAGGTATTTATCATCTGCCTAGCCTTTTCCCAACCATCTTGGAGTCAGCTTCCAGTATAACCGGATGCAGCTGAATACCAGTATTTCACATGAAGAGACTGCCTGTCTGACCTCCACAACCCAGTGGTTCTAGTGGTTTTCAGACTTTCGGGCTTCTGACGACCCATAACGACTGTCAAAATTACACGAATGAAAGCCGGGACCAACGACTTAATGTGCTTTCCGAGGCACGGAGGCGTCTTGGTATGTAAAGATGGTCACCCATCCACGGACCAACCGCGGCAAGTGTAGCTTACCCAGATCGATCGACCCGTGCGGCTGTAATTACTTATAAGCCAAACATAAGTTCTCAAAGTTACAATTATTATTTTACAACAAATAGGTACCCATTAAGTAACTTTTGGATTTCGCGTGACTGTACCTAATAAGGTAATGTCGTGAAAAAATATTAGCCACTCAGCAAGGTTGCTCTTGCTATCGGGGACTAGACCGCCCAGAGTGCGCCTGCGCCGGACAATCGCAAGTACCTACCTAGAGTCATTCTTGGAGACTGTTTGGCTCCTTTTTATTTTTTTGTTTTGTTGTTAAGATGTAAACAAAAATATGGATATATATTTTACACACAAATCTTAAATACAATATACAATCTAACAATGAAATATGTATATAATATGTACAAGTAATGTTTTTTTTAATCTATACTGTCCCAGTGCTTAGCAAAGGTCTCCTCCATACGTTTCCATTCGTCTTTATCTGCTGCCTCTTCCGGCCAACGAGGTGACGACACCCGTCTTCAGGCAAGTACCTAATATAAAGGAAAAATAAGGGGACAGCTCATTGGGTATCAAAATATTCGTCCGTATCTTTGTGAGCGGGAAAAGTGCCCAAAAGGCTGACAGCGTTGCCACGTTGGATGGCAATGCTGATTCTTTGACCCCAAAAATTGGCCAGCTTTCTGGTCAAGCTCTGATGAAGAGTCGACCAACCGTTTGGCGATGTCCCGAAATACTCGATGAGCACTTTTATGACCCCACGATGATGCCTAATTAAGGTACAAATTTCACCTTTTACATCGTGATACCTTTTTGTGTTACAAATTGCATTATGGGGTATTAACATTGTGTAGATATAGGTACGAGTTAGGTAGGTCACCTACAGATAACGCCTTATTGAAACCTCGATTTGGCGATATTTGTTTTAATTTTATTTTTAATATTTTTAGGGTTCCGTACCTAAAAGGCGTCTGTCTGTCTGTCAAGAACCTTTTTCTCAGGCACGCGTGGAGGTATTAAGTTCAAATTAATATCAAATACAAGTCTATGCTCCCTTGGAGCTCTAAAAAATGGAAGCTTCTAAGTCAACGCAATCGAAAATACAGCCATTTATGCGACATATATAAATCTCTACTACTCGCAAGTAAATCAAAATTATAGGGTACCTACTTCCCGTTGACCTAGAATCATGAAATTTCGCAGGTAGCAAGGTCTCACAGCACATATAAAGGAAAAAGGTCGAAAATCGTTAATTTGTAATTTTATCACATAATTTTTTTTCTGGGACGTGACCAATGTATGGGAGAACATGTTTTTCAACTACAATGTTAAGTTTGGTTTTGGGATAAATTATTTTCAACTACGGAACCCTTAATTGTGCGTGGTCCGACACCCACGTGGCCGGTTTTTATAGTGCTTGCTCAAAAAAAATGCCGTAGACTTGTGAGACTTGCTTTGATCGTAACGGAACGATTTATAAAATAACTTTTTTTGTGATGGCTTTGCTCTTGACTTTAGTCTAGGTCAGAGGTGACAGAGACAAAGTCGACGATGGAGTGAGCTAAACCAGAAGAAGCCTGTTCACTCATAACTTTGAAGAGATTCGGGTTGTATGCGTTCGGGAACACAGACGCAGGCAGTGAGTTCCACTCTTTAGCCGTGCGTATTACGAAGGATATTTGGAAGCGCTTAGTGCGAATTGGTGGAATGGCAACTAGGCATGTATGGTAATTTGCAGTGCGTCTAGATATTCGATGGTAGAAGGGGGCCGATGGAATAAGGTTGTGGAGTTCCTGAGCACACTCGCCGAAGTACAGTCTATAGAAGACCGACAAGCAGGCAACCTTACGGCGATGAGCCAAGCTGGTAAGCTTGGCATCAACCAGTTTTACGTCGCCAATGAGCCTCTTAGCTCTGCGTTCCACTGAGTCAAGCGCAGCAAGTTGGTATTTAGCTGATCCATCTAAATACCAACTGCTGCATGATTAATACTCCATGCAGGATCGGACTTGCGCTTTATCAAAAGTCAAAAGCTGTCCAGGCGTAAAGTATCGCTTCAGAAGAGAATTATTTTAGTTAGTATAAGAAATCTGCACTATTTCAATGCGTTTAAAACTCAATCAGTATATTGTGGATCCAACACTTCTGGAGGAATGAAGGTATTGGATGGGATCTAGTTTGTAACTCATGACGACGAACTTTGTGTACCTATTTAATATAGGTAGGTTTGTTTTAGTATTGTTCGCATGTAAGCGACATTTATATCTTTATTGAAAATAAAGTTTCTTCCGTTTCATAGTTCAGGAGCTATTAGTGAAAAGTGTTTTTCTTGAACAATAAAACAATCTTGTAATCAAACGCAAAGAAACATTGGATTTATACTATTTGACTAAGTAAATAAGATTTACAAAATAACATTTACCTTACAGGAATCCAATAAGAGCAGCAGCGCAGCAATGACCATTACTAAACATTATCAGATTATCACACAGCACAATAATACTACAAAACACCAAATCACCGCCATTGTTATTTTTCAAATTTCGAAAAACCGAAACGTCACCACGTCACTACCATTTCCGTAAAACCACACTTGTTTTTTTTTTTACTTAAAAACATTCTAAACTTGAAAGTTTGATTTTAAAATGTCATTTTTAATTAATGATTGCAATTTTAATCAAAACAAATTAATTTGGTAAACTTCAGAACGTTATCTCGAGGCGATCGTCGCCGGTTGACTGACAGGCGATGCCGTGTCCCGCTCCCTCACATCCAGAGGGATAGGGGGCGAGAGGGCGACGGAAGGGGGGGGTAATCCCGGCTGAGGCTGAGGTGAGCGATAACAGCATGGAGTATTTTGACACGATTTTTTGTAAAAGGTATTATGAGTAAGCTGTATTGGAAGATGGGATAGATGTGTGCCTCCCTACCTAACGACAAAAGCTTAGTTATGAAAAATAGTAAGTAGACCAGTTTTGATGTTCTATTTTTGAAATAGGTACTGCTGTTTTTAAATGTTAGCAAAGGCCAAGTCAAAGAGATTGTCAAAGGAGGTCATGAGTTCACATTATTCAGCCTTACTGGATTTATTTATTCTAAAAAGATTCTAGCTAAGTACTCTTTTCTTACTGGTTAATCAGTCGTATTAGATTAAACCTCAAAGCTTTGTGAAGGAAAGTATGGAAATGACAGCGTAGCACGCAACTTACCTATATATCCACCTACAGGTAGGTTACCTGCAGTGCAGGTAACCTACCTGTAGGTAAATTAAACATAAAAGAACATGTAGCCTTGCATACACGCCTATCTATTTAGCGTTAAAAGTCATTCTATTAAAATATTCAATCGCTAAAAGCTCATTTTCCGTGAAAACACCATTATTTTCCATAAAAAGTTGAGCTTGTCATAACTCAGACGAGACCATTACTCGACCACAGACTAAACAAAACGAGCGCGGGAAACAGGTTTTCTTTTTTGTAACTCGTTTGCATTTGACGTTTGCCACTTCCCGCCTCCGTGCGTCGTGCGCGCTGATTGGTTGGCGGATGCCCAACCAGCGTGGAGTAAAACTGTTCTATTATATGAATGTCCGGTGATTTTTTAATTTGAATTGGCTTATTTTTTTTTTGGCTGTATGCAGTTTGTTGTTGTCTGTTATTTATGGGCTGTGCAATGATTAATTTTGACGTTTTTAGAAATGATTATTCACAACATTTTTTGCTGCGCTTTTACAACACTGCTTGCCGTCGACGAATTTAAATACTTACCCCTACGACCATAAATAAACCACATAAATATAGATAAACCATTTATATGGTGCACACGAAATAAATATCACAACACACAAAAGCGCAATGAAAATATAACAAATTAGGTATATATAAATATACTTACCTATACGAAATAGAAGGTGCCAATATTATACAACCTAACTAGCTAAAGAAAATACAAGGTGCCAATATATAAAAAAATAAATAATTTAAAATAATTATACAGGTGGCATGACATCGATGGCAACGCACAACCTGTACCTATATGATTCTGGACACCCCTGCGTTGAATTTTTTCGTCAGTTATTAAAAAAAAAAATAGCTGTTCCATACATTTTGACCACGTAGGTAGGAAACAGCAGATTTTTTTTTAATAACTAACGCAGGGGATCCAGAATCATGTTTCCACCGAATCTATGGTAATAGGTTGTAGGTACGTAGATTTTCCCGCCTCCCTTTATAGTGACACTATGTCTATGACGCACTTTAAATCATCTCATGAGTTTATAATTATTTGTTTACCGAGTGGCCGGGGATTCGAACCCAGGCAGGCCCTTTACTTTGTGTAAATAATTTCGTCATCACAGCTCCGAAAACGGTGAACGAAAACATCGTGAGGCAACCGGCATGTCCTATAGAACCAAAAATTTGAAGACGTGTGACATCTACCAACCCGCAATGGGCCCGCGTACACTGAAATAATTATTTAGCCTAACTACTTCGGCTACTTCAGGAATAATCAAAGTTTGACAAGACTTTATAAAAGTTAACTTGATTTAATCTGTTGAAACAGCATACTCTTCTGGCTTATAATCCAACGCTGTCCAAGGGGAAAAGACGATCTGACCCAGTGGAGCGCCATCATCTACGTCACAAAACTATTTTTGCAAGGCGTTTCTTTTGCTATTTAGGTGGCTACTTATACAATAAAACTCACAAGGTGTTACATATCTTTAGTCTCACAAAGAATAAATGCAAAAAGAGGCTAACTGACTGGCTATTAAAACTAAACTATAATGATACTGAAAGCATCCTTATAAAAACCTAAACACACAATCCTAGATATTAGTCAAAATAAGTAAACCTTTAAAATGTCCTACATTCTGTCAGCGCGCTTAGTACATAATTTATAAAATGAAATTGTAAAGGGGCGGGATCCTGGTGTCCTGAAACACAGGCCACGAGCCTAGCTTAGGCACCAGTCTCCCACAATATATACTTACCTGAATTATGTATCATTGTCGAATCTGATGTATATTGTGGTGAGAAATAAAAGTTATTATTATTATTTTTTGATATTTCTCGGGACCCTGGGGTCCCGGACCTTTGGAAGGCGTACGAGGAGCCGAAGCCAACTCACAGAGGCCCCTTAGATAATTTTAAATGATGAGGAGGCACCAACCGACGATTATCCCTGTATGCACTATACAAGTGCACCCAAGGACAACCCCCGGTTGGTACAGGACTATTGTTGTAGGTGAAAACAAAACATATTGGGCTATGGGTTTGGGTGGCTAAAGTGGATTGGGTAACTTGAACTATGGAAGAACTATGTCCCCTGCCTGACCAATGTTATATACTCGTATTATACACGGATAAAATGGCAGTGGGTGACTTGCACACTCAATAATGGGCCCCCGGAGACGGCCGCTAGCACATAGTGACGTAGCGACAAGGGGGGCAACACTTCCTGAGGTGCTTGAGGAGTGGAGAGGTATTCCACGGCTATCAGGACAATCCCGGAAGTACGGTCAAGATCCCTACCAGCATCTTACTGGTTATTATTATTATTATTAAAAGTGATTTGTCTATAAAAGACAAAACAGCTTAGGTTATTTCAAGTTGGGTCATTAGTAAAAAAAACTCTGACTAGCTCTAAACATACTGAAGTAAACAAACGTAAGTGGTTACAGGTTAATAAACAGTTATCTCCGATTTAGGCATTATCATTGTCATCCTAAAACAAAAGTTTTTTACCTATTGCTTCCAGCAAACGATTTTGTAAGCCCTAGCTAGAAATACAACCCACTACATATAGAAGATACAGCCTACTCCCTCTCGTAGAGATGAGGCCTGTATCCCAGCAGTTGGAACATAGGCTAATTATTCATAGCTTATAAAGCGGATAATCGTCGTTGCTAGGCGGCAGGAATAGATATCTAAGCCATTGGCAGTGCTAGAACTTACCTACAGCTCTTTGTTTCCTACATCATAAAAAGTTTTCTAAACCAAATCATTATAAAATTGGTTCACATTTCACAATGAGCGAAGATTTCGGCGGCGAACATACCTAAAAACACACACAAGAGTTTAATTGAGAACCTCCTTTTTTGAAGACGCTTGAAAAGTAGCACGGCTATCAGTTTCGCGTTATTCATGTAAAACTACCCAAGGGCCCGGTAGACAAGGCTTCACGGGGGACCTTATGAAGCAATCCAACAATTTTAAGTTCTTCTAAGTCAATCATCATGCCTAGCCTTTTCCCAACCATTTTAGGGTTGGCTGCCAGTCTAACCGGATGCAGCTGAATACCAGTATTTTACATGGAGCGACTGCCTATCTGACCTCCACAACCCAGGTATTGGGTAACGCAAAACCCCTTGGTAAGACTCGTTGTCAGAATTTCGGGCTTCTGATACCCGCAACGACTGTCAAAGATCTACGAATGACAGCTGGGACTAACGGCTTTAACGTTCTTTCCGAAGCACGGAGGGGGTATTGTGTAATGGATGATCACCAATTCACGAACTGACCATCGACCCGGCTGTTATCATTTGATGATAAATGATAAATGAAATTTATTTCTGTAAGTAGGTTTGTACAAACACTTTTACAAGTCAGCCACGTTTTTTTTTTTAAACTAGATGAGGTCGGCGTTTCCTATCTGACTACTCTGAGAAGAAAGTCCGAAACAAACTCAGAGGTCACAGTCTCTTATAAAGTCTAGACATAATCTTGGTCACTTCATGTGAAGACCATGTAGATTGGTGTCTGAAATGGTCTTTTGAGGAAAGAACCACACAGATTGAGAGGACCTGTCCAGTCAGTGCACGCATTTGTCAGTAATCGCGCGGCTCAACTCAGAACTTAAGGAGCTCAACGATTCGACGAACAATACCAAAGAAAGGACATTGGGGTAGGCCGCATAAATTACTCAAACTGCCAGACGATGATTAAAAATAACTGAGAGAAAAAATAAAACAAACAAAAAAAGCAATGACCTACATAGTCTTCACATTCACAATAAATTAAAATAATATAATACTTTACAAAGTAAATAGTCATGTCAACATTCAGTATGCAAAAATAAAAGAATAAAATAAAATTTGGAGCAGTTCTTTCCCAAGCCTTTTTGTCCTCAATATAATCTTTAACGGTATAATAAGCTTTCTGACACAACTTGCGTTTAATGAATGATTTGAATTTATTAAGGCTCAGATCTTGAACGTGGCTTGGAAGTTTATTATAAAAGCGTATACATTGACACCTGAATGAGCGACCTATTTTCTTGAGCCTTGTTGGAGGTACAACAAATTTGTGTTTGTTCCTAGTATTTATATTGTGGATATCACTGTATTTTTTAAACAATTTAATGTTTTTATGAGCATATAAAAGATTTAGCGACGAACCCCTCGTACCTAAGTTCTTCTAAGCCCGCACGTTCTTCTCTAAAGAGATCTACGTTTTGGAATGGGCAACCAGCTTCAACTTTCTGACTAACTGACCGAGTCTTTAACAATTCATGCACAAAATAAATGCTTTGGATTTCAAACCTAGATTATTGATCAATTGTTCCTATACCGGGCTATTTTTAAATCACTAGCTAAATTTTCACAGGGTGTTCTACCCATGAATATGAACAACCTTCACTATGGGACCAACTCTGAAATCATGAAAAAAAAAATCAGCTGTTTCATACATTTTGGTCGAGTAGGTATAGAACTTTCGTATGAAACAGCTGTTTTGTATGAAACACCCTGTGAAAATTTAGCTAGTGATTTAAAAATAGCCCTGTATATAAGGTCTATCTATTCATACACGAAACCTCCAGGTAGCCCGCGAAATTCAAATTTTCTTACGTTTTTTGCAATTTGCATGTCAGTATTAGATTGGTATAACGAGACCAAATGAGTTTATACTCATTTGGTCTAATTTCATTTTATTATCGTTCATAAGATATAATCAACGTGAGATATACCAACTGTTGATATCATTTCTTTACATATAACATTTATTTATTCTAAAACTTAATTAGTATAACGTTGTTTGATATAACGTTTATGTAATCGAAAATCATTTGGTCTAACGTTTAATATATATAAAAAACGTCATTATGGTTAACACCCCGACTCAGAGTACCCCGTTTTTTTTAAACCACCCAGAAATAGGAGCCCCGCCAAGCGGGGCTCCGTCGACCTATCTTAGCGCAGGTGGTAATCAGTTACTAGTTATGTTTAATATCTACTTAGGTTACTATTACCTATAACTACGATAGAACTTACAAAGAATAAAACAAAGAAAAAATACTTTTAAATATTTATTAAACAAAATACAAAGTTATTGTTTTTTTTTTTTAAGCTTAAATTAGAAGCCACCACTCGTAAAAATTCACACTCTGAATATTCGTTTTGCCGCTGCAGTAGGTATATTGTTAATTCTCTGTTGCTTTTGCTCATAAAATTTCTTACGTTTTGGTGGTGTTACGCCGTTTGTTAATATTTCTATATCTGCAAGTAACCATCATATTACACCAAATAAGTTTTATATCTTTTGTGTGGTATGTCAAACGATTTTATTTTAATGTATGTTATGTCAAACGATGTTATATTTAATGTATGTTATGCTTATAATAATTAGTTATTTTAAAATTATATCAATCGTTCATTATATTAACTAATCGCTATATTAAATAAAATTATAGGTTCCGTTGTTACCTATATGTTGTTCATATTAGAGATTTTGTTGTTATATCGTCTATTACTTACCCAGGCTGAGAATCAGCACTTTTTGAAAGTCAAAATCACATAAGGCAGTCCCTCAATGATAATAAAATTATCGAGGTAGTTAGTACTAAATTTCTTGGGCTAGAAATAGATAAAAAAACTTAGCTGGAAACAACACATTGAGTTGCTTTGCTAGAAACTAATTTCATCTGCATATGCTCTATATACCTTATCGTCTATTGTAAATCTGGATGAATATAGTTGAATGCCATCTGCGATACGGAGTTATCTTTTGGGGCAACTCAACAGAAAAAGAAACTGCATTTAGGGCACAAAAAAGATGCATACGGTCTATTTTTAAATTGAAAAGTACGGATAGCTGCGTGCCATATTTTAAACAATATAAATGATTAACCCTACCATGTTTGTACATTTTAGAAATGGCAGTGTTCGTTAAATTAAATCCGGATCGCTTCGCACGAATGGCTGACGTATTTCCACGGAATAGGCGTGACAATAGTAGTTTACGAGTATGTATCCCTAGTACTAGAACAACTTTGATGCGCAAGGGTGTCTGCTGCATGGCACCGATGATATATAACAAAATACCAAGTTGTTGGAAGGACTATAATTTGACATTATTCAAAAAAAGA
This sequence comes from Dicycla oo, assembly GCA_948252095.1. Lineage (NCBI taxonomy): Eukaryota > Metazoa > Arthropoda > Insecta > Lepidoptera > Noctuidae > Dicycla > Dicycla oo. The sequence goes on from OX411734.1 coordinate 15,334,015, forward strand.
CTTAGGAACTTTTTAGTAGACAAAGTCTATTATAGGGTTGAAGATTTTTTATTGGAGAAAGAAATTATTCGACTACTTTATATATTGTATTTAAATAACTAGAAATTGTGACATTAAGTATATTATTGACTGATGAATCGGAATTATTTTATATATTCAATAGTTGAACATTGATAATTATTAGTGAATGATAAACTAGAATTGTATGTAATGGAATAATAAATATGTGTTTTAATTGTAAACTTGATACTTTTGCATGCTTTGCAATTGGCAAAATATGGCTGATTCTGTATTTATATTATGTAACACCATGACTTATAACCGTATTTGCAAAATAAAATAGCTTTATCTTTATCTCAAAACGCCCGCCCTTCACCACTTCCTAGTGCTTTAGCTGAGGAGAAGAAGTGGCGCAACAAACTCCCCAGCAGCACAGCCCAGCAGCACGTTCAGTTAAAATTAAATCATTAGAAGCAGTAATACAATTCCATAAATATCAAGATTTCATGAAATAGTGATTCATTAGCATTATATGAACTTAGAGTGTTGTATTGGTGATTATAGCGATTATAATTTTATAAACACAAATTAGTTACGGTCGAGAATCATATTCAGATCAACATACAACCTGAGACTAACCTGCAATTGCAAAAAAAAAAAACGAAAATTTGAATTTCGCGGGCTATCTGGAGCTTTCGCCTTATGAGGTCATTGTATTAATCATTATGAACAACTTTTACTATGGGACCAAACCTGAATCGCGAAAAAAAAAAGTCTGCGGTTCCGTAGATTTTGACGAGATATGCGAACATTATTTTTTCGCGATTTCAGGTTTGGTTTCATAGCAAAAGTTGTTCGTAATGATGAGTACAATGACCCCTTTAGAGATTTCGTGTATGAATAGATAGAGCTTATATAAGTATAGGTAGGTACCATTCCGTGACCTCATTAGGCATTTTACTGCAACACCATAATCACAGACAAATCTGTAATTAAACTTTGACATTGTAACAATGAACAACTTGCGTTGATAATTACGGGCGCATCGTTAGCCAGCGCCATTTTGTTACAAATTGGACTAATTTGACAGCGCTCCCCCATCCCCCTTCGTCGGGGTGACGGCCTCCGACTCCTAAGTTGTTGGTGAACGGGGAGATAAAAGTGAGTTTGTTTCAAAGTTTAATAATTGTCTTTACTTTACTTTGGTTTAATGATACTCAGAGTTTGGTTTAAAATGTAAAAAGATTGTTTAGATTACTATTGGATATGATTTCTGGGGAAACTTTAGGACTACTTCAGTGACAATCAAGATGTCTGAACTTTAAAAGAGATGTGACTTCTCGAGTTTGTTACCGTATTTCTTCTCAGAATAGTAGGATAGGAAACACGTCATCTAGTCATTATTACGGTAGGTAAACGTACGAGACGATGGATTACACCTACATTAATTAATAAAATACCTGAGGGAATAATCGATCGTGTTAAAAGTAAAAATCACCTAAAAAGTGTCCTAAGGAAACATATCTCTCGATGTACTCGTTCGTTCGATCCATAATTGCTGCGGTCGATCGGCGACCTCGGTCGTCTAATCTCGTGGGTCAAAAGTTTGTTTACCTCACACTGAGAAGGTACTATGGAATGGTCTCATGGTCTCTCTCTTCACATACAGAGTACCAGAGAGCCTACAGAGTCTTAGAGTTCATTTTAATACTTAGTTCAGCAAAGATTTGTGCAAAATCCACGAGAACTTACACCAGACAAATTCTTTTGCAGTTTATCAGGTGTTATGTGAAAGTAAAACTGTATCATTATGTACGAAATAAATAAAAAAATAAGTTAAAAAAAATATTATTTGTTTTTCGCGTGTAAAACGTTTTTTTTTAAACATTATTATTACAGAAAAAAATAATTAATCATTAAAACTAAAGGTAGGGAGGCTGTGTTTTGTTGGCCTAGCTAATCGACACTGATCACTTATTCATTTAGTTCTGTGGGACTGTACCTAACTAGGTAAGGTCGGTTTCAATTCTAGTCTAAAAAATATTTCTAATTTTAAAATTCTTTAGGCTCTGTTACATTTAAATAAACCCATAATCCCCGTATGTCTTTAATTGTGAACGTGTAGACGAAATTTTATTGAAATTGCTTTAATTATAATCGAATAAAACAGCTTTTTCTTATTAAAAAAATGCTAATTTTCAGGACACCTTGCGTTTTTTTTTTTGTATCGAGCCAAGTTGTCAATAGTGTTTTATAAGCCTTCATAATTTACTAAAGAATTTTTTTTTTATAATCATGAAAAAGGAGAAGGCAAATTGTAGTTTTTGAGGTCATAATTGATTTTGCGTCCAGGCGAAATGCGTCAAAATATCTTCGGAGCGATAATTATTACGCTACGCGGCGTAGCGTAATCCGCCGTAGCTGCGTAGCGCTACGAAAACTCGTAGGCGTAGATTACGCCTACGAGTTTTTCGTAACGCTACGCCTTCCGGCCACACGGTTGCCACTCGTCAGTAGAGAACTTTTCGGCCACATCGGCCAACCGAACTTTGTTAATAATAAAGCTAGTTAATTAATTTAAATTCAATAGGTAAGTGTTGATTCGTGCAATAAAAATTAAATTTAAAAAAAAAAACCTGAAATATAGGTACGTATAATGTATGCGAGGTCTAGAAACGTATAAAAGATTGTAGGTCCCATGTAAGTAAAAGAGATACTGTGGCGGCATCTACATCGCCACATGCGAACTACGCATCACACTGACGTCACGTAAAATCCTGCATCGCGCAATCAGAGTTTACCGCGCGACTTGCATATATAAAAACGTCCCGACATCAATCGTCGTCGGGCAGTAGCCCAGCAGACACAACACCCGTCTGGTCGGAGGACCCTCCCTTTTCTATGGAGGATTTGACGCGGCCTTCGAGCAGCTAGTTCAGCAGTGTGATGTCATCATCTTCCTCAAGCTTTCAAGCGGCGTCACACAGCCAGCCAGCATCCACGGCTTCAACTGGTATCCTGACCACCAGCATGCACAGGACGCGCATTCCCTCAGCCTCATCATCAGCAACCTTGGCACAGCACACTGCACTCGCACTATATATTAACAGAATCGCTGACTGTAGTACCACACCGCCGGGAAGTAATCGTTTGTAGTGTTGCCCAAATTCAGTCTTGGTCTTGCAGTCTTGGTCTTGTTCTTGCGTTTTTGCAAGACCAAGACCAAGAACAAGACCGCGTATTTTTAGCAAGACCAAGACCAAGACTGACCGTGCAAGACTTGAGCAAGAACAAGACATAGCCTGCAAGACTCTTGCGTCTTGCAGCTAGGACTTAGCGCTATTTCACTGAGTAGTTAGGTGTAACAGTTCGGTGTATAGGTAGGTACGCTTAGGAATTCTATGAGACGCAAAAAACTGTATCAAAGAATATGAAAAACTGGACCTATGCGCATTACGACTAATACCATAAACATAGCGAATAAAAAAATATCTATTAAAATCAAACTGAGTGCATGCATAGTTATGTTTTAACCATCGGCACTTTAATAATGCGGCATCAAAGGTTTTGTACTTACTTCTCAAAGAAATTTGCCGCTTTTCGGAAGTACATGGTTATGATACACGCGCCGGCGGCTTCTTTTGAAATCTAAAACAATCGTTGCCGCCACGCCGAAATCATAACATTTGTGACACTATTTGATTGCCGCCATAGGGCGTAGGTATACTCATGCAAAATAATTTCGAATTTTTTTAAGAGTACCTACAGGTGTTCCAAAGAATAAATAAGTTTCAGAGTGCTTAGAATGAAAATGAATACATTATACTGATCACGCAAGTAGTATTATGATTAGGATAAAATGGTAAGGATAGGTAGTAGATGTCATATTATCTCATTCTAGTAAGTATATATTATAATATTGATTACTTATATGGTTTTAAACTAATTACTTAGGTACTATTATTGTACATTTAGTCATTATATTTCTTAAGTTTTTACAAGAAAAAATAGCAAAAAAGTGTTCAAATATCACCCGTTTAATAAATATTGTAGCCACTTTTAAATATACTTGAAACGTGTAAAAAAATTCTACAAAACTAATAAAATAATATAAAAAGCGTAGGTACTTACCTACTAATAAAATAAAAAGCCTGCGATAAGAGTTTTGTATTACTTACCAGCCCGAATATCTCTGAGAGAGATGATGAGAGTAAGTATTTACTAGCTGTGCCCGCGACTTCGTCCACGAGGAATAGTAACTTTGGAGGTATAGTGACGTTCAGGACTTATTTATTTATTTTAAAACTTCTGTCATCAAACATACAAACGAACTCTTCAGCTTTATAATATTAGTATAGATGTACGCCAAAACATTCACTTATATGTAAAGAATAGTGATTGGCACTAATTCTATTTTATTCACGCGTCGCGTCTGTACAAGTAGGTAATATTTAGTGTGTGTTTGTACGCCGCACGCGGCATTGTTTGATTTGCGGCGGCATCCTTTTCATAGAGCCGGCACGTGGCGAGGCGGCGCGGTAGAAAGCAAGGAAACGTACTATAAATAAAGGAATTATTTTAATTCCAGTCATTTCCAATTGAGCTGTGCTTCGAGTCTAACTTAATAATTGTTTTTACTAATTCTCGTTGTTTTCTAAAAACGTATCACGTGTACAATTTAATATGAGTGACGAAGATTCAAATTATTCTAGTCCGAGTAACGAGAGTTTGAGTCACAGATCTAAAAGACCCAAAAGCAAATTTGAGGAGTTTTTCGAAATAATTCATGCATCCCAAACTGCCTTCTGTAAATTGTGCCAACATAAAAAGATTGAAATAAAAATGAAAAACAAAAACACTTCAGGCTTAAGGAAACATCTAATATCTTTCCACAAAAAGGAATCAGAAATATTTCTTCCTGTTAAACCAAAATTAAGTGGAGATATCACAAGCTTTTTAGTAACCGCTGGAAGAAGTGGACAGGTAAGAATATTTTTTTAACAGTTAAAGAATTTTAACTCCGCGTAGCTATTCATGCGATACTTTCAAAAACGCCATTAACTTACGTAAGTATTTTTGAGTTAGTGGTGTTTTCATCTAGGGGTGCGACATATTAAGTATGTAATTATCGTCTTAAATATTTTTTATAAACACCCATATTTTCATTTAATCGGCCAGTAACAACTAAGTACTTTATTTTGGTAAATTACAGTACAGTGCAACCTTAATATAACAAATATCAATTTAACGATTTTCTCGATTTAACAACAACAAACCTCCTCCTCTTATACGCTCAAACCTAGTATGTTTTAAATAATAACACAAGATTTATTGTTTTGTTTCAGTCGGAAAACAGCAGTGACAACATCACGACAGCTACAGTTGATTGGGTGGTGAAAAAATATCTTCCCTTCTCATTTTTCGATGACGAAGCTACACAAGTATATTTTCGACGTATTTGCCCTAATATGGTGTTTCCTAAAAGGTCTACACTTAGAAGGAAAGTCAAAGAGCGATTTGAAGAGCTCCAATTGAATCTCAAGGAACGACTTCAACAATTATCATCTAAAATGTGTTTTACCATTGATGGGTGGACGTCAATTGCTGGTAGGAGTTACTACGGGGTTACTATTCATTATATAGACAACGAATGGAAGTATCAATCTGCAGTTCTTGATTTTATACCATCACGCGGTCGACATACTGGGGAAGATATTGCAACGATTTTCCATGAATGTTTATTGGAATATGGCATAATTGATAAAATACAAGGTATCACGGTCGACAACGCAACTGCAAATACCAAATTTATGTATGAACTGGGCAAACAGCTGCCGCCACACTTTGATTCAGACAATCAACATTTCCGGTGCTTTGCTCACATTTTAAACCTTGGTGTACAAGATTTATTAAAGACCTTAGCATTACACTGTGAGTCTGACACTAACGCGCAAGATCAGCAGTACGAAGACTATGCAGACGAAACTGAGGATGAGGAAGATGAAGAATCTGCACCAAATATTGCTGACTCGCGTACATCTGTAACAAAGTTACGCAGTATTTCCAGTAAAATAAAAAGAAGTGAGATAGTGAAGAAGAAGTTTCAGTCTGCTTGTGAAGCAGCTGGCGTGCCATCAAATCTAAATGCCATTCTTGACTGTCCAACGAGATGGAATTCCACACATGATATGATTGGATTTGGTTTAAAAGTGAGAGCGGGCATTGACATATTGTGCAGTTCTGTCACCGAATTAAATGATTTTCAAATCACAGCTAATGAATGAAAAAGAAAATAAAGTATGTGATGAAGATGAAGACGTAATAGACTTTGATAAACTCTATGAATGTCCCTCGACGTCATCTGGATCTTGTCTTCAAGGCTTAGTGATAGACGAGTTGGAGGAGTACCTGAGAAAACCAAGAACTGCCAGCTCGGAAGACATTTTAGATTGGTGGAGGACGCATGAGACAGAGTATCCGATTTTATCGAAAATGGCCCGTGATTTTCTCTCAATACCTGCAACTTCAGTACCTGCTGAGAGGTTATTTTCTAAAGCATCATTAGTAATTAGAAAACATAGAAATAGGTTAAGTGATGAGTCAGCCAGATGGTTACTTTGTATTAATTCTTGGTCAAAAAAATTGATATAAAGTATCATAACCTAATGATAAAGCTGTTGATTTGTGTTGTATTTTATTTTTTATTCAAATAAATGATAAATCGTAAAACTCTTTTATTAAATTTCTTATAAGTTGAGGGTTCAATCTCTTTCTAGACAGATAAGTATTGTTCTTTAAAATACAGTCAAGTTATTGTAATTAATTTGTTTTTTTACATGTTTTAGCAAATGTAAGCTTATAAATCATAAATGTTTATTAAGAAACAGTTACTTCCATGGAAAACGACATATAGGTCAGTTGATTTTTCGAATTTCTTATCAAATCTTCAGTTATTTATTAATCTGCTTGATCTTTACTATGGCTATGTTAATTCAAGCTCACAATGTTCCAATTCTAATACGTTTTTCTAAGATTTAAAGTAAACTTTAATAAATAGTAATAGACTAATAGGTAATTGCAAGACTTGCAAGACTCTTGCTGCAAGACCAAGACCAAGACCAAGACTGGGAGCGCAAGACCAAGACCAAGACCAAGACCAGGTGTATTGGCGCAAGACCAAGACCAAGACTGGCTAAGTCTCGTCTTGTTCTTGCATTTGGGCAACACTAATCGTTTGTTACAGTGAGCTTTCAAAGAGAGAACTCGCTCAGCGACGCTCGCTTGGCGGGCAAAAGAGATACTCACACTTAGTACATACGCATATTATAGTATTTTTGTCTCACGGAGAGACACGCGCTTTACTTGTGTCAGCGAGCTGACGAGTAGCGTCAGCACATAACTCACAGCACACGCATACGCACTTCCGACTTCGCCATTGTCTCGGACGGTTCCGAGAGCTCCTGCGCTTGCACACACATTCACAGCGTGTTTGTACTTACACTTGGTAAACACAAGTAAAGCACGCGTTGTTTCGTGAGATAAAAATACTGTATACGAGTACTAGCGGGTAATCGTTCGTCGCCGTCATGCACTCGCTGCTCGCCAGCTCATTTTGAGTTGCTAGCTCTACTTGCTTCTCGTTCTTCGCCGGCGGTGGAACAGGTGTCAAAGGGCACCGACAGACGATCTCGATCTACCCTGATCAAGGGCTAGGGCCGGCGCTGTCTTCGCGAGGAGGGTCCAAGGTCCTTCTAACCGGAAGATAAGTACTTATCGCTGAGTAGTGGCAGAAATAGAAGACGAGATGGAGTGTCGTGGATAGAATTTCGCACCAACACATCTATACTCCAAAAACTCATGCAGCATCAAGCAGCTTCTATCAGCTCCAGTACAGGCTCGAATACTCCAATTATTTGGATATGTGCTACGATGGGGAAGCGATTCCATAGAAAGTCTTATAGTGCAGGGATAGGTCGAAGGAAAGAGAGCACTTGGCACGTCGCACATACCGACCAGATTAAGTCCGGATCGCCTATACGTTGGACCGGCCAGATTAAATCCGCAGTGGGTGGCTCATTACACGAATGTATATATGTTACAGCCGACAGAGAAGGATGGCGTCGCGTAGTGAGGCAAATCACGGCTGTCCGAAATCTCACTGCAAAATGAAGACCACGTCCGCTCTGTCAAGAATTCACAGACAAAGATGAGATGAGACACTCAGTCTGGCTCCTTCAAAAAGAATTATACTCTACGTACTTATCCTCTAACAGAGCTCTTAGAGCCTTAGCTAAGGTGATATGTTGTAGATAAGGAGAAACGAGGCTGCTAAGTACGTCAACTATGAAATTATGTTTAACTGTCCCATTAAAGGCTTGTGGCTCCCCTCCGGTGGGTTCCCGCATTGTCGAGGCGGGGGGCTCAGTAGCCGTGACTTGGTCACCCACGGTGAAGCGAAAAGGAACCCGAGGAGGGGCCGCTCGTCAGGACTTTTGATGGTAAACCGACGACGTAGCAGCCAACAAGTAGGTTGCGGTGCCGCTTGAGCGTGCGGCGCACTATGGGACCAACCGGTATTTTCCATCTCAAAAATCGATAAGTCTGTTGTTTTGTGATTTTTCTCCTTAAATTTTTTTTCACGTATTTGTGAATATCTAGGCAATAAAAGAAATCAAACATCATCATTTTAAAAATTATATATTTTTCGTAAAAAAATGACAAAGATAATGTTATACGAAATTTTATACAAAAAATTATACAGTTATATTAAAATAGCAATAAAACTTACACTTTTTCTTAAAATAAGTTTAAAACTAAATTATTATTATTAAACAAACAATTACATGACAAAAAAAAAATTTTTAGCGCTTAACCTATTCATCACTTTCTACTTTCAACAATTCTTTAGCTTCGTCAAACAATTCTTTGGATATTACAAAACTTGGTTTATTTAAGCTAGATATATAAGGATCAGATGTATATAACAAAATATGCAGAACGTCTTCGTTTGTTGCTGATCTGGAACACTTCCTAGCGTGATGTAACCTATATTTCTTGTAATCTTTATTTCGGGCTTCCTGGGCATCTTCGGATAATTGTCCTATAGGCAAAACTGCATAATGCTCTATTATTTTAGCACCATGTATAAGTACTTTATGGACCGAAGATGGCATGTAGTACCAGTTATATTTGCTTACATATAATTGCGCGGTTATCAATGTATACTGGCCGAATTTTTCTGCGTTTATAGGGAATCCCGATGACATAGTTTGAAGAATTACATATAATCTCTTGATTAATTCTTCATCAATTCCAGTTATCTCTGCAGAACATTGGTAATTTTGGAAAAATCTCCTTGCCGTATTTCCGTCATTGCTGTTACCGGAACCTTGACGTGGTTTATCAATGTGCAAACCAAGCACTTCTCGGAAACGTTTTTGGACATATTTTTTCTTGTCTTCTTTAAGTTGCTTGTTTTCTGGAGTTGTTGCAGACCACTTCTCAAAACCTAAATTGTAAGAAATATGAAGGATCATTTCCATAAATCTTATCCATGCGTGTAGTGTCGACAATCCGTATTTAAACGCATTTTCAGTTTCAACTCTCGTTGTAACTTTTAAGAGATCATTCATTTGTCTGGGAGTTGCTCCACAAACAGTGCAGGTAGCACTGGATGATGTGTTTGTTAACACTTGAGCAACTTTCCCATCAATCATTGTCATAAACAGTTGATGTTTAACTTCGATGACTTTGTCGTCTATTCACACAAGAGTTGGAATCAATTGATTAATTTTGGCTTCAATTTCACTGACAACCGCTGTAGTTTTTTCGGGTGTTTCTTTTGCAAATTCTAATGAAATTGGTCTGCAATATCTAACAGATGAGCAAGTAGGGTTCTGCCATATAACTGCAGAAGTTTCTTCGTCTACTAGTCGCAGTGGTACAAGGGACACTATAAACAAATTAGCATCCGATATTTGTTCGTTTTCTTCCGGTAGAGTTTGTTTATACTCACTTTGCCCGGAGGATCCATCACATCCCCATTTAGTGAACAGCTTGAGACGATTGTAATTTGTCGATCTTGACGTTATCTTTATTATACGGCAGACTGTATGGTCTAAGAGATCTTGCAGATTGATTTTTGCGCTTATATTTGTCACCGTTATGCTGGATGCAGGCGGATAGCAAGCCATTTTTGCTTCACTTAGTGTTTGATACGAAGGTAATACAGAACTTAAATTCTTATCAACGAGCCTTTTTCTTAGGTACGCATATTGGGCTTTGGTTAGATCTGTTTCAATACACATACTCAATGCCTCCTCTTTTGTAAAGGAAAGTGCATTATCTGGATTGAATATGTTTTGTAGAATAGGGATGATGCCTGGGTAAAAAAAAAGAAATTCTATTTAGTCCGTCAGTCAGATAATAAAAAAATATTAGATACGTATCTTTTGCTTTATCATATTAATAAAAAATGACTTAGATAACTCGCATTAAAGTTCGGGAGTGGAGGCTTGCTACGTCACTTCTACGTATAAAATCTACCAAGACGTGACGTCATGCCACATTTTAACTCAATGTATCGCCGTAATCTTTTGATTACGTAGAAAAAGAAAAAATACGTGTCCAATACATTTTAATAATCTACAAGACGGACAAAAAATCATTTTTTAGTCATCATCCCTATTACTTTTTTCTCTTCTTTTTCCTTATTTCTGATAATAGTCACAATCGACGCTTCGTCATTTTCACCCATGGATCGTAAACCTTGTACATAAGCGTTACGGACATGTCCCATTCCATATTCCTGGACCAGTTCCATATTTTTTCGTTTCTTTGTGTTTTCCGAACACTCGTCATATGGTTTTGTTGGTCTACCACGATCACCAGAAGAATTCAAGCCAGAATTTTCAGATGTTGAGGTACTGCAAGAATTCAGTGATACTTTAAACTCACCATTTAACCAATTAGAGTATAGGCTCTCGAACCTGTCTGGCTTTCTTTGAGCTTTGGTCCATTTTTGGTTGCAACTTGAAGTTAGATTTTTTGAATACTCTCTATTACAGTATTAACGTCAAATTCCGATAATTGAAAGTTGTCCAACAAATATTTTTTCAGGTCTGAAGTACTTTTCCCTCTTATTATTTGATCACAAAGATCGCGTCGAACACAAACGAATTCACTCATTGTTAGGTAATATATGTTTTTTGTCTGTTAATTGTTATTGAAAAGAAGTATCTGAACACTTTGATGAATAGTACGCTGAAAACACGGGTATATAAAGGACCAATATATTAGTGCCTTGTGCAAAAACCATGGGACAATTGATTATGACAGTTCTCATCGAAATTGTGTAATCAGTACTGATTGTAATTAATTACCACAACAGATAAATAGAACTTCCGCAGCAATATAGTTTATCATACTTGTGGTTAAGGTGATCACCGCAAGCAAGTGTCATGGGAACATTCTTTCAAAGTAATATAATAGTAGTCTAATAATTTGTTAATGTATGCTTCTATCATAGAAATGGAAAAAAAAACAAGATAGACACAACCGTAATTTTCGTGGATTTTTTTATTTTCCCCCGATTGACATTATTGCTTCTAAATCACCACTGGCGCAAAAAACGCGCAAGTTTTTTTTTAATCCTCATATTACTGAATAGATAAGGTCTCTAATAGAGTGATTAACTTGACACCGGCAGCTTTCGGCAACTAGGAAAACTCAAATTGAAATAAACAAAGACTAAATTTTCTTTACTTCACTAAAAAAAATATTAAAAAATAAAACAAAAATATTTTTTACAAACACCGAACGTGTTTGTAAAGTGTACATTCTAAGCTATCTAATGATGTATAACACTAACACGCTTCCTTGGAAAACTTCCGAATAATTTTGTGTTGAACTTCCTTTACGGTAATTTAATTGGCATGAAAATATTTATGTCCAATGTTTGAGGTTCATTTTATAAACGTAAAACTAAATTATTTAATTTTTTTTGTAATTTATTCGTAAGTTCCGTCCTTTGAGAGTATAAAACCATAAATAAATCTATGGATTTACGACTTTCGTCAAAACCATTTTTGAGATGGAAAATAATGTTTGGTCCCATAGTGCGGCGGGCCGCGATGTCGTAAGGGAGCCATCGCGGGTGAGGGTTGGGGGCCGCGGCGGGATAGGAGTGCTGGTATTGCGGTGCGCCGCTCTCCCTACCTTCTGCGGCCTTGACGGGGTTGCCACCGACTGATGGCGGACGCGGTGGGGCCGCAGTGGAGGTGGAGTGTCGGTATTTCGTTGGCCACTCTGCCTATCCTCTGCGGCCGAAAAGTGGTAGGCGGCCGGGCCACTAACCTGAACCGTCGCAGGGAGACACGGGGTTGTCTAGCGCCCATGTGCTGGTTTGGTCCCTGGGGTGGTCACGGCGTGTAATGTGTTCTGGTGCGTCGGTGATGGGGGTACTCTCCAGAAGAGGGTCCGGTGACGGACAGCCGCGGCGGGTTCGCGGTGAGTGCTAACGCGTGCCCGTGTTCCCGCCACAAGCGGCAGAGGACACCGTGGAGTTTTAGTGGGTTGGAGTCCCATATAACTGCACTGTCTCCCCGTGGTAGTGCAGTATTCGTGAGCATTTCTCCACGGAAAAAAGGGGCTTGTGGCTAAGTAATACCAGCTGAACTGATCGGGTCGATCAATCGGGTAAAGCTAGGTTAAGCCCGTGGATGGGTGACCATCTTTACATATCAAGACCCTCCGTGCGTGCAAAGTACGTTGGTCCCGGCTGTCATTCGTGGATGTTTGACAATCGTAACTGGTCGTCAGAAGCCCGAAAGTCTGACAACCAAGTCTTACCAAGCGGTATCGTACACATTTACATAGTAAGTGGGTTGTAGAGGTCAGATAGGCAGTCGCTCCATGTAAAATTAATACTAGCTGCATCTGGTTAGACTGGAAGCCGACCACAACAGTTGGAAAAAGGCGAGGTAGATGATGTGTGCCAAATTTCATCGAAATCCGTTCAGCTAAAAGGTTCAGATAGACAGACAGAATTATTATCGCATTTATAATTAGGAAGTACTTAGTAGTTAGTTAGTATAGTACCAATGGATTGTAGTAACTAGTACTTTGCCAGATGAGCTCCTTCAAAATACCTACTTACTTTTATAAATGGAACCGCATAGTCGTCAACTTGTCAGAAATTGTCAAAGAGTCCCTAAAAATCAATGGTAAACAATTTTTCTAAACCATTGACTCTGCAGTACTAATGATCAGTAAAACTAAAATATAAAACAAAGCACATAAAGGTCGGGGCACACGGTCCTTGTTAGCGGCACGTGTCGCGCCGTATGATGTCAACCGTGTGAACGAGACGTCATCAGTTGTGTCGTGATGTTTTTTTTTTGTTATGAAGTTGGTAGCAACAAAACATCCCAGCATTCCCAATCAATTGGGAATGCTGGGATTTTTTGTTGGGCTTTTTGAAAATAGAATCCGAAACTTTAAAGAATAATTGGAAGGAATAGATACTCGTAATATAGAAAATAGGTAGGGAGTCTTGGCCGGCTCTACACGTTGGCCCCATTGTCGCTAGTTCAACGTACGGATCTTAAACTTTTTACAAAAAAAAAAAACCGACGTTTTTGGCCACCAACTTCCGAAGTTAAAGTTATTTTTCACTTTGTAGTGTTGTGCTGTTATGTTTAGGATCCAGATAAATGAATGATAAGCAATTTTAGTTTATACTGAATATGATAAATGTTTAATAAAGGTTCACATTAACTTGGTTATAATTAATACAGTAACTTTGGACGTGGCAAGGCGAAGGTAAGTACCTAAGCGACTGGCGTGCCCGGCGCTGGCGTTCCTTAACAATATCAAAAATGCAATTCAGGAAATCGCATCGCCAGAGTCGCTACAGTAGTTTTTTTTTTTTTTTGATTTTTTTGGTTTTTGTGGTACCTACCCTACACGAATTCGAATACCAGCAAAATAAATTAGAACATCATCCATATAAAAAGTGGGAAAAATACGTATTATTGAAACTAACTCAAAAACTAACCCAGCAAAGTTAATAAATTATACATGGGACCAACTACGAGGAATACCCTCCCGTATAAAACAAAAATCTTTCAAATCGGACTACTCTATTGAAAGTTATGCGTGGTCATACATTAAAAAAAGTATACGTATCGAATTACGAACCTCCTCCTTGTTTTTGCGTCGGTTAAAGAAATTGCATTGGCCCGAACGTAGGTGCGAGCATTGACAGTCTGGTTGTAAATGCAACGCTCGTCAAGTGTGGTCAGTCCGGAGGTGTAAGAATGTATAGAACTTACCACAAACACATCCGGTAATATGGGAATGGGATGCAAGCCGGAATAACTATAGGAATAAAAAAGTAGCTGATACATGAAAAACTATTTTTCCTTTATAAACAATAAACAACTAGCTGACCCGACGAACTTCGTACCGCCTAACATGCGATTCTTTTTTTTTTTTTTTTTGAATACTTATTCTGCTATATTCAGGACTACTACTATTCAGGAATACTAACTTCACTCAATTGTTTTGCCTTCCCCGAACCTCTCTACTAACACTTAAACTTTATGCTATGGTATTAAAGTTCAAATTGACTTTTAAGTATTATTACGAATCGATTGTATGGGAGTACAGAAAAGTGTTGTTTTAGACCTTTTTAGGCATTTCTTTTAAATTTTTCTCTCCGTAAGAACCATCCTCGTACTTCAAGGAATATTCTAAAAAAAAAATTAGCAAAATCGGTTCAGCAGCTCTCGAGATTTGCGCTTAGCAACACATTCAGCGATTCATTTTTATATTATAGATATTGACATATGTAAGCTCTGTAAAAACACAGAGCGATTTCGATATCGGACATCCTCATCACGTTGGCCCTGACGGGACTAAACTAGCATAACTTCCAACTTGTGGATGCCTTAAGGGCTTAGAGTATCTCTAAGCTTAAGAGCCTATTAGATTACACGATTTCTCGGGCCCTGTTTATCGTGTGCCCTACCTACCAGGCTGCGCGCCGCTTATCACTCGGTCGCCTTGTTTAAGGACCCTGACTCCCTGTTTCTTATTACACTACCCTGTCCCTGCGGGTAGGGCCCGAGAAATCATGGCCCTTTTACAATTTAACCCACAGACGTGTGGAGCCGGAGTTATGACAACGAGGGTGGGCGCTATACCTAGGTATCTATAATTACAAGATAATGGCGTCGCTTCCTCTTGTTCACAAACTAAACTTAATTTAAGTTCAGTGCATCTTTTTCTTTCTATTTCATTAACAAAAGGACAGAAGATAATGTTAGTTGGGTCCTGTCAAATTAGTCAGCGCCTGACGTAAATTGACATATTTTTAGTAGCCAATTTTTTAATCACGTTTAAACTTGTCTATGGAGTATCTTAATTTGACAGGAGTAAACTAATATTTATCGTCTGTCCTTTTCTTAATGAAATAGAAAGAAAAAGAGGCACTGAACTTAAATTTAGTTTAGTTTGTGAACAAGGAAATAGCCGCCATTATATTGTATTAGCTTACAACAGACTAACATGCAACTTTACATAGGTACCAAGGCGAAAGCGTCAGCGTAGCCCGTGAAATTAAAATTTTCTTACGTTTTCTGCAATTCTGTATTATTGAATTACCTATAATTATTAAAATCATCAATACAACTCTCTTATTTCATATTAGCCTATTGAATGACTGTTTCATGAAATCCTGACATTTGAGGCCAACTGATTCTAATGATTACCTATAATTCTGTAAATACCTAACATTGACATATAGGTATTTTGTTACGGTCGCGAATCATACTTTAATCAACATACACCCAGACGCTGGGCTGCAAATTGCAAAAATCGTAAGATAATTTGAATTTCGCGGGCTACCTTAGCGCTTTTTTTATTGTAAAATTGTAAACCACATTTTTTATTTCGAAATGCAAATAAACGAATACTTTTTAGGGTTCCATACCAAAATGGTAAAAAGGAACCCTTATGGTGCGACTCAGTCTGTGTCTGTCATAGCTAGATATCTCAAGAACTACTAATGCTATCAACTTGAATTTTTTAGATGACGTTTGCCCAACAAGAAAGAAAAATGTTTTTTTTTTTTGCAACAGGGACTGAAAGGGGTCTTAAAAATTCGAAGTGGGGCTACTAGGGGACGTGGGGTATCATATGAAAGAGCGCTGTTTACACATTCTCAAAAATGTTTTCTTTTTTTTTAGGCCGCATAGTTTTCGACCTTTGATTAAAAATGTAAATAAAAATACCGTTCCCTCCCCCTTATCTCCGAAGTTTGCATAGAGAAAGAAAAATCTGAAATTATTCTGTGTGATAGAAGTTTATGTAAACATTACAGGAAAATAAAACGATGTCTGTAAATAGCACACTTTTTTGTATATATGACTAGCAGCGCCCCGCGGTTTCACTCGCGTAAGTCTCGAACCCGTAAGAATATCGGGATAAAAGTTTCCTATATGTTAATCCAGGTTATAAACTATCTGTGTGCCAAATTTCATGAATATCCGTTCAGTAGTTTTTGCGTGAAAGAGTAACAAACATCCATCCATCCTCACAAACTTCCGCATTTATAATATTACTAGCTGTTGCCCCGGTTGCCCGCGACTTCGTCTGCGATCCAAGATGAATAGTATCCTATGTCCTTTTCCAGATCATTGTCTACCCATCTGCCAAATTTCATCCAAATTAGTTCAGCCCTTTTAGCTTAAAAGCGTAATCAACAAACAAACACATTTTTGCATTTATATGCGTAATATTATTGTTAGGAGACACTACGACTCACAAAACGTATTACGTACTTAAATTAAAAAAAAAACTTTAAACACACTACTAAAGTTTCTATAGCTATAGGTAATTCAATCATGATTCGAAAGACACGTGGCGCCATCTATTATCATAAGAACGTTATTGTTCTTATATTCGGGAACAGTACTTTTTTTTTCGGAATGAAAGGTACCCTATGTCCGTGTCAGTACACCTCACAACGTATACGCAAAATTTCAGGATGATCGGTTCAGTGGTTTAGGCGTGAAAAGGTAACAAACAAACAAACAAATTTACTTTCGCATTTATAATATTAGTTAGGATAGTAAGTAAGGTAGGAAGTAGGATAAGTAGGCTAGTAGGATGGTACGGAACCCTTGGTGCGCAAGTCCGACTCGCTCTTGACCGGTTTATTTTATTTAAGTACTTTACTTTGTTTCGTTGGTCTAGTGGTAGCAAGCGAGGCTTTTGAGCTAGGCTCGTTCTCGTACCCACCTACCATTCGTATAATATGGAACCTACCTGGCTAAATGTATGTGTGTAACTACGCGATATTCAGCCAAGGTCGCCATGTTATATATTTTTCATCGCAAAACAGTGATGTCCCCAAAACTTAGCAGGTAGATGCCATTTTACCAAAGAAATTGATAAAGTCACATTACTACCGTATTATAAACAAACATTTAAATACTCCCTTTACACCGCCTCTGGCGATCTTCACAGGCGCTTACTGTCTCAGCGGTGGGTCGCAGGCGCCATCGGTGTTAACAATATGGAACCCGCTCGCTATTATAAAACGCCCCGGGGTGACGTACCCGGTCGAGATAAATGAAACGTGTGATATGAGAATTATAAATACAGGCTTGTGAATTTGATATTTTAATGAGTATTATAAGAGGGCCATCCCCTCTTAAAATACCTACTGAGGGTAGAGAAAAAAATTTTAAGTGCTTTTCTTAGATCGTTTGGTCAGTTGGAGAGAACGAATGAAAAGCGAATGAAAAGCACCCCACGTTATATTTGGACGGGTTGAAACTTCTAACGGGTTAAATTACCGACTGGACACTGCGAGAAGCAGGCGTAATGTTAAGGTGTTCGTTGTTTCACGTTGCGACTGCCCTCTAGTATCGAATAGAGGTTTTAAGATGATGTGATGCTACACTAGGGTTAATTGAAGCGCTATCTATTGACGAATAGTACTAACAAAAAATTTCACTCATTACTTCGTATGACGCTAGATGGCGTTGTTGTAAAACTGAACTCATCGTAAAATTGGCTTGAAAAATAAAACTATTGTTTTAAAATATACAATTTATTCTTAGAAAATAAGCTTACAAACTAACTAATATAATTAAGGGATAGTTTAGAAAGCTAGTTTCTTCATGAGCAAGTACATGTGCTGGTCAACTTCAAAACCGTGTAAATTGTTAGCATCTCCTTGTAGGCGCATTAGTAGGCCTCCAAATGAGACGTATGCTGCTAACCGCGATGCTGGCTCCATTGCTCCTTCGTCACCTTCTATCCTGGGAATAGAAAGAAACAAATAAAATTATTTTCATGATTTTCAAGCATAATACAGTAAATCCCAATACCTATTTGTTTGTGCACATATAAAAACAGTTATGTCAAATGTTGGACTTCGGGCAGCGTAATCTCTCTGTGCTTTTATACCAAACTACTGATTACTTAAAAACAAGGTTGGGAGATATATTCAGTGTTTTTCTCAAAACTAGGAACAATGTCCTAAATGGCTCCCAACCACCCACGTGTGGGTGGTCCCATCTTCACAATTTTATAGCGTGTTGATGTCTTTGAGTAAAACACTTTTGCAAAGTATTACACTGCAAAGGGAACTAGTTTTAGAGAAAAAACAGAACACTGTTACTAGAGTTTAGCACAGATAATGTATGAATTTCACTCCGAGGTTGTTCCACTCAAGACAATGTAACAGCAGATTTTAATGGTTTTTAGTATAAATTAATATTGTATGTAGGTTTTTGGGAGCTCTTGGCTAAGTAATAACAGCCGCACGGGTCGATCCATCAGGTTAAGCGGTTGGTCTGTGGATGGGTGACCATCTTTTCATACCGAGACTCCTCTGTGCCTCGGAAAGCACATTAAGCTGTCGGTCCCGGCTGTCATTCGTGGAACTTTGACAGTCATTACGGGTCATCAGAAGCCCGAAAGTCTGACAACCAGTCTTACCAAGGGGTATCGTATTACCCAGTAACTGGGTTGTGGAGGTCAGATAGGCAGTCGCTCCATGTAAAATACTGGTATTTAACTGCATCCGGTTAGACTGGAAGCCGACCCCGACAAAGTTGGGAAAAGGCTAGGCAGATTGATGTAGGTTTTAATTTGATTTTATTTATAAATTGTTGCTACCACAATGAACTCAATTATGAAGCAAATAATATAATTTAAAAAATTATAAATAATAAAGTTTAATTTGTACTTGTACAAGAATGTTGGTGATTAATGATAATAACAAAATGTAAGTGGCGTCAACATCTGACAGTTGTCACACGTTGTCGGTACATTAACACCCGTCGCTTTTGTGCACTTGTTTGGTGCTTTCTGTCTCCGGCCAGCTGTTTTAGGATAAGTTAGGTTCAAAAACTGTCACAGAGCCAAGTTAGCTAATCCCAACTCCATGTAGTACTTGTTTGCCCTACCCTGAGTGTTTTTTAGAGACAGAGGCACACAGGGTAGGCAGCCTCCACCCGCTGTAATAAGGCGCATGCACCATGAAGCCGTAGTGCCCGAGGATGCAGAGGCGAATATAGGTGGCTTCACTTCCCATACTGCCAGAGAAGATTCGGTATTGGCACTTGTGGTTTTGCGTACTTCGGGGTTTTCAAATATACAATAAAAAGGGTCTATTCTACCCAAAAAAAAAAAAACAATAGCTACTGTACAATACCACAACTGTCTTTTTTTCTTGGCACCTATTATTTTGCACACTAACAGGGTCATTTGTATAAGAAAAAAAAAATTGCTACTATATAAAAGCGATGGGTTTTTTACTGCAGTGGTTTCTCCTAAATTACCATTGGGCCTGTTTAAGCCTGTTTCTGTAATCTGTTTTAAACTTTTGTTATCTAATATAATTTGAAAACTACTTGAATATTTCTGAGTCCCTCATAATAACAAAATATAGAGAATAAGATGGCCATCCGTAGGATCAAATGTTCAAAGTACTGCTAGAAAAATACTTGGTCTTAGAAAACTGTTGATAAAACTAACCTGTAAACTTTTCCGGACATGACATACTCAAAACTGTCGGCACGGTTTCCCTCCGTTTCTAGAGGGTTCCATTCACCACCATCAGGATAACCGTTCTCCCTGAGAGTTGTAGCAAGCACTAATCTAAACTTATCACCCAGTTCCATTGGATAAATCCACGAATTTATGTCCAAAATAAGGTCCATTTTAAACGACTCTGATTCGCAATGTAAACGGCTACATCGATCGAATTTCTTGCCTTCAGGGTCTATATCTTTTACATTAAATATGTCCTCAAATAATACGCCTGCCATTATTCTATTTTATTTGATTATTACCTAAAAAAACAAGAAACTTGAAATGATAACACGCTTTTGAAATCAAAGCTTGATTCACGACATGACAGGTGTTTTCTATAAGTTGGTAATGGTTGGTACTTTGGTAGCGGAACGAGTAGCTGTTGTATATTCGGATAGTCGGTCCCATTGATTAATTTTGCAAAAAAAAAACACATAAATAATATTTCTGTGTTATATGAAAACTCATAAATTTATTATTAGCCCGTAGCGCAGAAGGGCAATAATTTATGTACAATTATTTTTTTTTCTCTATATTAAAAAAGGAGAAACTGACTGACTGATATAATATCAGCGCACAGCCGAAACTACTGGGACTAGGTGAAAACATGTAGCTGAGCACTAAAACTGGGTGTTTGGAAATTCAACCTTTTGGGAGATTTCGTTTGTATGAAAAATCTTATTCCTTGAGTTAATAATCATAGAACTTGGTACGAATACTTGCTTAAAGCTATGGTTTCCTAGAAGAGCGGTCACCGCATACAGCCGCAATGATGGTTGTCATGAAAATGATGGCAGTTGCAAAGATTTAAATCGTTAGTTTCGCCCTACCGCATCAAAAGATAATCACGTTTCTATTTCAGTTTGTCACTTCTGACACAAAATGACGCAGTGACTTGACTATAAACGTGTGAGCTCACTCTTCTCAGGGACACTTTCGCGTGACTAAGTTAACTAAGTACAGTGAGGGCAAATCTAGCGATTTAAATCTTTGGGGGGCGGGGTTTGAAAATTACAGATTTTCATAACGGCCGTTTGTTTTTCTAGGAAACCGCACGCTATGTAATTAATAAAATTCGTTACCATTAGTTTTTCAAAACTACCTCTTAATAACCCTGTAACCCACAGGGGTGTTAAAGTTAGACTGTGCGGCTGCCGTAAGGAAACAGAACGTAAATATCTACAGGAATATTGAAATGGAGAAAAAAAATATTTTGTCCTGTTTAAAATACAAAACACAAAGGCAGATGTGTCTTTTATTAGTTAGAATTATTAGGTTATCGTTAGGTTTACGCCAATATAAAACTACTGGTAGATACGTCTTTTTTTTTCGATTCCGAATTATAGTTGCAAAACTTCTGAAAAATTCTGAATAATTCCGGAATACTTCTGGGAAAGTTTCTTTAAATCAGAAATATTCAAAATGAATTTAATTAAGATTTTTTTCTTTTTTTGCTGAAAAATCGTATTTTGCATCGATCGTCGATCGCCGCCTATTATTATGATCTTGAAACTTGGCCCGATTAGGACCGTAGTCATTTATTTTCGAAAACTACCTTTTACAGAGGTGGAATGAATGAATTAAATGTTGGACATTGTAGGAGAAATACTGAATTCAAGCGAACGAAGTTGCGTGCGAACTACATTTGAACTATAAACATTCTGTAACTACATTTTATAGCTAGTCGAACTATAAAGTCTAGAACTAAAAAATATATCCGAACAAAATCATCGTGTATCAGTTGGCAGTTCCACCATACTTACTAGTCGAGCGCCATCTGGTGGTGAGTTTATTTCCAAAATAAACGTAAAATAAAACCTCGAGTTTGCTTGACTGAAGTGGAAGCTGAAGCTAACCTAAAAATTAACATTGCACGTGTCGGCTCTTTGTTTGTGCGTTTTAAAATAAAATTTACAAACGGTTGGCACGCGGGGCTGACCCAAATATCGTGTTGAACGAGTACAGTGCGTAATCACGAAAGAAACAAGTCGCTAATCGACAATGACGGAGGTTCTGCAACCCGGCGCAGAAGTGTTTTCGGAGAAGAAAAAGAAGAAAGACAAGGGTCAAGTATCGCTAGGTACATTCCAGAAGCTAGGGGACTTCAAAATCGAGCCTACAGAGGCGGTTACAAAGTTGGATACAGCTTATTGGCCCTTGTTATTGAAGAATTTTGATCGTCTCAATGTGCGTACAAACCACTACACGCCGCTGCCATTCGGTCACTCGCCACTGAAGCGCCCGATTGCGGAGTACGTGAAGGCTGGCTTCATCAACGTCGACAAACCCAGCAACCCAAGCTCGCACGAGGTAGTTTCGTGGATTAAACGCATCTTGAAAGTCGAGAAAACTGGTCATTCGGGCACGTTGGATCCTAAAGTGACAGGTTGTTTGATCGTGTGCATAGACCGCGCGACAAGGCTCGTCAAATCTCAGCAGAACGCTGGTAAGGAGTACGTCGCAGTCTTCAGCTTACATTCAGCCGTCGAAAATGTCCAGAAAGTTACTCAAGGTCTTGAGAAATTGCGCGGGGCGCTGTTTCAACGTCCGCCTCTTATTTCAGCTGTCAAGCGTCAACTTCGTGTTCGTTCAGTGTATGACAGCAAACTCCTTGACTTCGACAAGGAACGCAATATTGGTGTGTTCTGGGTCAGCTGTGAAGCTGGTTCTTACATCCGTACCATGTGTGTTCACTTAGGATTAATGCTTGGAGTCGGTGGACAGATGATTGAGCTCCGAAGAGTCCGCTCCGGCATCCAGGGAGAACAAGAAGGCATGGTTACCATGCATGACATCTTAGACGCACAATGGGCATATGAAAACCATAAGGATGAGACTTACCTGCGAAGAGTAATCAAACCTTTGGAAGGTTTATTAATAGCTCACAAGAGAATATTTATCAAAGACAGTGCAGTCAACGCTGTCTGCTACGGAGCTAAAGTCCTACTACCAGGTATCTTGAGGTACGAAGATGGTATTGAAATAGATCAAGAGATAGTCATAGTCACAACAAAAGGAGAAGCAGTTGCATTAGCTATTGCATTAATGACAACGTCAACTATGGCATCCTGTGACCATGGTGTAGCAGCAAAGCTCAAAAGAGTAATCATGGAAAGGGACACATACCCAAGAAAGTGGGGCTTAGGACCGAAAGCTTCACACAAGAAACAGCTGATTTCACAAGGAAAACTGGACAAATTTGGTAAACCAAACGAAAATACCCCATCAGAATGGCTGAATAGTTACGTAGATTTTAAGGGGAAGAATGAGAATGGAAATGTGGATGCCGATGAGGTTGGTAGAAAGAGGACAGCCAGCACAGCGAATGCGGATGACCCAAATAACTCTGTAGAAGTTAAGTCAGAGAAGAAGAAGAAGAAAAAGAAGAGAGACAGTGAAGCACCTGAGGCTGTGTAAGTACACATTTATTATTTTTAGTAAAACTTCTAGGACAAAACTAAAACACATAATAGGTACTCATGCTTGTTACTTGTGCAAGAGTCCACAATCAGTAGTTTTTATGATGTAATGACATGCTACTAGTTACATACATATACTGTACTTGCAGCACGTGAAATTTCTATTTTAGATATGAATGATCTCAGAATGAAACCTCTTCAAAATTCAGGTTCAAACTACTAAACAGGCCATATAGGCCTGTAGATTATCCATCTGCTTTTTTTTTTAATTTTAAACAACATTTCAACATCTGTCCGCCATACTGTAGTAAGTAGTATTCATTTCAAAGTAGGTTAACTATGACTCCAATTGGTTGCACATCCCACATATTATCATAGTTTACACAATAATGTATTCTGTTATTTATTTTTTCTTATCAATGTCTATTATTATCTTCATACTGGCAGACTTGAGTAAAACAGAAATAGTAATAAAGGAGTAGCTATTAAAAGGTATAGTCTAATTCAAAAGTTAATCACTAAAGGATTAGTAACACATTTATCAATTTATAAGGTTTAAACTTTTTTCTCATCACTTTTTCAAACAAATTATTTTTTGAATAACAAAATAATAATTAATAATAAAGTCCTTCCATAGTTCATTCCACTATAGCCACCCAAATCCATAACCCAATATGTTTTGTTTCCATGTGCTGCAATAGTCCTGCATCAATAGTAATAATAGGGTAGTCCTTGTTAAAATTGTGTAAGGGGCCTCTGCGAGTTGGCTTCGGCCCCTCGTACGCCTTCCAAAGGTCCGGGACCCCATGGTTCCGAGAAATGTCAAAAATATAATAAATAACAACAATATCTTTGAAAATTGAGGTTATAATATTAACCTCAATTGTATGACAAACATCTTCAAGGTGATTAAAAATTAAAATTTCGGGTTTAAGTATTCAGATAATCAAATCAAAGCACTCAATTTGTAAGAGGCTTCCGCAGACAAATTGGCATCCGCAGGTATGTCTTCTGATCCATTTGTTTACATTTTTAACAGATTCTTTTGAAACAGACTAGTAGATAGGGTCTATAAGGGCTGAAGTCTACCGATTTGTTTATACTAACAATGGTAGCAAAGTTGAATGCGTCATTAATTTTATACCAGTTGTCTTAACAAACACTAGCTTGTGATAATATTTGCTAAAAACATTAGTAGTACCTAGTACACTACACAAAAGGCGCGCGTGATTTACTGTGTGGACAACATACAATATTAGTATAGAAGCATAGATAGTGTCATGTGGCATTTATAGATTCTGCCCTACGCCAACGAGAAAAAGGCATGAATTTATTTATGTACTCATTTATTTTTCTTAAAAAGTTTTTATTGAATTTTCTTTGACTCAACATTCTTTTTGAAGTAAAATCTTCTGTAGGCGCACTTTACGATCTTTCAAAACAGTGAATAAAACTGAACTGTCACGCTCGGCTCGCTTTTCTAAATGACTTTTTTTCACTTGTTTTTTTTTCTTTTCTACAGAGCGGAGGACGGCTCTGGTGACGCCACCATGGAAGCTGAAACAACAACAGAGGCTGATACATCAGTTCGCAAAGAGAAGAAGAAAAAGAAAAAGAAGGACCGAGACCAGGAGAGGGCGGACGAATAACAAATCCCTATACCATAATTTAGAATATAAGTTGATAATTTTAAATAAGTTGAATTAGATAGAAATAAAAAAAGTATATATATTGTGCGGATTGATAAGTTTGGAAAGAGTTTCGCGCGTAATTTTTTCTTTTGTCTATGGTTTGTTTAATGACGTTTCGTTTTTTGCGAAGTTTTATGTCAGTTGATATTGTAATCTTTAAAAAATCTAGTTGCGGAAGTAAATATACAGATTAGCTTTGAGTAGGTATCATAAAACAAACTATGCCCGTGACATATTTTTTATATTAGGTAGGTACACATTCTGTTATTGTCTCGATGTTCTAGCATTAGTTAGTAAATAAGTAGTTTACAATTTTAGTTTCTGTTAGAATCATTAAGATTTCTGTTTTCCATGTTTTTTAGTGTTTTTCTTCCATCATTATTGTGCCGTTGAAATCGATATTATAATGAACTTTAATAACCTAAGCTGCCTGTTTTAAGAGATAGAAACTACCTAATCAATTGCCTCCATAAAGTCTTTATAACTAAATAGGTTACGCTAGATTAATTAAGTCTATGGTCGTTGAATAAAAAGGAAGTTTTTGCATATTTTTATATTTTTAATATGGGTTTTTTCATATTCAGCCATTTAGACTAGCTACTGCCCTGAAATATTGCATCTTTAATATTGTAAAATTCTTATTTATGTGCCGATTTGATTTGGCGCCAATAGTGGAGTCGGTACATTTTTCCAGCCAGGTGACGTTCAAATATAAAAAAATATATTTCATAATTAGGTCCTACGTATGTAGATCAATATGCGATAATATTTGCCTTAGAGTTGTAATACTTATCAACATTTGTACAAATTGATTTGCCTTATTGATGAAGCCTATACTGGGCCTGTCATTATGATATAATGACAGGCCTAGTATCTTGATTGTCAAATTGTAACATTTTCTTTCTATAACTATACAAGGTGTCCGGTAAAGAATGGATAACCTTGAAATGACATTATAAACTGGCTTTCTAAAATATATATGTATATAAATATCCCAGGGAGTACATAAGATTTTTTATAAAAAAAATTGTAACGTTTTTACATTTTATTTTTCATCACAACCACAAATGAATTAATTCCATTGGTTATTTGTTGTTATAATATTGTACGTTGGCTATGCCAACAGGAGGCAGTAAATATTGTGACTGTTGCAGTTTTTTTTTTTTTTTCAAAAAAATCTTATAATGTACTACTTGGATATAATCATATTTTTTTTTAGAACGGCTATAAGGTCTATTATATGCTATTTCAAGGTTATCCATTCTTTACCGGACACCCTGTATGCAGTTTATAAATTAAAGTCTTTTTGTGTATGTCTGTGTGACTGCGTTTTCCTTTTAAACTACGCAACGAATTTTGATGTGGTCATTTAGAAAATTTATTCTGGATTAAACCTTCATAAAATAAAGAAATCTCGTTTTGTCAATTCGTAAAGTCCTTGCGAAGGCGGGTCGCTAGTTATATCTGAAACTAATGAATAATTATTTGACGGACGGACGAACCAACAACATGATTTTATAAGAAAATAGAGAACTCTGAAATACGATGTCTATTTTTATTAGCTTCTGCTCGCGACGTTCGTGTGAAATTTCGGCCTCGTGACCTACCGCGTCGCATTCTATCGCCCGCTCGCGCTACTACATCGTTTTCGCTTAGCGTTCCTTCTGATTTTTTTCTTAATGCTCAGCTTTTAAGGGTCGCAGCGTGGTGTTACATAGCCTTTCCCAAGAATTGGGCTATCAAATGCAAAAAGAATTTTTCAAATCCGACTAGTAGTTCCAGAGATTAGCGCGTTAAAACAAAGAAACTTCAGCTTATTGTTAGTATAGGTATACATAGATATTTACTTTCAATGAGCTAGTTACAGGTCAAAAGTCATCACGTGAGAGAAGTTCATGATTAATTAATTTCACCATGTAACATTGACATCAAGGCAGCTTCCAGCAGCTTCTGAACCTATTAAAATAAGCAATACAACTTAAAACCCATCTAAAGCGCCGAGTTCACTACCTTATGGAGTTTAATTGTCCAACCATTTACTTACAGCAAGTTACCTGTCTCCAATTTGCCATGCTGCAACTTAGCTTGCTGAAAAACCACACTGCAAGTTTTGTCGACCCGAATCTTGTTAGTTATTACTTGCACAAGTTAACTTGCAAGATTCAGCGCTTTAAACATTGTTTAAACTTTTTATGTAGGTATCTAAGTATAGCTTAATAAATGTTACTTAGAATTGTTTAAAGTATAGTTAATAAGTTAAGTTAAACAGTTTGTTGATTATCAACATTAAATCTATGCACTAACTACCGATGTTCTTATTTTAAACTAGATATAACTTGCATGCCCTTATCGGTCACTTCTGGGACAGTCCTTCTCACTGTGCGTGGGAGTGGCCCTAAAGCCCTAATCCACCACGCTGGCCCAGTGGTAACATGGCGTTACCTTAGAATTCAAGCTTCAACCCCCCTGAATGGGTTTCAAAAACTCATCTTAGTGCACTTCAGTATGTAGGTACCTATTAAAGATATATTTGCACAAATCTGCATGACACTTGTGTCCACAAATAGCTCTGATACTTTCACTAATTCATCCTATATGCTTATGTGTCACTGACTCTGGCAGGGCTACCATCAGGGATTTTAATTTTGAAAACGCAAAAAATTTGTCGAAATTAGTCGCCAAATATCAGAATTAGTCGGTCACTGGTTCAAAAGATATAAGGGTTTATAAGTGGCCCTGCTGGAGAGACTCCCCAGCAGGGCCAAATTTATATCTCAAAAACTAGGGCACCTAGCGAAGATCTGTTTTCTCCCGTATTTAGTCGCCAAATATCAGAATTAGTCTGTCACTGGTTCAAAAGATATAGGGGTTTATAGGTGGCCCTGCTGGAGAGTCTCCCCAGCAGGGCCACATTTATATCTCAAAAACTAGGACACCTAGCGAAGATCTGTTTTCTCCCATATTTAGTCGCCAACTAGTCGGAATCAGTCGCCAAGTTACAGATTTAGTCGGGTCTTAGTTTAGGAGATATAATGAGTTCAATTAGTAAGGTATAGTCCAAGAGCTAGATCGAAGAGTTCACGAAAAATTACCAAGAAAAAATATTTCTATTAATATGTGTAATATACTTTTAGTTTTATCCGTCTAAAGTCTTTAGAAATATCCGAGAGAGATAAATTCTCAATTAAATTCATGTTTTTAATTACTAGTTTAGAGTGGCTTAAACTTCTTTGAAAACATTAAACCTTGCTCTTGGTCTATTTGGTGTCAAGATGTACAGTCGCATGCAACTGTTTTACCAGTTTACAATGTTAACCTCTAATTAACGTTAGAATAATAAAAAAATATCGTACCTTTAGTAAAATGTTTAAAATACTATTCCTCTCTGTCTGCGCTGACCCTTTAACACATTATCGCTTAATTCTTTATGCAAACGCTTCTTTATGCTACACCCTTACCGACCCTTATTTTACGATGTTTTCGAAACAATAGAGATGCACAACGAACGCACAGGTGCGGCGCGCCGCACTCGAAGAAAGTTATGTAAATTGTATGGACGCGCATACGCGCCGTCAAGCACCTGGTGAACGTCCGAAAACGCGCATGTGTGTCTGCCGCGCCTAATGTATTAACACATTATCTGCTTAATTCTTTATGCAAACGCTTCTTTATGCTACACCCTTACCAAACCTTATTTTACGATGTTTTCGAAACAATAGAGATGCACAACGAACGCACAGGTGCGGCTCGCCGCACTCGAAGAAAGTTATGTAAATTGTATGGACGCGCATACGCGCCGTCATGCACCTGGTGAACATCCGAAAACGCGCATGTGCGTCTGCCGCGCCTAATGTATTAACACATTAACTGCGCGAAATTTATGCAAACGCTTCTTTATGCTACACTAAGCCTGTGTGGCAAAAGTTCGGGTGCGTGCAAAAAATATCTTGGGTGTAGACACCGATGTTTTCGAAACAATAGAGATGCACAACGAACGCACAGGTGCGGCGCGCCGCAATCCAAGAAAGTTATGTAAATTGTATGGACGCGCATACGCGCCGTCAAGCACCTGGTGAACGTCCGAAAACGCGCATGCGCGTCTGCCGCGCCTAATGAATTAACTTACGTGACGGGCAACTCGTTCTAAGCAGCTCGTCTGTACACGCGCATCTATCTCTTTCTTACTTACCGTAAATGAAACGGAGCGCAGCGATCTATCTGCCAGCGACTAAGTGGTAAGTGCACATTGTGTTGGATAAATAATTACACATACACATACACACATTACACACACACACATACACATTACATCGTACATTATTGTAGATTTGTTTATAAGTAATGAATACAGCTTTCCTATGGTGGGTTGAAATTATAGACTAAGTTTATATTTATTTAATTCGAAACAAACATTCCTCCATAAGACGTCATAGATACTATCTAGAAAATACATAAAGTATTTTGTACTCGCTTGTACTACTGTATGGGGAAATTGAATTCTTTAATATCTTTTTAATTACACACCGACTAAATCTGTAACTTGGCGACTGATTCCGACTAATTGGCGACTAAATATGGGAGAAAACAGATCTTCGCTAGGTGTCCTAGTTTTTGAGATATAAATTTGGCCCTGCTAGGAAGACTCTCTCCAGCAGTGCCACCTATAAAACCTTATATCTTTTGAAACAGTGACCGACTAATTCTGATATTTGGCGACTAATTCCGACTAATTGGCGACTAAATATGGGAGAAAACAGATCTCCGCTAGGTGCCCTAGTTTTTGAGATATAAATTTGGCCCTGCTGGGGAGTCTCTCCAGCAGGGCCACCTATAAACCCTTATATCTTTTGAACCAGTGACCGACTAATTCTGATATTTGGCGACTAATTTCGACAAATTAGCGACTAATTTTTTGCGTTTTCAAAATTAAAATCCCTGATGGTGGCCCTGCCAGAGTCAGTGACACCACTTCAGTATGTCCCTATTAAAGATATATTTGCACAAATCTGCATGACACTTTTGTGTCCACAAATGGCTCTGATACTTTCACTAATTCATCCTATATACTTGTGCAAGTTCACGCAAGTTGGTACCTATATTGCTACGTGTGTGTGGCCTGCCCACGGAGTACAGAAAGTGTACTCCGTGGGCCTGCCTTACACTTAATTATGGACTGGCTGGTTGGACCAGTAATCGCAAACGCGACTGCTGAAGTGTGCAGCGTGGGGTACTGGGTTTGTTTACCAAACTAGGTAGTGATATAGGGTTTTTCACCAGGAGTTTATAGCAGGCATGGTTAATGGCACTAAGCTTGCTTCTTATAACTTACATGGTACAGACGCCAGCACATCAAGCTACCCGAAACTCAAATTTTCCCAATCAACCTTGAACCTAATATTATAGCGATAAAGTTGAAAATCTATTAAAGAAATTTGACAGATTGTAGTAGCTTGATGTGCTGGCGTCTGTACTTAATAACTGGCGCAACATATAGACATTGCGCCAGTTATTTTTACAGACGGTATGCTAATAACCTCTGCCTAACTAAGGCCCACACGAGCTCATAAGAGTCGAGGCGCGGGCGTGCGGTGCAGGGGTGGGGAAGAGAAGAGAGGGTGCGGGGGTTTTCCACGCTACCCCCTCGCACCTCCCTTCCCCCACCCCTGCACGCCCGCGCCGCGTCGCCGATTCGACTCTAGCTCGCAAAGAGTATAATGATTATACTCTTTGCGAGCTAGATTATACTATAATCTAGCTCGTGTGGGCGAAAGTAATTAGCTACTTTCATCGCTGGTAGTACCGGTTTGTGTTTACAAAGTTTAATTATTATGTTTTGTCTAGTAGTGGCATACAATAGTACGCGTGTACCTACAGTGGAATTTCAAGAAACCCGATTTGATTTCGATAGTATAAGACAAATACTTAATGTTCCACTATGAGACAAAAGATGGCGCATGCGGAGTATTTATGCCGGGGCTGACATGTTTGGTAGGTTAGAGGCAGAGGATAGAGGATCTCTAGATAGGCCCGAAAAATGACCTATGAATATTGGAGTTGTGAGTGTTGGGAGCTGAGTTTATAATTATTATGGCATAATATTGCAGTAACAGTCGATAATTTTTTGAAATTGTTTAATGTGGCAGCATCGCGACAGCACAGCATTGACAATGACAACTATGACAAGTACTTGACTTTTAAGTTTTACAAGATTGACATTTCACAAGTCAAAATCGTCAACAAAGCGAGTAGTTTTTGTGGTGTTTAATTGGTTTTTATTGTGTATACTTATATTTTATAAATAAAAATAAATTGTAGATCATGCACTGGTGCCAGATTTCGACTGACAGTGAATTATTCAACTACGAATATTTCTCCCATGAAGATGTTTGCAGATTATGCTGGAACAAAAATGCAGACATCGAAATACTATTGAAACTTGCAGAAAATTCCACAGAAACCTGCTTAACTGATATAATAAAAGACTGTTTACACATAGAAGTAGAAGATATCCATCTAAATAAGGTTTGCGTCAACTGTTTCAACGAAATTAAACGTTTTTACTTTTACAAAACATTTTGCCAGGAGACTGATGCTAAGCTACGAGAAATACTTCAGAAAGGGCTGGAAGAATCTAAAATTAAAGATCTATCGTGTGATGTGATAAAAAGTGAAGATATAGATGATGTCTACGATAAAATTGATGAAATCGATACTTTTTTAGATGATAATTTAGAATATGAAGAACCAGATACAGATAAGAAACTAAAAACCAATTCTAAAGTCCGAAAGAAGTATTTACACAAACGTTCACCGACTTACTGCAATATTTGCTGTATTGACTTAGAAACTATAGAGAACTTATCCCACCATAATGCAGAATTACATGGCATAGAAAACAATGGAACCATTTTCAAATGTTTTGGTTGTGAAAAACGTTTTAAAAGTCGGAAAACAAGAATAAGCCATGAAGTAAATTTCTGTAAAGGCTTGAAAGATGGATATAAGTGTACTATATGTGAGCGGTATCTTCCAAAGAGGTGCATGTATGAGTATCATATGCGAGACCATAGACACAACACTTTGACAGAGTTGCCAGAGCATATATTTAAGTGTGGCAAGTGTATAAAATTGTTTAAGACTAAAGAATTGTTGAAATTGCATATGATTGAACATGGAAAGGAGAAGAATTTTGTTTGTGATGTAAGAATTATCTTATTTTCAAGTAGGAACTGCATGATGAACCTTGCTTTAGCCTGACTGCCTATTGCAGCTCACTGCTGGACATAGGACTCCCCAATTTCTCATCAGTCTTCTGATCTCTGCTTGAAGCTATATTTACCATATTTACACTTAATTCTCAAATATCTCTATATCAAGTTTAAAATTATCTACCAGATAAGTAATAATACAGTCAACTGTGGCATAAATATACTTTCCATGAGCTTTTTGCTCATGAGTACTGTACTTAAATATCTCTCTCGATAACTTAATATCTGTTGCCATCATATAATATGAAAGCAATACAAAAATAGGAAAACCGGCCAAGTGCGTGTCGGACCATGCACAATGAAGGGTTGTTGGAACGAATTTATCCCAAGAACAAAATTAACATTGTAGTTGAAAGACATGGTCTCCCATATATTCCAACTGCAAATGTAAGTTTGTATGCACTAATATTTTAAGACCATAGATTTCTTACAAGTTTTCCTGTACTACTGTAGTGTGTGTATAGAACTATTTTCTATATTTTTTTCATAATTTAGGCTCAGTGGTTTCGGAGATAAGGGTGGAATGGTCAATTTTCGTCTATTTTCTTAAATAACTTTAAATCAATTTACTTTAAAATTATAAAAAAAATATATTTGAGACCCTCACAGTAAGCATTTGATATGTCACACAGTACAGTTTGCAAAACTTTTTTTTTTGTTTATTTTCTTATAGAGGGCAACCTCCAAAATTGACCCCCATATTCAAAATTCATTTATTTACATTACACATCTTTATTTGGGTCACAAAAATTCATATGTGTAACAAACAATCCGTCCATTAGATTCGGAGAAAATTGGCTGTGACAGACAGGCAGATAGACAGACACACAAGTGAGTTTTTTCCTTTTAAGGTACGGATCCCTATATAGACAAATTATGGTATGGTATTAATCTGCCTAGCTTTTTCCCAACTATTTTGGGGTCGGCTTCCAGTCAAACCGGATGCAGCTGAATACCAGTATTTTACATGGAGCGACTGCCTATCCGACCTCCACAACCCAGTTACTGGATAATATGATACCCCTTGGTAAGACTGGTTGTCAGACTTCCAGGCTTCTGACGACCCGTAACGACTGTCAAAGATCCACGAATAACAGTCGGGACCAACTGCTTAACGTGATTTCCGAGGCACGGAGGAGACTCGGTATGTAAAGATGGTCACCCATCTACGGACCAACCCCGGCAAGCGTAGCTTAACCTGATATAGTATACAAATAAGGTATGGTGAGATTTTATTTACAAATCTACGACAGGGCGAGTATTTGGTGTGTAATAGTCGTCAGAACTAATATAAAGTGGAGAAACATTCTATTAGACAAGCAAATTAAAACAATTAATTTTCTCTTGTGTTTTATTCCTCAGATATGTGGACGCGTGTTCACTCGTCAGGATTACCTATACAAACACAAATTAACACACACGGGTATCAAGAGTCATCAGTGTCCACACTGCGAGTTCAGAGCCACACAGAGATCTTCACTGACCGTGCACATTAGGTAACGGCGCCGATTCCCTTGTTCACAAACTAAACTATATTTAAGTTCAGTGCATCTTTTTCTTTCTATTCCATTAAGAAAAGGACAGAAGATAAATTATAGTTAAGTCCTGTCAAAGATACTCCATAGACAAGTTGAGACGTGATTAAGAAATTGCCTACTAAAAATACGTCAAATTACGTCAGGCGCTGACTAATTTGACAGGACTTAACTAATGTTTATCTTCTGTCCTTTTCTTAATGAAATAGAAAGAAAAAGATGCACTGAACTTAAATTTAATGGTAACGTACTACAGGGGTAAAAAGTATCCTATGTCCTGGTCATTGTCTATTTTATCTATTTTCATCCAAATCTGTTCAGCCATTTAGGCGTGAACAGGTAACAGACAAACCAGCAGACAGTTACTTGCACATTTGTATTATTAGTATGGAAGTATGGATTCAGCAACAGTAGTAAGTTTGAAAAAGTGCTGATAACCCAGAAAAGCACTACTTAAGTTGTTACATTTTACAAGTGTGCAACAATCATTTCTCTTTTTAAATGAAAGGTAGGAAAGGGAATAAATCAATTATTATACGACAGAATTATAATAGCGTCTGCACGCCATCTTGCGTTCTAATTTCTAAACTATCGCAATCATGGCACCGTTAAAAGATAATAGTTTTCTCTGTTTACGCATGGCGCTCTAGTTTGCTTGTCAAAACTCACGCCCACTTCGACGCAAGTGTCAAATTTTGCTAAGATTTCACGATCGTTTTTTTCAGTAAATAATGTAATTTTTTCCTAAAAAGATCAGGAGCGGTCGCATTTCATTGTAGAAAAGTGATTCGTTTTAAACAAACAGTGTCTATGTTTAGCGTATAATCTGAAAGAAAAATGTATGGACGGCTCATCGGAGCATCCTCCAGGTTTCCAGCCATACTTTTTCTGCCGCAAAGCAGCATTACCAGTTTAATTACAAAAATTTCAGCTTTGTCTTTGAGATAGCATTGCAAATGCGATGCCCCTGATATTTCAAAATTCCATTGGCGGCAAATTACTATCAGGTGCGTTCTTGTGTTTCAGAAAGCATACTGGTGAGCGTCCTTACAGCTGTGACATGTGCCCACAAAGATGTATTTCAAGCTCGAATCTACGTGCACATCGCAGGAGACACCTTGGTGTTAAGAAATATGAGGTATGTGTATTCATAAGCTTGGCTTAGCTTCCACACACAATGGTCCACTTGAAGGATTAAGTGCGGAAACCAAACCCAATAACATAGAACATTCATAAGCTTGGCAAAATTTGCTAAATATTGTCTACTAGCTTTAGCCCGCGGCTTCGCCCGCGTGGGTGTCGGAAATTATCCCACGTGAGCGTACTACCGAGATCAAAAGTATCCTATGTCCTAATCCAGGTCATAGTCTACCCAAGTGCCAAATTTCCTCCAAATCCGTTCAGCGGTTTTAGCGTGAAAGCGTAATAATTAAATCATGATTCGCAAGACACGTGGCGCCATCTATTATCATAAGAACGTTATTGTTGTTTTCCTCGGGAACAGTACTTTTTTCGGGATGAAAGGTACCTTATGTCCGTTTCTGTACACCTGACAACGTAACGCAAAATTTCAGGATGATCGGTTCAGTGTGTTAAGCACAGCACACGAAACTTATATCAGAAAACCTGCATGCTGTGCTTTAGGGGGATGGTTAGACTCTGATAGGCGGGGGTTATCGTCGCCTTTATGCGAATTAAACCAGTACAAGTATTCACAAATATAATAAAAAGGCACGTAAACACAATTCAGAAACACAAAATACACATAAAACACAATGATAATACTTACGGCAATAATCTTACCTTCGTAACACTAATTATTGCAATAATACAGACACTTACAGACACTACAGACACGCGACTATACAGGGCTCTATTGAGCATGTCACTTGATCGTTAGATGCTTTGACTAACTTGCTCGATACAATTTATGAACTAACTCACAATCTTTTTTTTTTTTTTTTTTTTTTTTTTTTTTTTTTTTTTTTTTTTTTTTTTTGGCATCTCGTAGTTGACCTAGAGAGGTCGAGACTACTTAACCGGACTATCCTGTGGCTGCCTTAAGAAAAACTCAAAGCCTCCAGCCAGGGGCAAAAAACTTACAGACTAAGCGACTACACGCTAAGGGCTCCCCCTGTGGGGAACGGGCCTCGGCTTAGGGCGTCGCTGGGGGGAGGACAGCAAGATGGGACAGGCTGGATCAGATTTGAATTATTATTGTCAGGGGAGTTTAAAGCTACAGGCTCAGCTACGCCACCAGCTGGCACATCATACCCGAGCAAGGGACGGGGGGGAGGACGATTATTACGGGGTCGTCGCGAGGGACCTCGGCGGCGAGGTCGGAATGTCGATTTGTTTTTGTTCCTACGGTCCCTACTGCTCTCCTGGAGAAGAGTTATGGGGTCGTCGGGATCTGAGAGGACAAGCCTGGGGCGGCGGACCTTACTAATACGAGAGGGGACATAGCTAGCCGCCTCGACAACCAGAGGGTTGCGATGGTTGGTGGCTGAGTCGAAGAAACGCTTGGAATTGCGTTTCAAGAACTGGGAGATGGTGGGAATGTCGAGATCGACATGGAGGATTTCGTTCCGAACGAACCAAGGGGCTCCCGTTGCCTTTCGGAGGAAACGGTTTTGGAGGGCCTGCATCCTATGAATGAGGTGAGGTTTTGCGTGCGCAAACACTGAACCCGCATAGGTCATGATGGGGCGAATGCACGCTGTATAAATGCGCAATTTGCACCTAAGTGACAATTTGCTACGTGCATTCAGAACGGAGTGGAGTCTACCGAGAGCGAAAGCGGCGCGCGAACGCACCTGCTTTATATGCTCAGCGAAGGAGAGGTGGTGGTCGAGGGTCACACCGAGGTATTTGGCTCGCGTCTCCCAAGGGATCGGCTTGCCGAACATGGTGATCGGTCGGGGGGGGAGTCGAGTGCGACGCGGTCTCAGAAAGAGAACCGCTTGACTCTTGTCGGGATTGACCTCGATTCTCCACTTCCTAAACCAGGCGCCGAGATTATCGACTGCGGTTTGGAGAGTGCGAGATATCGGGTGTTGGTCCCTGCCCGAATAGTAAATGGCCGTGTCGTCTGCGAACAGAGCTAACTGCGCCTTTTTACTTTTCGGGATATCGCTGGTGAACAGCGTGAAGATGAGGGGAGCGAGCACAGAGCCCTGAGGGACTCCTGCACGGATGGGATGGGGGGAGGATAGCGCTCCTTCTATGCGATAGCGAAAGGTGCGATTCGACAAAAAGTCTCGTAAGATGAGTACGAGACGATCCGGCACGCCAAGTTGGTAGAGCTTATATAATAAGCCGTTGTGCCAGACTTTGTCGCAGGGACCGAAACCGGTACGAAAAATACCGGTATTTTTCGGTTACAACCTTTATTTTTTTTACAGGTATTTTCAAAGGTTACCTTAATTCTTAAACATTGAATACAACCGGTATTATACCGGTTACCGAAATAAAAATTACCTATATCTTACACGTGCCGTCGGTATTAGTCAAAGTCGCCGCGTTTAACTGTTCATATCGTCAAACGTTGAGTATTCAATAATCTGGCCAGCACCCTAATGGCGAAACACACGATCAATCACAATCTGAATTTGCATTGCTTCATAAGCTCGAAAAAATTGTCTGCTCAACAACGTGAATAACGTAATGAATGTTGTTGAACTGTCAAAATGAAAGCGATTGGGACTGAGCGTGTGTTACGCAATGGGTGCCTGCGCTGACTGCTGACCACATCCACATCATGATACAACCGTTTCATGAAATGGTCGAGCACTTCACGATAGTGTTTTGATATAAAAAAGTGTAGGTACTGTGCTAGCGCGCTCAAACAAATTGCAAGCAAAAAGTTATGCGCTTTCTTTCTTTTTTTTTTTTATTTGTGATGGGTTTGCTCTTGACTCTAGTCTAGGTCACAGGTGACAGAGACAAAGTCGACGATGGAGTGAGCTTATCCAGAAGACGCCTGTTCACTCTCACTTTGAAGAGATTAGGGTTGTATACGTTCGGAAACACACGACGCAGGTAGTGAGTTCCACTCCTTTGCTGTGCGCATTATAAAAGACATTTGGAAGCGCTTAGTGCGAATTGGTGGAATAGCAACCAGGTAGGGATGGTATCTAGCAGTGCGTCTAGACGCACATCACCACCACGGCACGACATCTAGATGTCCGATGGTAGAAGGGGGCTGGTGGAATGAGGTCGTGGAGTTCTCGGGCACACTTTCCGAAGTACAATCTGTAGAAGACCGACAAGTAGGCAACCTTGCGGCGATGAGCCAAGCTATGAAGCTAGGCATCCACCAGTTTTACGTTGCCAATGAGCCTCTTAGCTCTGCGTTCCACCGAGTCAAGCGCGGCTAGTTGGTACTTGGCTGATCCATCCCAAAGGTGACTGCAATACTCCATGCAGGATCGGACTTGCACTTTGTAAAGGGTCAAAAGCTGTCCAGGCGTAAAGTATCGCTTCACCCTATTTAGGATGCCCAGTTTCTTGGCCGCAGTTTGGGCTTTGTATTCGATGGTGGCGCCGAAGTTGAGACCAGATGTCAACTTTATGCCTAGGAGCTCAACTCAATCAGTTACAGGAACAGATGTACCCCGAAAAGTAGGAGTTTGGGCGAAACGACTCTTTTTAGCGGTGAAAAGACAAGTCTGTGTTTTGGTGGCGTTAAAAGAGACCAGATTATCATCACCCCACTGGGAGACAAAGCTTAAGGTCAAATCTGTCCGCTCTACCATGGCTTCTCTCAAGGAACGAACTTCGGCCCCGCTGGTTTTTGCGCTGGACAAGTATCTCTCTGAAACTGTACTGTCATCTGCGTACCCAACAATACTAGGCCGAAGCAGGTCATTGATGTGCAGTAGGAAAAGAGTTGCAGAGAGAACAGACCCTGAGGAACTCCGGCATCAATAGCCATAAGGTCAGAAGAGCAGTCGTCAACAACTACTCTAATCGACCGTTCACTAAGGAAATTTGATATCCAGCTACAAAAATCAGCTGGGATGC
This sequence comes from Dicycla oo, assembly GCA_948252095.1. Taxonomy (NCBI): domain Eukaryota; kingdom Metazoa; phylum Arthropoda; class Insecta; order Lepidoptera; family Noctuidae; genus Dicycla; species Dicycla oo. Next base: position 15,373,065 of record OX411734.1, read on the forward strand.
CATAAACAGGAAGCTTGCTGAGCAGAGCAGCGTGCCAGACCCTGTCAAAGGCCTTCGAGATGTCAAGCGATACAGCCAGTACTTCGCCGTGTTTCTCTATGGCTTCGCCACAGCAGTGCGTGACATACACAAGAAGATCGCCAGTTGACCGTCCCCGGCGAAAGTCATATTGACGGTCACTGAGGAGATCATTGTCTTCAAGGTAGATCAGCAACTTATTGTTCAGGACCCTTTCCATAACCTTGCACAGAATGGAGGTAAAGGCGATCGGACGGTAATGGGCAGGGTCTGCACGGTCGCCCTTTTTGGGCACTGGTTGTACATACATTTGCAAGCTTCCAGGATTTCGGCACCGTTCTTTTTTCAAGAGAGAGGCGGAACAAACGTGTCAATACAGGAGACAGTTCAGGCGCACACTGCCACACCTGCCAGGCCCGCTGGCCTTGTTCACGTCTAGACTGCACAATACTCTTCGGACCTTTTTAATGTGTACTGCGATCTCCGGCATCGAGGAGTCACAATGAGGTACAGTAGGTAGTTGCTTTGAGCCAGCATCCAGACGTGAATTGCTTGCAAAGAGAGATGCAAATAAATTTGCTTTCTCAGTTGCAGAGTGAGCCAGCGACCCATCAGGTTTCATCATAGGAGGTAAAGTGGGACGACAGAAATGCGTTTCAACCGCTTTAGACAGGGACCAGAACTGTTTACTACCCGGAACCAGCGTGGCCCCGATACGTCCGACATGGTCAAAACGTGCCCTACGTAAAACCCGCTTGCAGAACTTGGCAGCAGAATTAAAGGCTCTTTTCTTCGCGCGAACCCTACGCGCTCTAACTGTGCGGTCGCGGGCCTTGACCCAGGCTTGGTAGGCAGTCTCTTTTCGGGCCTCAGCGTGGGCGCATTCCGCATTATACCAAGGCCGGGATTTGTGACCAAGCGGGATGTCGGAGAATGGAATAAAATATTCCATCCCCTGCCAAATCACGTCCGCAAACGAGTCAGCACAGCACGAGGGGTCACCTGAGGAAAAGCACACTTGCCGCCATGGATAAGACGCAAAAAAGTGCCGCATCTCATCCCAGTCTGCTGACCCGTATCGCCATACTTGCCTCGTGCCTCTAGGGCTCTTATCTGGAGGAGAGCAGGTCGATATGGATTTCACCAGACAGTGGTCAGACGTTCCCAGCGGGGCTGAGACCGATACTGAATGACTGTCCGGATCAGATGCCAGCAGAAGGTCCAAGCAATTGGGTGTATGGCCGTCAACATCCGATACCCGCGTTGCCATATTCACCATCTGGATTAGATCTAGCGCTAAAACAAACGTGCGCGCCTCCAACCCAGCATGGTCAGTTTTCTGGTATGGGAACAACCATTCTTTATGATGGGCGTTAAAGTCCCCCAGAATAATGAGCTTCGCCGTTGGCTACCGTTGGTGGGCTACGTCAGTCGGCTCCACGAGGAAATTAAAGAGCGCTGTTGTCTCCTGGTCACCGCTGTGTGTTCGGTAGATGCCGATGTAGAGAGATTTCTCCACGCCAGTATCCACAAGTAGCCATATGGCAGAGAAACCTGATTTCTCAAAGCAACGGAGACGACGACAACAAATGTCATCGCGAACGTACACACAGACCCCAGCTTGCTTCTTGAACTTGTGTTCAAGAGAGTAGCCCGGGTAGTTGAGGTACGCCACGTCCGATGGGGGTGCTATCTTCGTCTCCGTTAGGAAAAACAGGTGCGGCTTCTCGGTCTCAAGGTGGTGATGGACCGGATCGAGATTGGAGTGCAACCCCTGATATTAGTGAGGTGCATTTTTAGTGGGAGGAAGTGCAGCCGTTGTTTACCCTTATTTTTCTTTACTTTGATCATTTGAGTGGAGTTGTTGGGGAAAAAGTCGATTGTCGAGGCACAGCTTAGTGACCCAAGTGGAACACTAGAGCCAACCAAACCTATGGGGAACTCATTTGGAGACTGCGGGGACGCCCGAACCCCCCTCGGATATGGCCACCAGGTCCTCCCATCCAGTCGACGGCTGGCACGGTGGAGCATACCGGGATTTTTCGCGAGTTGGCGGGGCAGCCTTTGGCACGTGGCTGGCGTGCTACTTGGGCGCCCTACTGACTGCGGTCGGCCAACGGCTGGCACCGTGCTTCGGATCCAGCTACCCTCCAAAATGAGTTACCCGGCTAGCCGACTCAGAGACCACGACCGGTTCCAAACAGCGCAACTGACAATCTCCTTCTCCCCCAAAGGCACTGGTACTCCCACACACCGACGGAACACAGCAAGCTGCTTGGCGCCAGACTCCGGTGGGGTGGTGGTCGCAAGCCAGGCGGCCCCTTGCGGAGCCTACCACCGCTAAGTGGGATCGTTCAGCCGTACCACAGGCAAGCCTGTGGTGCCGTTGCCCGGGGTAGACCAATAGGAGGTAGATCCCAAGCCACCCCAAACGAATAAGTGCTGCATTCTATTAGAAAATAGGGGGTGTACGTTTCTCCGCAAGTTAAATAAACTAACTACCGAGTTGTTTTCTATGATGAGGGAAAAAGATAAACAAATGGTATTTTACCAATTTACAATGTAATATCACAGTCTAAAAATCATACAGTCGTCCAACGAAGACGTCTAGACAGGGCAATCGTGCGGGGTGTGAGGGGCGAGACGCGGGTAAGCCGATCCCGAACTGCGAACAAAACGATGTCAGTAGTTCGGGATACGTCATTCAGGGCCGACAAGTGTTTATTTTTTATTTAAAATGGTGCATGCAAAGTGTGCTGTGAGTGATTGCAAGTCTTCATCTTACATAAATAAAGATCTGCGGTTTCATCAGCTTCCACGCACAGAAGTAAGGTAAATAAATCTGTTTTGTTATTGTAGAGTACATAAATAATTTTATTTGTAATGTCGTGCCACGTTGATAACGCTAATAAAATGGTCGACCGGCGCACGGTAAAAAAAAATGTTAATAGGTTATCGCACACGGCTTCCCTCTGTTTGGAAATCCTACTAATATTATAAATGTGAAAGTGTTTGTTTGTATGTTCCGTGTCAAGATGGTGGACTTTTTTATTATTTACTAAGGGTGAATTTCGAGATGGTAGACCTAATTTTTTATAGTATGATATGGGTGTCAACTTTGAGTCTAATTGGCGTGCTTGTTACGAAAAAGCCATCCTTTTAGAAATCCAAGATGGCGGACGTCATTTTTTTAATAATTTGATATGGGTGTCAATTTTGAGTATAATTGGGGTGCTTATTAGGAAAAAGCCATCCTTTTTGAAATCCAAGATGGTGGACGTCATTTTGTTATAATAAGATATGGGTGTCAATTTTGAGTATAATTGGGGTGCTTGTTACGAAAAAGTCATCCTTTTTGAAATCCAAGATGGCGGACGTCATTTTGTTATAATTTGATATGGGTGTAAAAAGCGGGTTAAAAATAGTTTTCATTATTATATCAATGTGTAATATTGTTTTATTATAATACTACTATCAATATTGATCTGCAATAAATAAATAATTTTGTAAATATTGTTTATTTGTGACAACCCCGGCCGATGCGTTACTGTCTAGACGATGTCGGCATTTTACACAGGATCAAAGGCGTCGTCCTACTGTATGATTTTTATACTGTGGTAATATTATCTTAGGTACTTACCTTGTTCATTTCCTTTTTTTTTCTCCGCAAAAAGGCGAACTAAATAAACGTAAACAATACTGGCAGGCCGCACGACAATCTCCCTGGCAATGTATTTTTTCTAATGCCAACAAATTGTCGGCATTGCGATATTCTGTCTTTCTCGTAATCAAGGTAATTTTTAGGTAACTGGTATTAAAACGGTAACTTAAATAAAGGTAACATGTTTCTTCTTCTTGGGTTACCCAGATAGCGGTTACCTTAATCATAGAGGTAACCGAAATTCTTCGATACCTGTACCGTAATTTATAAAGGTTTTCGGTCCCTGCTTTGTCGAACGCTTTCGCTATATCAAAGAAGACAGCGCCCGTCATCAAACCACGTTGGAAGCCAACGCTTATGTGTTCGATGATGCGGTGGACCTGATGAACGCAGGAATGCTGCGTTCGGGAACTCACAATCCTAGGGGACGCATATATATTACTTTTTCTCTATAGCTAACGTAGCGGGTACACCTCACCCAAGTAAAACTACGACACCAATATATGTGGTTTAAACAGTAACCACGCCCCTATTTTCTCGTGCAAGTCACGACCTGTCGACTTTTCTGAGCCAGGGATAAACCCGTACGCAGTTTTGTGTTGATTCTCTGCGTTCAAGTCACAACGTGTTTATTTCCGACAGACAAGCATAGTCTTGTGGAATATTTATTATTTAGGTGATGTTAAGCACTTTCTTATGCTACTAGTACATTCTTAAGCTACTTATAACTAATAGCAAACGGAGCTAGGAGTATGGTGCTTCTCCTACATTCCACCCCCTGTAAGAGGGTTCAACCGCTTTACATCCATTTCCGTGGGAAGCACAATAATCTTTGCTACTGGTCGACGCAGGACCCCGTTTGCTGTCTTAACATCTACAACACGGACGATTCCGTCATTACCTTGATACACAGATTGTATCACACCTTTTGTCCATGCACTTCGTTCTCTATTGTTGTCAACGATCACTACCACATCACTAACGCGCACATTGGGTCCACTAGTTGTCCACTTCTCACGACGTTGCAGAGTCGGGAGATACTCCCGCAGCCAGCGGCGCCAGAACATGTCGGCGAGTGCATTCACCCGCCGCCACTGCCGGCGGGAATCGACGTCCTCGTAGCTACTCGGCGCAAACGGTGTACTCCCGGACGCCGTGCCCAGGAGCAGATGGTTCGGCGTCAGGACCTCAGGCTGCTCGTGATCGTCGTACACATAGCTCAGCGGGCGGCTGTTTACTATCAGCTCTGCCTCGGTGAGGAGGGTGTAAAGGACCTCCTCACGAGGGGCCCGCTCCTTGAGCGTGCTTTTCAGTGCATTCTTCACAGACCTGACCAGGCGTTCCCAGCAGCCGCCCATGTGTGGCGCTGAGGGGGGATTAAAGTGCCACTCAATGCCTCGGTTGGTGGCCTCGTCCCTCAGTGTATCCTGATCCAGGTCTTTCAGGGCTGCTCGTAACTCGGTGTTGGCCCCGATGAAGTTGGTTCCCTGGTCGGAATACAGGTGTGCAGGTTGCCCCCGGCGCGCTATCAGGCGCCTCAGGGCCAGTATCGCCGAATCGGCGCTTAGTGTGGCGGCTAACTCTAGGTGGACGGCGCGCGTAGCGAGACAGGTAAAGAGTGCTCCCCACCTCTTTTCGCGGCGCCGCCCTATCGCCACCCCCATTGGGCCGAAGTAGTCGACCCCTACTCGCACAAAGGCTCTTCTTGTGGTTTCTACCCTGGCGAGTGGAAGATCACCCATCTTTGGTGGTATGGGTTTGGCTCTGGTGATGCGACAATGTTGGCAATTCGCGACCACGGTCTTTACGGATGTTCTTACCTTTATGATCCAGTACGTCTCTCGTAGATTGTTGACTACGGTCTCGTGGTTCGCGTGCAGAGCCATCGCGTGATAGTGTGCGATTAGCTTCCTTACCAGAGGGTGACGCCCGTCGAGAATAATCGGGTGTTTTTCTCCGAATGTGAGCTCCTCGCATGCAGTCAGACGTCCTCGTACTCGTAGCAGTCCGTCGTCGGTGAACATCGGGTCCAATGATTTTATGCGGCTGTCGACAGTTGCGGGCAACCCTTTCAGGATGGCGGCCCGTTCTCGATGAAAGCTGTCGTTTTGGCACAACCTCATTAGGTGGAGGTGCGCTTTTTCCAAGTCATGTGGACGCAGCTCCGACGTCGCTCTTCGTTTGCGACATCGCTCGATGAAAATCAGCGTGCGCGCCATAACGCGCTGCACGCGCTGCCATGTTGAGTAGCGCTCGTATTCCAGGAAGGGCCCGGCAGGGGCCGCCGCAGTGTGAACTCGTTGGATGCGCTCGAGGTCTGCCTCTGCCGCCTCAGGTTCGCGACATGCTGGCCACTGCTCCTGAGAATCATACAAAAACGAGGGGCCCGACAACCACGCCGCATGGTCATCAGGCCAAGACAATCTGGTAGCTTTATCTGCTGGGTTGTCCGCCGTGGGGACCCAGCGCCAGTTGCCTCTGACTGATAATCTATCTATTTCGGCTAATCTATGCGATATAAATTTTAGGAAGTCTTGTGCCTCCGAATTTATCCACTTAACTCTTAAGTACAGTTTCACTGTCTGTCCAGTAAAATTTCTCCCTGATTGGTAGCTCTAACTCTTTTTCAGTGGTGTCCGCTATTCGACACGCTAGCACCGCTGCCTGAAGCTTTAAACTAGGAATGGATATGACTTTCTGAGGGGCCACCCGCGCTTTACCTAATAGCATGGCGACCTCTCGATGCCCTTCAGGGTTATACCCCACAAGGTAGGCGACCGCGGCGTAGGCCAGTTCGCTGGCGTCCCCGAACACATGTAATTCTAGATTGTTGAGGTCCAGCCCGTACCACCGCGGTATCTTAACTTCGGTCAAAATGCTTAGATGCTTGAGCCAGGCAAACCACATTTTGGCCTCTCGGTCCTTGAGAGGTTCATCCCACTGGATCCCCGACTTCCATATCCTCTGCATCAATATTCGCGTCTGGATGACGCAGGGATAGAGAAAGCCGAGGGGATCATAGATTGACATAATCGCGCTCAAAAACTGACGCTTGGTGGGTACTAGGTCGCCGCTTATTATTTCAGGTGGTAACCGTTTGAACGACAAGTCAAATCCTAGTTCGTCTTGTTTGGGTGACCATGTCAACCCTAATGTCCGCTCCACCATCCCGATTCCCTTTTCGAGCGGGACTTTATCGGGCATATCTACTTTTAGTTTTTCCCTTAACTCTGTCGAGTTGGTTACCCACCCCCGTATGATAAAACCCCCGGAGGCGTGTATTCTGGCAACCTGCTCGATCAGGCTGTTGGCCTGCTCTACGGACCACGTGCTATCTAAATAGTAGTCCATATAGTGCTTATCTCTTATGGCCTCAACAGCTTCGGGGTGAACGTTAACCCACTCATTGGCGTTTTTATTGAGTATATATATCGCCGTGGTTGGTGAAGAGGCGGCGCCAAATATCATCGATGTCATGGCGTAGGTATCAGGTTCCCTACCATCGTTCGCGCCTCTCCACAAAAACAGCTGTGCGCCCTGATCTTGTGCCCTAATCTTAACTCGCAAAAACATATCAGCTATATCGCCTGAGAACGCTATGGGACCTACTCTAAATTTAATCAAAATATCTAGTAATGAATTTAATAGATCGGGTCCGGTCAGTAGGTTATCATTCAAACACGTACCTTGTGACGTAGCAGCCGCGTCGAAGACTAGGCGAAGCTTCCCTGGTTTGTTCGGGTTTACAACACCGAAATGTGGTAGGTACCAAACCGGTGAGCTATCTACCTCGCCTTCTACCTTCCGTGCATACCCTTCAGCTACAAGACGCTCTATCTGGTTCGCGTACATCTCTGCGAAACGAGCGTCCTTACGCATCCGCCTCTCGATACCATATAACCTCTGCCGGGCCTGTCTGTAACTATCAGGCAACAGAATGTTGTCCTGTTTCCATAAAAGACCTACTTCCCATTGCGTCTTATCAGGGGTGCGTTGACTCGTGCTGTCTAACACCTGTACAGCCCGTTCTACATCCTTATGTTTGCGGGTTACTTGAAAAATGCGTATCGATTCTAACTCAAACTGTGACTTTACTAAATCATGCAAATCTGGGAGGGAAACTGTTGTGCAGTTCACTGCTTCGGTACTACTGGCGTTATTAAATGGTCCATGTATGACCCAACCTAACTTAGTAAGTGAGGCAACTGGCTTACCGGATCGTCCACGGCGGGTGTCCCCGCCAACGAGCAGCTCCCAATTGTCCTGCCCGATCAGCAGCAGCGGCTTGGCTCCCCTCATCTCTGCGCAACCCAAGTCGCGCAGGTGCGCGTTATCGTTGATCACTGAAGAGGTCACTGTTTGTGTAGGCAAGTTCAAGTTCACTAATGTCCGGCACTTGATATTATGGCACTGTCCATTGGGGCCCTTCACACATACTTGTACCACTCGCGAGGTAAGGTCCGACACAGCATGACCGCCCGCGGTCTTTAACATTAGTGGCACACGTGGACCCGATAGGTTTGTAGCGAGCGAACTGTCTATTAGCGATACTGTTGCCCCGTCGTCCAACAACGCATAACACTGGTCGTTATCGCTATCTTCGTTACAAACTGACACTGGCACTATCTTCAATAACGCTGTGGCTCGCCACTCCCCTATGTTTGTTACACATTCTGGTTTTGACCTGTCCTCGTGTAACAAACAACACATGATGTTTGTAGTCGCACTTTTTGCACTTTTTCGCGCGACAAAACTGTTTTGTGTGTTTTGCTTTTAAGCAATTAAAGCACACTTTTTTCTTCTTGATCAGTTCCCAGCGTTCTTGGATATTCAGCTTCTTGAACTGGTCGCAATCTTCTATGACATGCTTGTCGTGGCACATCACGCATTCCTTCTGTGTGATACTCGTAGCTTCGTCGCTCTGTGTATTCACACGATGTGTCATCTGCGGCTTGTTGGTGACTGGGCGTGCCGCGTTTCCAGGTCGAGTCCGTCCGCTGGTCTGCTGCAGCTTCACAGGGAGTTTAGCCTGTTCTGGTTCATACACAGTCGGTTGTAGGTAGTATGAAGTAGAACACGTCACGTGTATGAGGAACCGTGACAGCATTTCCAAGCTGGGTGAGATCCTCAAGTCCACCCCCTGTGAGTTATCCAGGCCCATCGCGAAGTCACCATACTGTGCTCGTTGAACTGGTGTCAGCTTGCTTAGCAGCTCGCTCACTAGTTGAGGGTTATTCAGGTACCCATCGGCTCTGACGTTCTTTAGCAGTGACACACAGTTCCTTACCGTCGATGAGAATTTCCTTAATTCCTGGCCACTTTCAAACACTTTAGGTAAATCTCTCACCTTCTTTAGAGCATATTGAAGTATGACGGTTGGATGTCCGTACTCTTCTTCTAATGCACGCATTATTTCAGTGGGAGACCCCTGACCGTAACAAGTCCTCCACTGCGATCTTCGCCTCCCCATGTAGAGAGGACTTCAGACGCGCTATATTCTCATGCGGCCTAAAGTTATATAATTCCGTAGTGTCCCAGTACATATTTCTATATGATATCCAATCAGCTGGGTCACCGCTAAAATGTGGCAATTCGTAAGCCTGTCTGGGTACCGGGTGCGGGCGTGCCATGTTAGTGATCGCCTCCGCCAGCTTATCGATCTTCCTATCTCTATCGCTCGACGATAGTCGCTGCTTTTCTACAGCGCCCACTCCGCTATTTCCCTGTCGCTGTGTGACCGACTCGAGTGTCGATACTCGAGGTACACTTGCGACCGGAGTGGTGAAGGCGGGATAATCGTCGGGCAAACGGAATCTAACCGCTTCAGTATGGGCTGGCGTATGCATAGGCCCCGCATTGCTCACGGGGTTCCTATACGGATGCGACACATTACTCTCGCTTAACGTAGCCGGCACACGGTACATATTAGGTTCAAGATTCACTCTACTTACATTTTGATCTTGAATCGTAGGTGTTTCATACGGCGCGGTGCCCTCAAGCGGTACGTGCGACGTAGACGGCGCGCGAGACGCAGCCGCCGTAAACATCGCCGTTTCTGGTTGCGTCGCTTGGGGCCTTGTATTTACCCATTCTTCTACTCGGTGCGTCGTATCCACCTCTGAGTTTGAGTCCTCACTTTCTGCATTCGCCTCGATCTCTGCTATTTCCACCTCCATCCTTTTCTTCACCAGATTCTCCCTGATGTGCACCAAATCACGCTCAGCTTCGTATTCGGCCTTTTTCCTCAAGAATTCGACGCCCTTGCGACTACTCTTGGACGAAACTCTGCTGCTCCGCGGCGACCTTGCGACTGTCTGCCTTGATACGCCCTCTGCCGGCTTTTCACTGTAGTCGATTACTCGACCCCCGGTCAGCAGTATAATGGGGGCAGCCGCTGATCTTACCGTTGGCGCTATTGATGGTGAACCTGGTGGTACTTCCGACAGTAAGCCTGAGTCCGAGGCGATGGCGGCTTCCCTGCGCCGCGTGTCTGCTTCTTCAGTCATTTTGCGTAGTTTGCTTCGCGTGGTTACGGCACTTTTCTCACTCATTGTCACTGGTTAATTCGCCTATAAGCGTAATCCGATTCCGAACGCTAGTTTGTAAGACTACGCCCGGACAATCGGTTATCCGACTCGCAAGGACCAATGTTAAGCACAGCACACGAAACTTATATCAGACAACCTGCATGCTGTGCTTTAGGGGGATGGTTAGACTCTGAAAGGCCCCGCCTTTCAGACTTTCGACGTTATCGTCGTCTTTATGCAAATTAAACCAGTACAAGTATTCACAAATATAATAAAAAGGCACGTAAACACAATTCAGAAACACAAAATACACATAAAACACAATGAAAATACTTACGGCAATAATCTTACCTTCGTAACACTAATTATTGCAATAATACAGACACTTACAGACACGCGACTATACAGGGCTCTATTGAGCATGTCACTTGATCTTTCACTAACTTGCTCGATACAATTTATGAACTAACTCACAACCTGCGGGATGTCGCTACGCCCCCGTAAGGGGGCGCGGCGTGCGGTGTCGGGGCGTAGCCCCCCGACCGCGGAGGCTATACGGTGGCCCGTAACCACGGGCCCCTCATTTTGTTCGCCACTGGCGAGTGGATGGTTGGGCGTGCGGCATACACGCCCATGTAAAAGAGGTGTCTGAAATTTGTGTCTGTAGGCACGCCACGACGTTGATGCCCAACGCCGCTTGCTTCACCGTAAATCGGCGGACAACCACTACCGAGTGAGACCCCCACCTACATGGGGGAAGCCCAGCAGATGGCATCCAGCGACAGATTTACGGACTCGACGTTCCTACAGAAGGGGTGTATGGCCCCCCCCCACCTCCCCGTTTTCAGATCGAGCCGAGCCCGGGTGGTGAGAAGGGACCGTGTTCTGAGTGTGTGGGCGGTATTGTGCTGTGTAACACCGCCCGGTGTATACGCGAGTCGCCCGCCCGCATAAAAAGAGCCGCGACTTCGCGTGTGAGTTGGGTGCCTGTATAGAGGTGAATGTCTGTTGTTTGCTACGTGACACGCCTATATTAACCTAGCACGCGCCACGCAACAGATGCATGTATTTGTATGGAGTCAGTGTCACAAGTGAGCCGCGTGTAGACTGAGGGCGACTCACTCGGAAGTCCAGTCCGGTGATGGGGTCAGTCGTCCGCAACTAGGTCGCGGGGCAAGGGTCTCCTCGCGTCTGGGGGGCGCGTATGCCAGGGCGCTATCTGCTTGACATGGGGCCAAGCGGATGCGTCGGCACGCGCGAACATCCCCTTCGCGAGGCGCCGCACAAACTCATCCAGGCTCTCAATCCGGAGGTCCCTCTGAATGATATCGTTCCTCACGAAGCGAGGGGCGTCAACGATGGTCCGCAACGCAAGGTGTTGTTGCGTGCGGAGGAGCTTGCGGTTCGTCTCGCTCGTGAGGGCGAACCATGCAGGGGCGGCGTACGTCAGTATTGGGCGAACGTACAACTTGTACACGCCCAACTTGACGCGCGCCGGGATGCGGGACGAGAGCACTGGTCGAAGGAGGTTGCGGGCGACCCTACCTTGTGCGACAACATTGCGGACGTGTGACCCCATAGTGAGCCGACGGTCGATGGTGACGCCCAGGTACTTGACCCGGGGCGACCACTCGACGTCAGCTCCCTGCAGCTTCAAGGGTGGTGGGAGAGGCGCGGACCCGGTCACCATCGCCTGCGTCTTACCCACGTTGACCGACAGCCGCCACTTGGACAGCCACTCGGGAAGCAGGTTGAGCGCGCGCTGCATCTTGACCGCCGCGTACTTCGCATTAAGCGAGGTGGTAATGTACGCGGCGTCGTCGGCGTACAGCGCGAGCATCGCGTCCGGAGTGGTGGGGATGTCGTCGGTGTAACGTGAGTAACACGCCGGCGACACGCAGCTTCCCTGCGGCACACCGGCGAGCACCGGGCGGGCGTTTGACAGCGCTCCGTCGATCACCACCCTGAAAGTTCTGTTGGAGAGAAAGTTAGAGACCACCATAACAACGCGACGGGGCGCGTCCGAGGTGGCCAGCTTGTACACGAGGCCGTCGTGCCACACACGGTCGAAGGCCTTCTCCATGTCGAGGAATACTGCAACCGCGTATTCCTTCTTATTCATGGCCGCCGAGAGGTGGTGCAGTACCCTCGACAGCTGAAGCGTCGTGCTATGTTCCGCCCGAAACCCGAACTGTTCCGGCCGTGGCGAGATATGTGGCTCGAGATGTCGCAGCAGGAGTGCTTCGAACACCTTGGAGATAGTCGGCAGCAGCGTGATTGGCCGATAGCTCTCCGGCTTCAGGATGTTTTTCCCCGCCTTGGGCAGCATAATGACGCGCCCCTCCTTCCACGAAGCAGGAAAGGTCCCCGTGCGCAGTATCCCCGTGAACAGGCGCGCCAGCGCCGCTACCGTACGGAACGGCAGGTGGCGCAGCACTGTGTTGGTGATACCGTCGGCACCGGGGGCCTTCTTCGGCTTCGTCCTTAGGATGGCGCGTCTGACTGCCCCAGGCGAGAAAAAGATGGCGTCCTCCTCGGGAGCTATCGGCGTGGCGAAGTAGTCCCCAAGGTGTTTCTCGACCGCTGCGACATGCTCGGTGTCGCTGGTCGGGTTCGGGCAGAACTGATGCTCCAGGTGTTCGGCGAAGACCTCCGCCCGGTCCTCCGCTACATACTTTAGCGCCCCGTCGCTGTTTAGCAGCGGTCGCACCGGGGCTGGGGTGTTCGTCAGCTGGCGGCAAAGTCGGTGCACTGACGGCCAGCTGCCTGTCGCGGCGTCAATGCGTTCCTCCCAGCCCGCGGCGGTGTGAGCCTGGAGCTCGGCCTTTACCTTCTCCGCGAGACGGTTCAGTTGTGTTTTCAATGTAGGGCATCTCAGTTGTTGCCACTGCTTGCGAAGGCGCCTCTTCACGGCGATCATTGACCTAATATGCGCCGGCAGGGGCGGCAACAGCACTCTCCCCTGCGGCTGCGTCGTCGTCGCCGCTTCTAAGGCGCTTTGGATGCAAGCAGTGACATCCTCCGCCGTCTGGTCCACGTCCGCGGCGGTAGTAATAGGCCGAGTCGGCGTGGTGGTCTCTAACTTCTCTTCAAACACAGTCCAGTCCGTTAACCGACGTGGCGCTGTGGGCTTCAGTCGGGTCGGCATACCCGATAAGACGACGAGCACGGGCTGGTGGTCTGACTGTAGCTCGTCGTCTATCACTTGCTGTGTGGCCTGACAGTGTAGCCCTCGGTGGACTACGATGTCCAGCACATCCGGTAGATGGTTGGCAACGTCCGGGTAGTGAGTCGGCGTCTCTGGGCCGGACACCGTATAGCCGAAGGCTTCCGCGTCCGCAAAGAGCCGTCTCCCCTCGGTATTCACGAGCGACGAGTTCCACGGTGGGTGCTTACAATTGAGGTCCCCGGCGAGGAGGGTGGCGTGCTGTGATGCATGCAACAGGGCCCGCAGCTCGGTATGGTCCAAGCGGGCCGCGGGCGGCTTGTAGCATGCGTAGATGTTGATGTCCTCGCCGGCCACGTGCAGCTGAACACCCAGCGCGTAAAATGTGCTGAGCGACGGCAAGGGGAGTTCCTGATGGACGACTCTTCGCCTCACAAGTACCGCCAGGCCACGGTATCTGCTGTTTAGTGCCGACCGTTCGTCCTTCCTATAAGCGAGGTATCCCGGGAACCTTACCCTGTCCTCGGGCCCCAGGAGCGTCTCGCTTATTAGCGCCACGTCGATATTTTGTTCCCTCAGGAGATGGCGGAGGGGGGCGACCTTATCCCTTAGGCCGCGGGCATTCCAGTGTAACACCCTTAACGGTCTAGCCATGGTACAGGGTTAGTAACGTGGCCAGACCGTCAAGGATGACAGTCTCTACGTCTTGGCCCTGCCTGATGGCCTTAATAAGGTCCATTAATAGTTGTATGGCGCAGGCCGTAAATTCTTTTTTATGTGCGCCGGCAGCGCCACCGCTCTTTTGGTTGAGGAACTTTTGTGGTTCCACCCGTTGCCGCCGCGGTAAGCCGGCGCCAGTGTCGGTAGCGCCGGCGGCGGTTTTGGGTGGTTCCTCTGATCTCCGCTGCGCTATGCCGGCGCTAGTGGTAGGTTCCTCTTGCTTTCTTTGTTTGGTTACGACCTGCGCCCCATCTGAGGCAGGGCCGGCCTCTGGGATCTCTTCCCGGGTCGCAGGGGGCTTGGGCTTCTTGCCCTTACCTTTTCCCCCTCTTCCCTTCTTCCTCCGCCTTGAGGAGGTGGCCTTGGTCCTATCGGTGGGCCCGTTGGCTGCCGCCATTAGGGTCGCTCCTTGGGCCTCTTCTGGCCTCTCCGCTGTGTGCCTTTCGGTGGCCTCTTGTGGCCGGCGTGTGGTTACTGTAATGGCGGCAGTCCCCGCTCGCTTGTTCCGGATCTCCGCCTGGAACACGGGGCACTTGATGTTGCACGCGGGGTGCGGGCCACCGCAGTTGACGCAGGTGGCCGGCTCGTCCCGCGGGCGCGGGCAGTCTCGTGCCGCGTGCTCGCCTCCGCATCGTACACAAGCGAGCGGACGGTGGCACTGGTGCGAGCTGTGCCTGAACCGCTGGCACCTGTGGCACTGTGCGGGCCCACGTTTACCTCTCCAGGCCTCGATCTTGACACCACGCATGTACATGAACACGGTGGTGTCAAAGATGGCCCGGACGTCGGGGGTCTTTTTTAGGATGGCGTGGAAGACACAGCCGGGTCGTCCTTGTGCGCCTTTGATGTGGCGCACATACTCCGGCTGGTACCCCAACGCCCGGAGTTCCTCCTCGATCTCCTGGGGGTCTGTATCCGCCGGTAGCCCCCTTATGGCGATCTTCATATTTTTCTCCGCTGGCAGTGAGTAGGCGAACCATGACACGCCGCTGTCTTTCTCAAGGCCGGTCAGGTAGCGCTGGACCAGCCTGTATTCGTCTTCCGAGTCGGGGGTGAAACGTACCCCCGTCCCGTACGGACGAGCATTAGGAGGCCGGCCCAGCTTGGCGCTGATGGCCCTGAAATGAGCGGCCCAGTTGGGGAGCCTCTCCACTACCAGCGGTGGGTAGCGTGGCTTCTTCCCCGGCTTCTTTGTTGTCGTCGTCGTCGTCGTCGCCGCCGTCGTCGTCGTCGTCGTAGCGCCGGGGGCGGTACCCGTAGGTATAGAAGACGCAAAGGGGGCGGGGGGTAAAATAATATCACTTACCCCTGTGAATTCCACATCCGGTGTTGGTGTCGGTGGGGGCGAGCGCACTGCGTCGGCGAAGGTGGGCGACGCTAGTTCGCCCAGGTCCAGCCGCTTCGCCTCCATGTTTGATTCGCCGGAACTCCTCCTGCGATGCTTCCGCCGGGGTTTGGGTTCGGCGAGTAAAAACTCAAAGCCGAATCCCGGCGGGGTGACAACTCCTCCCACGGTGGGTCGGGCATCGGCTCGCGCTGTCGTGTCCGAGGACACGTCGTCGCGACCGGACCCGACCGAGCCCGCCGATGCGAGCGACATGCTCGATCCCGCACGCGATGAGCATGCCGACAGCATGGCGGGCGAGTCGTAGGCGGAGGTGCGGGGGGGCGCCGGCGACGCTGGCGCCTGCGACGCAGATGCCGGGCCCGCCAGCGAGAAGCGGGGACCGGGTGCGGCTGGCGCGGGCGGAGTCGCGAAGCGCGGCGGTGGCGCAGCGGAGCGCACGGCGGATGCGCGGGGGCGCGTAGCTGGGGCGGGAGCACTCGCGGGCGGCGCAGCGGTGCGCGCGGCTGGCGGTGCGGCGGCGCGCATGGCGGGTGGCGCGGCGGCGCGCGAGGTAGGCGGCGCGGCGGCGCGCGCGGCGGACTGCACTGCGGTACGCGCGGTGGACGTCGCGGGTGCAGAGGTGCGGGCGGGTGCGGTCGCGCGCGTGGGTGGTGGTGCGCGGCTGGTCGTCGCGACAGGCCCCGGGGCCTGTATGGGTACCGGGCGGAAGCTGGCGGGGCGCACGGGCACCTCCCGCTGTCGGCTCGACGGCGGCGTCGGCGAAACGCGCACTTGCGTCGACGTCGCCAGCGGGTCGGCAGCTACTGCAGCGCCCGCTCTCCCCCCTCTTCGTCCTTCCTCTCCTCCTCTTCTTTGCTGCGATGTCCCAGCTGTCGGTGGAACGGTCGACGCGTCGCCGATATTCGGCAGCGACATCGCCCGGTCCAACGCCGGCTGGGCCTCCGGGGACCCGGCATCGCGGCCCAACGAGCCGCGCGTGCCGGGTTTCGGCATCTTGAGGTGCGTGGCCTCCGCGACCGCGACGGTGAGCTAGCTCACCGAGCAGCACGGTGGCTCCCTCTGTGCTTACACAAGTGCCGGCTGGAACTTGTGTAAACACAGAGAAAAACAAATAAAACGGCGGTCCGCGCGGAAAAAATCTACCTCACAATTCACTTACAAAAGAATACTGTGTGGTCGACCACGGGCTGATCCGAACTAACTCACAATCCTAGGGGACGCATATATATTACTTTTTCTCTATAGCTAACGTAGCGGGTACACCTCACCCAAGTAAAACTACGACACCAATATATATGTGGTTTAAACAGTAACCACGCCCCTATTTTCTCGTGCAAGTCACGACCTGTCGACTTTTCTGAGCCAGGGATAAACCCGTACGCAGTTTTGTGTTGATTCTCTGCGTTCAAGTCACAACGTGTTTATTTCCGACAGACAAGCATAGTCTTGTGGAATATTTATTATTTAGGTGATGTTAAGTACTTTCTTATGCTACTAGTACATTCTTAAGCTACTTATAACTAATAGCAAACAGAGCTAGGAGTATGGTGCTTCTCCTACACAGTGGTTTAGGCGTGAAAAGGTAACAAGCAAACAAACTTGCTTTCGCATTTAGAATATTAGTTAGGATTTTCACAGGAGGAGGGGCACATAAAACTATATTGTAATCCATAAATTTCTTTAATTTCAGTGTACAATCTGCACCAAGAAATTCGGCTACAAAATAAGCTTAGAAGAGCATATTTCGTCAGCACACGTGCGTTCAGAATCACATCCTTGTCAGCACTGTGGTGCCACCTATACAAGAGTTAGAGGACTGCGTCGGCATCTAGCAGCGAAGCATGGCAAACAGGCTAAAAGCAAAAACATCGAACAGAACTTATTAGTTCAGGTTACGGAGACAGATGGCGGTAAAATCGATATTTTAAAAGAGGTCGAGTATGAATTGAAGGACGGAGAAAATGTGTTGCTGTTAAAACATCAAGATGGTGATGTTTATATGGTGTGAATTTATTATGTTCCTCCCTAAATGTAATAAACAATATTTGTATCTACTTATTTTATTTAACGGCATCTAGTGACAAGTAGCGGTAGTAGTTTTAAAACGAGTACAACTGTACTACTATGTAAATTACGAGCGACGACGTTTACCTAAACTCTGCATGTAATAAATACAAACAGACTTAATAATAGGTTTAGTCGGCTACCTAGGAAAACCTGATGTTGTAAAAGCTCTATCGACCACTAGATGGCGGTGTAATCGCCGTTGAAAGCGGTGATATAGCCCAAAGGCAAGTGACCACATACTAACAAACTGAAATTAACGATTTCTAATAAGACAGCATCTTATACCTAGAGTAGTTCCCAACTGCTGGGTTGTTTTATTGACATTGGATGCACCCACCTCTTGTTCTTGTTAATAAAAATTATAGCTTGCTTGGATGAGACTTAGGTGCTAAGTAGATAGTAAGAAATAGGTACCCACTAGTAATGGATAGGTACAGTCCAACGGATATTATTGCTATTACTGGTACGGTACACAACGACTGCCTTTAGTGCAGAGGCTAACAAATTCTTTTATTGATTGCATCAACCATGGACCTAATATGCAATAAAATTGTCCATGGCATCAACCGCATTACCATAAATAAGACTCGCGCACCGAGGGTTACGAACCATCGTATATTAAAAAAAAAGTGTGCTATTTACAGACATCGTTTTATTTTTCCTGTAATCTTTACATTAACTTCTATCACACAGAATAATTTCAGATTTTTCTCTATGCAAACTTCGGAGATAAGGGGGAGGGAACCGTATTTTTAATTACATTTTTAATCAAAAGCCAAAAACTATGCGGCCTAAAAAAATTAAAATTTTTTTGAGAATGTGCAAACAGCGCTCTTTTATATGATACCCCACATGCCTTAGTAGCCCCACTTCGAATTTTTAAGAGCCCCTTTCACTCCCTGTTGCCAAAAAAAAAAATATATACATTTTTATTTCTTTCTTATTTGCAAAATAGTTGGGCTAACGTCATCTAAAACTATTCCAAAATTCAAGTATAGCATACATAGCATTGGTAATTCTTGAGATATCCAGCTGTGACAGACAGACAGAGTCGCACCATAAGGGTGCCTTTTTACCATTTTGGTACGGAACCCTAAAAACGTAAACAAAACAGTAGTTTATTGCAATAGTTAAAAAGAAATAGACAATTTGATGATCTGTCCCACTACATAATTGTTCATACGTTCATGTATAATACTTGAAAGTTTCTTTTATGTCCACGAAGAACCCATTATGTATGAAAAGTGCAGTGACCCACATGAATGGCACGGACGTCTCGTTCCAACCCAAAATGCCCCATATGTGTGTCACGGACAGTGAACGTGTAGTGAATTGTGTGTGAAAAAAGTGTTACCTAGGTACTTGATTCGTAGACCGAGAAATGGATAAGAAGTAATTGGTAAGTAATTCTTGATTTTAGTCGGTCAGATCTAATTATTATTATAAAAAAAAAATCACGAAGTGAAAATACGTCATACAACTAACGTTATTTTGCCGCCAAAAGTGCATGCGTATCTCATGCGTCAGGGCGACCGACGTCTGTCAAAAAAAAATTGATTTAATTTAAATTCAAACAAGCAAAGGTCGTGAAACCAAACTGCCTTAAAATACTTAGTGTCAGATTTGTTAGGGGAGGTATGCTTTTGTTCCAGAATTTGGGTGCCGCGAACCTGCAACTGCTCCTGAATGTTGCTGGCATGTATGTGCAGTACATGGTAAGGTAAGTGATTAAGGGTCATTTTCACCAGACATCACTAAACGCGTTTAACGCTAAACGAGATTAAAACATCGCTCCGTTTCTTTCAATCGTTTAAAGATGACAGAGACAATGACGTTTTAAACTCGTTTACCGTTAAACGCGTTTAGTGACGTGTGGTGATCTATCTATTAGTTTAAAAAGTAAACTTTTGAAAATGCGTGAAAATTAGTTTATCACGCACCTTCGTTTTGACGTATAATCTACCTATCTAATGAGCTAAGATGGTTGCTTACTATCGATAAAACGAATGTATAGCCTTCTACACGTAAGTATCCACGAAGGTGCGTGTTCATTGCCTACGTACCTATAGTCCAGGTTTCAGGTTGAAAACCACATTGGAATTGGCAAAATGGCACGTTGCAACTATGAAAATATATGTTTTTATTTTTTATTTATCATTGTAACAAAAGAATATAGGATTACATATTAAATAGCAACCAATAACCACTAAGGTTTAAACTTGTGCTACTCGTATCATGAGTCTTATCTCAATATCGAACTATACAATATTGCATTTTATATGTAGGTTATTGTCGATACAATTAATAACATCTGTAGGTATTTAATCAGTTACTAATTCCTAATTGCTTAAGTTTACATTTGATATTTTTATGTGTAATAGATTTGTTTATTTCTGAGGGCAGACTATTAATAAGTCTCGGTATAATCTGCCGCACTAGCGATAAGAGCAGTAAGTATGTTTTGCATAGTTTTGAGTAATTGGCGCGCAAAGTTTTTGTTACAATTTTGTTTTTTCAGACTTTCTTTTTTTAAGTTATATTCATTGTGATTATTGAAACGTGTAGCCCTAATAAAGCGCTTTTATATTCTTCATTCAATAAAGTTGTATATACATATATTACAATACTTTTAAATGACGAAAACCCTTTTATATCTAGTGTTACTTGAGGCAACTGAAATATCGATTGCTTAGAATAATAGCAGTAAGTATTAAGTTACTGCTGTTATTATAAGCAACTCATACTAGGCTTAAGATAAAGCTTCGAAATAAAAACAAAGTGTTAGATAAAAAAACTTAATCTATATCACTGATAATAGAAACCGGTAAATTCAACCAAAATCCCTTTCCGTTATCTGGCATTAAATCTAGCAGTTTCTTTAATATTTCAGTCTTCGTAAGCTCTGGAATTCCTCTGGGTGTCAATTTTGATCTGAATTCTGGAAATGTTTTTGATTTCAACTACTTTAACTGTAAAAAGTCTAAATATTGAGTTAGTTCGTCAGCATGGTTACATTTGTATTGCAGGGTGAACTCGCCTCGATTTGCGACTAAAACCATGATATCATTAAGGTACACTCTTGGTTGTACCTTCTTAATTTTATGTTGCGAGGATAGGTTGATATAATTGTAAAAATTATCGACTTCCATTATTTTTATAAAGTAGATCGGACTGTTAACACTGGATGGATGAAAAGGCGGCAGGTCACGGGAACAATCTGCGACTCACGCATGGGGAATGCGGGAGTCGCAGATTGTTAAACTCAAGGGGAAGATTTATAGAACAATGGTTAAACCTGCAGTCTCGTATGGATCAGAATGTTAGGCCATAAAAAGAATGAATGAAAGGCAATTGCATGCAGCCGAGATGAGAATGCTAAGAGGGATGTGTGGTATTACGTGAATGGATAAAATAAAAAAATGAGTATGTAAGAGGAAGTCTGAAAGTGACACCGGTGACTGAAAAGTTGTGTGGAAATCGGTTGTCATGGTATGGGCATGTGATGCGGAGGAATGAAGAAAATGTCGTCAGGAAAGTGTTGAGTATGAACGTGGAGGGCTATACGAGTAAGGGAAGGCCAAACAAACGATGGATGGACTGTGTGAAAGATGATATGGCCAGAAAGGGAGTGACTACCGAGATGACGACTAATAGAGAAGTATGGAAGAAAAAGACATTACGCCGACCGCAAATATACTGGGTCAAGAGCAGGACTGTAGCAGAGTTCATAATCATTGTTTTGTAATTCATGATTTTTATGTAATTCAAATTGGGCACATACTTCGCACTCCTCATTTCCCAAATGTGCAAAAGAAATATTCATTTCTTCCCGAACGACTTTCCTATATACCTCAAAGGAAACTACTTGTTCTGGAAAAGCAGTACAAAAGTTTTGATGCATTAAAGTAATGGTTATGTCGCTTGGTAAATACAGTCGAAGGGTTCACGGCTGTAATGTGAGTTTAGAGGAATGTATGTAATAATAATATGTGTTTTTATGATGTCTTTGTCATATTTACTCTTTCCTCATACTTTCCTTTCTGGTAAGTTTGTTTATCTATAGGTCTTTGTAATGCTGACATCAGTCTCTTGCCATTTTTAGAATTATATCCTAAAGTTGTTAAAAATAACGTTTTGCACACCTCGACTTTGTTTTTTCTTCGGAAAAGTAATAAAATACGATACATTACGCTTAGGTAGTTCGGTAGTAGTAGTAGTTTTCTGCATGCAACTTCTTTGGGTCTCTACCAGCGATTTTATATAATAACCCTTCCTTTCCCAACTTAAAGAAACGTATTCATTGTTGATCTGTTTTCTGCAAGTTTTGCTTATTTTTTCTGTGTATTTTTTCTGCATGTACACCGATCTTTTAGTTAAAGTTTTTCAGTGTCCTCTTTCGACTTTTTCTCCCTCCTTTCATCTAATGGTTCTTCGATTTTCCTTCTTTTTCTTAGCTGCCCTTTTTTTGTCAATCCTTTATCTATCCTTTATCTATCTTTATCTATCTATATCTGCCTGATTTATTTCACCTTGTATTTTTGAAGTGTTCCGTTTCTTCTTTATCTTATTTTTATCACGCTGTACTTTTGTTTTTGTTTGTAAGCATTAAAGAGTAAGTTTTAAGGCACAGTATTATGTTATTACTGCTTACAGTATGTGAGCAAGACCAAATGTGAAGTAGACCTTGCTTAATATAACCACAGTATGATTAGTTACTGCAGATATACTAATCAATTAAGGCATTGTATGAAACAAACTTTACTTATTATATCCATATTATATCCACAGTATATTTAGTTACTGCCGATATCCTAAGCAGTTAAGGCATTTTAAAAAACAAACATCGTTTATTATATCCACCGTATATTTAGTTACTGCTGATATCTTAAGTGATCAAGGTAAAATATAAATACATACTTTACTTATTACATCGACAGTACACAGAGTTACTGCACATAACTTAAGTAAAAGTAATACCCGATGATAGAACTTGACTTGCAAACCCGGGGTAACTATACTTACTGTTGTTATGTTAAGGAATATTTCTCATTTATAGGACTTACTGCCTTTATCCTTAACTAAATTTACCGGTTCCCGATAAGCTATTAAAACAGCTGTCAGCACATCTGTTAGAGCTTGTTCCGCTGATTCGGGATCAATATTTAACTCATTTTGTCAAACATTGCACTTACTGCTGATATCGCTAGCGCGGCAGTAATATAGCCCGCAGTTCTTTCGCCATACGTATTGTTGGCGCGCTGTGTACGAAGCCTATTCTTAGAAACTGCCCTTTTAATAACAAAAATTGATTTGTATATGAACTGGTAAGACATTACAGTGTTTAAAGAGGCAATTTATATTGTCGTAAAATTGATGTATAACTTTGGGAGATAGAGATTTGTTTTTAAAATTCGAAGTTGAATTTTGTAAATAATATCAAGGTAGGTTTTATAGGTACGACCATAACTACTAAGGCCATACTGGATGTAGGATTCAGCCATTGCGTAATAAAGCCTTACCTAACTTCACTTTGAAGGGCAGGCGGTTTTTTAGTATGGTCATAATAGCGAGAAATTGGCGCAGATTCCCCTGTTCACTAAGTAAACATAATTTAAGTTCAGTGCATCTTTTTCTTTCTATTTAATGAAATAATGAAGAAAAGGACAGAAGATAAATAAAGGCTTAGTCCTGTCAAATTAAGATACTCCATAGACAAGTTTAAACGTGATTAAAAACTTGGCTACTAAAAATACGTCAATTTACGTCAGGCGCTGACTAATTTGACAGGTCTAAAGTAATATTTATCTTCTGTCCTTTTGTTAATGAAATAGAAAGAAAAAGATGCACTGAACTTAAATTTAGTTTAATTTGTGAACAAGGGAATCGACGCCATTGCCGAAGTTTATCGCAAACACGTTCTATGTGATAACTCCAGTTAAACTTACTCTAAGATATGTTTGTTTACTGTCAACATCTATTTGTGGACAGTTACAATTAATCGCATTGACCGTATGCAAACAGCCATGGTCATGGGCTATTAAGTTCCGTAAGGGCAATTTTCTAATGTATGGAGATATAATAACCATTAATTTAGTTTTGCTTGCATTAAGTACTAAGCCAGCATCGTGACACCACCTTGTTAGAGCATCCACGTCGAGTTGTAAGCGTCCGCATGCTGTTTGTGGATTTCTATTAGCAATAACAAGGCAAGTGTCATCCGCAAACTGATAGCATTTACAGTTTGTGATGCAGTTACTCATATCATTTACATACGACAAAAAAAGCAGGGGGCCTAATACTGAGCCTGAGCTATCTAATTAGGTACCTGTGTACCAAACAACAATAATAACACGCCTGTTATCCTCGAAAGGTTAGGCAGAGGTGTACCTACAGCACTGGGTGTGCTGTAGGTACCATTTCGCCCATGTAACAGGGGGCGAGCCTAATGCCATCATCCGGGCACAAATCTAGACTCCGGGCTCCTACTGAGAAATTCATGATGGAAAAACAACATTACTATTGCCCGACTTGGGAATCGAACCCAGGTCCTCATGCTCAGCAGTAATAAACATTTTTAGGGTTCCGTACCTCAAAAGGAAAAAACGGAACTCGTGACTCTGTCTGTCACAGTGAACATAAATACATACATACCGGTCAAAATCATAACCCTCCTTTTTGCTTCACCGTAGTCGGGTAATTAACCTCAATTGTCAAATGAAAAATATATTTAAGGTGATTTGAAATGGAATAAATGCCACTTTTTGACATTTTCATTTTTCTACACTTTTACGTAAATAATAATAAACTTATGTTTCAGCCAGGTCTATTAGTAAATAACTCAGAATTTATATTTTTTTTATTATCATTGATATCACATGAGCCTAAAAAGTTATTAAGTTGAAAGTAAAAAGTTATAAACTTTGTTTAAATATATTTTTAAATTATCTCCATTCTTATTTTTTTTATTTATTTCCTTCATCCAATTGGTGGTTCAATTAGAATTTCGAGTTCTATACAAGTATTCAAATAATCAAATCAAAGCACTCAATTCGTAAGTGGCACTAGAAATTGTCACCCTTGAGTACGTTTCTAATCCATTTGTTTACATTTTCATTAAATACTTTTGGAACAGACCATAGCAATTCCCATTGGGTGATCCTGACTATTCGTGACTTAGGAAGGAAATCAAAACAACACATTATTTGCAAGATATTTCTTTTTATTTATGTATTTCATCAGTTACAATAATCCGAACAAAAATAAAAATTCTCTATAATATTAAAACGATTTCTCACATTGCTAGCATGCATTCATACAACATACATTATTATTTACATTGTTACATACATTGGTAAAGTCCGGGCTATTGAACAATATTTTAATAATGCTAACAGAACCTCCAATGATATTATGTAAAAAGTGGTACATTGGATAAACGCGCTCCGCAGGGGAAGAAGACTGTCAAATTAGTTCCGCGTAGATGGCGCTAAATGTTTGTTACTTTCATTCCGCTGTAAATGGCTTTCATTCTAGTACCTTGTTGGAAACTTTGCCGCGACATGGCTCTATGTTTTTTCTTGTCGCTAATTATTCGTCGCTTTGTCTTCAAGAAGACTTTGACAAGTGAGAAACACACAGCGCTCTCTTGCGGCGAAGCTACAAAAACCCCAGTTTTCTTCGTCTGATCTGTGTTTCGCTCCCGATAAACGACATGCGCATGCGGCACTTCCATGTGCCTTTTAATAATATGATACTGTGCTGGTTTTGAAGATCGAATGTTGGGTAGATATCCTATCTACTCGTACCTATTTTTACTATAACATCATTGCTCCCCCGAAGAAAATGTGTTCGATTAAAAACGATTATCGATATAATGTTGCTTTTAAGAATAAAAATACAAAATAGGTACAACTGCTACATGGATCGATCTTTAGGCGCTCGAATGACGTTGACTGGGGGCGCTGTTGGTAAACATTGTTTTGTGAAATGTATTGAAAAAATTAGATGGTGGCATTAGTTCTGATTTTGGCCACGCGCCTAAAGATCCTTGTACAGTTTTTTTTATCATGTGTGACGTACGGTGTCTAATGAGCAAAAAGGAAAGCAAATTTTAGGTTCGGATATCTGAATCGGGGGTAGGTATCGATAACAGTAAAAGCAAGGGGGTAATCAGTGACTTGTGTTGCTATTTCTGTCTGTATACAATTTACCCAGGTTGACTTATATAGGGTGACTGGTAATTAGTGACCGATACTTAAACACATGATTGAACTCATGATAACATTTTGCTACGGGACCAAATTCAAATTCGCAAAAAAAAAAAAATCAGTTGTCCCATACATTCATGAACGCATAACTCGTCAAAATGTAAGGAACAACAATTTTTTTTTCGCGATTTCTGGTTTAGTGTCATAGTAAAAGTTGTTTGTAATCATGAGTACTATCATATGTTTAAGTATCGGTCACTAATCACCAGTCACCCTATACAATATATAACAAAAACCCTGTTGTTCTTTTTAGGGACGTATACATTTACCTACAAGCACAATATTGATGAAATTATAATTAAAACAAAAAACCGGCCAAGAGCGAGTCGGACTCGTGCACCGAGGGTGCCGTACCATCTAGACATCGTTTTATTTTTCCTGTAATCTTACATAAAGTTCTATCACATAGAATATAATATATATTCGGAGATAAGTTGTGGGGGACGGTATTCAAATGTCGAAAACTATTCGGCCTAAAAAGAAAGCAAAAATGTAAAAATGTTTGAAAATGTGCAAACAGCGCTCTTTCATATGATACCCCACATGCCATGCACTTCGAATTTTTAAAACCTCCTTTCAGTCCCTGTTGCAATATATACATTTTTATTTCTTTATTTGAAAAATAGTTGGGCAAACGTCATCTAAAACTATTCAAAAATTCAAGTTGATAGCATTAGCACTTCTTGAGATATCCAGCTGTGACAGACAGGCAGACCGACTGAGTCACACCATAAGGGTTCCTTTTTACCATTTAGGTACGGAAAAATTAAGCATTGGCTAGTCGAGAGGTCAAAGTCAAATAACTGTTAAAATCGAAAAAAATGTTTTACCCCGCCACCCACCACCCTGCGAATCACTTACTTAGTGTACGGACTGAGTGCACACAAGACTCGAGCGTCCGGAAGGGCGGGGCGTGCGACGTTCGTGTTAAACACATGCAAACACTCGCGAGTGTCCTGAGTCACGGCCGAGCGGCGCTCGTTAAACGCTCTTCGCCGCTTGCACGCAACGCTGAACGCCCCGCTGGACGCTTTTTCACTCGGGTCGTACACTTAGACTCCCGCTCAGCTTATTTTCGAACGGTTGTCGCGTCATCGCTTCATGCAGAATTGCAGAGGAAAGAAATCAGTTAAACATTACAAATATTAATAATTTAATATTAATTTTAATTATTTTTTTTAACAGTTTTTTATAAATGACTTGGTTTATTACATATGTATACCGATTCTTAAAACGTAGGTAGAAGGAACAACATGGTTTTTGTTACATATTGTATAAGTCCAACTTTCGCTAGACACATTCATTTTATTATTGTTAACAATAGATCTCTGTTCGAGTTCAAAAATATTAGACAATAGCAAAAGATTAAAGTCGCAACCAATACAGAACCTAGCATTTATTTCTACATCATTTTATTAGTATTCATCTACAGGCTCATCAGTTTTATTTATTTAATCTACAACTAACATTTAAAACATCTACACGTGACAATTACAAAATACTTATTTGACTAAACATCCATATTGTCGAATAGAGGAACTTCGCACGCCTTTCTTACAACGATAACCCGCTAAAAACGTATAGGATATGAAATATATAAATATGTTGGAGAAAAATGGAAGATCTTGATTATGTTTGGCACAAAATTTGTCTTTTAAAGGAATTTGATAGATGAAAGTGGGCATAGTAACGTCAAAATTGACCTTTGACTTTATAAATGAACATAAATAATGCTGTGAAAGGTATTTTCATAAAAATAAAGTTTTTAGCGGTAAATAATTTAAAATAATTATATTACTTTTTTATTTTAATAATTATACTTTATACACTATTATTGAGATTAGACCAAGTTAGTTTATTAATGGCTATAGGATTAAAATCTGTCAAACTCTCTATACTCTATTCATTTTATTGTGACCGAATGACACAATATGCAAAAAAAAACTTTCACTTTTTGACAGAAGTAGTTCTAAAGCCTATTTTTTTACAATACAAGTCTATTCCCGGGTTCACCTGCGATATTACTATAATATCTACAAGTCTGCTAAATCTAGTAAGTTTTATTGCCAAATATTTCGATGACATAGATAGACAAAAATTGACAGACTATTTTTTTTTTGTTATTTTTAGTGTTTTATTTTTTAAATACTGCCAATAATTGCCTATATCACCCTTTTGCATTACCCTTGTTTAATTCTACAATTTGGAAATTCGGAGTTATTATTTTTTTACAAGAGGTTTTTTAAAATTATTATAATCATTTTATGGTTAACTTTCGTAAACAAATAAATAGAGTCAATTTGTTGTGTGTACATACGCCAGCACACCAAGCTACTACCGTCTGTCAAGTTTTTTTTAATAGATTTTCAACTTTATCGGTAAAGCATTAGGTTCAAGTTTGATTGGGAAAATTTGACAGTTTCGCGTGCTTGACCTGATGGCGTCTGTACATTATTTACAATAATCTGAATGTCCCAGTTGAAAACCAAGCGAAAATACGATAAAATTAGTGTTATTTATATCTATTATTTTCTTAAAAATCGAAATGCTGTCGAATTGAGACGGTAAAATAATTACCTATAGTTTTGAATATCAACAAGCAATAAGAATCAATTCAATGAATATTTAAACAACATCACGCCTGTATTCTCCGTAGGGTTAGGCAAAGGTGTAGATAGCTATACTGCCGTCATAAGGAAAAAAGACGTATCTGTCATTTTTTTCGAAATAGAGTTATTTACATATTCGGAATCAGCAAAAAAAGACGTATTTTTAAATTAGCGTAACTTAACGAAAACCTAATAATTCTTACTATTAAAAGACGCATCTGCCTTTGTATCTTATAGTAAGTTTAAACAACACATACTATTTTTTTTTCTCCATTTCAATATTTCTGTAGATACGTCCTTTTTATCCGACTGCGGCGAAGCCCAAAAGGAGGGTTATGTTTTTGACCTGTATGTATGTATGTCCATTTCTTTGTTCCCTCGTAACTCCTAAACGAATGAACGGATTTGGATAAGTTATACGTCTTTAGATTTGTCTTGGTAGCGCGAGTGTCACTGGCTACATTAAAATAAAAAAAACAAAGTAAAATGGCGGATTTGGGGTGCCATATTGTGGAGTTCGAAATTTTTTTTCTTCTAATACCATCGAGTGGGGTATCAAAATGAAGGGTTTTAAAAGGTGATTATTTATATGGTTAAAAGTAATTCGAAGTGACAAATCGTAAAAAGCTTTTAAATAACCCTCACGACCAAAACACCTTGCAAGAACTAAATCATCGGCGAAATCTTTCACATTTGTAAAAAAGACTGAAATAAAAAATGTAATTTAAAAAAAAAACAAAAAACACGGCTGCGGTAAAACTGAAAAGCTAAAAACAAGCCCAATTTAAATTAAATAAAACTTGGAAGCAGGCAGGAACCATTCCATTTTAACTTTTTACATTTTTTTTCCTTATGGCGGCAGCATACTGCCGTCTTAAGAAAGAAAACCGTAACTACGTCAACGTTGATTCCGAGATAATTGAAGTTTTATCTAAAATTAAGACCTGCGATTTACTGAATGGTTTTAGTAAGTGATTTTTGTTTTTTTATAAGACGTCATAAAATATAGGCTGTATTTTGAACCGGAATTTATTTAAATCCATTTATTTGCTTATTTATTTTATTTTACTTTTTCCCTTTTGTTTTAGCAAAAATATAATAATAAACCAGATTCAAAAACTAGAATTTAGGCTAAAATCCTTATGATATATCTAAATCTAAACGAGTTACAGCTTTGTGTGTAAGATCATAAGATAGAATTTTCTTTGCTGATTCCGAATATGTTAATAACTCTTTTTTGACAAAATTTTCACTTACGGCCTTCTTTCTTATGACGGCATTATAGTAGGTACACCCACATTTCGCCAATTGTAATAGGAGGCGAGCCTATTGCCATCAACCGGGCACAAATCTAGACTCTGGGCTGCTCCTGAGAAATTCCAGATGAAACCCGGGACCTCTTGCTCAGCGATTCAACTACTAGACCAACGAGGCAGTACTTAAAATCCAGCAGAAAGTAAAATCACCCGAGTTTTATGAATATTTTCGCTTGGCATAACTGGCAGACGGAATATATTAAAATGGCAGTGAGTAAGGAATATGTAAAGTCCGGATTGAGAAATAAATGAATACTGGTCTCTGAGGTATTAAAATGAGTACAAAAGTGAAAAAAAAAAAATGCTGAATTCGTTGCGTCGACGTCTGGCAAAATGTATTATTATTCAGCAGAAAAAATACCAATATTTGTCATTTTTATAAGGTACCAATTTGACAGAGAGACATAATATTACAGTGTGAATAGCAATCAAATATAATAACTCATAAGACCAGCAGAAGGTATAGACAAACATTTTATTTTAAAATTCGAAACCCGTATTCGACACACATTTAATTTCTATGAGAAACGGAACCCATCTATAGTAACATTTAAAAATACATTAAGTTACTCATACGATCACAGAAATAAATATTATTAAGAACGTTTTTATGTACTCAGGAATTCAACGTTGCCATATTTCTTAGCATTACCCACACTTTGGGAAATTACCCTAAAATTAAACTGGTAACACTGGCAGCATCGAATAAAATTATCATCGACAATATCAACTGTCAATTATTTTTTTTAGGCGAAGGTGAGGCCTTGTACAGCCTAGTTTTAAATGGCAAAGGTAAGGCTTTAAACAGGCTAGTAAGGTAGGTTATCCCTCAAGAAGGCTTGTTTCGTGTAACCTCTTCGTAGGCATTTACCCCACCAGGAGCGTTGCGTGCACATCTTGACAGGCTTGAGGATGAAGCATTTCGTTTGGACGACGTTGAAGAACAGTTTTCCCACCATGTTTGATACAGACGTGTCGGCTAGCTTGAGGCATGCGCGGAACCTGTGAACATAGAGACAATGTTTTAGACTGGGTAAGGGCTTTCCATCAGCGAAGATTCGTGTGGTTTGTCACTTTTCCTCTCTTTGGTAGTTCTTTAAGACAACTAAAGGTCCTAGATAAAGAAGATAAAGATAAAGTTTGTTGCGCCACTTCTTCTCCTCAGCTAAAGCACTAGGAAGTGGTGAAGGGCGGGCGTTTTGGGGGACTGTCTTATGTAATTTTGACGTTCGAAAAGTGCTGATTCTCAGCCTAGTTTGAATAAATGACTTTTGATTTTGAAAGAAAATAATACTGTAGAAACTAATTTGTTTGCCAGACGTATTGTGGAAGGTTGCCCTTCTTAAATATTATTCAAAACGTTGCCCAAAAATGCCGCTAAAAGAGGCGTCATAATCATACATCGTTTCATCGGCAATTGCGTAACACACTATCAATCGGAATCGGTTTCATTTTGACAGTTCAACAATATTCATTGCGTTATTTACGTTGTTGAGCAGACAAATTTTTCGAACATATGAAGCAATTGATTAACAATTTGCTTCAAAATGATTCAGATTCCGCTTGATAGTGTGTTACGCAATTAGGGAACAGCTCAGTGTGAAATACGACTTGAGAAGTTGAGTTGACTCTCTTGATGTCTTGTGGGATGTTAATCCCACAAGACGACCAACCACGAGCCCCTCCAAGCTTTGCCAACATGAGTAAAAAACAAAACAAGGAAGTTCTGTAAATATGTTCCAGTCTTCCAACATCTGAATCTACTAAGTAGGCATTATAGCGTTATAGCCCTAAAGTCTGGCATCAAAACATAAAGCAGCTACAATAATTTCCTCAACATGCGTCCACATTCGTAAAATTCAAGATGGCGAATGCACTCCCGCCAATTTATGGCGCGACCGTCATAAACTGACAGTTTGACAGGCGCCATTATAATAAGCTGTAAATCTTCATATTAAATATGGGAGTGTTAAAAGTTAATACTGAGTCCGATTCGTTGGCTGTAATGTCGATATTATGGTTCTAATAACTTTAGATTTATAGTCTAAAGGTTATGGATAGTTTTCAATGCCTAGCGATGCGAGAAGTTGCATTTTGTTGTGGAACATTTCAAGAACAATGAGATCGTTGGATTTTAAATTGGTCAAATTTTATCAATTCATTAAAGATATGTCGTAGGATGATTTGATAATTCGAATTTTCGCGAAAAACCTAGGGATATTGCGAAAACACGGATAATTAGACAATGGTGATAAAATTTCTCAAAGTTACTGGATAAAGAGGTTTTTTGTAAAAAATCAAGTCGCTCTAGTAATATTGCGAAACGCGTTATCTATTATGAAAAAAGAACGCTGATTGGCCGGTCGGAGCGCCCAAAACGAGACCGTCTCTGATTGGTTGACATTTTAAATATCAATCATTCACGGTTTCAAGCTAAAGGGTCCTATGTTTGTCCACAAAGTATATTGACCATAAGAGTGTTTTTAATAGTCATCATTATAAATATGGATACAATGGCACCCGCCATTAGATGACTTGATGCTCATTCTATAATATGAGTCTTATTTGTGCAAAATGAACAATTTTAATTTATTTCAACGATATAAAGCAATCTACTTATTACACTAATGTACGTATGTACTACGTATAATTTTTTCATTTCATAGTTTGACGTTTCCACCTGTCAATTTAGTCTCCAAGATTAAAAAACAGACTCTATAAACCAATAACCTCATCTATCCTTACTAAGTTTTCCTTGCCACTTACAAATCTAAGGCAAAGACAACTTATTTATACCTACAGCCTACGCTTCTTTTATTTTGTAACATTTTATCGCAATATTAACGTCCACACACGGTATTAAAATGAAGACCAGCGTCTTTATTGTCCGCGAGTTTAGAACCTCTTTATCAGCCGATGGCCATTTCATTGTGTTACGTCAGCGATTTGCATTTTATTCCACAGTCGAATGGGAATTAATAGACAATGGGGTTTTATTCGTTCGTCGTTTAATTTTGATTTCTATGGTGATAAAATATATTGGCATGTTTGATAATAATATGAGGAAGTAACTTAATAGTAACTAAATAAATAAGTAAGACAGTATAGTAAGTAACTTACTATCCTGTCTTACTTAGCTATTTCTTAACTTTACTATTACACTTTTGTGAGACATTTAGGGGCATTTCATTAGATCATCATTTATAAGGTAAAGAATAGCTGTCTTTGTAAGAATGTTTAGATAAAAGGCACTTTCACAGTCTCATCTTCAATCAAAATAAGTAAGAAATCAAAACCATTTAAAAACCATTTGCTTTACGAAGCCACATCTCTCTTCTAAACAAACCGATCAGCAATTTTGACATAACGACGTCAAAATTTACAATGCTGCCATCAAAACAAAAAAGGCGGTAACAAATGGCGCGAAACGCCATTACGTCCAGCTCTGAGCTGTCAAACGCACGCGTTCAGATACCACTACGAGGGTACTTATCGGTGCATCCAGTAATATATTCCGATAAAGTGCCCGCCTATGCCAAGAACAAGGGATTCTTACCTAAGTCTTGCACTGATATTTTAAGATTTTCGGGTTTTGAAAAGTTTTTATATTTTGATTTGTTTGAATACGGCATAAGACCTTTCAAATGAGGGTGCGTGCTTATGACCTCACGATAGAAGTAAAAACTTACGACTGGAGCCGAGTATATACTATTTAGCGTCACCGACCTACTGGAGCCGATTATACCCGATTCAGCGTCACCGACCCGAACGTGACGTTTCAGTTTCGCTCGCTGTTCAGGTAAAGCGCTAAGTGCGCCTAAAGAAGTGTTACTTCAATGTAATACCTAATTTCAGCTTAAGTAAAAAGTATTCAGAAAATCGGTTGTCATGGTATGGACATATGATGCGGAGGAATGAGGAAAATGTCGTCAGGAAAGTTTTGAGTATGATTGTGGATGGCTATTACGAGTAGGGGAAGACCGAAGAATCGACGGATGAACTATATGAAAGATGATATGACTAGAAAGGGAGTGGATACGACTAATAGAGAAGTATGGAAGAAGACATGTTGCGCCGACCCCAAATAAATTTGAACAAGGGCAAGAGAATGACGATTCATGCGATTGTTTTCCTATAGAGTTTCTCCTTGGGATTATACGTAAAAAGCGATTAAGGTAAAAGCGTAAAAGCCCTTAGTGTAAGTAAATAGTATTTTTCTAGGCAAGTTTTCTTAGGTATTCTGTGTAACATTTTCTCTTGAACATGGGGTACCGGATTACTGACTGCTGACAAAGCTATGGTCGTTACACACTTAAGGAAGCTTGACCTAGGGGAGGTCAAACCTTTTAACCAATGCGTAGCAAGAAAAACATCGTGTTTGGTTTGGATAGTGTGGTAGTTAAGTCAGTTTGTTCTTAAAAAAAATACCTCGATTTATATTTATAAAATATGTCTTTTTTTCATTTTATTTGTGATGGGTTTGCTCTTAACTCTAGTCTAGGTCAGAGGTGACAGAGACAAAGTCGACGATGGAGTGAGCTTACCCAGAAGAAGCCTGTTCACTCTCACTTTGAAAAGATTAGGGTTGTATGCGTTCGGAAATACAGACGCAGGTAGTAAGTTCCACTCCTTTGCTGTGCGCATTATAAAAGACATTTGGAAGCGCTTAGTGCGAATTGGTGGAATAGCAACCAGGTAGGGATGGTAACTGGCAGTGCGTCTAGATGTCCGATGGTAGAAGGGGGCCGGTGGAATGAGGTCGTGGAGTTCTCGGGCACGCTCTCCGAAGTACAGACGCCAGCAGGTCAACCTACCCGAAACTGTCAGATTTTCCCAATCAACCTTGAACCTAATGCTTTAGCAATAAAGTCGAAAATCTATTAAAGAAATCTGACAGATTGTAGTAGCTTGATGTGCTGGCGTCTGTACAATCTGTAGAAGACCGACAAGCAGGCAACCTTGCGGTGATGAGCCAAGCTATGAAGCTTGGCATCCACCAGTTTTACGTCGCCAATGAGCCTCTTAGCTCCGCGTTCCACCGAGTCAAGCGCGGCTAGTTGGTACTTAGCTGATCCATTCCAAACGTTACTGCAATACTCCATGCAGGATCGGACTTGCGCTTTGTAAAGGGTTAAAAGCTGTCCAGGCGTAAAGTATCGCTTCACCCTATTTAGGATACCCAGTTTCTTGGCGCCGAAGTTGAGACCAGATGTCTTAACTAATATGCAAATTTATTTTGCTGATGAGTGAGTCTAGTTACTAGAGTAGAACTAGCGAAAGTTGTAGCCTGAGGCTACCTATCACCATTATCATTTCAGCTGAAAGACGTCCACTGCTATACATACGTCTCCTCCAAGCACCGCCACTTAAACCGGTTCTGTTCTACCCGCATCCAGCGGATGCCTGCAGCCTCAACCAGGTCCTCGGACCACCTTTTGGGAGGCCTTCCAACGCTACGTCTTCCGTTACGCGGTCGCCATTCCAGAACCTTTCGGCCCCATCGGCCATCTGTTCTGCGAGCAATGTGCCCTGCCCACTGCCACTTTTGCTACTCTTCGGGCTACGTCAGTTGCCTTAGTTTTCCTATGGATCTCATATTAAAAGGTATACTAAACCTCCCTTGTTAAACTCACAGTAAAATTATGCCAAAATTAAACCTTGAAAAATGTATAGTTATAAAAGTAAAAGATATAAAAATACGCAGCATTTCAAGCTGCTTACTTAGTTGCCCTGTTGAGCAAATGTTAAATTGTTACGTCCAGATTATAGAGGGCTGACAAAGCTTTGACCATTTACACTTAACGAGGCCTTACTTCTTATGCATTTGTTGCGACCACAGAGTAAGCGTGAGTTCAGAGAATACAAACCGTATATATAATACAGGTGGAAAATAAAGTGCGCTGTGTGAGGTAGGGGATAATGCCATGATTTATAGAAGACAGATTTAAATGCCTTTATACAATAGTGGTGGAGAATTGTACGCTGAAAGGACTGTAGAACAAAATGGTCTTACTTGATTTGTTCTTGAAATGATGAACAATGCTTTGCCTTTACCACACATTTTAAAGGCTAACCTACTCGTTATCAAAAAAGCACAGCGGTTCCGCTCACTTCAATCCTCTTAAAAGTGATCGCACACCATTCGAAAGCTACATAACTCACATGCTATTATTGTAAAACTTCGCTGATTCATGCCTTGAGACAGTTCGAATTTCGCAATGATGTCAATGTGCAATCAATCTTCTAGCTTTTTCCCAACTATGTTGGAATCGGCATCCAGTGTAACCTGAATGCAGCTGAATATTACACAGCCCAGTTACTGGGTAACACGATATACCTCATGGTAAGATTGGTTGTCAGACTTTTGGGCTTCTGACTACCCGTAACGACTGTCAAAGATCTACGAATGATACCGGCATCAACGGCTTAACCTGCTTTCGGAGGCACAGGCGGGGTCTTTGTATGTAATGGATGGTCACCCATCCACGAACTGACTGCAAGGGCCACCTTCAAACCACCCGTGCGGCTGTTATAATTTAACCACGAGACAACCTACAAGTGCAGAAAAAAACAGTCGGGAGGCGTCGTTGGACACCCCGGTTGGAACGAAATTCCTTTTGCTGTATAATCTAGTATGGATGAATGAAGGATGGAACCAAAACTTTGGGCACTTGAAACTGACCATTTCGGGCAGTGTACTCCTACCGCAAGCCGCGTTAAAGGGACTACAGGACCTAAACGCAAGTTTTATAATGCCTAAAAGTACGTACTCGTATACATGATCTACTGAAGTAAACAAAATCAGAAAAATATATGATATTCTTCAAAACATGTTAATAGTTACATAGTGTGTTGAAAACTTAATACAACTAATTTAATACGATAGAAAAAGATCAAGAATATACCTCTAAAAAATTCTTTAAACCATACTAATAGACATGCAATCGTTCTGATTTTTTGTCAGATTATTCTACGAGTAACATAATAGGTCTTTACCTATGAAGTTGCCGTTTTACAATGCTCGCCATTTGAATCGTAATTTATGAATGCCTGGCGATAAATTCTAAATTCAAGTAAATTTTATTTAAAAAATATGGAATTCTATTTTCCAATTTTGTCATTTATTTATTGATGAGTGTTTTGTTTTCACTACATTTGTGTCTTTTTCATTAATATGGACACGATAAAAATTCGAATAATTATGGAATACGAGTTCCGTCGCGGTAGCAATGCTGCACAAACGGCTCGCAACATTAATTACGTGTACGGAGTGAACACTATAAACGAACGCACGACTCGTTATTGAACGCTTCCGACATGGAAAATTTGATCTAAAAAATGAACCCCAAAAACTAAAGTCAGCAACACCGAATTTAAGGCGATAGTAGAAGCTGACGATACTCAATCTGCGGCTGAGTTAGCAGCAGCTTTCAACGTTAGCATCAAAACAATATTGGTCCATTTGCGTGAAATTGGCAAGGTACAAAAACTTGATAAGTGGGTGCTGCACGAACTGAACGATCGCCAACGCGATGAACGCGTTGACGTATGCCTTGCGTTGCTTAACAGACACAGAAACGAAGGGATTTTGAACCGCATTGTCACTTGCGATGAAGTTTTGCGTCATCCACCGTACTCACCAGACATTGCGCTGACAGACTTCTACTTTTTCCAAAATTTGGACAACTCCTTGGCAGGGAAAATTTCAATACAGAATGCCTTTCAAGAGTTTGTTGGCTCCCGTACACCTGACGTCTTCAAGAAGGGCATTGAAAAATTAGGTACCACTACGCTGGCAGAGATGCATCGATAGCATGGGTGCATATTTTGATTGATAGAAATAAAAAATATTTATATAAAAATGACTAACTTTCAAATGGCAATTTCATAGGTAAAGACCTAGTACGAGTAAAGTGTTTTAATTTTTTAATCCAATCAATAGATTTTTTTTGGAAATAGATAATTGCTTCATATTTTGCAATAAATTACCAGCGTTGCGTCACACTGCGCTTCCTTTTCTTTTCTATGCAGTCCGACAGTGACCGCGCTTGAGCTCCGGTAGTCCCCTTAAAGAACTGCGTTCAAAAAAATCTGTACGAGATAGCTTGTTTGTTTTATCTAGGTATTTATAACGTATTCAATCCTCTATTTAAAGCACACCATATAATTGTTTCCTCCTATTCGCTATTATAAGGTAAACGTTAGTTTCGGTTCGGTGTATCAAACAACAGATTAGGGAAAGCTGACACATACGCGGCCATTTCTTATTTAACGAGCTCCGTCCCCTCGGCTGGTACGGTTAGTAATCGTTTATGGGTTGCAAAGCGGGAATCACCGCAACGACCAACTATTTAGATAGGGTAGTAAAAGTAAACGATAAATGCGATTTCTTTAAAGCAGACAGTAAGATTTGAATTACATAACAGCACGCGCGTATTCCCCGAAGGGTTAGGTAGAGGTACACCTATAATACACCCACATTTTACCAGTTATGTTTAAATCCCATGTAACAGAGGGCGAGCCTATTGCCATCAACGGGGCACAAATCGGAATCAGATTCATTTTGACAGTTCAACAACATTCATTGCGTTATTTACGTTGTCAAGCAGACAAATTTTTCGAACATATGAAGCAATGGATTAGCAATTTGCTTCAAAATGATTCAGATTCCGACCGATAGTGTGTTGCGCAATTAAGGTGCGGGTTGCTACTGAGAAATTCCAGATTCGTTCATTCATAATATTTTTCACATAAAAATTGTGAATAAAAAGTAAACTTACTTCGTAAACTGAAAAACAATTCCCTAATTTCGTAGGGCTGAATCAATTTCATAATGACAATGACTCATATGCAACAGTTATTAATGGCTCAAAGAAACCGAGGATGAAATGATCTAGGTATACTAGCATTTAAAGATAGAGGTAAAATTGGTGAGTTTGTATATTATGTAGAGGGTAATAAAGAGGAGCTCGTGCCTAAGTAATAACAGCCGCACGGATCGATCCATCAGGTTAAGCTACACTTGCCGGGGTTGGTCCGTAGATGAATGACCACCTTTACATACCGAGACTCCTCCGTGCCTCGGAAAGCTTGTTCAGCCGTTGGTCCCGGCTGTCATTCGTGGATCTTTGAGAGTCGTTACGGGTCGTCAGAAGCCCAAAAGTCTGACAACCAGTCTTACCAAGCGTAACAGTGACTGGGTTGTGGAAGTCAGATACGCAGTCGCTCCATGTAAAATACTGGTATACAGCTGCACCCGGTTAGACTGGAAGCCGACCCCTATATAGGTGGGAAAAGGCTAGGCAGATTGATTGTGTGGAGGGTAATATTCAGAACTGATCCGCTTCCGAGAATTCCTTCACTAATGGGAAGTTACAGTATTGCCGTGTCATGGATATGTTTTTATAAAATTTCGCTTGTATAAAGTCACGGGTAAACGATAAATGTTGTTTCTTTAAAGAAGATAGTAAGCTTTAAATATTACTTACCTACAGTAGGTATATTTATAAGAAATCCATGCAATATTAATATATTTTAATTAAAAAAATAATAAAAACTTATTCTATGCAAAACCATTTCCTAATTTCTTAGGGCTGAATCAATTTCATAACGTCATGTATACTCATATACGAAAAAACAAAACTTGTTACAAGACTTGTTTTATTCATATTGTTAAGTTACGGTAGTTTTGGGACATACCTGTAGCAAGGATTAAACCATGATAAAATGTGTACAAGTGTTTGGTCCAAAATAAATGATTTATTTATTTATGAATGAAAAAATAATTATTTAAAAATAAAGCCTCTGAGATCTCTGTGTATTCACTACTCTGTGACCATTCCTCGCGCGAGCTTGTCGCGCTTTCTCTCCTGCTTGATTTGCCAAAGTTCTGGTCAAGCTGCCGGCCACCGCAAGCGTTGTGACCGTGTCGATATTTTTATCGATAGTTTCAAAGCTAATCAATCTGCCTAGCCTTTTCCTAACTATGTTGGGGTCGGCTGCCAGTCTAACCGGATGCAGCTGAATACCAGTATTTCACATGGAGCGACTGCCTATCTGACCTCCGCAACCCAGTTACTGGGTAATAAGATAACCCTTGGTAAGACTGGTTGTCAGACTTTCGGGCTTCTGACGACCCGTAACGACTGCCAAAGATTCACGAATGACAGCCAGGACCAACGGCTTAACGTGCTTTCCGAGGCACGGAGGAGTCTCGGTATGTAAAGATGGTCACCCATCCACAGACCAACCCCGGCAAGCGTAGTTTAACCTGATGGATCGACCCGTGGGGCTGTTATTACTTAGCCACGAGCTCCTGGATAGTTTCAAAGCTGATGCTTTTAAAACCGAATATTTAGAAAAAATCGAAACCTCTAGTGCTATGTTACAGATGATGTTCAGGGCAAAGACCTGATTAGCAAAAACCAGCTCATAGTCAAGAGATGAAACCGGGTTTAGTAATAATCAGAGGTCGGAATAGGTAGAGCATAAATACCTAAATTTCGTGGAAGGAAGTAACAAGAGTGGAAATAAACTACTGAAAGATCCCGGAATCATAAACACTACGATTAAATTATGAATTATTTATAAACATTTAATTTGTTACGAATTTATTCAAAGTGCAATATATAATTCACAATTTCATAAATCCCGAGATTTTATCGTCATATTTATGATTCCGGGATTTTTCAGTAGCTTTTTTCCACTCTTCTCTTCAATATACCATACCGTGTAATTACATCACCATGTTCTACCATAATAATGTAGTTACATAACTTTATATCTTGATTGTTACTATTTTAAGTTTTGTTTTTCTCATCATCTGTACTTTCAAGATCAATAAACAATTTATTATTATTATTATTATTATTATTAATATTATAGGAAAGTCTTATGTCCAGAAATGAATATACAGACAAGACCAATCTTGATGATAATTCTAATCATAAAACATGTTGTTACTAAACTTATGCGTGTCCACATAAAACATAAACTTTCTTGAAACGATAAAATGAAAATCCCAAAAAACCATCGACAGAATATCGACACATTCCCATCTTTAAACGACCCGTAAGCCATAAGTGGCTTAGTTATACTACAAGCACCGCCAAATACCGAATCAATGCGGGCAACGTAAGAACAAAAGAAGGATTACGCCTTTTCTTGACCGCCCGAAAAGAATTAGTGAAAAAAAAAACAACGACTTGTTAGTCTTTGGTCGTTAGTGTTGCCAGTATTGGTCGGTCAGCGCAAAAGATCGGTTTTTTCGCCCGCATAACTACAATGCTTTGTGGCTGCAATGTTTTTAACTTTGATCATGAACGGACGTGTGTTTTGCAAATGTTATTTTAGGGTATTGGAATTTGAAAAAGGAATGTTGTTTGATGGCTGTCTGGCTGTTTTGTTGGCGCTAATGTATAAAAAAGTTATTCGCTGGAGTTTATTTTATCAACAGGACATTTGTTTTCAGGTGTTTATGAATAAAAACTGTCTCGTAAGCCAACGCG
Organism: Dicycla oo; assembly: GCA_948252095.1. Lineage (NCBI taxonomy): Eukaryota > Metazoa > Arthropoda > Insecta > Lepidoptera > Noctuidae > Dicycla > Dicycla oo. The sequence continues at coordinate 15,414,271 of OX411734.1, forward strand.
ACAGCTGAGAGTGGGTCTTGTTTCGATCCCTGCTTCAGGCAGTGTTATTAGGGTTTCCGGGCCATTTACAGTAAGAACCAGCAATTAACATGTCCGATATTGGTATACCTACTAGGTATAGCTAAATCTCAGCTTATCTCTTCGAAGAATACAGTCGTGTGTATAGCAGTAAGTTTCTTACAGTTAAATAGGTAGGTTTTATTGGGAATGTGTGTTTTACACTGTTTAAGGCATTAAAACTAAATTAGTTTCCTTTTTATTACTTTAAGCTTTTTCTATCAACAATCATACGGGTTGAAGTCAATCTAAGTTAGAACTTTTTGTAACCCCTATATTTTTAGTGCATAGAAGTTTTGTAACTTGCGGTTTTCAAGTAGTTTCATTGTGTCTTATTTTTATGGATTGCCTTAATTATGTGAACTTACGTAGTTGTAAACGTACTAAGATGCTTGTATTTTTGTTAAAAGGTTCCGAAAGGAATCTAGTCGTATAGCACTTTTTGACGTGAAAACGTCTTTTTGCTCGGTATACTGGTGGTAAGTTCAATATTTCTGACCGACAAAAACATGTAAGATTTCAACCGCTAAGAACTACGAGACTTTTAATGCTAGAGTAATGTTTGGGCATTTAAAGGCTAGGACATATTTATAACAATTTTAAGACAGCATATAATTTGGGTATGACGATCTACTTTTCACTATGTGTCAAAATATCAATTCGTATAGCGCAAAAAGGTGTTTAGCTAGATTAGTTATTCTGGTGTTTTTGTCAAGAAATGACAAAGCACTACCTAAGACCTAAGAGAAGCAGGACCTAAGAGAAACAACAGAAATATTGGTCAAAATAGGGTTAAAAATAAATATGAAGTTGACAATAGCAAAATAATGCCAGATTTCGTCTCATATCGGCCGTAAATCTGCTCAGAAATGAAAAAAAAAACCCAATCGAAGAAAGCTTGCATGAAAAGGAATGCAATGAGACTAAAAAGTCTAATGCCGAGCAAATACGCTATGGCTGTGTCAGAAACGCTAAGAAAATCTGTTGCAAATATGTAGCAAAAAAGTTTAAGATGGCCTCTCATATCAGCCGTAAATCTACTCAGAACTGAAAAATATCATAACTGGTGAAAGCTTACTCTATAAGGAATGCAATGAGCCTGCTAAGTTTAGTGTCGAGCAAATATAATGGCTACAATCGGAAACCGTAGTAAAAATTCAATCTGTTTTCACGAAAACAAATGGTGCGGACTCGGACTGCGCCTACTTATGTACAATTTTTTTTTTTGGACTGTGAAGCAGTCTTAACTTTTTAATACTAATTACTATTCTAGTCAGAAATACATGAAGTATTTATCTACCTTTTTTATAGTAATTTTCCGTTACCTAAGTATTTACAGTTTTATCTTTTTGACACACATTGTAGTGCACAAGTCCTACTGCCACATTATACAGTCTAATTTGGCGCGCAAAATTTTGACAGATGTCAATGTGGTATAGAGATTATTGTCTATTATCTGAGCTTGTGATCTGTATTCAGTATTCACTGCACGGCTAGCCGCACGCCTACATAAGAACTACATTTAGGGAAGTCAAATAGAACTTTCTGAAATGATATTATTATTTTAAATTGATGTTTGTTTTATTCTTTATTTAGTTTCCAGACAAACGAATAGTAGGCCCATTATAATGTTATGTATTCTATGCTTCGCTCGTGGCTAAGTAATAAAAGCCGCACGGGTCGATCCATCAGGTTAAGTTACGCTTGCCGGGGTTGGTCTGTGGATGGGTGACCATCTTCACATACCGAGACCCTGGAAAGCACGTTAAGCCGTTGGTCCCGGCTATCATTCGTGGATCTTTGACGGTCGTTACGGGTCGTCAGAAGCCCGAAGGTCTGACAACCAGTACTATTACCTATTACCCAGTAACTGAGTTGTGGAGATCAGATAGGTAGGTATTCAGCTGCATCCGGTTAAACTGGTAGCCGATCCCAATATAATTGGGAAAAGGCTAGGCAGATTGATTGATTCTATGCTTTGTTAAAGATTCGACAAACAGCAGACATAACTATGTTTTGACGTTCAAAAGTGCTTTTTTGTGTCTATTTGGAATAAATAATTAGACTTTGACCTTGAATTCTTTGAGCTTTTCCTAAATATTTATCAGATTTAGGTAGTACCCACTAAAACATTTAAGTCGAACTTAAGTGTCTTTAAAGAGTAGGTACACATTTAAATAAAAAAAATAAAAAATAAATGTGGGATAAAAATATTGTATTATTGTGGCGGCATCTACATCGCCACATGCGAACTACAGATCACACTGACGTCACGCGAAATCCTGCATCGTGCAATCAGAGTTTACCGCGCGACTTGTATATATATGTGACAATCCGCATGAAAAAGTACCTTATGGTCATCGGCGCTTAAGCCGTTCAGAAATACAAATCGTACAGTTTACTTAGCTTGTAATAAGCACAATGTCGTAAGTGCCAACGACCATAAGGTACCTTTTCTCGTGGACAGTCACATATTAGGTTGGGGAAAAAGTCTTTTCGCATTATAGTATGTATGAACTTGTAATAAAATCTCTTTGGCTATACTATTTGTATCTGGCTGGTTTTGGTATCATTGAAAGTTTAAATTTTAAAGAACATAATTCCAAATTCAAATTACGAAAATGTGTGATTTTCATTTGTTTTTCGTACCGTCAAGATGAGTGAATCTAATGAAGAAATTCGATACATTTTAAAATTTTACTACAAAAAAGGTAAAAATGCAACGCAAGCCGCGAAAAAAATTTGCGATGTTTATGGACCTAGTGTAGTGTCTGTGAGAGTAGCACAAATTTGGTATAAGCGTTTTCAATCCGGAAATTTTGATGTCAAAGATGCACGTCGCTCTGGTCGCCCTATTACGGATAAAATGGATGCCATTTTTGAAAAAGTGGAGCAAGATCGGCATATCAGTAGTTACGACGTAGCTGAAGAACTAAAAATTTACCACAAAACAGTTTTGGCGCATTTGAAAAAAACTGGGTACACAAAAAAGCTCGACATTTCGGTACCTCACGAGCTCACTGAAAGAAACCTAATGAACCGTGTACTCATTTGTGATTCTTTATTACGACGTAATGAAACCGAACCATTTTTGAAGAAGCTGATAACTGGTGATGAAAAGTGGATCACGTATGACAAGAACGTGCCGAAAAAGGTCGTGGTCAAAGGCCGGTCAGGCTTCACAGACTGTGGCGAAACCCGGGTTAACTCGCAACAAGGTGATGCTGTGTGTGTGGTGGGATTGGAAGGGCATTATTCATTATGAGCTGTTACCACCAGGCAGGACCATCGATTCTGAACTCTACTGCGAACAACTGATGAGATTAAAGCAAGAAGTTGAGAGAAAGCGGCCGGAATTAATCAACAGAAGGGGTGTGGTTTTTCATCATGATAACGCTAGACCTCACACATCTTTAGCCACTCAGCAAAAATTAAGAGAGTTTGGCTGGGAGGTGTTAATGCATCCGCCGTATAGTCCTGACCTTGCACCTTCAGATTTCTACCTGTTTCGGTCTCTTCAGAATTCTTTAGGCAGTGTCAGGTTAACATCACGAGAGGACTGCCAAAACCACTTGTCGCGGTATTTTGACCAGAAGTCCCAAAATTTCTATAGCAATGGGATCATGCCCCTACCTACAAGATGGCAAAAAGTTATCGAACAAAATGGTACCTACATACTTTACTTAAATGTAAATAAACTATATTAAATAATGTTTTGAATTCTGTTAAAAAATGCGAAGATACTTTTTCCCCAACCTATTACAACGTCCCGGCATCAATCGTCGGGCAGTAGCCCACCAGACACAACACCCGTCTGGTCGGAGGATGTTCCCTTGTCTATGGAGGATAACTGAACTTTACACCCTGTTCATCATGCCTCATTATTATTAAATAAAGTACGAACGCAGCTTAAAATAGTTAAAATGGAACGCAGCGAGAGGAGAAGAAAAATGCGATAACATATTCATGACGGACGTACAGTCATTGATATGTATACACTGAGCAACTTTTATAATTGATTTTTTCCTACTGTATTGATTATAATTTCATTTTGTTACAAACATAATATTTTATCGTTATTACACGAGAAAAATGATTTAGAAGTTTGTTATGTGTTACATATTTTTGCTCGTGAATGTATGTACAGTGTAACACTGATTTTTTTGTGTGTGCTAGAAATAAACTGTTTTACAAGTATTTTATTAGTTTCTTTACAAAAACAAAAACTAAATACCTAAGCGATTTTCTCAATTTGCCTACCAGCCCTGATAACGGTGAGTACAAAACGCGGTTACAAATTACAGCACTGCCGATGCCGTACCGATTACTAAAATAATATGGGAATGGCTGATCGCTGTCCACAATAGCACTCGATAATAGTAGAGAAATAACAATTTATGTCAGCCTCGCTAGTTTGTACAAGAAATCTCTGGCTTGTAGCTTGAAACTTTAGAGAAAACTGTTACGATTTCTGAACGAAGGCTGTGCTTGTTTTCTCTGATTTTTAGGGTTCCGTACCTTAAAAGGAAAAAACGGAACTCTTGTGTCGTCTGTCCGTCTGTCACTGACAATTAGCTCCGAATCTAATGGACCGATTAAGTTGAAATTTGGTACACGTATGTATTTCTTTGACCCAAACACGGAAGTGTGATGTAAATTAATGCATTTTGAATATAGGGGTCAATTTTGGTGGGCAAATAAGAAAATAAAAGTTTTGCCAACTGTACCGTGCGATATACTCGTATCAAATGAAAGGGCCTACTGTGAGGGTCTCAAATATATTTATAAACTACTGAGCTTACAATTTTAATAAAAATACAGAAAATACTTCTATACCTATAGATTACAGGAAAACCTATAAAAGTTTATGATATTTAAATAACATGGTAAATCTCGCAATATTGTGCATACAAACTTACATTTGCAGTTGGAATGTATGGGAGAACATGTTTTTCAACTACAATGTTAAGTTTGTTCTTGGGGTAAATTCACCCCAACTACGGAACCCTTCATTGTGCGTGGTCCGACACGCACTTGACCGTTTTTTTTTTAAATTTAAGTTTACAAAGTGGGTCAGCATTACAAAATATTGACAAATTAGCTGGGAATTAGATTCGTACGGTCTTATCCTAACACCGAACTTACCCCAACATAGGTACTCTAATTGGCAGTTTATTGTAAGCGCAATGGTGTCAGCTGTCCATCTTTTCCTAATCTCTAAATCGCCTTTTTTTTGGTTAAACTTTTCCGGAAACCAGACTCAACAGAACAGGAAAAAGTACTAAGTATAATCCACTTCTAATTAATGTATCTTGTCTGTAGCTTATCACTATAAAAATATCCATAAATACATTTGTCAGTCATTTGATTTTCATGTTATCTAAAGGAGCTGGCCCAAGCCCCATACAAAAAATACCCAGGCCCGGCGCAAAAGTTTTGTGTTCCAGATTTTAGAGGATATTTAAAAATAATATTCCATAATATCACTATCCCTGTATCGGGTGGCTAACATTATTTTTTTTGCTCGAGAAGTTTTGTAGGCGTTCCTGTTAAAATCTCATTTGTGTGGACCAAAATATGTATAATTATTTGCAATTATTGTGTAATCGCAATCGCATTCAAGATTATCTCAAAACCACAGGGGTAGGCGTACATAAACAAAGTAATATCAGTATTAAATTGATCAAAATAGATCAAAAACACTTAGATGAAATTGTAATACACAGCAAAGTATACATCAAACGCTAGCGGATGACTGCAAACATATATTATAATACGACATGCGACTGTAATAATAATTGGTGGCTGATAAGAAAACAAACTTGAAAAAAAGTAAATCGGTTAAGACTTTACGTTATGTACTATACTATGACTAAAAAGTTAGATTATAATAATAACCTGTACCTATGCTTATTATAGGTTTTGTATCAGTATGCTTGTTTGTAAACAATTAACGAACTATAGCGTAATAAATATTTTGGTCGGTAAATGAGTTTTTAATAAGAACGCCTACAAAACATTTCGAGCAAAAGAGAAAAGAATGTTAGCCACCCTTTAGAGAGATAGTGATAGTTTTAAATATCATTTTTAAATATTCTCAAAAATCTGAGATACAAAACTTTTGCGCCGGGCCTGGGTTTTTTTTGGGCCATCGCTTTTGTTTAGTTCTAGACGCCACGTGAGTAGGTACCGAAGACAAATGACATACCGTAATAGCTAGTTAGTTGTAACTTGTGGACTATTTTAAGCATCATTTCACGCACAGTTAACATTGCTAGGCAGTCCGTTTAAAGGGTTTAAAGCTAATATTTCAAGAGCAAGTTATTCTCTATGCATCACTTCGAAATTCGAACGATATCGAGGTGTGAATACGCGATGCTTTAGTTTAAAAACTAATGAGTTCGCTTTTGATTTGTTCAAATGATCACTTGAGTGAGGTTCGATGTGAACTTTACATTATAACGCTACGGAAATGGATTAATGAAAATAAGCTTGGTAAGTATAATTTATAATGCTTTTTTTTTAGGGAGATGATGAGATCTTTCGATGTTCGATCTACACACAAGATAGTCAGTTGTAAGGTGGGTGACCCATATAAGGCCCTGCTCTTTGTAAGGCCGATTTTCAAAAGTCACAGTTATTGTTGTGTGATCGCGATTTCGCTCTTACATAAAGATCCATCCAACTCAAGGACACATACGCGGCGCCGCCGCCCGTGTCGCTAGCGCTGCTATTTTTGCGGTGCGGTTGCTTTGTCGAAGCCGGTTGTGGTCGCTGAAATTCTAATTCCCGCGCACAGCAAAACATAAGTTTTCAAGTAACAATACTGGCATTTTCGTGCAGATTTTTATTCTGCATTGTTAGTACGTGACGGAAAAGGTGCGTAAGCAATGTACTAATTACACATACACCTTACATTTTGGCCTTGCAAGGAATGGGCCCCTAGGAGGGCCGATTTAGTGCTTTTTTTTAAGTTTATTTTTTAATTAGAAAAGTTAAGTATTTGATTCTTATCTGGTTTCGTTATAATACCTATTTAGCAATATGTTTTTAAAACATTTACATGACTATACATCCTTAGCTATCCTATAGCGTTAGGCGATGTTCAGATTTTTTTTTTTTCATAAAACATTAACAAAAGTGTATGTTGCTTTGTTTAAACAAAAGATTATTATTATTAAATGTAGTTTTGGTATTGCCGAAGTCTTTGATTGTTATAACGCTAGTTTTTTTTTTGTAAAATGACTGAATTATTATATCATTCATATATGGAGCCCTGTTCCTAGCAAGGCCATTTGGAAGAGTTTAGTAAAAAGTAAGTTTAGTTTTTATATTTTATGTGAAATAATGAACCAACGTGTTACTTAATACTTAGTTAATTTTATTTCCCAGTAAATAAATGAATAATGTGGTTTAGTTGTTACGGTGGCCTTCTATGGTCCACCCACCTTAAGGTGTCCGAAAGAACTGTTTGACATAAAAGAATTGTGTCGATTTCAAACAGGATATAAAACGCGGGAAATATTAGAATGAGGCCTTTATGAATGCCTTTTTTAGGTCACATAACTCAAATAAAATATTAGCCCAAAAATCCTAGGCTACAAAGAATCGGTCACTATACCTACCTCAAAACATGCTTAAAACCACCTTTTATAAAATACCTATATCCAAATAAATGACGTAAGTAACAAATAGATACCCATTGTTGTTGTCCCCGACTAAGAAACCTTTCCAGGCCGATAAACAAGAATATAGTTATCTCACCTAGCCGCCAGAGGACGCCCCTCTCTAATAATTTATGTATTGTCAGCAGGCATATTTAACCTCCAGGCGTATTATTCACACATTATAAATCCTACGGAGCGTGGCGATAACGGAACGCGACCGTAAACGCTAAGAAGGCGCCTCTGACAGTTTTTTGACAGCGGTTTTGGCGCGAAAAAGTGAGGGTTCTTTTTATGGATCTTGAATTGTTTTTTTTTTAGGAACAAGCGCTTTAGGGCAAGGATGTTGCGTTTCTGTGGGTAATTTATAAATAACTTTTTATATTTAAACCAATCACATAAAAAGTAATTAACTGCCTGCTGTTACTATCTAGAATTCACTAACTACCGTATCTCGAACAGCTAAATAATCTATAATGCGGTGTACAAAACAATGTAAAAGTCACTCAAGTTCTATTCTTATCTTGCCAGTTACAAATAAATTAACAATGGCTTCCTTTATACAGTAAATAACCACACAGTTCGCAACATTTTCAATTTTAGCAGACTGAAAATAAACTTGGAACAGGGGAAGCGGACACCTGTTTAGTCTATGCTTTCCGCGCCATTACCCGCCCATTGAGCCGCGCGCGATTTTCGAATTTCGAACGGAGAAAATGGCGCCATCGCGCGTCAAGTTGACGTAAACGGTTTGCGTGCAAAAACGTGGAAAAAATCGAGGCACCTGATGAAATGTCTTTGTTGTGTTCTTGCTAATTTAGTATTCTTCATTAAACTTTTTCAATGATTATGTAACGGAGGGAGAACACAGTGTGGTTATATAAGGTTCGCGAAGTATTTATTGCACGCATTTTGTTCTAAGATTGGATACGTCTAGAAGCGAGTCTGTATTCCTTTGGGGATAATTTTTAAAGGATCTAGTAATACATACCTATGCCACAGTAGTTTGTAGCAGGCAATACCTACGTTAGTAATTTTAACAATTTTGTAATGTTCTCGTACGAGAACTCTTTATCGGATCGGTTACGGTATCCTAAAACTAATATTATATTGTAGCAGACAAAAGTAACACGAATGTTATCGATCTATCCGATCTCTGATTCGATCTATCGGATAAAAGGCTGAGTAGGATTTTTTCCTTTGCCCCTGACCCGAACTTGAAAAAGGATCGTTTTTGACAATTGGAGACCATAAACACCTAGTTAAAATTTTTTCTGATTGTAGTTTTTGTAGTATTATCACGTTGAATAAATTATTGGGATAGATGTGGTTAAGGTTCTGTATCTCTTTTACTTAAACAGCATATCTGATTTGATAAAATATTAAAAAGTTCTATAAGTCTACTAGTTTTCAGAGAAAATGTTTGAATGTTTTTCATGTAGGAGGTCTAAAGACAATAACATTGTCTTTAGACCTCCTACATGAAACAATCAAATCACATTGCATGCGAAACCTTTTTAAGTAGGTAATTGAAAGAGTTACATTTTCAGGAATTTTAAATTAATCTTTACTTAACGACACAATCGCAGTTTTTAAACTCCCTATAATATATAATAATTAAGTTATACACCCGCATTTTATCACTACACATACAAACAGACAGACAGTCGGAGATATTGAGCACAGGTATTTATTTATGACCACCAATTAGAAGGTGTGAGATAAAATCTGAACTTCTTTTGTGGGACAGAGCAATGTGGAGTCGATTGTCCATGGTCAAGATTCATCTGTACGTTTGTTTTCGCGCCTTTTTTATCGTATTCTTCGAATCTGTTTAATTAAAGCGGCTGCGCCACGGTAGCCCACGAAATAAATTTTTTCTTGCGTTTTTTGTAATTTGCACGTCAGTATCAGAGTATCAGGTTTGTATGTGGATCAAAATATAATTCACAAACGTAACACATATGTATTTACGGCATTATAATCATTAAATCATCAATACAGTTTTCTTATAGCCAATTCTAACTTAGAGCAACTATAGAGAGTTGCTAGATTGGCTCTAAAAAAAAACACTTTAAATGTGGTTGAACATAATTTACTTCTAATAGGTATTATAGGTAGTTATGCGAATTTTATTGTCAAGTAAACTAGTTAAACCTTTTTAATTCATACATTAAAATACCGCCATAATAAGGCAATTTGTGAGAAGACTTATACCCTAGTTTCCATTTCTCGTTGTTTCTGGTTGATGGGTGATCTTCTCATAAATTCATCTTTAAGTTACTAACAATAGTGTTTTAAGTGCAAACCTGTTACTAACAATTTATGGATATTTTTAGTTGTCAGAAATAAAATGATTTTATTTATTAAATACTAGCAGCGCTCCGTGGTTTCACCTACGTAAGTCTCGAACCCGTAAAAATATCGGGATTGGCACACACATAGTTTATAACCTGGATTAACACTTTTAATCCAGGTTATAAACTATGTGTGTGCCAAATTTCATTAATATCCGCTCAGTAGTTTTTGCGTGAAAGAGTAACAATCACCCATCCATCCTCACAAACATTCGTATTTATAATATTATTAGCAGGACTGGCTTTTGCCAGCGGCTTCGCCCGTGAGGATATTGGAAATTATCCCACGGGAACCGTACATTTTTCCGCGATAAAAATGAGCCTATACGCTATTCCAGACTATAATCTATCTCTGTGCCTAACTTCATCCAGATCCGTTCAGCCGTTCTGGCATGATTGAGTAACAAACTTCCATCCATCCATCTATACTTTCTCATTTATAATATAACTAGCAGCACCCCGCGGTTTCACCCGCGTAAGTCTCGAACCCGTAGGAATATGGGGCTTAAGAGTATTCCGTGTGTTAATCCAGGTTATAAACTATCTGTGTGCCAAACATGAAAATCCTTTCAGTAGATTTCGCGTGAAAGAGTAACATCCATCCATCATCACAAACTTCGCATTTATAATATTAGTAGGAAAGTAGTATAGTAGGATGTAAATGAATCAATTCCGGAATTTAGTTAAGTTAAAAATTCAATAGATAGCTTATAATAAAATAAAAACCCCATAGTCAAATCTATTGTTTCTTAAAGAAAAAACGAAAAGATGAGAGTCGTCTCTACACATGTCTCTGTTCTCTTTCCCCGCTCTCTATCTCACCACATTCAGTTAGCTTTTTCTATTTATTTTTTATTTCATTATAACGCATCAATTCTGTTCGGTACTAGGATCTTGGGTCAAGGAAATGGCTCTATTAATGTCCCTCGACCATTTGGGGACATTTTTAATAAAAAAAAGGTTGCCTGCACGGAGGTTTGTCATTATGAACGTAAATTAATTTTAATGTTTAGTTTTTGTTATTATAATAAAGTGATATTTTTGTTTAATGGCCTGTTTAATTTTATATTAACTTGATTGGTTTGAAATATTATAATGTGAATTAAGTTTAGAATGTTGTATTTTAAGTACGTATTGTATACCTATCCATCATAATAATCATCGTGCTTATGGCAAGCACTGAATCAAAATTAAAATAAAAACACAGTAGGTCGCAAATAAATGTATTTTCTTTCTATTTTCTCTTTCTAGGTAAAACATTTAAAAAAAACTTATCGAAATTACAAAAACAACCTTCACCAGTATACAATCATGCAAATATAAAACAAATTATTGAGTTTAAAATAGATTTAAACACTAAATAGCGTTTATTCTATAAAACGGACAAAACCACATCGATACAAGCAAGCCGTTCTATGTAACAATTCGATATTTTAAATAATTATTTCTGTGGAGTTTTTTACCCATTCTTCTCCATATGAAACTACTTTTTAGAAGGGTCAATTAGAATCAATTCTATTTTCTTATTAATTTTGACGTTCAAAAGTGCTATTTGAAATGTGTTTATTTGAAATAAATTATTTAGCTTTGACTTTAAATATACTTTCAACGACCTTTGATAGAATAAGTTCAGAATAGAGCTAAATTGGCTTTAGATTCACTAACATAATTTAGCTTTAATTAATTTTAGCGACTTTTGCAAGTAACGAAGGCAATGCTTCGTCAAAAATTAAATCGACGCACCAAAAACCCCAAACAAAATAACATAAATGACAGGCAAAAACGCGCCAAAACTACCATAGACAACAATGACAGCTCAAAAAAAAAACAGCAGCACACATTCAAGCAACGACATCGACTCATACAGCCTACCTTTCATCGCATCGGCAGTGCATGAGCGTGTTCACTCGCCAATTGTAAATTCCATACTTCTTCTCCATTCCGCCGATCCAGAAGGGGCACCTCAGGTCGTGGACTCTGCAGCAGCGGTCAGTCCTCGTGTGGCCGCCGAGCTGAGAGTACCGGGTGGCTGAGAAACCCTTGCCGCACCATTTTGTGCCGGGAACTCGGAGTAGCTCCATGGTATCACGTTTTGTTCTGATGGGGATCAATTTGTTGGTGGGATAGTCGAACGAATGGTTTTTTGTATATTTGAATGGTCGGTCGATTCGATTGTTTATTATTGCATAAAGTAATCGGGTTTATTCTTTACGAAATTAAAAATGAACGTTTGGTATTAAGCTTCACCTCTGCCTAACCGTTTAGGGAATACAGCTATAATGTTATATTATCTGTCTCTAATATTGCATTTCATACAACAAAACCTGTAAATCCCCGAGGTATGTAATTCACAAATATTTATTTAAGGCGAGTAAAGTCGTAAAATGGTCGTTTATGAGAGCCTAATGATAATTTTAAATGAGCCTACAGAAATTTACAGGAAAAAAAAATGAAACTGATATGTATACTTCGATCTGAGCATTTGAAAATTTTAAGCAATATTAAATACTATGCAAAAAATAAATTGAAATAAGGTTGTTTTCAACTTTAAATTCGCTACTGCTTCTAAAATACAATTGATATATTCACTGCTTAGTGACGATAATATTGGTAAATCAGTTATCTTACAACTGTGCATTTTTTATTTTAAAATAATAATATTTTTTTACAAAACGCAATTGTAACAGCGAAAATTTAAAAATATTCGCTAGCGAGTTCGTGCGACGACTATATGGGACTACGGGTCGACGACTATACTCACCTTAACTGTAATCTTATGGGGTCCATGCGCTAATGGAGCCCGCGAAATTAATTTTCTTACGTTTTTTTTTTGCAATTTGCAGGTCAGTTTCAGGTTGTATGTGGACCAAAATATGATTTGCGGCCATAATAACTAAGTATATACAGAATTGCAATCATAAAAATCATCAATACATCTGTCTAAGTTAGAATTAGCATCAAATGTCACGATTTCATAAAATAGTCGTCTTTCGTCTTAATTGACTTTAGTCTATGATCATAAACAATTGCGAATAAAGAAGCAATCTACCGACCATTCACCTGTACTAATTGAACAATTCACTGAATGATAAAAACAGTCATTTCAAATCGATTTGTACATACTTTTCTCGAATATCTTTAAACCATTCGTTCTATATCATTTGATTGTTTTTGTCTACGACGCCCATCTCTTTTACTTTTTAATTTTGAGCACTGACAAGTTCACTGTCAAATGCCAAACCATATTGACCTCTTCCTACTTTTTTAATTTTACATACAGCCTAGATACTCAAATATAGAATGGACCACCAACGTGTTTATGATATTAAAAAATAATCGTAAATATCGTGGGGATAGTCGCTGTAAATCCTGTATAGATCCCGAAGAGCTATAAACATCGATAGATCGTTGGCAACGCATGAATGATCTATAGATCACATGTTTTATTGCTTTATTACCTCGTGTAGTGTTAGAGATACCTAAATAAATTGCTCGAAATAATGTTTGGTTACGAAATAGTTACCGAGATGTTAACTCTTTATGCATTATAATATATAAGGAAGTTTAGTTTAGAACTCTGGTTAAACAATTGAATTTTACCGATGATTCTGACTCAACCAAAAAATTTTTGAAAAGACTATTCCCGGTTTCTATACCTATTTATACTAAACGTAATCGAATCTGTGTTTTAAAAAATTGAGGAGCAGATGACTTGGACAGAGGCGTATTGCTTGCAATGAATTTTGAGTGCTCTAAACATATTTACTTAGGTAGTGCTCAAAAACCCTTGTATCAAATTCAGAAAAGTTAAATTTTTGGCTGCATTTCATCTTACAGATTAATTCAAATCTAACAACCATAGACCGCCGCCATCTTGATCTCAGCGGGACACAAACGTCAAAAACTAGTTTGATCGGACATTTATCTATATCCTTATTATAAACGAAAACATAAAAATAAATAACGTAATAATCTCAATAATCCTCATCTTATCTTAATTAGGACGGTAATGGGTCAAAATCTTGAGTTTTTTTTACTGAAATGGGACATAAACTTTATGATATAGGAACATTAAGATCCTTGGACATCAACTGTTACTAAGTTGAAAGTTTGAGAGTGTTTCTTTCGATGTTTCAAACTCCATTGCGTTTTCGGATTCTATGGTATGAAATTCGTCAGAGAAAATATAGCAATGGATAAGGTGCAAATGTAGAGTATGGTTTTATCTTCATTGTGCTTTTATTCAGTAAAGGGATGCTACTAATTGATGTAATACGATATTATTTTATTTCTTTACATATTAGTGACGATAAGTTTTTCAGGTACTTATTTTGTTTTATGATCTTTTCATTTCTTAGAAAAGTTGGAAATTCTTATTGAGCTTATAACTGTGAGAAGAGGGATGATGACTAAAATGTTTTAACGTCATGTAGATCATTAAAAAATATTGGACACATCTTTTTTTTTACGTAATTAAAATGAAGCATGACGTCACGCCTTGCTAGATTTTATACTTAGTTGTGACGTAGCGAGCCCCACCCTCAAACTTTATTGCGTTTTATCTATGTATTTTTTTTTATTTTAAGAATATTTTTTTTATTATCTGACTGACGGACTAAATAGAATTTTTGTTTTCTTTTTTTTTACCCAGGCATCATCCCTATTATTTACTTGATACTCGGGCTTTTCTAAATTATTACTTATCAAAAAGCCTTTCACACCAGCTTCTGTTTATTAGACGTATCATTGCCATAGGAAAAAAATCTTTGTAAACACAATTAAACACATAGATTTTCATATGGAAAAGATTTGAGAAGCATGTTCTAAGATCATTCGAATTTCAATTCGGTCAACTCCATTCACCTTGGTAAGGCGGCCAAAAATCTGAGCTTTTATCCCTTCAAAAAGAAGCATTTGTTTACAAGCGAAAACGTTGGCAATTTACAGAAAGCACCATCACCATTCACCAGACAAAAAAAAAAGGAGAACAACCACAACCGTCCCAACACTGGTTTTTTGTATATTGGATGGATAGGCTCTCATTTGACCACTATCTTGCCACCGAATGATAAGCGATGATGCGGTCGACGATGATACACGTTTGCCTAGAAGTAACCTATTCTCTCGTGACTGGAAAACTCCTATGTTATAGCTTATCTTTTTACCTAAGTTTCCCAGAAGGAGGGTAATGTTTCTGATGTTACTGGACTGGACCACAAAAAAAAAAAAAAAAAAACTGGAGGCCCTCCCGATGATAAGTCACCACCAACTATGGACATCTGCAATACGAGTGTCATCGCTGTTGCGTTGCCATCCCAGAGACAACAAAGCTGAAAAATGTCTCGTATGCCTGTCATTACACCGGCCCCTATACCTACACTACAAACACGACTCAGAGGTTCCATCGGTTAACTTCGGAAAAACCGAAATATGATTGTCGGCCAATAGAAATTGATATTCCCACCTAAATTATTATATATAGATTGACGTAAATTCCGTCACTCCCTTATATATATTCGGCAAAGTTCGGCTCTTCCGAAGATAAACGATAGAACTTCTGAGTCCTGTCGTACTGTACCTTTCATACCGGAACCACAGATTAATACAGATGGGACACTAAAAAGCGACCCTTGCTACGACAGAACAAAGTGCAATTCAGGTCGCACATCGCTTATTACCTACAGTTATATTCACTTACAAGTTGCCTCGCTTTCTATCGTGTAACTCTTATATCTTCTGACTCGTTAGGGTTGTCTTCTTTTTCGACGCGGCGTGTGAGTGAGTATCGAACTGACCGTGCGAGCTGGCCGGTGCGCGGCAGCCCGCACTGAATAGGCCCGACAAGTCGAGCCCGCCGCGTACTTGTAGCTTCATAACTAAACTGCGGAGTGTCCCATCTGTTTTAATCTGTGCCGGAACATAGCTACGTACGTTGTTTGGCGGCAGAAGCATATTGGAAGGATTTTCCCAGACGAGCTTTCACAAAGAGCTCTACTATTTCATCTATACAGGTAGGAGGCTCATTCTAAGTAAGGTCAGT
Organism: Dicycla oo; assembly: GCA_948252095.1. Classification (NCBI taxonomy): domain Eukaryota; kingdom Metazoa; phylum Arthropoda; class Insecta; order Lepidoptera; family Noctuidae; genus Dicycla; species Dicycla oo. Next base: position 15,430,389 of record OX411734.1, read on the forward strand.
CAGTTCGTCGTGCATACATTTGCATCGTATCGTCCTAGGATACCTTAGGGCACCGTGAGAAAGCTATGCTATATATGCACGACCTACGCTATGTGCGAATTTAAACTATAGCCGTTGGTGTTCAATTGCCTGCGAGAATTAAATGACAATTCCGTTAGACGTATTAGAGATGCGGTATTGTCTAAGGTATAATAGGACATATTATAAATATGTATTTTATAACCAGCTTAATGTTGCTTCAGCTAAAGAGACTCATGTTTTTGGAGTAAATATGTAAGATTATCTTTCACTAATTCACTTTGCGAGCGATGTGAATATGGAACTGTCCTTAGTTGATTGCTACAAATTTTCTCACTGTAAAATTTTGCTTCCGATATCGGAAAAGGCTGTCTTTTAACAGCTTTCTGCTCTTCCACAGTGGTTTGGCCAATCAAGTGTGGTGTGCGCAACTCCCATTAATCCCAAGTGTGTTTATCTCTGCTATATAAAACATATTTACAAAAACAAAAACCAGAAACCCATTCGAAATTCAAAAACACACCTCCCACCCACACACAAAAAAAAAACCTTATCCTTGAAATTAAAAAAAAAACTAACCTCCTATCACATCTGCAGTGAGATATAGTATACGGCCTATAGTTGAAATAACCGAATCTCCGTTTGAACATTCCAATGTTGATTCGGCAATGGTCGTGTGACCGACAGCATCGGTCTTCAGCTGCGTCGGCGCCTAGCTCCCCATACTTCGCTGCGACGTGTCCAGCCCCGCACCATTTGGTCCCAGGCAATATGAAATTCTCCCTGAGTGATCTTCGAGACCTGTTTTCGTTTTCATCTTATGTTAGTCTTTTTGTAAGTGATACTGCGGTGATCTGTGTGGTCAAATATTTATGATACATTGGTAAAGAGGAAGTGGTAACTGAAAACCTGATGTCATAAGAATTTAAACGAGACTAATGAACTAGCTAGTAAAAAGCTTCGCTGCTTTTTCATGCTGAATGGGTTTTTTTTTTCGATGGGAAATGAGCTCTTCACTTCGATCACGTCTGATGGTAAGTGATGGATGAGGACTATGATGGAACGAGCGTAAATAAGGCCTCCTCTATGAGAGTGAGTGGGCAGAAATGCACCAAGCGGGCCATGTTGGAATTGTCCTGTGCGAGACTATTGTTTACAAATGTCAGATTATTCCTTCTGAGAGTGTTACGGTTATAGGACACCAAGGGAAAATTTTGGAGCATAGTCTAATTGGTCGCTCTCAACTCGCTCGCTCGCTTTGTTACAACCAATACTTTTGCCTAGTCTGATGTTTTTGTCAAAATTGCCTTCATCTTCTCTAGTTTTGGCAAAAGGTGACTCAACGAGGATCTAGCTCATAGTCATGCCGTTGCCGATTGACTTATCAAATGTAATAGCAAGGCTGACTGTTTTTACCTTTGCCAGGCGTATCCCTTAGATTCAGGAGATAGTAGATACTTAAATGTACTTTGGACGCACCCTGGTCAGTCAGCCCCGCTAGCACTTTGCTGACCGGCTAATAGATTTATCATATCATGAATGAGTTATTTTCATGTAGTTCGTGACGCCAACGAATACATGTCAAATTCTCTATCATAACAAAACCTCACAATTTAACGACATCAGGTTTTCATTTTAAAGAAATAGGTTTATAAATTACGCTATTAAGTTTATCTTTGTACTCAGACCTGACTGAACAAAAATACGTTTAAACCGCAAACCAATAAATAAATAGTGTAAGATGAATATTTGACACTTTAAAAAATATATTTTTAGCAAAGAATATTAATATAGAACTTAAAATTATTAGCGAGATGATTATTTTGCAAATTGCCATTGTTAATTTTGAATGAATTGGTGATATGAACGATGAGAGTGTAGGACTGACTGATGACTCAAGTCCTTAGTATACCTCCGCCGCGAAACCATAGCAACGAAACCGCAGTACATATAGTACATTCGCGTTAAGAATGCAGTGAGTCATCATTCTCCGTCGGCCTAGCCCCGCCCCCTCCCTAACCAATCAAATCTTCAAGTTCACAATGACAGTTGAAGGCATTGCTTCGAATGCAACGGTTGGACGGATCTTGCAGTTGTACTGATGACTCACTGCATTCTTAACGCGAACGAACTATACTTAAATACAACTGAGACACATGATGTTCCGCTACTCGAGAAGCGGAACATCATGCGGTTTCGTGGCGGAGGTGTGCTAAGGCTGTCAATGAATAGTGTTGGTCCTGTGCAAAATGATTATTGAAAATTTTTGGGAGATTGAAAGCTGATAGACCATTCAATAATGGGATGGAGTTGTTACCTACTTTTAAGTCTAGTCAGAATGAAGCTACCTCTTTTTTTAGAAGAATACTTATGTGTACCTAACACACGCAGCGTCTTTAGTCACTGGCGACTCGCTGGTGATTTCAAAATCTCACGTCAACACACAGATTTTCACATCCCTAGTGACAAATTGGCTGTCAAAATCTGTGACTATATAGCGTACAGTCAGAGGCATAGCTGACTGAAAGGTAAAGCTGATATTAAGGCTCTAGACCAAATCGTACTGAACTTTAAAGTTACCTGATATTGATGACCATTTTGAACAGAACACATAGGTTAGGTAGGATGAATGATAATCGTAAATGAAGAGCATTCGAATAAGTAATGAGAATGAGGTAAGTAAATGAACGTAGGAATTAATAAGGATATGTCGGAGCAAAAAGCAGTAGTCCCCGTTTAAAGATATAGTGATAATACGGTGTAGTTTTGTCTACGTGTAAAATATAGTTTAGGTAAATGTGCCAAAATGCTGGAGGCTAAACACCGGTGAAAAAAAAAGTGAAGAGGTCATTCCATGGACTGGCTGGTTCGTCAGGAAATCAAAATTCGAAAATTGTAGTTAAAGTATGAAAATCGAAAGGAGATGAGCGTCGTGCGATTGCATTGCATTCCATAATATTTAAATGTCTTGAATCGCCATAAAGATATTTATAAGTATTTGGCGTATTTAAAGAGTTTAATTCAAGACATTTTAAACAGATAACCTTTTTGAAAAGCAATTACTGTTTCCTCATGAATTTTAAAATAAAATGAATTTAACAGACTTTCATATTCGCTGTTTAAAAAAATAAACAAGGAATACAAATCGGTCCGTAAATTTGTTTTATTTGAGTACTTGATAAAGTTTTGCTTGGTAAAAATATAACAACTACCTAGCCAGAGAGCTTTCTCCAACTTTGTTTTTATGCTCCATCATATATTGTAGTTCTTCATGCCTTTTCAAGCATTCCATTTTCAATTTATCATAATCCAGCCAGTTCGAAATGTCTGGCGGCAACCGTTCGCCATCTTTTAGTATTCTAAAAGTGACGTTTCCAAAATGGCGGTAAAACTTTTCGTCTTCGACATTTTTTGGTTGTTTATTTACTATTCTATATATTTCTTCATCTAATGCTAATTTTAATTCTTTTCTTAATGTTTTTAGGAAGTTTCTTGCTGATTTTCCTTGCGTTACATATTCACAGTCTTGGATGTCGCCATTTTGTGTGTAAATCACTTGGACAAGATGGCTGCCATCTGTCAGCTGACGCAGTTTTAGGCCGAGTCTGTAACAAAGAGAAAAAACTAATGTTAATGTAAGGATTATACGTAATTTATGGATCTTGAAGAAGCTTATTGGTACAGAGTGTAGCTGATTTACAGAATCACATGATAAATGATACCCAGTAACTGAGTTGCAGATAGGCAGTCGCTTCATGTAAATTACTGGTATTCAGCTGCATCCAGTTAGAATAAAAGCCGACCCAACCTTATAGGGAAAAGGCTAGGCTGATGATGAATAAAATACAACGAAGAAGAACTTTTCTGTCTGTCCTCTTGAGGCATTCCGCTCCACATTTTACGACAAAGGAATAATTACTACCTTAATTCACCGGAAAATCTCAGTACATGTACCAGACCACAAATCTCATTTGAAAGCTCAACATCTTCAGATAACTATTACTTTCCTATCGGAACTGGATCAAAGTTAGTTTTTATTGCACCCGACACACCTCTACCATGTTTTAATTAACTTGGAAACCATAAACAGTTTATTAAGACATTGACACCTTACTAACTCTATCATACAATAAAAAGAACAAGCTTCTGCCCGTGATTTCGTCGGTGTGAAATTTCCTGTACGCCGTCACTTCGTTTTCGCTTAGCGTTCTTTCTGACTTTATTCTTTTTGCTCGGCTCCTAAAGGGTCCTAGCGTAATATTAATAGCCCTTTCTCAAGAATTGGGCTATCAAAATCAAAAAGATTTTTTCAAATCTGGCTGGTTGTTCTAGAGATTAGCGCGTTCAAACAAAAAAAAAAAAACAAAAAACAAACCAACTCTTCAGCTTTATTAAATTATAATAAAGAATAGAAAACTCAATGTCTAGTATAGGTATTCCTATGTAAAAAAAAAAAATGGCGGTTGATCACTTTTTAACTTTATTACATACAGGGTGAAAAGTAGTCAACAGTCGTTGCACCTCTAAAATGACTAGACTAATCTATCTGTACATTTATTTCCTAATTTTACTGCCTCGTTGTTTTATCAATTTTAAGGCGCAACTAACTGCTGTAGGTAGGTTCCTAGACTTGACGCCAGGAGTCAAAAAACCTAGGAACCAACCTATCATCATCATCATTCTCCTGCCCTTGTGCCTGCAACATGTCTTTTTCTTCCATACTTCTCTATTAGTCGTCATCTCGGTAGTCACTCCCTTTATAGCCATGTTTAATTCACACAGTCCATCCATCGTTTCTTTGATCTTCCCCTGCTCGTATAGCCATCCACATTCATACTCAAAACTTTCCTGACGACATTTTCCTCATTCCTCTGCATCACATGACAACCGATTTCCACACTACTTTTCAGTCACCGTTGTCACTTTCAGACTTCCTCTTACATACTCATTTCTTGTTCTGTCCATTCGCGTAACACCACACATCCCTTAGCATTCTCATCTCAGCCGCATGCAATTGCATTTCATACATTATTTTTCTGTCTGGTAATGTTATTATTGGATTATCCATGAAGAAATTATTTAAATTAAATATAACAAGATTTTTTTAAAACTCCACGGTAGTCAGAAATCCGAAAGTCTGACAACCGGTTTTATACTGGATGACTTTTTTTACCATCTTGAAAAAAATAGGGTATAATAGGTGAACGGAGTAGAAGCCTATGGCACACCTAACTTAAAAAAAAAAAAATAATAACATCTAAATTCAAATCATACTCACTACGCACCCTACGCAGTGCGTAATTTCTGTTTTTATTGTTTTAGTTTACCTCAAATGTGTAGTGGTTATTGAAAGAGCAATTTCTGTCTGAAAAAACAAAAAAAATAATTTGGTACGCCATATGCTTTCTACTCCGTTCATGTATTGTACCCTATTTTTTTCAAGACGGTAAAAAAATCATTCTGTATAAGAGTACTTATCGTGGTAGGTACTCATTATAATATGGGCTTATGGAGGCCAGATAGGCAGCCGCTCCATGTAAAAAAAAATACTGGTATTCAGTTGCATCGGTTAGACTGGAAGCCGACCCCAATATAGTTCGAAAAAAGCTAGGCAGTTGATGATATTGATAACTTCTCTCTAAATAACTTAAAGAAGAAATAAACATAATTCTTTTTGTAATACCAATCAAAGGTAAGGCAATAATTAAAGCTTTTTATTATGGCTTTAATGGCTCAATACCATCCGTATCGTATGTACTCGTAATTAAAATAGTTTCGTACATTTATCTCTGATTTTGTAACAGGTTTCTGATTGCTTTTGAGATAGTTTTTCTATGTTGATTGTAAGGCAGGGATTGAATAACCGAAAAATTATGGTTAAAAAGGTAAGCGGTATGACGTCATACCTTTAAATTTCGATACCTTAAAATAAAGGTACCTTTAAATTACTGTACCTTAAAGTAACTGTACCTGTATAATTTCGATATTGTAATATTGCGGTATCATTACTTTTTCAAGTATCTAAATTATAAAATAAAGGTTTTCTTTGTACCCTGCCGCCCGCGCCGCCGAGTCGTCACGCGTCGTGTCGGCCGCAATGGTAAGAAGAGTAGGTACTTGATCGAAAATTTACTGATATTCGTGCCTCGGCAGCCAGACAAAGCATTGTTTTGCCATTTTGCCGCCATTCATGTTTCCGTGTCTACTTTGTCAACTTAATCAGAAGTATACTTTGTTGAAACTTTACAACTAGAATGTCGCCATAGATAAAAGTAGGTACAAACATTATTTTTTTCACTTTTTAGCTCAGTTTAATGGTATTAAAGCGTGTTTTTTAGTTTTTTTTTTTAAATATAATTTATTTAGAGTGAGGCTGAAGGAATGTAATTTTTCGAGTTGTGAGATCGTCGATCGTAAAGTCGCTGCATTCGGTTTCATACAGAAATCCTAGTCAGCAGTCAACTCTTTTACGTCGCCGCGCTCCGTGTGGCACAAACAGAACTTTTGTATGCAACCGAATGCACAGGGACACATTGATTTTTATGAATAAAAAACAATTAAAAAAAAAATTACGGACTAACAACTCAAAATATTTCGTCCGCTTGGTTCGTCCTAAACACGATACCTATACCAAATAAACACGAGCGAGTAGTGAGAGGAAAACTGTACTTTATAATTTTTTTGGTTTTATGATTTATTTCAGAACCAGCCATCATGGGTTAGAATAAGCGCCATCATTCGCCAGATGTTTTAGTGGATTCGGAACCAGGGCTCGGAACCGGTTTTTAAAAAGAGCGGTTAATTTCGATTAAATACCGGTTAATATATCGTTCCTTTATTTACCGGTTAAACAAGTGAACTGTTTTTATGTAACCCAAATGATAAAGGTTACCGGTTACATAAGCACAAACGGTTTTAACACCCAAACTAACCGGTTAATCACGTAATTCGTACCTAAATTGTTTTCGTCTATTTTTTAACACTTCCAACAAGTTATAGTGACATTACCCCAGAAAGTATTATGAAACAAAATGGTTGATCTGAGGACGTCAAATACAACCGGATAACTTAAATGGTGCGGATAGATTCATGTTTCGACTTGCTTAGTTGCGCGCCCGCAAACGTCGAGAAAACCTACGCCAGTCGTCACCCACTCCTCGTTCGTTGCGTTTGGATTTTGGACATTTCGTAAACTCACAGCGGAGATGTAATTATTTTTATTCTTGTGGTGAATGTGATAGATCAGTATTTATCATGGGGAGAAAAAAAGTGAATAGAATCTATTCCATGTTTACGTACGTTGCCTATTAGTATTTACAGTCCTTGTATCTTGTGGCGGCGACGCACGGTGGGCTGAAAATCGGTTTTCATAGACTTAGGAATTTTAATTTGCAAGTGCCGCCGGATTTTTTGCCGGATATCACTTCTATTGGTAATTAGTATATACAAAAATTACACCCAAGTTAATTCTGCTCAAAAACGAAGGAATTACAATTTTTTTTTATAAAAATCTCTTAAACGGAAAGGAAAACCGTAATATCCTTACTGATGTTTATAGTACTAATTATTTATGATTTTTTGTCGCCGATTTGCCGAAAAATATTAAGCCGATTTTATTTTAAATCGTCAAAATATTTTTATTTATTTTGAAATTATGAACGGTTTCTTTTAGTGTCTAAGTTAAGAAAATCGGTATGTTATTGACCCAAATATTAAGAATATATATAACACAAGAAATTAAACAAAAAATAGCTGTTTTTTTTTTTATTCATAATTTAAATAAAACAGATGTTACAAAAATATTATTTAAGTACAATAAATATAATTATACAAATATTTTAAAGACTAATTTATGAAAAAAAAATGTATTGGTACAATAAACTAACATAAATAACAAAAAAAAAAACTTGAAACAGAAAATCATTAATTATTGCAGAGGCCTTTTGCATAGGTGGATGCAGCTTCATAGAAGCGCTTCCCCTCGTATTATATAATATTATTATAATTTAATTTTTTTTACATTTTGGTTGACATGTTATGTATTTGATATTTTATTTGTTTGAACTGCCATATGTATGTATTTTAATGTTATTTGATTTGAATGTTGACGGTTATTGTATGTTTATGTGTAAATTTTATATCAAAGTAATTACTTTTTTATGTTTTTCTAATTAGTATGGACTTTGTCTGAAAATAAACGAATTATTATTATTATTACTACTAATTTTCCTTATCACTCTCATTTGTCGGACTCCAATTAGTCATAATCCAAATTGGATATATCTAAAAACTCGAACTCAGTTTCCTGAAACAGAATTAAGTCGAGAGTTTCAGCAAAATAGCTCTGTTTTCTCCTGGCATCTAGCTTAGACCCCTAGATTGTTTCGGCAAATTAGCGACAAAAAATCATAAATAATTAGTACTATAACCATCTGTAAGGATATTACGGTTTTCCTTTCCGTTTAAGAGATATTTCGATTTTTCATACTAGCTTCATACAAAATTTTCATTAAAAAAATATAATTCCTCCGTTTTTGAGCAGAATTAACTCGGGTGTCATTTTTGTATATAGAAATAACTAATAAAAGTGATATCCGGCAAAAAATCCGGTACTTGCAAATTAAAATCCCCAAGTCTATGAAAGCCGATTTTCAGCCCACCGTGCGACGTTGCGAACTTGCATGCGACTTGATGCGACTACAATTTTGTAACTAAATGACATCGCAACGTCCAGACCGTGCGAGCGGGACCCTATCAAACTTGGTTTTAACCCGTTAACTTTCACTATCAAAACCAAAATTCAACCGGTAAAGAATTTTTGCGGTAGGACACACCGTTTTCGAGATATAAGCAAAAGAAAAGAAAAAAAAAATCCATTTTTAATCGCCACTCTTTAGTGTGACAATGTAATTTATCAACATTTTAGGTGAAAAACGTCAAATTCAGAATACCAAAATGCCATTTTTACTAAACTAAATATCATAATGCAATTTAGTGCTGTTAAACTATAATATAGTTGTGTCACTTTAGTCAATTTCAGAATGGGAAATCGTCGTTTGACAAGAATAAACTAAATTTTAGTGATTTTTGTCTACTTTAGACGCATTTGTGACAAGAGAATCGGCACCATTGAAGGGTTCCGTAGTTGGGATCAATTTATCCCAACAACAAACTGACATTGTAGTTCAAAAACATGTTCTCCCATACATTCCAACTGCAAATTGTAATTTTGTACGCACAATATTGAGAGATTTACCATGTTATTTTAAGACCATAGACTTCTTATAAGTTTTTCTGTTATCTCTAGGTATAGAACTAGTTTCTTTATTTTTTTCAAAATTTTTGGCTCGGTAGTTTCGCAGATAAGGGGGAATGGTTAATTTTAGTTTATTTTCTTAAATAACTTAAAACAATTTATTGTAAAATTATAAAAAATATGTGTGAGAACCTTACAGTAAGCCCTTTTATTTGATATGTGACACGGTACAGTTTGCAAAACTTTTTTAAAAAGTATCTTCTTTGCCCCCCAAAATTGACACCCCATTTTGATTTTTTATAGAATTAAATTTAATAATAAAGCGTTTCATACGTCTCAGTCGAGTGCAAATATTTTTCAATCTCAAATTTGTAAGGAAGCTTTTTTTATTTTATTAAATCTATTAATAAAAAAATGCAACATGTATTTTATTGAACACTTCGTATTTCATTCGCAACGAATTTAATTTTTTTAAATAAAAAAATGTAATATTTACAATCACAAAACTAGAAAGAAACTCTAGTAGGTTGATAAAATTAAAATACTATAGGCGGGCAGCCATATCGCGTCTTTACGTACCACGCGGCTGTAGGTATTTATTTCAAGGCCAGGGGCCGAGTTACAATACTGGTAGGTAGATATTTTTTACTGTGGCGTCGCGCTCGCTCTTCGTCGCATCATTTTTTTCGGTACCGAAATTATTTCGGTAAAGGTATTAGTAATATATAGTTATAACGATACCGTAAAAAAATATAGGTATAATTCTTTTTTTAACGGTACCACAACCGTAATTCTCAACCGTTTTGGTTCTACCTTTAAATCGAAGCTGTATCGTAATTCTATACCGGTACCATACCCTTATACCTTTACCGCTTTCAACCCCTGTTGTAAGGAGACCTTAACATTATTAAAATTATGATGTTTTATATTAGACAGGATGTAAGTGTAAACAGTGTCAACCTTTTAAGGGGTCATTGTACTTGTCATCATGAACAACTTTTAGTATGGGGTCAAACCTGAAATCGCGAAAAAATAATCAGCTGTTCAGTACATTTATGTCCGCATAATTCGTCAAAATGTACTGAACAGCTGATTTTTTTTGTGATGTCAGGTTTGGTCCCATAGTAAAAGTTGTCAATAATGATGAGTACAATGACCCCTTAAAAGGTTGACACTGTTTATACTTACGGTTAAGGTTCATTGTGGCGCTATTCTGTAAAGTTGACTTCGAACCTCACTTGAGTGAGCGCACACAATTCGAAAGAGAACTCAGTAATTTTTAAAAAGTCGTAGATTCACACCGAGACACCGCATTCGAATTTCGCAAATAGTCCAATTTGATCATTTTGTTCTTGTTATAAAGTAATTTATTCTACTTAATATAAATCGTGAATTCATTAATTCATTCATTCAATGACAGACAACGCACTGCTCACAGCTGGGTCTATTAATAAAAGCATCAATGTTTACACAAGAGTTCAATATAATAACGAAAGTGAGCAGTAAAGACGGATTTTGGAAAATTCATCCCTTAAAGTTGCACTAGTCGGCGGCTCGAACTCGTTGGTGGCGTGGCTAATTTACAAGCTATTTAGTTTATGTCTATTTATTGGGTTGGCTAATAAGTAATGAGCGACATACAACTATTTTATTTGTATTTATTTATTAAATGAATAATTGTTAATCATTAATAATATAATCACCGTCGTTTTCTACTACCATTCGCCATCGATCTGGCAAAGAGTGAATGGCGTCCGCATAGAACTTCGTTGGTTTTGAATTGAAGAAGTCATCTATGTATTGTTTCAAGTGTGGTTCTTCATCGTCAAAGTTTTTTTCCAGTAAATTATTACTAAGTGATCGGAGCAAGCTGAAATCAGTTGGTGCTAAGTCCGGCGAATATGGAGGGTGGGGTATTATTTCCCATTAAGCTCCAATAGTTTTAGCCTGGTACTCTTAGCAATATGCGGCCGGGCATTGTCGTGCAGGAAAAATATTTTGTCGTGTTGTGGACGTTTGCGATGGATGTCAAGCTTCAGTTTTTCGAGTTGATCACAATATACTGTTGCTGTAATCGTAGTATTAGTATAGGAAGGAATTCCCAGCTTATTACTCCATGTATATCCCACCAGACAGAAAGCATTACCTTGCGAGGATGAAGATCACCTTTTGACGTTGGTTTTCCCTGTTCTTTACATCCCAGCCACTGGCGCTTGCGTGTGTGATTAACATAGAGAACCTACTTTTCATCTCTAGTGACTATATGATCTAACCAATTAAATGTGCGGCGGAAAGATAAAAGTTGTACACAAATCTGAGCTCGGTAGGTCAGCTGATCTTTACTTAATTGATGGGGTACCTAAACACTATATTTGTAAATCTTTCCCAAACCATGTAAATGATTTTCTATGGTGCCATGAGAGCACTCGAGCTGAACAGCCAAATCGCGTGTTCGAGGATCTTCTTTGATTAATAGTTTTAATTTATCGATATCTATTTCCACGGGGCGCCCAGACCTTGATTGATCGGTTAAGAAGAACTCGTTATTGCGGAACCGTTGGAACCAGTGCTTTGCTGTTGCTTCGGAGACTGCATCGTGAGCTATCCTTTGACATATATTACGTGTAGCTTCTGCAGCAGAATGCCCAGATTGAAACTCATATAATAAAAAATGTCGTACGTGGGTTTTAATATCACTCGTTCTTTGTGAACTTTAACGCACTAACAGCCAAACTATCAATAACGCGCATGAGCGCGACTCGCTCTTTATATAGCCTCTGCTACAGAACGTTCTCGAACCTTTCCGAAAATTCTAGAAATTATAAACTAAAACGCTCATTACTTATTAGCGAACCCGATATTTAGTTTTATTTATTATTATAGTTTTTTTTATTTTATTTAATGAAATAGACGATGATTTATAACGAAAACGAGCGCGTAAAATTTAATGAACAGACTTTTGGGCGTATGGATATTTTGAAAAAACTGGATGTATTTATTCAAAATAACGTTACTTGTAACGTTACTGTACGGTAACAACTTTGCCATTTTCATACTCCGGGTGCTATTTATTTACACCCAAAGATGCGTTAAAATGAGTGTTGAAATATGGAAGTTTCGACGCTCATAACTTCCAAACCATCATCTTTTTTCTAATTCTGCTTCCATACAGGACTATACGTAGATAATGACGAGACAAATGATATAATTTTTAGTTTTGAAAGTACACCGTCAAACAGACGAGTAATTACCATACTACGTTTGTATGGAAAAATGACCGACTAGCGTAACCTTAAAGGAGTTACATACGATATGAAATTTTGTGTAGAACTTCGCATGCCCGAGAGGAAATCCCATCCATACGGCTTGTATGTATACAGGGTGTCTCAGAAAGGTGTGGTAAAATTTAAGGGTATGATACAGACCATCAAATTGAACAACTTTCTCCATTGGACCAACATCGTAATCGAGAAAAAATTATCAACTGTTCCGTTCAAAAATTTCAATACCTACTCGATCCAAATGTATGGGACGGCTTATAATTTTTTCTTGATTACGATGTTCTCCTATGGAGAAAGTTTTTCGGTTTCATGGTCTGTACCCAAAGAGAATTCTGTACCACACCTTTCTGATACATCCTGTATGTGAAGATGATGTTAGTAAAAAATAATTCAGTTTATTCGATGCCTTGATATCACTTAGCGTACGTCAAAAATGCACCGATCCATAGACTAAAAACTAGATTATGACGAGTGTAAAGGGGATGCAGAGTGGCTATTAGTCTATGGTCCCTGGGGATGACACACAGGGGACGAAGATAAAAAATATTGAGACAGATTTAGACGGTATAATTTACAAACCACTATGAGGGGTATAATAGAATGCCAATTCAATTTACTTCATCATCAACGTTTTACTTTTATTAAAAATATCGTGTTACACTAGTTCTGTTAATATTAAATACAATATACAATATAACCCTAAAATATTTATATTATGTATGTACAAGTAGGTATATGAAAGAAAAAACCGGTCAAGTGATTCCTGTAATCTATAGCTATAGAATTATTTTCTGTATTTTTGTCAAAATTTTAAGGTAGTTTTGGCGATAAAGAGGGTGGTCAATTTTCGTCTATTTTCTTAAATAACTTTAAAATGGTTTATTTTAAAATATACATATATTTGAGACCCTCATACGGGTAGTAAGCCCTTTCATTTGATATATCGCAAGGTACCTACAGTTTACAAATATATATATTTTTTTAATTTTCTTAATTGCCCCCAAAATTGACCCCCGTATTTAAAATTCATTATTTTACATTACACGTCCGTATTTGGGTCACAGAAATACATAAGTGTATCAAATTTCAACTCAATCGGTCCATTAGATTCGGAGCAAATTGGCTGTGATAGACCGACAGACAGACAGACACACGAGTGATCCTATAAGGGTTCCGTTTTTTCCTTTTGAGGTATGGAACCCTAAAAACTATACTAATATACAAATGTAATCATTCTGATTTGTTGTCAAATTATTCTAAAAGCAACAAATTAACGTAATAGTGTTTTATTTTTTTAGTACAATCAATATTTTGCAATAAATTACAAGTGTTGTGTCATCGCACCTTTCTTTCTTTTCTATGCAGTCCGATAAAGACCACGCTTTAGGTGCTGTATTCCAAAGACACAACAATTTGTGTCCACTTTTAGTGGAATAAAATAAATTGTGAAGCGAAATCAATGTTGCGTAACACATAAAGTCTCCAGTTGTTAGCCAACTGTGAAGTGCGAAGGGGGGTTTGTCAAATTAATGTTTACTGTTTTTTTGTGAAAAGTATTGCCTCCTCTCTCACATCGACACCGATTTATAAGAAAAGATCATCATGCCTTGAAGAGCACACAGGGTCAAATTAAACTAGCTAGCGAAACTCCGCAGATGACACTGTAATGGTGCGGTAGCGTATGTATGTAAATTTACTGGGTGACTTTTTTTACCGTCTTAAAAAATAGGGTATAATAGGTGAACGGAGTAGAAGCCTAGGGCATACCTTGTTTAAAAAAGAATAATAATAATATCGAAATTCAAATTATACGCACTACCCACCCTGCGTAGTGCGTATGATTTGAATTTCGATATTTTTTAACGATCTATAAAGTTTTTCCAAAATGTCTGTTTTTATTGTTCTAGTTTACTTTAAATGTGTAGGTGTGTTATTGATAGAGCAATCTATGTCTAAGCTATTGAAAAAAAAAAAAAAAAAACTAGGTATGCCATAGGCTTCTACTCCATTCACAGGTAACCTATACATAACCTATTTTTTTCAAAACGGAAAAAAATTCATCCAGTATAAATAAATACGACAAAATTAAAATGGTTTTATGGTTTTTTAGGGTCACTCGTGTGTCTGTCCGTCTGTTACGTCTGTCACAGCCAATTTGCTCCGAATGTAATGGACCGATTAAGTTGAAATTTGGTACACATATATGGGTTAAGCTACGCTTGCCGGGGTTGGTCTGTGGATGGGTGACCATCTTTTCATACAGAGATTCCTCCGTGCCTCGGAAAGCACGTTAAGCCGTTGGGCCCGGCTGTCATTCGTGGATCTTTGACAGTCGTTACGGGTCGTCAGAAGCCCGAAAGTCTGACAACCAGTCTTACCAAGAGGTATCGTATTACCCAGTAACTGGGTTATGGAGGTCAGATAGGCAGTCGCTCCATGTGAAATACTGGTATTCAGCTGCATCCGGTTAGACTGGAAGCCGACCCCAACCTAGTTGGGAAAAGGCTAGGCAGATTGATTGATATGTATTTCTGTGACCCAAACACGGACGTGTAACGTAAATAAATCAATTTTGAATATGGGGGTCAACTTTGGGGCGCAAATAAGAAAATTAAAAAAAAAAGTTTTGCAAACTGTACCGTGTGACATATCAAATGAAAGGGCTTACTGTAAGACTCTCAAATGTATTTTTTTTTAATAATTTTAAAATAAACAGTTTTAAAGTTATTTAAGAAAATAGACGAAAATTGACCATTCCCCCTTTATCTCCGAAAGTACCGAGCCTAAAATTAAAAAAAGACACATAACATAAACATATAGAAAATAGTTCAATACCTATAGATTTCAGGAAACCTATAAGAAGTCGATGGTCTTAAAACAACATGGTAAATCTTTCAATGTTGTGCGTACAAACTTACATTGTCCATAGTTAAACAAAAAGGATCCAACCCACATTACGTGTAATGTGGGTTGGATCACCGTGTATGTCAATGTTTAGATATTGATACCCATCACGTCTGCGGAGTTTCGCTAGCGAATTTAATTTGACCCTGTTAGCCAGCAAGGTGAGTGGGACTGATTGTCCACTTCAGGGTATATTATAGCGCGGCGATAAGTCCCCTCTTTGAGGAGTGGTTGGAGAGGCCTCACGGCATCCTCACCTTCCGCCTGACGCAGGTCCTCACCGGACACGGTTGCTTCGGGAGGTTCTTGTTCCGAATGAGGCGGGAGGAAACGCCCGGGTGTTACCATTGTGTGGATCGCCCGGAGGACACGGTGGAGCATACGGTGGAGGTCTGCCCGGCCTGGGCAGAGCACCGCCGCGTCCTCGCGGAGGCGATCGGCGGCGGCGATCTCTCGCGTCCGGCCCTGGTAGAGGCCATGGTACGGAGCGAGAGTGCATGGGAAGCCGTCACCTCCTTCGCGAGCATTACTGCTTCGCAGTAAGGCGGAGGCTGAACGCGTGAGGGAGAGGCAATCTTTGCGCCCTCACGCCCCTAGTCGCCGCAGGAGACGCCTTGGGCGTCGGGAATCGATAGCCGATTCCCGAGCACCACAGGCGCGGGCTTGCGGATGGCGAGCAACGGGTAGCTCGCCGTCCGGTAAGGTCCAGGCCCGGGTCGACGGCGCGTTGTGTTCCACGCGCGCTCAAAGAGATGTCAGCACTAGCTGAAAGGGTCCGCTAGGGCCGATGCCCGCTAGGGTTGCGGTTTGTTCGAAAGAGTTACCATGGCCCTGGCACAGGCAACTGAAGGAACACGGGTGGGTTTTAGTCAGTAGAAGTCTGACACGCTCTCCCGCTCCACCCAGAGCGGGAGAAGTTATTTGATGATTTCCCATCCACAAAAAAAAGGGTATATTATAGCAACAAATATCTAGAGCTAAGGTATGGAATCCTATACCCTATAAATCCATGATCCTCGAGAGGTTATTTCAAAGCACCCCATTGATACAGCTATCACTTTTCACATCGTCGTTACTCCCCAATGGCATTAAATTAATGTCGATAGCACACGGATTGATATTTATTACAATTTGTGCATCACTATACTTGGAGGGAGATTCCGCAACTAATCGCATTACGTACGTAGGTATATATATATATACATTTGGTTTAAATGTGCATTACTTAATCTCTGATTTTTAATTTGCTAGATTAAAATGACAGCTGTGATCGACCATTTTGTCATTTTGACATTTTGTAGACAAATTTTATATTATGAAGGACAGGATTACCACTGGATGGATGACATGGCGGCAGGTCACGGGAACAATCTGTGACTCCCGCATTCCCCTTAAACAAACCTTAAAAAATAAAACAATTGTTAGACCTGCTGTCTCGTATGGATCAGAATGTTGGGCCACAAAAATAATGAATGAAAGTCAATTGCATGCAGCTGAGATGAGAATGCTAAGACGGTGTGTGGTGTTATGCGAATGGATAGAATAAGAAATGAGTATGTAAGAGGAAGTCTGAAAGTGACACCGGTGACTGAAAAGTTGTGTGGAAATCGGTTGTCATGGTATGGGCATGTGATGCGGAGGAATGAGGAAAATGTCGTCAGGAAAGTTTTGAGTATGAATGTGGATGGCTATACGAGTAAGGTAAGACCAAAGAAACGATGGATGTGCTGTGTTAAAGATGATACGGCTAGAAAGGGAGTGACTACCGAGAAGACGACCAACGACAATCGCTGACGACCGTGGACGACGACGCGTCGCCGCCGCTAGGCGACGACGTCCACTGTCGTCAGCGAGTGTCGTTGGTCTCTAAGCGCCCTAATAGAGAAGTATGGAAGAAAATGACAAATTGCGTCGATCACAAATAAATTGGGACAAGGGCAGGAGAATGATGAAAGCCATATTAAATTATGTCATTTTAGTCTAGTAAAATAATGGGCAATAGCGCATCGAGCTTTTTATACACACAATCCTTGTTTGAAGTACCTAGTAAAAAATTAAAAAATAAATCTTGGGAAATATATTGGTATGATTAGGGATATACCTACTAGGTGTAGGCAGTAAACACGATGGAAACACGATTTAATAAAGTTGGCTCTATAGAATAAATTCGCAAAGTTAACTCTTTTCGAGTAATTTTTTTACATAAGTAAATAAGTAATTCGATATTATGATTCATTTACTAAAGTTCATAGATGACTGGAGGGTTTATACACGATAGTTTTTTATTTAATGATGAAAATAACAATGAAAAAGTGCACGTAAAGAAAAACACAGAGGTAAAAGCTCGGTGCGCTCTTATAAATAAGAGTAGGTATTTCGTACTTACAAATAATAAAAATCGCCAAAAAAAAATCGATGTATATATGTATCGATGTTTATTATTTCGATATATCGATATAATAATATCAAGTACCTACACGTCGAAAATGTTTCAAATTCGATATATTTCCAAAGCAACACCATTGTCTCCACTGACTAAAATTTGGATCCCTGGATTTCTGAGCCGTAAAAAAGTAGACTTATTATTATCAATGTTTTATTAATTTATGATTGAACATCAGAAATGATGTTCCTAGTTTGATATTTATATGATTAAAAAACAAACACAATAGAATTTCGTAAAGTATACAAATATTTTTCAAAAAAAAATTCCCGATATATCAATATTTTTTATCCGATTTATCGAAATCGATCAATCAATCTGCCTAGCCTTTTCTCAACTATGTTGGGGTCAGCTTCCAGTCTAACCGGATGCAGCTGAATACCAGTATTTTACATGGAGGGACTGCCTATCTGGCCTCCACAACCCAGTTACTGGGTAATACGATACCCCTTGGTAAGACGGGTTGTCAGACTTTCGGGCTTCTGACGACCCGTGTAACAACTGTCAAAATCCACGAATGACAGCCGGGACCAACGGCTTAACGTGCTTTCCGAGGCACGGAGGAGTCTCGGTATGTAAAGATGGTCACCCATGTAAAGATGGTCACCCATCTACGGACCAACCCAGGCAAGCGTAGCTTAACCTGAAAAAAATATTGATATCGAAATCGATATCAATATTTTTTTAAATATCGATACTTTTTGGCACTTCTTGCATCCCTAACTTACTTTGTGATTTGGGAACTAAATGGAAATATCTATTCTTGCAACCCAGCGTGAATAGAGATTTCGATTCCTAGTAGCGAAGTGTTGGGTTGGGTTTTGCCATTGGAAGTTTCTCAATAGCAACCCGGTGTCACGATTGGTAGCTGCAGTAGGCTCGCCACTATCACATGGGACTTGACGATCTACCTCTATTACTCTGCTGTTAATAAAGTAACGCAAAATATTGCTACTGCTTAGATATTGAAAATATATGTTAAAAAAATTCAATGACTTTGAAAAGTACTCTCGTTCGATATGGCCTGAAACACAGGTTTAAATAAAACTAGCTTGGGCAACGCACTACATTACCTTCAGAATTCTATTAATTAATTAATTTTATTTTGCAACAGTAAGTAGTCTTATATTTTGCATACCATAGTTTTTACCTAGATTATTATAATACTATTATAGGCCTAGATTAATGTTATATACTAAAACATGTGTACACTTTTTGTAAACATACTATGTATTTCAATAAATTTTATTATTATTATTATTATTTGATATTTCTCGGGACACTGGGGTCCCGGACCTTTGGAGGTACGAGGAGCCGAAGCCAACTCGCAGAGGCCCCTTAGATAATTTTAAATGATGAGGAGGCACCAACCGACTATTATCCCTATCTGCATTATGCAAGTGCACTCAAGGACAACCCCCGGATGGTGCAGGACTATTGTTGTACGTGGAAACAAAACATATTGGGCTATGGGTCTGGGTGGCTAAAGTGAATCACGTATCTCCACTCAAGCCGGCCAATAAAGGCAAGAAAGAGGTGGGACCTGTTCCTCGTCAGTGTTCACTCCAGCCGGCCAATAAAGGCAAGCCAGAGATGAGGACAAGATTTCTCCCGGGAGATAGGGTCCATGGGGTCGCTGCTGCCCAACAGCTCGCCATATGCTGCCCTGCGGGTTTCTGTATCTCTCTTGGTCTGGCTCCTCAACCTAGGCCCGTTCCGGCAAAACTCTACCGGCACAGACCTAAAGTTTGGAGCACGCAAGCCCCACCACGACGTCAACGTAGAGATACAGCGGTGGGGTTATTATTATTATTATTATGTTAGCTAACTGAGATTACCTACAAACGTGATATTATGTAACCAATGCGAGACATAATTACAACAAGAGCCGCTTAACGTAACATAAACACTTTTCATTTGCGTGGAGAAATGCTCACGCATATTGCACTACCACGGGGAGATAGAGCAATTACGTAGGACTCCAACTCACTAAAACTTCACGGTGTCCTCTTCTGCCGCTTGCGGCGGGAACACGGGCACGCGTTAGCACTCATCCGCGAACCTGGCGCGGCTGTCCGTCGTCGAACCCTCCTTTGGGGAGTACCCCCATCACCGGCGCACCAGATAACATTGCACGCCGTGACCACCCCAGGGACGAAACCAGCACATGGGAGCCAGACGACCCCGTGTCTAGACACCCTTGGTCCCCCTGCAACGGGTCAGGTCAGTGGCCCTGCCACCTACCGCTTTTCGGCCGCAGAGGATAGGGAGAGCGGCCAGTGGCATACCGACAGTCCACTTCCCCTGCGGTCCCACCGCGTTCACCATCAGACGGTGGCGACCCTGTCAAGCCCACGGAAGGTAGGGAGGGTGACGCACCGCAATACTGGCACTCGTCTCCTGCCGCGGCCTCCAACCCTCAGCCGATGTCCGCGATGCCTCCCATACGACATCGCCGCCCGCCTCAGTTGCGATGTCGCGCAAGCGGCACCGCAACTGAGTTCCTCATCGCTTCACCATGGTTGACCAAGCTACGGCTACTGAGCTCCCCCGCCTTGACAAAGCGGCAACCCACCGGGAGGGTTCACATAAACACCTGTAAGGTTGGGGCAATTACGATAGTAGGTATATTCCGTTTGATGATAATTTCTACCAAACGCAGTGGCATTTTATACATACTGGCAACATAATGATTAGACGCCATTTTATTGGACGCCGTCTTTACCTGCATAAAAATTCCGCTGCGTTTGGTAGAAATTATCATCAAACGGAATATAGGCACTATCGTAATTGTGTATAATGCCGTAGAGTCTACGGCAAATTTTGCTATCGCTAGGCTTCTGCAAGATTCGTAATAAGCCAGCGGCATTGCTCTTATGTGCCTACTTAGGTACCCTGGTACTATGGAAACTTACCATAGTTTTTAAATTTAACCCATTTCGACAAGTACAAGACAAACCTACAGTTAGTAGTTTCTCCCCTCATGGATCTAATCTGAAATATAAACATCACTTCACTCAGACAGGGGACTTACAGCCTAAATCTTTTAGCAAACACATTGAGTGAGCTAGGCAGGGAAACTTCAGGCCTCTGGGTCCCCGTCTGCGGTTTTAAATGTTGCAGCTAAGAGTTTAGTCACTGACTGTACCTTGAGTGGTCTTATTTAAATGTCATATTGATGTTATTTAATGATTTTATTGAGCACTTTTGCCATTGAGAGCATTTTGCGGGTATGCATAGACAAGGAATTAAAATGTTAGGCACCTATTTATTTCTGTCTACGTGTTGCCAACATTTTGAATGAAAATGATAGTTCTAAACGGTGACATTCACTAGATACTACAGGTTTTTTATAATTGCTTAAGGCGGTGCTATATGTATATTAGGCTGGAACTGAAGAAGTTTAAAACCTTTTTTCTCCATAACCCGTACCATAATGATCTTTAAAAAAAAATATGTTAAACTACACAATAAAACACATGTCCCCTTCACTTCGAAAAAAATAAAAAATAATTTTAAATATCATTAACATACATGAAAAGTAACCCCTGTTTTAGAAATATAAAACCTTTTTTCTTCGAAACTATTAATCGCTAGGTTTTTTTATAGTCATCATGATATTACACAATACAATACCTAGGGAATCCTCGGCTTATTTTTTTAAATAACTTTTCTAATTATTTATAGTCATTATTTTTTACATAAATCGACACTCAATCGCGTGAGCAACCCCTCTGTCGCCTATTAATTTAGTGCGGGACGAGACGCAGTGCTGAACGGACCTGTACCACTTTTTCCCGCATTTTTTCGTTGGTGACAATACCATTAGAAAGTATTGTAAACAAATACCTACCTACTTATTTTGTTGATTTTAATAGTTTTTGTGTGTGTAAATATTAGAGTAGTTTTTAGTATATAGTTAGTAATACTACATAGGAAATATTTGTGTTAATATAAGTTTATTTATAAAATAAATATGGGTGACAAAAAAAGACGCACTAAGCGTAATTTGAAAATAAAATACAAGAGGAGAATAAAAAGAATGAAACGGTAAGTAATTTGAGTACCTATCTAACATTTTACTAGTAACCATCAATCAAGCGTTTTGATAAAAAGATATAGGTAGGTACGTATAAGTAATATGCGTAGGTACCTAACCTATCAGCTGCTTATACTTACCTAGGTACCTTTCGTCGCCAGAACGAGAAACTGTTTTCGTTTCGAATTTGCCAACGGAAATTCGTACGTGTTTAATGGCAACAAGGTATAGATTCCAAACGACCGGGCGGCATTACGACACGGCGGCACAGTAACGACATAACGAGCTATAGATTCGCATGCAGTGAATCTATAGCTTGTTACTATTAGACACGTACGAATTTACGTTGGCCGGAGTTTCGCTAGCTTATTTAATTTGACCCTGAATATGTGTCGCAGCTAACTAGTTTATCATATTTAGATATCGATACCCATCACGTCTGCGGAGTTTCGCTAGCTAATTTAATTTGAACCTGTATATGTGTCGCAGCTAACTAGTTCATCATGTTTAGATATCGATACCCATCACGTCTGTGGAGTGTCACTAGCTAATTTAATTTGACCCTGTATTATTACTCATCGCAATCAGATTGCTAATACAGGGTAATAATTAGGCCAGCCACATACAGTCGGAATTCCGTCCCGGAATTCCGTTTCGAAATATCGTTTCGGAATTTCGAAAGCAGCAAACCCATACAAAGTCACGCACAGACTACCATGCGTAATTTTGAATCGGAGAAAATTTCGAACGGAGGACTACTTGTACGTGTGTGATAGATCCTTGATCTTGCATGGATTTGCTGCATTCGAAAATCCGAATCGATGTTTCGAAACGGAATTCCGACAGTATGTGGACTTTTTTTGTCCATCCTCTTTGGACCCCATGGATGTAACCTGCAGATTGCGACTCTCGGACTACAAGGGGTCGAAAAGTAACGAGGTTGGCGAGTTTCATAGGACCCTAAAGTTCTAAGCAAATCAAATGACATATTTTAAAATTGGATTAACGTAACCCTTTTATAAGTAAACGTGGATGAACGTATACAATATAAGCTACAATATTTTTTAAAGCCATCAGTATTTCAACTGAATTTTATATTTTACATTGTTTTAGGGGACTGAAGAATTATCGATTGGTAGACGTACTGTAAACATCAGTCATTTTTTTAAATCAATCCAAGAAATATCAAGCCACGGACCATTGGACTGCGGTTTAAAGTCAATAGAAATCGTATCTGAACGTTTGACAGGTTTAATGAATAAATTAAAACTGAAATGTCTTTTATGTAACATGAGTTTTATAATAGAGGGAGACAACACCCCAGAAGAAATGAATTTAAACACATGTGCCGTAGTAATAGTAGCAGGATGTGGACATACGCAATTTCTGGAAATTACGTCAACTCTAGGACTACCTGAGATCTCACAAAAATGATTCACCTTTCATATGGATATAGTAAACAAAACGTGGGAATCTGAAGCGTTAAGATCTTTGAACGAAGCTGCTGAAGAGGAAAATGTGCTGCCGTTGAAGAGGGTAAAGTAAATGCAAAGGGAATACCGATAATTGATGTCATTGCTGACGGATGTTGGGGAAAAATATCATACAAGAAAAACTACTCCTCACTGTCAGGAGCAGCAGCCATACTTGGTAAACGTAGCAATAAAATATTGTTCATGGCTGTCAAAAATAAGTTCTGCTACATTTGCGCTAGAGCAGAAAATAAAGGAATCTCGACAAACAAATCATATTTGTTTATACAGGTAAATATTTTATGTGTTTTACATAAAAATCCTAGTAATATTATAAGTGGAAACGTATTGCTGTTTGTTTGTTTTATAAATTAACTAAACGTAAATGGTTCGGCTTATTATTTTGAAATCAAACTAAATATCTATTATATAAAAATGGTAGAGGTAACCCATTAGAGAACTAAAGCCGTAATATAGGTTTTGTATACTGAAAGCTACATTATTATACTTTTTGTCTTTATTTACAGGACCATCTACCGGCATGGAGTCAACGATTATTGTCGAGGGATTTAAGAAAAGCATAGAAATGCACAATTTGATATATGGCAGAATTATATCAGATTGTGACGCCAACACATATTCAAAGCTTTTGCAAGAAAGGCCGTACGAAAATTTAACAATAGAAAAAATTGAATGCCGAAACCACTTGCTGAGGATTTTTTGCAACAAACTGCAGAGTTTTACAACAGACACGAAATTTCTAATACGGTTCATAAAACTCCTAACAAAGAAAAGAATATTAACCATGCGAAAAGTAGTAGTAACTGCAATTGCAAAATACAAGCATACTGATAATGCAATGCAACTCCATGCTGATATAATGCTTGCTGCAGAACATGCTTTTAGCCAACATACCACGTGCAAAGGATACTTTTGTGGCAAACTAGGCGAAATAGAAGATATTGACAAAGACTTTCATACAAACACTCTGTGCCAAAAAATAAAATTAATATTATCACAGCTAGCGGCACACTCACGCATTTTTTGCACGATGTCGACAGCAACTCTGTAGAGAGATATCATAGCGTTGTTGCTAAATTCATAGGTGGCAAAAGGATAAACTTTGCTCAAAAATATCAATATCAGATGAGATGTAATACTGCGGCTCTATCATTTAACACAAGAAAACCTTTGAGCATCTTGCATAAACGTATTGTAGGTAGAAGTCCAAAAGGACAAATACATAAATTTGAAATGAACAGAATAAAGCGACAGATAAGACCTAAAAAATATACAAAGAAGAAAAGAAGAACATTGGAAAATCAAAACGCCTCTTCCATCAATTATGGACAGGATTGCGCGAAACCCGATATGTCAAAGGAAATGCTAGAGGAATCGAAAAGAATATTTTTGAATGAAGAAGAATGAAGATGAAAGAATAAGAATTGAAACAGGTACAATACTTCAAAGTGAGTCAAGTGAATGGCTTGAACTAAGAAGAAATTAACTGACGGCTTCAAATTTCGGTAACGTAATTAAAAAACGCAATGACATCAGTTGTGCTAATATGGTGAAGAATGTAATTTATAAAAACCTAATAGATCACGTCAAATCAGTCAAACATGGGCTAGAAAATGAAAGTATTGCTAAAACTCAATTAGAAAAAGAATGAATAATTGATTAGGCCTGCCACATACAGTCGTAATTCCGTTTCGAAATATCATTTCGGAATTTCGAAAGCAGCAAAGCCATACAAAATAAACGAAGAACTACTGTACGTGTGTGATACATCCTTGATTTTGTATGGATTTACTGCCTTCGAAAATTCCGAATCGATATTTCGGAACGGAATTCCGAAACGGAATTCAGTCTGTGTATGTGGCCGGCCTTATTGAACTAATAAGTTCCGGGCCCACGACCGCTTGTGACTTATAATAAATTGAACTGAGGTTACGGGTCGTATGGGGCCCACAAACCATATGGGACGCATTGTGGTTCATGGACCCCATGAACCTAATATGGCATTTGAGCTTCGTGCAAGCATATGGCCGGCAGATTTGTGTATTGCTCAGATTTTCCACTTGATTTATTTTGCGTTTTTTTTTTTTATATTTGAAGTACTTAAAACAACTACTAGTAGTACTTTTAGGTACAAACTTATTCACTTTTATTTATGAGCGAAGTCGCGGGGAAAGCTAATAATAATAGCTGTCTATATTCTGCCGCCCATTTTCTGTTTTAGTAATATTACAATGAGTTCTTAGTCATTAAAAATATGTATTTTCTAAAAATATAATAATTTACACAAGTGTTGTATTTGTTTTTCTACAACATTTTTACCTAAAAATGTTCTGCACCACTGCTCTGAAATATGCAACAGGCTACCTATGCGTGCGTCGCGCGTCATGGCTCTGTGGCAGTCAGCGGTGCAAAATAGAATATTAGTGATCGCTTCGCGCGTAATTATAATGAGGGGGTGCGCGGGGCATTCTCGGCGTTAACGCCCATTTGAGCGAGGTCAACGGCGTAATGCCAAGCCTTAAGGCGAACGCGTCAGGGTAGCTCGTGAAATTCAAACTTTCTTCGTTTTTTGTTATTTACAAGTCAGTATTAGGTTATACGTTAATCAAAACGTAACTCGCGGCCGTAACAAGTATGTATTTACATAATTATAATCATTTAAGTGATCAATACAACTCTATAAGACCAGGTAAAATAAAGCATGTTTTGCGGCCGTAGCAAATATGTATTTACAGAATTATAATCATTAGAATCAGTAATACAACTCCTTAAGTTAGTACAATCCTCAAATGTCAAGATTTCATGAAATAGTCATTGATTAGGATTACCTGGTCTTATAGAGTTGTATTGATCACTTAAATGTTTATAATTATGTAAATACATACTTGTTACGGCCGCAAATTATATTTTGATCAACGTACAACCGACTTGTAAATTGCAAAAAACGTAAGAAAATTTTAATTTCGCGGGCTACCCTGACGCTTTCGCCTTAAATATTAGCGACAGAATTGATGATTTTTCAATGACAAGCTTTATTTCTAACCTCAATGTTCTCTATATAATGTACAAATTATGCAATAAATCTAAATTAGCGATCACTGGTACGGACGCGTTGACATCAATACGCGTGTCTCCGGGGAATAATGCTGACTGTTTTCAAGTGGTACTGTCAAGGAGAAAACGCATTGCGTAGGAACTTTATTACTAGTTTCTCATTCTTCTTTAGTGTCGATACGGCCAGTAGTGACCAGAATGATGTCGTGGTAAAAAGGTTACCAGGGTTAATTTCCCGGCAACTGACAGCGTTATCACATTAAAAAGCAATGCTAATTTTTCGGGCAAAGATTCAACAAAGTTCCAAGTCAGTGCCTTGCAGGTTGTGTGTTCGGATGGGACGGCCCGGAGCTTGGAAGACCCTGACGCTGAAAATATTTTTGGATAGATACGTAACAAAATATCACGTTTGTGAATTCCCCGAATGGATAGGCAAGGTGTACATATCTATCTCACTACTTATAACATCAGTGAAAGTCCCGTCAAAATTGGTTTAGCCGTTTCGTAGATTAGCCGGAGCTAACAGACAGACAGACATAAATTTTATTATTTGTTTTATATGTTTTAATTTAATTTATTTATTTAAATCAGACACAGTGATCCATATTTATGTTAGTAGGTAAACTTAAAAATTATGTTAGTAACCAAAGATTAAAATATAAGTCATAATAATACTAATAAAACTATTAATAAATAATTAATTGAAGTGCATAAAATCAAATTGTAAAATAAATTAAAAGTTAAATCACAATCATCTTTAAATTCATTAATTAATGTCAATTAAATTAAGGAATTCATTAAAATTATAAACCAAACAAATAAAATAAATACATAATAAATTAGATGCATTTGATCACATTTAAATAAAACAAAAATTACAACAAGTATTTTTAGCTTTTTACTAAAAAAAAAAGCTGTTAATTTGACATTACAAACAGACACTTCGATTTTATTTGTAATAATATAGTATATGTCTAAAAAAAAATACAAACCAGACTAGCCTCGCCTGTACGTCCAAAAGTCGCGGCATTAGTGCGGCCACAAGCGAATCGAATGTGTTAAATGAAGCGTAGTTGGTATCGAGTGTACATTTGAGGGTCACGGCGGGCGGAGGGAGAAATAGTGCAGTTTTAAAATGACGTATTCACGTTTTATTTAATTTTAAGAGTTATCAGTTCAAGGGAAATATTTGGAAAGATGATAGGAGAAAGATGCGTTTGATTCGAAAAGTTTTGTACCGGTTGCATTTGAATATCAACTTTCTTTTTAATTCGCTAGATGACTTCACCCATCTAGCGAATTAAAAAGAAAGCTAATGTTACCAAATAGTTAGGTACCTATTTAAATGCATAACGTCATAGGTAACTTAGGTAGCTCCCTCAAATTCGCCAGTTTTGTATACCTACATAAGTCCCGTATCACAGGGTCCAATTCCAAAGTCCTAGCTACTTCAACAGAAAAAATAATAACACTGCCAGACTCCGGGATCGTCGAGCCACAAAACTCATGCTTAGTAGCTAGTTACTTTGTTAGTGTTGCTTGCGTGATGGTAACTTCTAATTTTATGTTTTGTGTTAATTTATCAGCCCCTAAACAAGCTTTAACGACCTTAGTTAAACAAACTTTCACTCTCTAAATAAAAGAATGCACTAAAATCCTCTTACGTTTATATTGAAAATAGCGACATCTATCGCGCCGGCATCGAGATAATCTTTATTGCTTCGTCCGACCGCGGCCGCAGACGGATTGTGGCCGGCCACTCCTAATGTTCTTAGTTCTAACACTTCGTATGTATGCACTCCTGGTACTTTTTGGTCCAATGGATTAGGTAAGTGCTTTAACGGGGTACTGCATGAGATCATTATTGGAAAGACGACTGGTTAGGTACCCCGTAGGAGCATTGTCGAGATTTATGGGACTTATGTCTCTTCGCAACTGGACCGCGGCCCGAAGACGAATTGTCGCCCACGCAAAATGTGTAACTCTTCGATCTTATGCAAGCCTACTAGTAGTTTTTCATTCTCTTGGATTAAGTACTTGATTGTCGGATTAAGCTACTTACACCCGCATTTATAAACAAGTAAAAGTGATTAGTAAAAGTAATCAATCACTCGAGTAAGATTTTTATTCTATAGGTATTTGCTTGAAGTTATAACTATCCAAGGTTAGAATTGTAAGGGACGGTTTTTGAAATGGTTAAACATTGTAACTATTGGTTGAATTTTGGCTAAATGCAAAAGGCTAAACATGAACGCATAAACTCCTACATGTTAAAAAAATAACTAAGTAACTAATGGCATTTTCGCAAACACATTTAGCCAAAATTCAACCATTAGTTACTAGGTATGTTTAATCATTGGTTAACTACGGATCAAAAAACCGGCCCTTATCCAAGTTAGCCAAAAATTGAGAACTCGACCATTTTGCGTTTGATTTTGCAATGGAGCGTCGATCCATATTCAAGCATTTACTCGTAAGTAACGCACACTACTCGACTATAGAATAAGATTTTATAATGAAGAATTCTATCCTCAAGTAATGACTTAAGAAATTACTTAGCAGCAAGCAATTGCTTGTTTATAAATACGGGTGTAGGTAAGTATCATCATAACACCGTCTCATGTTTGCGAGTAATGACAGACATCGGCAAGCCTGGAAGTACATGTACAGTCTTGGAAAATAATAGTTTGGCAGGTTGACACATTACTTTAATTTGCCGTGTTATAACCATTTCGTACGTGCGTGTTATGGCTATCAAAAAGTTCATACAGTCCATCCATCATTGACTTATACAGGGTTATTGGTAAAACACCAACAACCTCTTAAGGGGTCATTGTGCTCATCATTATGAACAACTTTTACTGTGGGACCAAATCTGAAATCGCGAAAAAAAAAATCAGCTGTTCAGTACATTTATGTTCGCGTAATTCGTCAAAATGTACTGAACAGCTGATTTTTTTTGCGATTTCTTATTTGGTCCCATAGTAAAAGTTGTTCATAATGATGAGCACAATGACCCCTTAAGAGGTTGTTGGTGTTTTACCAATAACCCTGTATATTTCTGCGTAAGGACCGGGCTTACCGCACGACGAAATGGCACCAGGGCGCTGGCCCTAAAATGGCAGTTTAGGGCCAACGCAACTCTGTCGACCGCGGTCCGCATGCGGAAGCTTTGCTTGTAATAAAAATGCCAAAGGATGCAAAAATTACGATACAAAGTTTAAAAAGGAACATGAGATATCGTACCATCGGTACGTAACCTTATATTACTTCTAATGCAATTATACCATTAAATAAACACATTTCTAAAGCGATAATTTTACTACCGAACTCCACAATAGCGGCCATGTCGCGCGCCTATGCAGCCCGGAACTCACGTAGTTCGTATGAGTTATGGCGCTAGTTTTTGCTTGTATGATGAAGGTTTGGGTAAAATGATCCGATGGGCGTATCCTTCCTTTTGAAATCATTGCCATCCATAATTTCTTCGGTCTTTCCTTACTCTTATAGCTCTACACATTCATACTCAAAACTTAAAGATATGTCCACTTAAAGTTAATCACAACACTGCTACATTGCTAGTAACTGCTAAAAGTCGCCGCTATTGGCTCGGCTTGCGCTAGTTAAGGCGACATTCCGCGGTTGCGCGCCAACGATCAACTGATAAAATACGATGTGTCGTCGACACTTAGCTTTTAACTTACAATCATTGGTTCTAACATTTCCTTTATTGATGATGAACGTTCTTTTATAGGTTCTATATTACTTACAATGTTATATTTAACGTTTTTCTCAGTGTCTGTACCTAAATCAATATTCCAGGACATTCAAATTCAGAAGCGGTCGCCGTTGTAGATCTTACAGATGTAGAATATTGTATTATTTGATTCAGGGCTGATTTTTCAATAATCTCATAACATTTATCTGAAGAATAAATATGACAGTTTGACATATTTTCTATACAAAAGCTGTCAAACCGCCATATTAATCCTTATAAGTATAAAACTTTTCTGACAATTGAAAAATTAGCCGTGAATCAAATACACGACCGCTATTCTTCCGACAGCTATTTGCTGCCTGGGACAACGCAAATCAGGTAACCGAAAATGTGTCATTTTCGATACGAAAGACTGTTGAATGGTTATGAATAGCTATGCTGGATTCTCTAACGTAGGGTATTACGCCCTCAGACAAGGTAGAGCGACGATTTTAGCATAGAATAACTCTCACCCAGTTGCTGTCTATCAGGGATCCTGCCAATTTAGGTGTGATTGGAGAGAAGATAATGATGGCAGCAAAATATAAGAAAATAAATAATAATAAATAATAATATCCTGGGACATTTCACACACGGTCATCTGATCCCAAACTAAGCAGAGCTTGTACTAAGGAAACCAGATAACTGATATACTACATATACTATTTTTTTTTTGTAAATACATACTTATATAGATAATTACACCCAGACTCAGGACAAACAGACATGTTCATGCACACAAATGTTTGTCCTGGATGGGAATCGAACCCACGACCTGCGGCATGATAGGTGGTATCTTAACCAACCACGCCAACTGTAACATTTGAACTAGACAAATTATCTACGATTCTACCTATCGCGATCAAGTCTTCCAAATACGGAGTCGCTGATTGTCGCTACAGTTCTAGGTAGGCAACCAGTTTCTCTATTTAGAACATTTCGACAAGTAACCGAATTGATTACAAATAATTATTGGCTTACTGCCATATTTTACCATGGCAATAATTTGTATTTGATTCAGAGTTGATTATTGACACGACTAATTAACACAATAGTAGCTTTTGTAAATTACAATAATGAAAGCTGTGGTGACAAATCAATTGAAGTGAGTTCATTATAAGCTGATGCCGATTTGGGCCAGATTGTTGTCTACAAAGCCTAGATAGTAGGTACCTGTGACAGGGATTTTGATGGTTTCTGGGTGTCAAGTCTTAGAGTTCCTCAGGGATTTACCACTGCGGTACCCATAGAAGATAACTTGTTATTTCACATAATGAAAACAAACTTGTTTTTGTTACTGTAGCGAATTATAAAATGCTTAAGTATTTGCGGCTTTAAAATTACTCTGAAGCGTGTAAATTATTAAAACGTTGGTCCACAAAAAGAATTAATGAAAGGCAATTGTATGCAGCTGAGATGATAATGCTAAGAGTGATGTGTGGTGTTACGAGAATGGATAGAATAAGAAATGAGTATGTAAGAGGAAGTCTGAAAGTGACACCGGTGACTGAAAAGTTGTGTGGAAATCGTGGAAATTGATGTGATGTGATGCGGAGGAATGAGGAAAAGTCGTCAGGAAAGTTTTGAGTATGAATGTGGATGGCTATACGAGTAGGGGAAGACCAAAGAGACGATGGCTGGACTGTGTGAAAGATGATATGGCTAGAAAGGAAGTGACTACCGAGATGACGACTAATAGAGAAGTATGGAAGAAAAAGACATGTTGCGCCGACCCCAAATAAATTGGGACGATGTAGAATTAAACGAGTAAAAGAAACTTCTGCTAATTAATTTAGCATCTAAACAGTTAACGTATGCCACAAACAGTAAACTCATGCCTTTCCAAGTCATTACTATCAGAAACGACATTGCTATGAGGAACACTTTTATAAATAACAACAATCAGAAAGTAATAGGGCATTAAAAAGAAAAAGTAACAAATAAAATAAATCCATTACAAACTCTATCGACGGAACTCATAAGTCGAATCAATTACGATGATCATTCTTACAAGTTATAAGTAGAATGATTTATAGCTAATCATTATTGAGGGACCACAAAGTTAAGTTTGCTGTTGAGAAAAAAATAAGAGTTTACAAGCTATGATTTTTGAGGAAAGATGATTTAGTGAACCGGGTGAAACAAAAGTTTTTAAATTATTTCGAACGGAGAGGGAGAGAACGACAATTGGTACAAAGTGGTATCATGTTACGAGTATCTTCAACTGGATTATGGATGTCAGATACGCTGTTGCTCCATTGCATTGTCCTCGCATGGTATTCAGCTGCATCCGGTTTTACTGGAAGCAAACTACAGGAAATTTGGGGAAAGGCTAGGTAGATGATAACTACAAGGTGTGAGAAATTCAATTATTCAAAAGCTTAAGTATAGTTTTGGTGTATCACCTACGTTCCACGGACTTTGAGTCACTGATTCCCTTGGACGTCGGCCACGCTACTACCTTCTTGCAATATTTTAACCACGCCACGGATATTCTTCATAGTTGTGCCAATACGACGAAGAAGAGGTAATTATCTTCTACGATGTCCTACTCACCGCTCTGGTTGTATTCACTCTTCTTTATTTGTCCAGGCGGTATTTGTTTGGAATGCGCTCCTTCTGAACATCAGGGTGGCAACCAGTCGGTTACATCTTTCAAAGTTCACGTACCCTCACATGAACATATTCGTATGAAGTTGGGAGAGTCATCCCAGCGCTGATTTGCTGGATTCGTTTTCTCCTCTACCTATCGTTATTTGTCTTGACAAAGTTTATTCTGTTTATACTCGTATCTATCTATGTATTTTTATTTATTCTTTTTCGATATATCTATCTCTTATGTTATGTTTTGTCTCTGCATCGCCCTAAGGTTGACTGGTAGAAAATGCCTCTGGCATTAAATCCACCTTTATACTGTATGTTTTTTACTTGTGCATATAAAGTTTTAATAAATAAATAATATGTAGTTGCCATATTAATAGAGACCTATATATACTTATTATTTATTTGATTTTCGTTGCGCAGTTCCAATTATTTTTGTCCTAAGGATGGCTAAAGAAAGCAACCGGCCAGAAACTAAGAACGACGCTCCATCATCAAGCTCGATTAAAACACACATATTTGATACTAATCACGATTCCAGTCTAGTTTTAAATCTAGATTATTGAACATCGTTCCAGAATACGGCCCAAGACTTTAATGATCACTAGTGTCATAGTTATAAATGGCTGAACGATTTTATCAATTGCCTGATAACAGCAAATTGCGAAAATTTCATAATTTAGCTGGACTATTAAATCTATTAAAATGGTCTAGTTTGTAAATTAACTGGCCTTACCTACTCTTAGTTGTAAAGTCAACGATTTGGCAATGATTTGAATACGACTAAGCTACGAGTATAGTAAAAGTAGTCGGAATACCAAAATACGGCTAACCCGTGCTTTAGTCTTTTCCATATTTTTATATGGCGCTGAAACGTGGTGCATTAAACGCCGCGAAAGCAGTAAGGTCGATGCTTTCGAGATTTGGTGTTGGCGGAGGCTTCTTCGTATACCGTCGACCGCCATGGGACGAATGATTCCATACTGGAGGAACTCAACATCACCAAGCAGCTGTCTACAATGTGTCAGGAGCGTGCCCTCAGCTTTTTCGGACATATTATGTACTCACACAAGCATGGTCTAGAAGGGCTTATGATACTGGGCTGGGTGGAAGGAATGCGCGCTCAAATCAGAACACCGGCAAGATGGTCAGACGCGGTTAAGAAGGTTGTTGGAGGCAGCATTTACCATGGGGATTTTCATTAGTGGATAACTGCAAACGCGACAAGCGTAGCTTAAACTGATCGATCGACAAAAAGATGTTGGTACTGCACCGGCTCCATATAAATTGTGAAAAGGGCAGCAGGGATGATGATGACACATCAGGCAGCAGGAAGAAAAAGATCATACCTACAGATTATTTATTATTTATTTTAAATTAGCATAATAATGTTGTCCCAGCTTGAGCGAAATTATTTTCTATAGGATTCTGAGGCCGAAAAAAAAAGCGTTTTCGGTCGGACTCTGCAGGATCGTAGATTTCTAGGATTGTGAATGAGGAATGACTCATAAAGACCATAGATACCGAAAAGTGAATTTCTAGCTTTCTCAAATTACAAAATATTGTTTTCTGCTCAATATCCGAAGGCAAAGCGCGAAGTAAATAGATTTGTAACCTTTTTGAAACAATAGCGTTCTCAATAGTTAGTACCACATCAAAATCGCTTCGATGGTTTCCAGGAATGTGGGGCACATACGAACTGGCAAAGTGAGAAGCATTAAGTATTATGATTTATTTTTGCGAGAAATATTTCCATGTAAAGATGGCGGGATGAGCTTGACACCTGCAGACAGAAAACTAGAACCGGATTTGCTCTGTAGTGGGACAATACTAGCGAAAAATACATAATATTGAACGGTGCCTACCTGCCAAATACGATAAATTACCTGTAGGTATAATATAGGGTAGTACTGAAGTACGCATAAGCATGGCCACTGCATTTTTGAAGGACTGGAATAACTTCAATACGATTATTATATTCATACCCGATTTGAGCCAATACTCGATTGTTACTCGATCCTCGATCCAAGTTTTATCTCGCCAGCAAACTATCTTTGTCGGCGTCGATACATCATTAATTCATTTTATTTAAAATTTCGAACACTTGTTCGTTTTTGAGTGATAGCTTTCTTAACGGCCAGTCGTGTTTGAAATCATTTGGAATGTAACTTATCGTATATGAACCTTTTTTTAAGATGTGATGAGAAAGAGGTGGATGAGAAAGGAGTCCGTCAAAAAAGTTATCTTTTGAGTTTGAAGTTGCGTGTGAAATGGGAAACATGGTTTTGTTTGTACCTAATTATGTTTTAATTCAGGTTATTTACAATCTTTATACCTATTAATTTCAAGATTATCATAATTATAGTAGATATATTTTATTCTAATCTGTTCTATTAGGTACTCGTAGTACCAAATCAAAAACTTTTTGAAACATTTGAGAGTGCTACGTCATCCTCAGTTCTTCTAGTAACTTGTCTTGGATCACCAATTTCTCTTTTCCCATTCACATTTACACCAAAATTCTATAAATCTTTTTTCTAATGAGGCCCGTTACTAAATCTTCCGGTGGCTCTGCTCTATAGTCTATGGTAATTACGTCCGTCACTGTTCTATGAAGCGACAGTAGCTGTAGGCTATAATATAAGTGGATAACGGTAGCTTTGTAGGCGTTTGTGAGGCAATGAGCATGGTTTAAAATAATTAGCATGCTTTGAGGGTATGTAGACTTTCTTCTGAGCAATAAAACGAATGCCTCGTTGGCCTAGTGGTCGCAAGAATGCTATGACGGCCTTGGCTGTGATCTTTGGCCTAAGCAAGAGTAGCTGGGAAGAATTACGTAGATAGGAGAAGGTTTAGGGCCTAATTCACCACCTACGATTCAATTCCCGTTAACGTAATTTACAGATTTAAACAAGTTCTATTCCATTCTTGAATTTGACCAATCAGGTAATGGAAGTCAACTGCTGGACTACTCTAGTAGTGCAGTGCTTTTAGCTGATTGATGATACCCTGTTAATTCTCTTGCATTGGTAACAAAGCTGCCTTTATCTGTTGGCTTTCTAAGCTTCTACGTTATTTTGCTGTAGCAGGGTGTGCAAGAATGCCGAACACTGTGCTCTAACCTACTGTTTTTATTTGAGACGGATTTGCTCTTGACTCTTGTCAAGATCAGAGGTGACAGAGACCAAGTCGACGATGGAGTGATCTTGCCTCGAAGAAGCCTGTCCACACTCACTTTGAAGAGATTAGGGTTGTATGCGCTCGGAAACACAGACGCAGGTAGTGAGTTCCACTCTTTTGCTGTGCGCATTATAAAAGACATTGGAAACGCTTAGTGCGAATTGGTGGAATATCAATCAGGTAGGGATGGTAACTGGCAGTGCGTCTAGATGACCGATGGTAAAAGGGAACCGGTGGAATTAGGTCGTGGAGTTCTTGGGCACACTCACCGAAGTACAATCTGTAGAAGACCGACAAGCACGCAACCTTGCGGCAATGAGCCAAGCTGTGAAGCTTGGCATCCACCTATATTTTACTTTGAAGTTAATCTAGTAGTAATAAAAGTAATTTTTACTGAATCTAGATTTCAAACCTTTGGTCAAATAGTAATTTTTTTATCGACATCTCTTATAACTGAACTATAGATTCAACTTCACCTAAAATTAAATATTAGGTATGTCCTACATTTAACATATTTTTTGTAGGTACTACCGGAAATAGTAAGCTCAGTCATCGACAATTTGTTCCCATCATAGTCAGTATCAAAACAATTACTTTTTTTTTACATTATTTATCGAATGATTCACGAAACACGCGTACCAAGCAAAAAGCGTGGAACGTACCGTTGCTTACTTGGGCGTATAAAATGGCGCTTCTATCACGAGGTTGCACTTCAATGGCCTGTAATGTGCATTTAATGTCCATACTTCACCTAAGTAGCAGAGAAGCTCGTCAGCCGCACGGGTCGATCTTCAAGGTTAAGTACTTGCCCAGGTCGGTCCGTGTGTGGGTGATCATCCATAACATACCGAGACGCCTCCTTGCCTCAGAAAGCACGCTAAGCAGTTGGGCCCGGCTGCGACCAGTGGGGAGCAGTTGCGGCGGCTTTGACAGTCGTTACGGGTAGTTAGGAACCCGAAAGTCTGACAACCAGTCTTACCAAGGGGTATCGTATTACTCAGTTACTGGATCAGATAGACAGAGGTCAGATAGACAGTCGTGCCATGTATACAAAACATACTAACTGTATTTAAAACATATTATTTGTGTACTGGTCCATCCGGTTAGACTGGAAGCCATCCAGCATAGTTGGGAATAGGCAAGGCAGATGTTCCAATATCCACCACCGCGCCCGCCGGAGTGAAATAGAGCAGCCATTCGCCGGTCGAAGATCAATTTGAATCTGGACTGGATTCAGTCGCTGAATTGAAACACTGGATCATTGTAAATAAGTCCTAAAGGAAAAAATAGCGACCTAAAAAAACACGTAACAAAGGTCCAGAACAGCATTTTAGGCGCCACCAAAAAGTTCAAAGCTCTCTTTAAAGTTTTTTGTGAAACTTTTTTTGCTATCGACCGAATGATCTTTGATTTTGTTTGTTGCCTGATGTCATTCTCATTCATCACTTCAATGAATATTTTTGTTTATTCGAGTTACATTGCTTGGTTTGTATTAGTTTAGGAGCCAAATCAACTTTTAGAACTGGCAGTGGATGCTGATTTTTTTATACTGCCTTTAGAACGTTAAATAAAAGATGTGTTGTCGCATTTGACACTATGTAATGTGGTATTTTTAGTTATATAGTCATTCGAATTTATTTTTCAATGGATTCGTCGAAGATATTTGGTCCACGTCCACTTGATCAAAACGAGCAATCAGTCAATATAAAAGCTCCATAAAATTAAGGAGACATCATAAAATATAATGCATTAGTGCATTATTATCTGCCGCGCCTTTTTTGGTAGGCTTGCAAATTTCGCAGCTACGACACCGTGGGTTAATGATTCCCAGGTGCCAAAGGTTCAAGCTTATGACTGTCTGTAAGTACCTACTTGAAAGGGCTGCGTGTTTTCCAGGACATTATAAGGTAAAAGGAGTGTGACATCTTTTCTTTTCGACAAACAGATGCAAATTAGTCAGGAGCGGTTTCACTATAAGTTTATTTATACTTTACAGTTCTAAAACAAATGGGTTGTTTCAAAATACGTCACGATTTCATCTGCACAAATAAACAAATCATAAAGTATCACTTACAATAATTACCCACAAAACCAGAGACAACATTAGATTCCCAGAGGAGCGCGGGAAAACGGAGAATCCATTTTGTAAGTTTGACGTTTCAGTAACATGGCGCATGGCGGCGCTTTAATCTTGTTGACGTTGTTTCAAATTTCGAACTCAGCTTATGTCGAGCTTTGCTTCGGTCGGTGTTCCCTGCCGATTTTATGAGACTGACGAATGGAAAAGGTCTACGTTGTTATTTAGGAAGGATTTAGGACACACGTAATTTTTTTATAACAATCTGACAGCTTCTTTCCTGGTCTGGAAGTTTTGCGGCAGTGAAAGAAGAAAAATTCAAATCGTTTTTTAGACTGTATCAGGAAGAGAACTGTTTAATTGATAAGAACTCTTTAGACTTCTTTTTAAGGTTCCGTACCTCAAAAGGAAAAAACGGAACCCTTATAGGATCACTCATGTGTCTGTCTGTCACAGCCAATTTGCTCCGAATCTAATGGATCGATTAAGTTGAAATTTGGTATACGTATGTATTTATGTGACCCAAAAACGGATGTGTAACGTACATAAATTAATTTTGAATATGGGGGGCAAATAAGAAAAAAAAGTTTTGCAAACTGTACCATGTGAAATATCAAATGAAAAGGCTTACTGTCAGGGTCTCAAATATATATTTGTTTATAATTTTAAAATAAATCATTTTAAAGTTATTTAAGAAAATAGACGAAAACTGACCATTAAAAAAATACAGAAAATAGTTCAATACCTTTAGATTACAGGAAAACTTATATGAAGTCTATGGTCTTAAAACAACATAGTAAATCTCTCAATATTGCGCGTAAAACCTTACATTTGCAGTTGGAATGTATGGGAGAACATGATTGTCAACTACAATGTTAAGTTTGTTCTTGGGATTCATCCCAACTACGAAACCATTTATTGTGTTGTGCGTAGTCCGACACGCACTTGGCCAGTTTTTTTTTTTAATTATTGATAGTTTGACGATTGTGCACGCTTGTCTAGAAGTAATCTATTTACTCTCGACTTG
Organism: Dicycla oo; assembly: GCA_948252095.1. Taxonomy (NCBI): domain Eukaryota; kingdom Metazoa; phylum Arthropoda; class Insecta; order Lepidoptera; family Noctuidae; genus Dicycla; species Dicycla oo. The sequence goes on from OX411734.1 coordinate 15,469,519, forward strand.
AATAATATATTCTATGGAATACAGCGGGAAAGAATCTACCTGGTTACGTTCCTATATCCAGAAATACACAAGTTCTAGGCTTCTATTTTCGCATTAGAATCAACTCTCAATATGACCACAATTGCAAAATCAACGCAGAACCTCATAAATTCTCATTAACAGCAATAAAACCCGATACAAAATCGGTAATCATTGTACTGCAAGCTGACCATAGTAAATTGACATCCAATGAATCTTCCACAAATCTATCCCGGCCTTCTGCAAAGTTATTGGGCTATTTAAAAGCTCAGAGTTCAACTGCTGCGGCACGAGAATGAGTGATAATTGAAATGCGCACGCGATGATGCGTGGACATTACGAAAGTACAAGTTAGGAATAGATGAGAAGGTTCACAGCGAAGTGTAGTTGACTTCGTAATTATTAACGCTTTACCACTGATGACAAAAACTCCCATTAAATTATAACTTCACTAAAGTTGCTCGTGGCTAAATAATAACAGCCGCGCGGGTCGATCTTTAAATTATAACTTCACTAAAGTTGCTCGTGGCTAAATAATAACAGCCTCACGGGTCGATCTTTAAATTATAACTTCACTAAAGTTGCTCGTGGCTAAATAATAACAGCCGCGCGGGTCGATCTTTAAATTATAACTTCACTAAAGTAGCTCGTGGCTAAATAATAACAGCCTCACGGGTCGATCTTTAAATTATAACTTCACTAAAGTTGCTCGTGGCTAAATAATAACAGCCGCGCGGGTCGATCTTTAAATTATAACTTCACTAAAGTTGCTCGTGGCTAAATAATAACAGCCTCACGGGTCGATCTTTAAATTATAACTTCACTAAAGTTGCTCGTGGCTAAATTATAACAGCCGCACGGGTCGATCTTTAAATTATAACTTCACTAAAGTTGCTCGTGGCTAAATAATAACAGCCGCGCGGGTCGATCTTTAAATTATAACTTCACTAAAGTTGCTCGTGGCTAAATTATAACAGCCTCACGGGTCGATCTTTAAATTATAACTTCACTAAAGTTGCTCGTGGCTAAATTATAACAGCCTCACGGGTCGATCTTTAAATTATAACTTCACTAAAGTTGCTCGTGGCTAAATTATAACAGCCTCACGGGTCGATCTTTAAATTATAACTTCACTAAAGTTGCTCGTGGCTAAATTATAACAGCCTCACGGGTCGATCTTTAAATTATAATTTCACTAAAGTTGCTCGTGGCTAAATTATAACAGCCTCACGGGTCGATCTTTAAATTATAACTTCACTAAAGTTGCTCGTGGCTAAATTATAACAGCCTCACGGGTCGATCTTTAAATTATAACTTCACTAAAGTTGCTCGTGGCTAAATTATAACAGCCTCACGGGTCGATCTTTAAATTATAACTTCACTAAAGTTGCTCGTGGCTAAATTATAACAGCCTCACGGGTCGATCTTTAAATTATAACTTCACTAAAGTTGCTCGTGGCTAAATTATAACAGCCTCACGGGTCGATCTTTAAATTATAACTTCACTAAAGTTGCTCGTGGCTAAATTATAACAGCCTCACGGGTCGATCTTTAAATTATAACTTCACTAAAGTTGCTCGTGGCTAAATTATAACAGCCTCACGGGTCGATCTTTAAATTATAACTTCACTAAAGTTGCTCGTGGCTAAATTATAACGGCCTCACGGGTCGATCTTTAAATTATAACTTCCCTAAAGTTGCTCGTGGCTAAATAATAACAGCCTCACGGGTCGATCTTTAAATTATAACTTCACTAAAGTTGCTCGTGGCTAAATTATAACAGCCTCACGGGTCGATCTTTAAATTATAACTTCACTAAAGTTGCTCGTGGCTAAATTATAACGGCCTCACGGGTCGATCTTTAAATTATAACTTCCCTAAAGTTGCTCGTGGCTAAATAATAACAGCCTCACGGGTCGATCTTTAAATTATAACTTCACTAAAGTTGCTCGTGGCTAAATTATAACGGCCTCACGGGTCGATCTTTAAATTATAACTTCACTAAAGTTGCTCGTGGCTAAATTATAACAGCCTCACGGGTCAATCTTTAAATTATAATTTCACTAAAGTTGCTCGTGGCTAAATTATAACAGCCGCACGGGTCGATCTTTAAATTATAACTTCACTAAAGTTGCTCGTGGCTAAATAATAACAGCCTCACGGGTCGATCTTTAAATTATAACTTCACTAAAGTTGCTCGTTGCTAAATTATAACAGCCTCACTGATCGATCTTCAGAGTTAAGCAATACTTGCCGTGGATGAGTGACCATACATTACATACTGAGAGTCTGAGACCCCACCGTGCCTTGGAAAGCACGTTAACCCGTTGGGCCTCGTTGTTGCTTGTAGACCTTTGACAGTCAACCATTCGTAAAAAGGTATCATGTAACGACAGACAGGCATTTGCTCCATATAAAATACTGTTATTCAGCTGCTTCTGGTTGGACTGGAAGCCGATTCCAATATAGTTAAAGAAAGAAAAAAAGAAAACTGTTTATTCACGTGAAAGTGGCGCACATCCTACATAAAATTGTTGTAGTGGTTGGGAAAGCCAAGGAAATGATGAATAAGGTTGAAACTACCTAAGATTGGTCTTAAAGCAGAAATAGAACTGGAATTTCTATGACGTGCAAGTGACATTAAATTTTAGGGTGGTTAAGAAATAACGAGGCCGACTATACCCAGTCTTCTAGGTAAAAGAAGCCGGTAATATAAAAATGAATTAATAGCGTGTGGCGCCCGGACAATTTCTAAGATTCATTCTAATAATGGTTAGTTGCGTGATAGGCCAGTGCGATAGATATTTTGTCATAAACAAGGCAGAAAATGTTAGAAGCAAAGGGCCGGTCGATGTGGCGACGCTTATGGAAGGCCTATATCTAGCAGATGAGGACGATGATGAAGAAACGATAGTCAAATAAAAGCAAGAATATAAGAGACATACCGAGACGAAAGAATGTAGTGTAAATGGAGGAGAAGACGACCGTTGAAAAGTCCGAAGGACTGAAGAGCTGGCTTCGAAAAAGATTTAGATTACAAAGCTGACAAGGACATAAGAGACAGACCGAGATGAAATAACGTAGAGTAATTGAAGGAAAGGACGATAGCAGAAAGTCCAAAGGATTGAAAAGCTGGCTTTGAAAAAGATGGTGATTGGAGCTGTCAAATGTCCAGCACTTTAGCAATGAACAGATTGAGCAAATAAATGCTACCAGCGATAACAATGATGGAAGAGTCAAAGATATATTGGTTTGTAAGCTACCGAACAGCTTTATATCAATCCATATGGTCTTCTATAAAACTAACTTTTGCTGGTTGGGCAGTTGGAAGTCGTTGTAGAAATACCAAACGCTTTGAAAGCGAGTGTCACTTGTCTAGACTATCTTATTCTCCATGGTCCTTAGGGAGAGTTTTTTGATCCGTAGTTTACTCAACCAATGGTTAATTATAGTAACTAATGGTTGAATTTTGACTAAATGTGTTTGCCAAAATATTTATTAACATGAATATATTTATGTTAACTCATTAATGTTTAACCTTTCACATTTAGCCAAAATTCAACCTTTAGTTACTACGTATATGTTTAACCATTGTTTGAGTTAACTGCGGATCAAAAAACCGGCCCTTAGTAGACTTTTAATTCATATCTTATCTTAGCACATATTGCGGAGGTAGCGTAGCAGTTTTTGAACTCCTATTTAGCTGTATTGATACTAAAGTTCGCCTTACCCAGAAAAGTTATAAACTTCGTTTAGTTCCTTGTTTCTGTTCAAATCTTTCTTGTTAATATTCTCGTGTTAGCTGTAATGTTGTGACTTGTCATCATTATCATCATCATCGTCATCATTGGCAGTCTTGTTCCACCTGTTACTAAGTGTAGGCCTCCTCCGTTTTGTGCCATGCTTCCCTAGTCTGTGTGATGTGAACCTCAACCAGTACCCTAATTGCGTAATACACTATTAATCGGAATCGGTTTCACTTTTACAGTTTAACAACATTCATTGCGTTATTTACGGTGTTGAGAAGACAAATTTTTCGAACATATGAAGCAAAGGATTAGCAATTTGCTTCAAAAAGATTCAGATTCCGATCGATAGTGTGTTACGCAATTAGGGTCAGGTTTGGTCACCACTCACCAGTCATTATTACTTACTTCTGTGTTGTAAAACTTCTGTTTTTCTCTATTAAGTGGCGTTATCTTCGTGATTGTTGCGTGTGAGCATGTGCGAGTACATAGCGCGGATACTTTCATCTAATTGCTTGAGGAAAAGTGTGCGGTGTGATTTTTTCTATGTATTTATTAATTGTCCGACATTTAAGTGTGTTTACTGTCTTTCGCTAAGTGGGCAATGAAGCTACTTCATATTTCAGAAGGATTTTCATCTAAAACTGTGTGGAAAGGATTTTTATTGCCTCTTAAGAGGCCCACAAATCATGCGTAGTTCATACAAACTAATTACAAACTAATTACAAAATAATTTGTAAATCAAACATATTCTAAAGATAGTGTGTATTTATTCCGTTTGGATTACAGAATATCTAGGTTCCCAAACATATATTTTGAAAGGACACTGATCTGAAGACGAGATATGAGGAATTTAAAATTTATTTTTAAATTACTATAGAAAACTTATTTTTCTCATATTTCCTGTTTAAATCAATGTTCTTATTTAATATATATTTGGGAACCTAGAGATTCTGTATTCCAATCGGAATAAATACACACTACCTTTAGAATATGTTTTATTTACAAATTATTTTGGTATTTCGTTTGTATGAACTACGCATGCTTCGGAGGCGTCTTAAGATGAAAGCGCCAGGGTAGCCCGCGAAATTCAAACTATCTTACGTTTTTTGCAATTTGCAGATCAGTTGCATAAAACGTAAGAAAATTTGAATTTCGCGGGCTACTTTTGCGCATCCACCTTGATACTTTTTTGCTCAGGAGTTGAGTTTCCTTTAGATGAGCTTCTCATGTGAATATTTACAGTACCTTTCATAGTGACTTCACCTCTGATTTTGCATCACAGTGATCTTTATTCTCGTAGCCTTAAGGTTTCTGATAGGTTGTTGTCAGAAGAGAAAAAACTATGAAAGGACTGCAACATAATAGGTTGGGGAAAAAGTTTCTTCGCATTTTTTAAGAAAATTCAAAACATTTTTTAATATAGTTTATTTACATTTAACTAAAGTATGTAGGTACCATTTTGTTCGATAACTTTTTGCCATCTTGTAGGTAGGGACATGATCCCATTGCTATAGAAATTTTGGAACTCCTGGTCAAAATACCGCGACAAGTGGTTTTGGCAGTCCTCTCGTGATGTTAACCTGACACTGCCTAAAGAATTCTGAAGAGACCGAAACAGGTGGAAATCTGAAGGTGCAAGGCCAGGATTATACGGCGGATGCATTAACACCTCCCAGCCAAACTCTCTTAATTTTTGCTGAGTGGCTAAAGATGTGTGAGGTCTAGCGTTATCATGATGAAAAACCACACCCCTTCTGTTGATTAATTCCGGCCGCTTTCTCTCAACTTCTTGCTTTAATCTTATCAGTTGTTCGCAGTAGAGTTCAGAATCGATGGTCCTGCCTGGTGGTAAGAGCTCATAATGAATAATGCCTTTCCAATCCCACCACACACACAGCATCACCTTGTTGCGAGTTAACCCGGGTTTCGCCACAGTCTGTGAAGCCTGACCGGCCTTTGACCACGACCTTTTTCGCACGTTCTTGTCATACGTGATCCACTTTTCATCACCAGTTATCAGCTTCTTCAAAAATGGTTCGGTTTCATTACGTCGTAATAAAGAATCACAAATGAGTACACGGTTCATTAGGTTTCTTTCAGTGAGCTCGTGAGGTACCCAAATGTCGAGCTTTTTTGTGTACCCAGTTTTTTTCAAATGCGCCAAAACTGTTTTGTGGTCAATTTCCAGTTCTTCAGCTACGTCGTAACTACTGATATGCCGATCTTGCTCCACTTTTTCAAAAATGGCATCCATTTTATCCGTAATAGGGCGACCAGAGCGACGTGCATCTTTGACATCAAAATTTCTGGATTGAAAACGCTTAAACCAAATTTGTGCTACTCTCACAGACACTACACTAGGTCCATAAACATCGCAAATTTTTTTCGCGGCTTGCGTTGCATTTTTACCTTTTTTGTAGTAAAATTTTAAAATGTATCGAATTTCTTCATTAGATTCACTCATCTTGACGGTACGAATAACAAATGAAAATCACACATTTTCCTAATTTGAATTTGGAATTATGTTCTTTAAAATTTTAACTTTCAATGATACCAAAACCAGCCAGATGCAAATAGTATAGCCAAAGAGATTTTATTACAAGTTCATACATACTATAATGCGAAAAGACTTTTTCCCCAACCTAATATGTTGTGCTTATGCGTTGTTTAAACTAATATTATAAAGAGAAAAGATTTTTTTGATAAACTAAAAATAAACTTAACCGATTTAAAAAATTGTTGCACATAAAGAAAGCTAAGCATTAAATTATTATCAGCGAGTAACACGGGCTGTATTTTATCGCCTTCCACGCGAACTAAGTCGCGGGCAGAAGCTAGTGAGTTATAAAGACAGTACAGTCAGAGAGTACAACCAAAGCTATGGAAGAGCGGAGTCTAAGGGGACTACAGGACCTAAAGTGTCAGACTGCATAGAAAAGAAAGAGGAGCGCGATGACACAACCCTGGTAATATATTGCAAAATATGAAGCAATTATCTATTTACAAAAAATCTATTGATTGGACTAAGAAACTGAAACACTATTACGATAATATATTGCTTGTAGAATAATCTGGCAAAAATCCAGAATGATTGCATGTATATTAGTATGGTTTTTGATTGCTAAAAAAATTTTTATTTGAGGTATCTTCGTGAATTTTTTCTATCGTATCAAATGAGTTGTATTATGTTTTCAACCGACTATCTCACTAGCATATAATATCCTGAAGAATATCATATATTTTTCTGATTTTCTTTACTGCAGTAGATCATATACTTTTAGGCATTATAAAACTTGCGTTTAAGTTCTGTAGTCCCCTTAAATGGAGGCTCCGATCATAAACTAATGTAAACTAGTTGGTACAGAAATAAACATTTTGTATTCGTATTGTACTCGTACTGACTATTTCAGTCTGTCAGTCATTCAAACAGTACATACTCCAGCTGCCGAATTCTCGATACTTCGTGTGGTACCACAAACTGCACTTTCAGTATACTTGCACACGTAATGCAGTCTATTTGCAGTATTAATTACTTGCCAACAAGCCTCGGAGTAGATTAGATAAATGCTTGAACAATCTATTCTTACAATTAACACTAGATCGTATCGGCATGAGGCATTGTATGGTTACTCTAGATAAGTTCACGGCCAGATGAATAATCAAACGCTCGAGTTGAAATACCTTTTAAATTTTATTGTATCAGTGTGCATTCGCCGAATGATCTTTGTTTTTTTTTTGGCTGGTTTGGCTGTCATTTGTGGATCTTTGACAGTCGTTGCGGGTCGTCAGAAGCCCGAAAGTCTGACAACCAGTCTTGGCAAGGGGTATCGTATTACCCAGTAACTGGGTTGTGGAGGTCAGATAGGCACTCGTTCCATGTAAAATACTGGAATCAGCTGCATCCGGTTAGACTGGAAGCCGACCCCAATATAATTAGGAAAAGGCTTTTTTCATTTTAATTTTAGATGGGTTTTGCTTGACTCTAGTCTAGGTCATAGGTGACAGAGACAAAGTCGACGATGGAGTGAGCTTACCCAGAAGAAGTCTGTCCACTCTCACTTTGAAGAGATTAGGGTTGTATGCGCTCGGAAACACAGACACAGGTAGTGAGTTCCCTGGGCACGCCACAATTGCGGCGATAAGTCCCCTCTTTGAGGAGTGGTTGGAGAGGCGTCACGGCGTCCTCACCTTCCACCTGACGCAGGTCCTCACCGGACACGGTTGCTTCGGGAGGTTCCTGTTCCGGATAAGGCGGGAGGAAACGCACGGGTGTTACCATTGTGTGGATCGCCCGGAGGACACGGTGGAGCATACGGTGGAGCTCTGCCCGGCTTGAGTAGAGCACCGCCGCGTCCTCGCGGAGGCGATCGGCGGCGGCGATCTCTCGCGTCCGGCCCTGGTACAGGCCATGGTACGAAGCGAGAGTGCATGGGAAGCCGTCACCTCCTTCTGCGAAGCTGTAATGCTCGCGAAGGAGGAGGGAGAACGCGTGAGGGAGAGGCAATCTTTGCGCCCTTACGCCCCTAGTCGCGGCAGGAGACGCCCTGGGCGTCGGGAATCGATACCTGATTCCCGGCCACCGTAGGCGCGGGCTTGCGGATGGCGAGCAACGGTTAGCTCGCCGTCCGGTAAGGTCCAGGCCCGGGTCGACGGCGCGTTGTGTTCCACGCGCGCCTCAAAGAGATGTCAGCACTAGCTGAAGGGGTCCGATAGGGCCGATATGCCCGCCAGGGTTGCGGGTTGTTCGAAAGAGTTACCGTGGCCCTGGCACAGGCAACTGAAGGTTTAGTCAGTAGAAGTCTGACACGCCCTCCCGCTCCACCCAGAGCGGGAGAAATTATTTGATGACTTCCCATCCACAAAAAAAAAGGTAGTGAGTTCCACTCTTTTGCTGTGCTGCGCATTATAAAAGACGTTTGGAACCGCTTAGTGCGAGTTGGTGGAATATCAACCAGGTAAGGATGGTAACTGGCAGTGCGTCTAGATGTAGAAAGGTTAGGCAGATTGTTGTGCACTCGCCGAATGAAAAGGTTTAGCACCTTGAGGAAAATTTTGTCTAGCAATTATATATTACTAGCTTTTGCCGGCGGCTTCGCTCGCGTGGTTTTGGGAAAAGTCTAAAATATAATTCAATCATGATTCGAAAGACACGTGGCGCCATCTAATAACTATAAGACCGTAATTGTTGTTTTCCTCGGGAACAGCACTTTTTTACGGGATTAAAGATACTCTTATGTCCGTTTCTGTACACGTGACAACGTATATGCAAAATTTCGGGATGATAGGTTCAGTGGTTTAGGCGTGAAAAGGTGACAAACAAACAAACAAACTTACTTTCGCATTTATAATATTAGTTAGGATTACTAGCGATCCGCCCCGGCTTCGCACGGATAGTCCGAACGCTACCAAAATTCATAGGATCACCCGCTGGGTTAATCTCAAGATTGCCTGAAAATTCCGTTTTGGAGTCCATAGGGAACATACTACAGGAGATAGATAGATAGATTGATTGAAATACTATCGTGAATTCATGCAAGCCTAGTATTTTTTTCTCAGAAATTGTGTACTAATAATTGAAATATATACTATCTTGAATTCATGCAAGCCTAGTACTTTTTGTTCGGTTATTGCTCAGAATTGTGCTCGTCCATGCTCGCGTTAACGATAGACGGGCCGGGAAGGGCCCTCTTAAAGGTAAAATTAGCTTACGAATCTATTTATATACCCACTTTGGCAATACAAATAGCTATCATTGGTAGGCAAAACTATTGGTTTTTGTTTATAGGAATCGAGAATAAGATAATATAACATCAAGCCTGCATTCCCGGAAGAGTTAGGCAGAGGCGTACCTATAGTATTTGCACCTACATTTCCCCAGTTATGTCCAATGTAACAGGAGGCAAGCCTATTGCCATCAAACGGGCACAAAACAGACTCCAGGCTGCTATTGAAAAGTTTCAGATGGAATAACCCAACAACACCTTACCCGTCCCGGGGAATCGAACCCGGCCCTAATGCTTGCGACCACCAGACAAACGAGGCATTTATATTAAACCCCTTATTCACAAAAAAAAAAAAAAACTAAAACGCTTAATAAACCTATTTTAGTTAAAAACTGTTTTGTCAATTTCTTTCGAATTATGATTTGAGTTTGAAAGAGGACAAAACACTTTTCAACTAAAATAGGTTTATTAAGCTTTTTTTTAAGAATAACGAGTTAAGACTTTTACAAGGTTTAAATTAGGCATTGTTTGACATATTTTATTCAACGTAGCATTAAGTAGGATGTATTGGTTAGATACCTACACCAAACTAACTAACCAAGAAAATATTTCGCGACATTTAAATCAATTTATAAAAATGACACATTAAAAATCTTTCACTTATATTCGGCTCATTTCGATCATTTCGCCCGCCCGCACGGCCCATACCGCCTGTCAATCTTTTCAAATTCGGAACGTTATACGAAGTGACGTTTCCTGCGTTTTTTAATTAGCCCAAGTATGGGCAACGGCACAATTGGAAACTGTCACATTGTCTATGGTTTGAGATGTAACGGACCTTTTTGGATGTGGGCAGTGCGGGTTTTGCTGTTGTGAAATCAATTGATACGAAGATGCATTATATAAATCTAAATAAATAGACTAATAGTTAGCCATGAGCTCCTCATAATAATTAGTCATCAAATTAGAATATAATTAGAACACTACCCGATCCTTAATTAAAAATAATTGAACATTGTCCGTGGGTGTTTCCAAGATCAATAATAGTGCAACATCATTGCTTTCGCTAAGACTTTCTATTGTCAGTTGTAGGAGTACAAAAAAAGTATACTATATACTATGTTTTTTTTACTCCTACGTCTCTATACAGTGTCGTGTTGATTCATTTGATAGGTAATATTAGGCTGTTTGTACAACCACGGACAATGGCGGTCTTATTTAGGACATTAGTGTAAAAAGTGGTCAACGTCATTTTCCGCGGTTGTACGTCAGCGTCTTTTATAACGACATTCTCGCCTGCAAGTGCAAATTTAACATTTTTAACACTTGATTGTTTATTATTTGGTTTTACATTTTTTTATATTTGTAATGTAAAAGACCACAATTTATTAAGAAATAATTTTGTTAATACAGTTAAAAAGATACAGTCCTAACACATCTGCAGACACACACGAGCGTAGACTCAGTAACAAGTTCCCTTGGCACCCAAAACGCTACAAAGCCAAAACCCCTATAACGTTCCCACTGTTGGGACACAGGTCTCCTCTCGGTGAGAGGGTGGGCCCTAATCCAGCACGCGAGTCCAGTACGGGTTGGTAGATGTTACATGTCTTCGAATTTCCGGTTCTAGGACATGCCGGTTTCCTCACGATGTTTTCCTTCACCGTTTTGAGAGCAATGGTGATGAAATATTTTACACAAAGTAAAGCGCCCGCCTGGGTTTGAATCTACGGCCGAGTTACGACCTACACTCGGCCGTTTCCACTGGGCAACCACTGTTTTCCTAGCCGCGTTTCCACGGCCTGTCAAGTCCTATCGCGGCCCGTGGCGAGCATTTCACGGATCATCCCATACATTCGATCGGACGGGCGATGATAGGCCACCGTAGACCGACTGTTCCCATGGAATCTCGGCCTGGCCTGGCGCGGTCTGGCCTGTGAGAAAGCGGGCTGTGAGACCGCAGCATAAGGTGTTAAAATCAGAAAATTCCTAGAAGCAATAAAACACACAGTCTGAATTTTTGCTTAGTAAATAGCCTATAATAAGCTCGCCCCCGACAAGTCCCGAAATGTTACCTCTGCCTACCCCTTCGCAGAATACAGGCGTGATCTTATTGGGTGCATTTCAATTCTGTAGTCTAAATGGAGCATCAATGTAGGCCACCGGACTGGTCTAACTTTCTGATGAGATTGTATCTCGTTCTGTGGACACAGGATGTCAGTGGCAATGAAAATGGATGTGGTACCATTTGCCAAGCCTTTTCCCAACTATGTTTGGGTCGGCTTCCACTCTAACCGGATGCAGCTGAACACCAGTATTTTACATGGAGCGACTGCCTATCGAACCACCACAACCCAGTTACTGAGTAATACGATACTCCTTGGTAAGACTAGTTGTCAGACTTTCGGGCTTCTGACGACCTATAACGACTGTCAAAGATCCACGAATGACAGCCGGGACCAACCACGGCTTAACGTGCTTTCCGAGGCACGAAGGTGTCTTGGTATGTAAAGAGGTCACCCATCCACGAACCAACTGCGCCAAGCGTAGTTTAACCTGATCGATCGACACGTGTGACTGTTATTATTTAGCTATAGTTTGACCAAGACCGCTTTACCGCGCCGTAGGTATGTGCGCGGCGAGACGGGGGGCAGTGCAGGCCGCTCATTCGTCAACGCTCACGGCGTCCCACCGCTCATTCGCGAGCGCTGCACCCCACCTCGCCGCGCATTCCTAAGGCGCGGTACAGCGGTCTTGGTCAAACTATAGCCCTACAATACTTTGGTTAGTGACCAGAGTATTGTACCTGTCACCTACCTGTTACCTAGTCAAATATTTGTAAATCCCATAGTCGGGCCATCACTACTACATAATTAGTTTGTTTGAAAAAATCACGTTTTCAATTTCAAAGTTAGGATTTATTTGATAGTTTTAAAATACTTCTATTGATTTATTTTTTAAAAGACTTCATCGATGCATCGAACCGTGTCCAAGGCACCGGGTGTATGTATCTACAGATGGTCACCCATTCACGGACCGACCGCGCCATGCGTAGTTTAAATAAGAAAATTTATGAAAATTGACCATTCCCCCTTATGTCCGAAACTACTGAGATTAAAATTTTGAAAAAAAAATACAGTAAATAGGTCTATACCTATAGATTACAGGAAAACCTATAAGAAGTCTATGGTATTAAAATAACATGGTAAATCTCTCAATATTGTGCGTACAAACTTACATTTGCAGTTGGAATATATGGGCGAATGTTTTTAAATGATTACTTTTTCTACGCTCTTGCTCTTACAAAGGTCAAGCTTTCAACGAAAGTAGCATTACCTTTTTTGGACTCCACATCATATCTTAATGTCTGATGCCTTTCTTTTACCTATCACTATCTACGTTTTAGATAATGTTGCGTCAGTCGTAAGCGTGTAACCCGCCTTAGCCCATTTCAATTGACACGTATCCCGCTAATGGAAATAGGCTTTATTTTTTTACTTTTAATTAATAACGTTGTTCATTAATCTATGGTTTCGTTGATAACGCCCCGCACCGTGTTGAAATAATCGGTATTATATTTAAATCGATACACGAATCGATTAAAATAATAGATAACGTATTATTTCGTTTTCGATGCCCATCTGCTTTGTGGCGGAGAAATTTCTTTTCTCTGTAAAGTAATTATGATTTTTTAAAAATTAATTAATAAGGAGGCTTTTATTAAATGTGACTTTGATTAAAAATACCATGATGGACTCCCAAGATGAGCTAATAGGTACAAGGTATGAAATACTTTTGCCTCGGTAGATACTTTTAAAAGCTATCTAGTTGGTTAGTTTACTTACCATAGTAAAGTCGAAACGCGATCCATGAAACTTGCTTTAAGAATACAGCACACTTATGTAACACAGTTTCAATTACGATTAGAGTTTTGGAGGAAATTGCTAATCCATTGCTTCAAATTTTTGAAAAGTTCATCTACTCAACAACGTAAATAACGCAATGAATGTTGTTGGACTGTCAAAATGAAACCCATTCCTAACTGAACTAGGTTTATCAAAAAGTAATGATAAAAAAATAAAACTATTCAAATGAATAACTACCTATTCAAATAAATGTAGGTACTTCTCGGAAATTGTGGTCTATTTATATGATTTTTTTATGATGACTTAGGGGGTAACTATGCAAGCAAAAAGAAAATAATTTAAAAATATACAATATATTAACCGATTATCATTACTTATTGATCAACTTAGTGTGTTACGCAATTATCCTGTTGGTATTACATTGTAGGATGGATAAGATTTTTATACACTATAAAGTATTGAAGAGTCTACCATAAACATTCTACTTACCTCCCATTCAATATTTCCAATACACAAAACCGCAAAAAAAAAATAGACGCCATCTTGTCTCATTTTTCCCGCCAACTGTCAACGTTCACAGATAATAAATTATTATGCGCGCAACTAAACGCGGGCGTTTCGTATCTCAAACGACGGCTCGCCGGTCACAGACAATAGCTCTAGATTAGTGATGGCGGGTGAAGGAATCAGATGTCACCTGTCATAAAATATGGCAATTAATTTTGTAATGAGCCGGAGCCTGTTTTCAAGGTGGTTTTAATAAAGAGGCCGGTTAAAAAGGTTTTAAGGGAAATTGAATATTTTAGGTTCCGTTTTGTATTTTGACGCAAAAACGTCTTTTCGCTTGGTGTACTGGTGGTAAGTTCAATATTTCTGACCGACAAAAACATGTAAGATTTCAACAGCTAATAACTACGAGACTTTTAATGCTAGAGTAATGGTTGAGCATTCAAAAGATAGGTCATATTTATAACAATTTTCTATAATAATTTGCGTATGACGTCACGCTGCGAGTGCACGCGCATGCTCGTGACCCTCTACTTTTCCCTATGTGTCGAAATATCAATTCGCATAGCGTAAGAACGTGTTTAGCCATAGATCAGTTATTCTGGTGTCTTTGTCAAGAGTTGACAAAGCACTACCGGGTCCTAAAGAGAAACTACAGAAATATTGGCCAAAATAGGGTTAAAAATTAATATGGAGTTGGCTATAGCAAAATAATGTCAGATGTCGTCTCATATCGGCCGTAAACCTGCTCAGAAATGAAAAAAAAACCCCGATCAAAGAAAGCTTGCATCATAAGTAATACAATGAGTCTAATGTCGAGCAAATACTTGCTACGACAGTGTCAGAAACCGTAAAAAAACTATTTCAAATAGCAAAAAGTTTAAGATGTCGTCTCATATCGGCCGTAAATATGCTCAGAACTGAAAAATATCAAAACCGGTTAAAGCTTACTTTATAAGGAATGCAATGAATCTACTAAATCTAGTGTCGAGCAAATACAATGGCTACAGCAGTATAGGAAATCGTAGTAAAATGTCAATCTGTTTTCACGAAAACAAACGGCGCGATCTCGAACTGCGCCTACAATAGCGTTTTTCTTCTTTTTGGTATTTGGCGTAAAATTAATGTAAGTACCTACTTAACTGTAAATACTAAAAAATGTCACACGTAGTTAAAAAAACTTATATACGAAAAAATAAGACATTACATTCGTCATTTAAAAAGGAATACCTACTAATAATAGTCACATACAGACGTTGCAGTATAAAATATACAGGGTTAATTGTAAAACACCAGCAACCTCTTAAGGGGTCATTGTACTCATCATTATGAACAACTTTTACTATGGGACCAAACCTGCATTCGCGAAAAAAAATCAACTGTTCAGTACATTTTGACGAATTATGCGAACATAAATGTACTGAACAGCTAATTTTTTTTTCGCGATTTCATGTTTGGTCCCATAGTAAAAGTTGTTCATAATGATGAGTACAATGACCCCTTAAGAGGTTGCTGGTGTTTTACAAATAACCCTGTATATCTAAGGACATAATGATTCAATGAGGAGCCACACTCAAAGCTGTGTGTAGATGTCGCTGTAGTCGACCGTACCTTGTTTACCTTTCGTGGCAGTAGTGTGACTGCTATTTATAAGATTTTAAAATGTATTTCCACTATGATATGTACGCGTTTATGACTGTGCGTCAACTAAAAGTTGAGCTCCGTAAACGGAACTCCGCAACTGCCGACAAAAAGGCCGATTTGATTGAAAGGAAAACACTTAAAATATTTAAGGTTATGATTGTTTGTGAGCCTTTTGCCATAAGCCACGGACTAACATTCCTATTTTTTGTTTTATAAATTACTTTTATATGTCGAAACCAAAACTTTGGTGCTGACTGCGACATCCAAGACGACACCGCATACCTATGTCCACCTTCTGATACATTCAGAGACATAAATGCAGATACTCCTTTACCAATGATTAACAGACAGGTAATACAGGAATATTTTGAAAACTAAGTACCTATATTGGTTAATTAAATCTTTAGAAGAATTCTTTACTACATAGATTAGTTAATATAGTATATTTTATGACACTTTTATTTTGATGACAATAATTTTATTTTATTAGATAATAATCTTGATTCTTTTGTTTTATAGATATAGTACCCAGCCTAAAGGACGGCTTCATTACTAATCTAATCCTCTTCTGTGAAATGCGCAGCAGAAATGGTGCAGTACTACTTGCCTTAAAGTTTTTAATACGTAACGCCAATTCCCATTGTTGTCTGCCATTACTTTCTATAGGAAACAAATGTACTCCTCTGTTTTTACAAGTTAACACACTACATTGTGGCATTTTGGACAAAATTACGGAAAATAGGAAAGCTAAACTTATTAGATTGCAAAAATCCATACGATTTGACCTCTAATATATCAAAACAAGGTACAGTCGATTGTGCGCCATCTATCGTGATAAAGAGTTAGTTTTCCTCCCCATTAGGTCAGTTCTCAGTTTCAACATGATAGGTATAATTACAGAAACACATCAGACAGAATAATCAGGTATGAATGCATGATTTTATATTTAAATTACGGGTCATGGTAATTTAATATCGATATTTCTAACATGTGCAGAAACAATTAAACCTCTCTAGTGTCCCGTCCCTATGTCGTAACTGGCAAAGAGTCGCGAAGTGAGCAGGGAGTTCAGTTGACCGCCTTGTGCAAGCCTAAGCGCTAGACTTAGGAGGATATACTTCAGAGCAGCGGCGAGGTGTGATTTTTGTAAGAGAATAGCCGAAGCAAAGCCGGTCTCGGTCTTAACTTACTTACTTATCAATAAAGTAAAAATTAATTTACTAACTTAAAAATAAAAGTCTTTTTAACACCATCTTTACTTATTTCACACCATCTATCGTCAAATAGCAGAACCAAAAAGACGTTATCACTACACAAACCAAATTTTTAATGTTTTAGAGAAATAAAGTTAACTATATTAGGGACTATCATTCTAAAATTATTATAGGAATATAAAGAATCAAATACAATATAGTTGAACAAGTGAAAACTAAATAAAATTTGCAGTATTCCTCCATCTCGTTTTCGCTGACGCATTTTTTCTAACCCGTTGCACAGCGGCTTGCTCTCGTCCATATCAAGCGGTGCCACGTGACCTAAAGTGACGTCATAACGGGATCGCTATATTGTATGAATTTTTAGTTCCCGATTATGATGTTTCGGCGCCGGGTTATTTCAGAACATTTTTTTTTGTTGCTGTAATTCAAAGCTAATAATAGGCATTTCTGTCGATTGAATGTTATGGTTAATTAAATAACCATAGTGTAACTATACTTTGACAATACTGCCATGTTTCAATAGCGGTAGAGTTGCTGATCCGAACCTCCGAAGGGAAGCCGGTCTTTCGCCACTGCTTTAGAGTAAGCATATTCAGCTTATAATGTCCCCACTGCTGGGACACAGGTCACACAGGCCTCATTCTGTGAGAGGGAGTGGGTCATAGTCCACCATGTGAGCCCAGTGCGGGTTGGTGGATGTCACATGTCTTCGAATTTTTAGTTCTAGGACATGCTCGCATGTTATTATGCTTATTGCTACGAAAGTAGGCGCTGACGTGTAATGAAAAGGTTAGGCAATCATTGGAGCCAATTTTAAGCGCTTCCTCAGTGGATCCACACTAACCTATCGTCCCCTAAACAGGTGTATTGCACTCGCGAAGCTGTGACTCCTTTCATTCGGCTCTCACACAATACCTAGGGCGCAACATTGTAAGCAGGAATCATACTCATCTCTCAGAAACTGTTGAGAAATAATCAAAATGATAGTTCTGTGTTTTTTTGCGTCATTCGTTCGCTTTGCGACAGAAAGTAAGACCACTTCTTCTCCAAACATGGGTTTCTTAATTTTTTTTTTGTCAAACCACTACGTCATTCTTGCTTTTAGCCCGTCAAACAATACCGCATAAGTCATATCAATGTGTGCTCGAATGTCAACCGATCCCCATAGGTTCACAACTACTGTAAACCTGGGGTCGCCATTGGATGATAGTTTTTTACGTTTTTATATACAGGGTTATTGGTAAAACACCAACAACCTCTTAAGGGGTCATTGTACTCATCATTATGAACAACTTTTACTATGGGACCAAACCTGAAATCGCAAAAAAATCAGCTTTTCAGTACATTTCTGTTCGCATAATACGTCAAAATGTACTGGACAGCTGATTTTTTTTTCGCGATTTCTTGTTTGGTCCCGTGGTAAAATTTGTTCATAATGAAGATTACAATAACTGCCTTTGGTATGTATATGTTACGGGTAATGCTAGAAGATTGAGTAAACCTAGGTTTACCCAAGCATTTTGCGTAAAGTCCGAATAATCTCGTGCGTTGTGTGGTCACAGTTCTAACCTAACCTAACCTACCTTTCAGCCTACACCTAAGTTTAAACAATTCTAACCTAACCTAAGCTACGTTTCAGCCTACACCTAAATTTAATCATTCTAGCATTGAGTCGACCTGTATTATTTTTACTATTATTTTTTTTTTTTAATATAGCAACAACAAACAGCTACATTATGCAATGTTACAAACAGAAAAACATAAATCATATAAGTAATAATGTAGCCCACAACGCAGTTCACAGATTACCATACATAAACAAACCTTAAAGTCACTAGGAGGTGAACTGTTTCATGCATGACAGTTACACTTATATTATAAAAACAATAAGAAGGAAAAAAAATAGTTAAAAATATTAGTATTTTAGAAACAACAGCAAACAATTAAAAACAATTAGTCCATGGCTTCAAGTTTATCGTACAAAAGGCTACGAAACCTTTTCAAAGAGCATGCAAATATATCTATGTGTTCGAATATTTCATTGTAAGTTGTAAGTTGCGTTATTATTAGACCTGTATTATTTTTACTATTATTAGACCTGTATTATTTTTATTGTTATTGTTGTATTATTTTGTTATTATTCGGACTTTACCCAAAATGGTAGGGTAAACCTAGGTTTACTCAATCATTACGCGTAACATAATATATACCTTTTCCGTTACACGTTGTATATATACAGGGCTATTTTTAAATCATTAACTAAACTTTAACAGGGTGTTCTACCCATGAATATGAACAACTTTCACTATGGGACCAAACCTGAAATCGCGAAAAAAAAAATCAGCTGTTCAGTACATTTTGACGAATTATGCCAACATAAATGTACTGAACAGCTGATTTTTTTTTCATCCCCTAAGGTGGGAAAATAGGGGCTGAAAAATTTATATTAAGCCTTTTGTTTAGAAATTACGAATGATGTGTTTTGGTGTTTTTGGTAAATCATACCCTAGGGGGTTAAAAATCCTTAACCCATCATTGTTTTTATCCTGCCTACACCATTTATAATATGAATGCTCAATCTTGATATGTTAATTTTATATTTTTTTGTCCTTCTAATTTTATAACTTATTCATAATTTATTTTCTCTATTTTTATCGTGTTTGCACCTAGTTAGATGTGCATGCTGTGGTCTCCTGTAATTGAAGGAGCACACGTAAATGAACCTTTTTTATTATTGTAAATTTATATTGTTTATGTGTATCCTTTGTTGGAGATCCTCAATAAATAAATAAATAAATAAATAAATTGTTCAGCCCGTCTTTCACCACTGCCAAAGACACTAGTCTTTCATAGAAAAATAACTTTACTAAGTTCCGTACCTACCTGTAATTATTTAGGTAACTCGAGTAGGAGCTCGTGGCTAAGTAATAACAGCCGCACGGGTCGATCCATCAGGTTAAGCTACGCTTGCCGGGGTTGGTCTGTGGATGGTTGACCATCTTTTCATACCGAGACTCCTCCTCACTTTCCGTGCCTCGGAAAGCACGTTAAGCCATTGGTCCCGGCTGTCATTCGTGGATCTTTGACAGTAGTTACGGGTTGTCAGAAGCCCGAAAGTCTGACAACCGGTCTTACCCAGGGGCATCGTATTACCCAGTAACTGGGTTGTGGAGGTCAGATAGGCAGTCGCTCCATGTGAAATACTGGTTTCAGCTGCATCCGGTTAGACTGGAAGCCGACCCCAACATAGTTGGGAAAAGGCTAGGCAGATTGAATTATTCAGGTGACTATTTTTTCGACATTCCCTCGTGATAGGGAATAAATAGGATTTATATTTTCTCTTTAAAGTTGCCTTCAGCATGCAAGTTCTTAATTTTTCGTTTCGTTTTATATTCCGTTACTATTGTTAGGTTTTAGGATTCTTTATCCTCCAGCAATCATATAAAAACCGCGCGCTGCCGCTCCTGGGATATTAAATAAGCAGTGCGAAAAGACATTGTTTACCTGGATACATAGGGTACTTTTAATCCCGCTAGTACGTTCCCGTGGGATATTTTCCGACATCCACGCGGGCGGAGCCGCAGGCTTAAGGAGGAAGCGTCAGGGTAGCCCGCGAAATTCAAACTTTCTTACGTTTTTTGCAATTTGCAAGTCAGTATTAAGTTGTATGTTAATAAAAATAAAGTATGATTTGCGGCCGTAACAAATATCTTTTTACAGAATTATATACATTAGAATCAGTAATACAACTCCTTAAGTTAGTATAATCCTAAAATGTCAAGATTTCATGAAATAGTCATTTTTTGGGATTACCTGGTCTTAAAGAGTTGTATTGATCACTTTAATGATTCTAATTTTGTAAATAGATACTTGTTACGACCGCAAATTATAATATGAACAACGTACAATATAATACCGCCTTGTAAATTGCAAAAAACGTAAGAAAATTTGAATTTCGCGGGCTACCCTGACGCTTCCCCCTTAAGCTAGTTAATTAATATTTTTATTATGTTTGTTCACCTAATCTGTTGTTTGCGCACCAACTGTCCTTCTCGCAACTTCTACCCCGCCATGCGCGAGCGCAGTTGGTGCGCAAAAAAAAAGGAAAACCAAACTCCAGGATTTCACAAGAAAACGTATGCCAGCTCCTGACCTTCAAAATGCATATACTAATTTCCTAAGATAAGACCAGACATCGACGTAGTGATGAATCTTATTTATTGTTCAGTTAAAAATAGATGATCTGAATCGAAGCCAGCAATTTTACTTCGTTTGTTTAATTTATTACTACCGCCTGAATATTTCAGTCGATGCGCGAAGTTAGGTAATATTTTTATTATGTTTAGTAGCGTTTAATTACTCAATTTAGATCATGTATTCGAGGAGATGGTCAACAGTGGACGTCTTTCGCCTTACTACTATGTGTTATGTCACTTCTCTGTTCTATTTATTTAGAATAGAATAGAATAAAATATTTTATTTGCGTAAAACAAGGGTGTTAAATACAAATTGAGGCACAAGCATGTTTAGCTAGGATAAAACATAGCATGCAAAATTTTATACACAAGCAACAACAATCGTATTATTTAAAAAAAAAAAAAACATCAACATTTTTTATCTATAAATTCTTTTAAACTCCACTCGAGTAACCACTTATGAAATTTAATTTGAAATAATTTTGTATTTAAAGCTTTGAAATGCCTTGGTATTTTATTATAAATGCACACACACACACATTGCCAAAGTCAAAGTCAAAGTTTTTTTATTTGTAAAACATAGGTGGGTGTAAAAAACAGGTCTTGTAAATATAACATGTATGGGTACACTATGTTTTGCCGCTGACGGCGTACAAATATTTATAAAGTGGTTCTTATAAAAAAATACACTTATGTAAAAGAATTAAATTCAATTAAAATTAAATAACAAAAATTATCCGCAGTAAATTACATAAAACTAATCCTACAATAAAATAAAAAGTTAACAGTTCTCAAAAATTTTAAAATTTAAATTATGAAACTAAAATAATGACAGTATTTAATTACCTCTAGCATCCTTTAATTACAAAGCAGTTACTATTGTATTTAGACAGTCTAGGCTAATCATTTATCACTAGTTTATATGGATCTCGTCGGTTCCGAGGATTGACATCATTTGCAGTCTTAAATATTGGAGGAACACTACACTTCGTTCCTTTACTGTGGTAGTCCTCGACGTCAAACGCCTATAAAACGGTGAAGAGAATCTTATGGATCTCGTCGGTTCCGAGGATTGACATCATTTGCAGTCTTAAATATTGGAGGAACACTGCACTTCGTTC
This sequence comes from Dicycla oo, assembly GCA_948252095.1. NCBI lineage: Eukaryota > Metazoa > Arthropoda > Insecta > Lepidoptera > Noctuidae > Dicycla > Dicycla oo. The sequence goes on from OX411734.1 coordinate 15,491,560, forward strand.
CTTTACTGTGGTAGTCCTCGACGTCAAACGCCTATAAAACGGTGAAGAGAATCTTATGGATCTCGTCGGTTCCGAGGATTGACATCATTTGCAGTCAAATATTGGAGGAACACTACACTTCGTTCCTTTACTGTGGTAGTCCTCGACGTCAAACGCCTATAAAACGGTGAAGAGAATCTTATGGATCTCGTCGGTTCCGAGGATTGACATCATTTGCAGTCAAATATTGGAGGAACACTACACTTCGTTCCTTTACTGTGGTAGTCCTCGACGTCAAACGCCTATAAAACGGTGAAGAGAATCTTGAGAAAACCGGCATCTCTACAGCTAGCTCGATCCTAAAATTCGAAGACGCGCGATGTTCACCAACCCGCACTGGGCCCGCGTGGTGGATTACGGCGCACTCCCTCATACAGAGAGGAGGCCTGATTCCCAGCAGTGGCACAGATTAATACAGATAGGACACTCCGCAAAATGATTTAAATATAAAGCGACTCTTGCTACGACACAATAAAGTGCAATTCAGGTCACACAACGCTTATTACCTACAAGTTGCCTCTCTTTCTAACGCGTAACTCTTATACCTTCTGACCGCGGCAGTCCTACTGAATTAGCCCAGTGAGATAGGCCCGCCGCAAACTTGTAGCTTCATACCTAAACTGCGGAGTGTCCCATCTGTATTAATCTGTGGCAGTGGGAACATTATAGGCTGATTCATGTCTTTAGATAATTTGAGTGCAATTTTTTCCCGGTCGTACAATGACGCATTTGTGCCCCATTTATTACAGCTATATCGATAGTCTCTACGTGAAATGCGATCATCGACTGGAAAACCTATTTTCTATCTAAATTAAGGCGAAAGCTCCAGGTATCCCACGAATTAAAAAATTTCTTAGGTTTTTTGCAATTTCCAGGTCAGCATCAGGTTTTATGTTGATCTGAATGCAATTCGCGACTGTAACAAGTATGTTTTTATAGAATTATAATCATTAAAATCATCAAAACAACTCTCTAAGTTCATATAATCCTAATAAATGACAATTTCATAAAATCTTGACATTTAGAAAAAAACCGCTGTTCAGTACATTTATGTTCGCATACTCGTAATCCGTCAAAATGTACTGAACAGCTGTTTTATTTTTCGCGATTTCAGGTTTGGTCCCATAGTAAAAGTTGTTCATAATGATGAGTACAATGACCCCTTAAGATGTTGTTGGTGTTTTACCAATAACCCTGTATATGTTATGGTCGCGAATCTTCTTTAATCAACATCTTGCAAATTGCAAAAAAACGAAACGTAAGAAAATTTAAATTTCACGGGCTACCTGGACTTTCCCCCTTAAGAGGAATGCGTTAGCCTACTGTCTAGTCTAGGATATATTTTAACAAATTGTAAACATGTAAAATGTATTTGTTTGACAAACTGCAATTTACCTATGAAGATTTCTGAAAATGAAAATCTGTTCGTATTTATATAACGTCTATATATTCATACACGAAATCTCTTAAAGGGGTCATTGTGCTCATCATTATGAATAACATTTACTATGGTACAAAAACCTGAAACCGCCAAAAAAAAAATTCTGCTGTTCCGTACACTTTGACGAGTTATGCGAACATAAATGTAGGGAACAGCTGATTATTTTTTTTGCGATTTCAAGTTTTATTATTTATTTAGGTTCCGTATCGAGGTCAAAAATATATATGTTGTTAATGCTTTAATCTTATTTATTTGGACACTCGAGGAGCTCGTGGCTAAATAATAACAGCCGCAAGGGTTGATCCATCAGGTAAAGCTACGCTTGCCTACGTTGGTGCGTAGATGGGTGACGATCTATACATACCGAGACTCCTCCGTGCTTCGGAAAGCACGTTAAGCCGTTGGCCCCGGTTGTCATTTGTGGATCTTTGGCAGTTGTTGTGGGTCGTCAGAAGCCCGAAAGTCTGACAACCAGTCTTACCAAGGGGTATCGTATTACCCAATAACTGGATTGTGGAGGTCAGACAGGCAGTCGCTCCCATGTAAAATACTGGTATTCAGCTGCATCCGCTTAGACTGGAAGCCGACCCCAACATCGTTGGGAAAAGGCTAGGCAGATTGATTGACTCTGCCTTTGAGCCTATAGGCAGGTTTAAAAACAATACAAATCTTAAGATAAGCAATAATGCTTATCTTCTTCTGTTATTCGATGATGCATCTTGGACAGCCTCGTTGGCGCTACTGCTGAGCATGATGTCCTGGGTTGCGAAACCCAGATCGGGCAGTGTAATTATGTGTTTTTCTATCAGGAATTTCTCAGTAGCATCCCGGAAACTGGATTTGTGTCCGATTGAACGCAATAGGCTCACCCCCTATGACATGGGACTTAACATAATTGGTCATTGGGTGTACTATACTCCCGTCATAAGGAAAAAAGACGTATTTGATTTTTTTTTCGAATTACGAGTTATTTACATATTCGGAATCAGCAAAAAAAGACGCATCCACCAGATAGGTATCTACGCTACTGCCTAACCCTTCATAAGACCAAATATTCATTCAAAATGACACACAAACCATGACCTACTCTATTGTTATCGAAAAAAAAGAACAATTCAAAAGGTCTATAATCTATAAAAAAAAAATCATCTATTTATCAGTTATCTGGTTTCCATAGTAGGTACAATGCTTAGCCTGGGATCAGATGACCGTGTGTGAACAATGTCCTAGGATTATTATTATTATTAATCTATAGGTCGCGAGTTCCGAAACCAGGCAGGCGCTTTACTTTGTGTAAATTATTTCATCACCACTGCTCTCAAAACTATGAAGGAAAACATCGTGAGGACACCGGCGTGTCCTAGAACCAAAAATTCGAAGTTCTACCAACCCGCACTGGGCTCACGTGATGATTATCCTAACTAATATTATAAATGCGAAAGTAAGTTTGTTTGTTTCTTTGTTACCTTTTCACGGCTAAACCACTGAACCGATCTTCCTGGTTCCCGAAGAAAACAACAATAACGTCATTTATGATAATAGATGGCGCCACGTGTCTTACGAGTCATGATTGAGTTATACTATTATGGAAACTTAAAGCAGTATGTCTATTTTTTTAATTTAAGTAAGTACCTAATACATTTTGTGAGTCTAGAGTGTCGATAGACCGGTTTTTCATAATACTTAATAATACTATAAATGCGAAAGTGACTTTGTTTGTTTGTTACGCTTTCACGCTGAACGGATTTGGATGAAATTTGGCGCATGGGTAGACTTTACCTTGGACTAGGACATATAATACTTTTGATCCCGGTATCCTGCGTTCCCGTGAGATAATTTCCGACAACAACCTAGTGTATAATACTTTTCAAAGTGAACTACAAATACTACAATTATTTATTTGATCAGCCTTCTTTAAAGTGTTCCTAGAAAACAAATGCTTCAAAAGAAGTTGTTTATTTTCGCGATATACAGAACTACGCATGAGTGTGACGTCATTTGTATATATGTAAGTGTTCTCTATAGTAATTAGATTCCGGATTTACTCAGTTTTACTAGAATCCTATTATGTTTCACGTTATACCACGAAGTTGAAGTACGAGGAAAATTATTTATTGTAGTTGTAATCAGTGGTTTTTAATGAAGCAGTCCTGTAGTGGAGTATCTGGAATGCGGATTCGGGAAGCAGCTTTTCATATAGGGTAGGGTGGCACACACAAACATTCAGGCGGGATACTCCTATGGAGGCTGAAAATCAGCCTTTCTGGAACGTCAAAATTACATAAGATAGTCCTGAAAACACCCGCCCTTCACCACTTCCTATAGTGCTTTAGCTGGGAAGAAGAAATGGCGCAACAAACTCCCCAGCAGTATGGCAATAGAACTTGATTGTATACAATAGTAGTAGTTGGAGCGATGGTGCTTCAGGAGTTCATGGATCATTTTCCTAATAGATTACAATCACAGTTACTGGCAACTCAATCAATCTGCCTAGCCTTTTCCCAACTATGTTGGGGTCGGCTTCCAGTCTAACCGGATGCAGCTGAATACCAGTATTTTATATGGAGCGACTGCCTATCTCACCTCACAACCCAGTAACTGTTGGTAAGACTGGTTGTCAGACTTTCGGGCTTCTTACGACCCGTAACGACTGTCAAAGATCCTTGAATGACAGCCGGGACCAACGGCTTAACGTGCTTTCCGAGGCACGGAGGAATCTCAGTATGAAAAGATGGTCACCCATCCACAGACCAACCCCGGCAAGCGTAGCTTAACCTGATGGATCGACCCGTGCGGCTGTTATTACTTAGCCACGAGCTCCTCCTCAACTATTCTGTGAAAAAACCCGGCCAAGTGCGTGTCAACAAAATTTGCGTACCATCGCAAGAGTCCCGTGGTTCTCTAGAAATGACGAGATCCACAAATATCTTGGCGTTCCCACTATTCAGTCTGAAATTGACAAATTAAAAATAAAATATGCTGATCGGCTCTCGGTTCATCCTAATACCCTGGCCAATGATCTCCTAAAACCTTCCCCTTCCGTAACGGTGAAAAGGCTGAAAAGGATGTGCTCTAAATAGGCAGTCGAGACACTGGTCTCTTCGCCTAAAAGCCATAATCGCTTAACCCCTCTGCTTATAGCCTTGCGACTGATTGCCGATTTTAATTTGAAAAAAAAAAAGTGCGTGTCGGACTACGCACAATGAAGGGTTCCGTAGTTGGCATGAATTTATCCCAAGAACAAGAACAAATTTAACATTTTAATTGAAAAACATGTTCTGCCATACATTCCAACTGCAAATGTAAGTTTGTACGCGCAATATTGAGAGATTTATCATGTTATTTTAAGACCATAGAATTTTTAGCCTCAGCAGTTTCGGAGATAAGGGAATGTCAATTTTCATCTATTTTCTTAAATAACTTTAAAATAATTTATTTATATATATTTGAGACCCCACCACCACCACCCCTTTCATTTGATATGTCACACGGTACAGTTTGCAAAACTTTTTTTATATTCTTATTTGCCCCCAAAATTGACCCCCCATTTTTACGTTACACGTCCATGGTTTGGATCACAGAAATTCATACGTGTACCAAATTTCAACTTAATCCGTCCATTACATTCTGAGCAAATTGGCTGTGACAGACGGATAGACAGACACATGAGTGATCCTCTAAGTGTTCAAAACACCAAAGAGACACAAAAGTTCTATGGAAGGATCTTTTTTTTTTTTTTTTTTTTTTTTTTTTTTTTTTTTTTTTTTTTTTTTTTTTTTTTTTTTTTTTTTTTGTTGATGGGAAATCATCAAATTAAATCAACAGAACTAAACAACAGACATTCGTAACAGAACTAAAGTCACAGAAAGCCTGAAATGGAGGTGAGCAGGCTATTGGTGCAAGTTATTCTTCGTTCGTTGGACAATCAGGACAACTAAATGGAAAGGTCCACGAGGTACCAGAAACAGAGGCCGGCCGTGCTATCGATGGCAGGACGAGATTATAGTCAGCCCCCGCGTCAGATAGAGAAAAGTGGAATTCTTTGGAGGAGGCTTTTACCCGAAGAGGGTTCCACGCACACTAATGTTTTAATCATATTTATTTTATTTGATGGAATTTTTAATCAGTTCCGGTGTACATCTCCCGCTTGCATTACAGCACTAAGGTGGAGGATATCGTGGAGTACGTGCACCAGAAGACAAGGTACATGCCGAGGGTGCAGTTACTGGAGTCGCGCCGCAACGTCAATTTCAAGGCGTTCGTGGTGCGAGTACCGAATTGTTACCTGCCCGTCGTCATGGAAGAAGACTTCTGGCCGCAGGACGTGGTGTTCCGTCGCTTCCGTGGACAAGAGCCACAGGACAGCTCAAGGACAAGCGAGTGAAGTAACACAAGTTTTGTTTTTTACTTTATATAAGTATACGTATGTTAACGGAAAAGTATGGAATCTGTCATTGTATATAATTCCTAGGAAATGTGTACAATTCCTAAAATAGATCGGAAATGTATGATATGTTTTATAATATACACTTTTCCTAGGAAATCTATACATTCCTTAAATAGCAATCGAAAATGTAAGTACACATTCTTGATGTACGCCAAATGCAAGTGTGAGCTTTCTATGAAATTATACGTAGTTTTTTATGTGTGCTACATGGGCCTTAAAAAGGAATAAATAGTTCTTGAAGTTTAATTAGTAATAATCCCTATAAAGAGTTTATATTTAACGATGTGACTGTTACAGACAGCTGATTATGTCAACGAGAGCCTTAATAAAAACTCTGATTTCAGTTTACAAACGTGTTTTATTTATTTTACTCACAGGGAGCATTCGTTTTTATATATTTCCTAGTATCATCTAGGAATTGCATACAATTCCTAGGTTTCATACATTTCCGGTAACATATTAGGTTGTGGAAAAAGTCTTTTCGCATTATAGTATGTATGAACTTGTAATAAAATCTCTTTGGCTATACTATTTGTAAAGTTGAAAGTTTAAATTTTAAAGAACATAATTCCAAATTCAAATTAGGAAAATGTGTGATTTTCATTGGTTTTTCGTACCGTCATCGTCAAGATGAGTGAATCTAATGAAGAAACTCGATACATTTTAAAATTTTACTACAAAAAAGGTAAACTTGCAACGCAAGCCGCGAAAAAAATTTGCGATGTTTATGGACCTAGTGTAGTGTCTGTGAGAGTAGCATAAATTTGGTTTAAGCGTTTTCAATCCGGAAATTTTGATGTCAAAGATTCACGTCGCTCTGGTCGCCCGTTTACGGATAAAATGGATGCCATTTTTGGAAAAGTGGAGCAAGATCGGCATATCAGTAGTTACGACGTAGTTGAAGAACTGGAAATTGACCACAAAACAGTTTTGGCGCATTTGAAAAAAACTGGGTACACAAAAAAGCTCGACATTTGGGTACCTCACGAGCTCACTGAAAGAAACCTAATGAACCGTGTACTCATTTGTGATTCTTTATTACGACGCCGACGTAATGAAACCGAACCATTTTTGAAGGAGCTAATAACTGGTGATGAAAAGTGGATCACGTATGACAAGAACGTGCGAAAAAGGTCGTGGTCAAAGGCCGGTCAGGCTTCACAGACTGTGGCGAAACCCGGGTTAACTCGCAACAAGGATATGCTGTGTGTGTGGTGGGATTGGAAGGGCATTATTCGTTATGAGCTGTTACCACCAGGCAGGACCATCGATTCTGAACTCTACTGCGAACAACTGATGAGATTAAAGCAAGAAGTTGAGAGAAAGCGGCCGGAATTAATCAACAGAAGGGGTGTGGTTTTTCATCATGATAACGCTAGACCTCACACATCTTTAGCCACTCAGCAAAAATTAAGAGAGTTTGGCTGGGAGGTGTTAATGCATCCGCCGTATAGTCCTGACCTTGCACCTTCAGATTTCCACCTGTTTCGGTCTCTTCAGAATTCTTTAGGCAGTGTCAGGTTAACATCACGAGAGGACTGCCAAAACCACTTGTCGCGGTATTTTGACCAGAAGTCCCAAAATTTCTATAGCAATGGGATCATGTCCCTACCTACAAGATGGCAAAAAGTTATCGAACAAAATGGTACCTACATACTTTAGTTAAATGTAAATAAACTATATTAAAAAATGTTTTAAATTTTCTTAAAAAATGCGAAGAAACTTTTTCCCCAAACTATTATAATATATACGTATATGTTAGTTTGTGTCTATGGGCCTAGCCTGATAATAAATGTTTTATTATTATTCTTAATTCATTAATTTGAATGCATGATTTAATTTGAATTCAATCATTTTAAGTATAATAATTTGAAATCATAATGAAAATTTTTCATTTTAATTTTTTTTCGTTAACGATATTTATAATTTTTATATTTTTTGAATAGTGTGGAATTAATAAAGCTTTTTATTATTATATTCAAATCACAACAGTCATTCTTTGACAGTTGAATACACATTGACGTTGTGTGTCAATTCGATAAACAATTAATTACCCTGACTATAAATAACGTTTTACCTTAAATTAGCTCTCCCTGAAGTTAGTCATTAGTGGACGATGGCGCCTAAAATAAGAGATCCCTTGAACAAGGGATTGTGATACACATGCTTACTCTACAAGATACAAACGTAAATATTTACTTACTTTTTACGTGTTTTACGTAACACGTGTACGTGGCTATTAAACATGTAATAACGTAATTATTACGCCTACCTACATCTGTATCAAATCTTATTATAGATCAAAAGGTATTGTAAGTTTTGTTAGCGTGCTGTATGTAAGTACGTATATCTTCTAAATCCGCCACTGAATACCATCGCCATACGATGTTAAGGGGGAAGCTCCAGGTAGCCCGCGAAATTTAAATTTTCTTACGTTTTTTTGCAATTTAAAAGTCGGTATTATGTTGTATGTTGATAAAAATATAATTCGCGACCGTAACTAGTCATCAATACAACTTTTTAAGACCAGCTATTAAATGATTATTTCATGAATTCTTGACATTTGAAGATTATACTAACTTAGGAGTTGTACTACTGCTTCTAATGATTATAATTCTGTAAATACATAGTTGTAATCATACTTTAATCAACATACCTACAACCTAATACTGACTTGCAAGTTGCAAAAAAACGTAAGCAAATTTGAATTTCGCGGGCTACCCTGGCGCTTCCCCCTTAAGCAGTTTTAAATGAACGTGCAAGATTGAAAGATCGATACATCAATCACCAACTTTTTGCTGGCCTTGCTCTGACATGCTAATTCCGAAAAAAACTAATGAAATATTTATCTGGCACACATTAGCGAAACAATGGCGCCGATTCCCTTGTTCGCAAACTAAATTTAAGTTCAGTGCATATTTTTCTTTCTATTTCATTAAGAAAAGGAGAGACGATAAGTATTAGTTAAGTCCTGTCAAATTAAGATACTCCATAGACAAGTTTAGACGTGATTAAAAAATTGGATACTAAAAATACGGCAAATTACGTCAGGCGCTGATCAATTTGACAAACTAATTTAAACTAATATTTAACTTCTGTCCTTTTCTTTGAAATAGAAAGAAAAAGATGCACTGAACTGAAATTTAGTTCAGTTTGTGAACAAGGGAATCGGCGCAACTGTGTCACAACATAAAACAATGAAAAATAAATGTTCTACCGGTCTATTCTGTAAAGATCTCACCATGAAAACTTAGTTGAAGTGAGCTGTCACTTTATCTGATGCTAGGGACTGACACTATTGACAGTTCACTTCAAGCTCACTTCACGATGAGATTTTTACCTCTACTAATGTAGTTCAACTTGGGACTTGTGGCTACAGCCATATATATAGAAATTGATTGATGGCACGATAAGGTTTGCTCATTGAAATGGCGCTATAATGCCGTGGCGGGGTACCGCTAAGTTTAAAGGAATTACTAAATAGCTTAAATAGGTAGATTGCAAACTCATAACGCTCCCAGATTTAACAATTTAACACCCAATGTGATTGATTTGCAACAAAAATTTGGTCGTATCCAAGCAAGTTGGTCGGAAATGCTAGTAAGTTAATCAGTGTTGCCGCTATTGCATTGTATGTCCCAAATATACTGATCAAAACGAATCCAAACACGACATATCTGCTATTATTTTTTCAAGAGAGTACTAGTGTGCTGGATATCCTGGATGCAGCATCTGACCAAGAATTCCATAAACTTGCATAGTTATAATATATAGCATACATGGTTATTTCAAATTTCAAGTCACACATAATGTTTGAAAGTAAAGTAAATACCCATTATGCGTCTAAGATCCCCACCGCAGCTAACAAAAAAGAGGATAACCTTGAAACGGCTGAACCAATTTTGATAAAACATGTCTAAGAACCACCGCTAGAAAACCTGATTTCAAATAAAAAAACTGCATCCAAATCGGTTCACCCGTTTAAGAGCTACGGTACTCACCACACACGTAGCGGTCAAACTTATAGCACCCCTCTTTTTTCGTCGGGGGTTAAAAATAGAATAGAGATTTTAACAGAATATATTATCAGCTGACCATCTTCTCACCATTACTTAAGACAGATTGTTGCCCATCAGCTATGCTTTTCCCAGCTCGGTTGAGGCTAAACCATTTGATTTCTACAGCCCAATTCCTGGGCTATGCCGATATTCAAAGGTTATGCCAGATGTCAGCTTTTCGCGTATCTATCCGCAATGTCTATCATGAAAATTCGTACATGAACCGCTGGATTGACAGATAAAATAATAAATGAACATCGTCACCTCATTGTATTAAGATACGATGAGGTGGTTATGTTTAAGGCGACGATACCCGACTTTTAATGATTGTAAACTGAAGATCACGTCTAAATGATTTATAAAAAAAATATTTGTTAAATTAGAGAATTTTCTTAATAACTTCAATAAATATTAATATTATCAATAAATATTTTAGATTACGTTTATATTACATAGTGTAATTAATTTGTAAAATTAAGTCTAAGGCGTATAAAAAATTGAGAACCACGCAAAAACTATCAAGCATATTTTTATGAAACCTTCACCATTTTAAAGATAATTTAATTATTTATCTTATAGTATACGTGTTTTATTAAAATACCTTTTGTTTTATGTATAATAAATTAATAATGCATCTAAATTAGGACAGCGCTTCTTGATGGTCGAATCCTATTACTGGCTGGACGTACGACACGTTACGTGAGCTCAGCACAGAACACGCAAGCTCAAGGCCATTGGCATTTATCTGCGCTTTAACTGTCGTCTCTCAGATCACCCACGGAAGGACTGCAGGAAGGACAGCTTCGCCTAGCAGATAGATAAATCTTCGCGGCTGTTATTTACCTATTTATAAGTGCTCTTGTCACGAGCTGACGAGTTCTTTAGAAGAAGGCGTGGCTGTTGTACTATTATCGTCTAGCGGACTGCAAATCTGTTTGTCACGTACTAGTAGTTATAAAAATAGATGTATATGCCGTGCCAAGAGTTTGAGGTGGCGTGATATTTCGTAGTTAATTTTAAATGATGCCAGACCATGCTCGGCAGCTCAACTAATGCATCTGGAAAGCGGAACTAATGTCACAGGACCTCCTGGACTAAAAAAACTACTACTTAGAGTCTCTTATTGAATAGTAGGCAACATCGTGGCATATCAAGACGAAAAAGGAGGGACGAAATTGACTCCTACCAAAAGGACTGGCCCAAAATTAAGGACAGATGTAAGTACACACGGGAGAGGAGGGCTTTAGCCCAACAGTGGGGCAATAATTAAAGCAAGATAGATATCTTCTCACTCCGGAGGGCCCTAAACCAAATAGGCCTTGACCAGACACTGTGCGAAGAGGTGCCAAAAATGTGTTTATAATTTCAAATGTCATGTTAGCTAATGATCAATTTCAATAGGTAGTCAATCAACCCAAAAAGAAGAAGAATTGATTGATCAAAAATCTATGACTGTTCTTATAAATAGTCAATTCCCGACGCGACGATGCATTCCTATGTTGACAATTCATGTAGGTTATTCTGCTGTTTATATGTATTCTTAACTAGCTTCTGCCCGCGGCTTCGCTCGCGTGGATGTCGGAAAACTGTAACGTATAAACCTTCCTCTTGAATTATTCTATCTATTGATGAAAACCGCATCAAAATTCGTTCAGTAGTTAGCGAACATACAGACCAGGCAGACGCGGCGAGGGACTTTGTTTTATAATATGAAGGGTCCACTGCAATAATGATGAATGTCCAAAAACATTTAATTCTTAACCAGTAATGCCATTCGGTCACTTGACTACGTAGTTAGAAATCTTGTTTACAAACTTAGCAATATCGCTTGCAGTTCCGAGATAAATATGTTTTTAATATTTTGGCTACACAGCTAGAACCACAGAACAGATAAAAAAAAGTTCATCTGTTCTGTGGCTAGAACGCTCAACGTCACCGGCGGCGTTGACGGCAATAACGATAAATGTCTTACTTAAGATTAGATTATTTTTAGTTAGTTTATAATACCCTAAGAATGATTATTTTCCAAAGATATAATATGGGATACATATGCTATACTTTAACTTTAATAAACAACATTTTACTATCTTCAGGTCTGTGTTTTTTTTACACCGTTTATAAATTTAAAAGCCAATTATCTAAAAACAAAAGACAAAGGACATTCATCATTATTGCAGTGGACCCTTCATATGTAGTGACAATTTCTTTCCGCTTGTCTCTTTAAGCTTTAAAGGCAGCTTTTAATACGAACTATTTTCCAAGAACCATGTGAGATAATAAAAAGAACCCTAACCACTTGTTTACAGTATATAACCACACCTGCCAACAGACAAGTTCCGTATATCTGGCACTGACCGATTACTACTACTAATTATAGAACGAACACGACTAACTTATTTGTACAGGTAACTAGAATAATACATTACTTGTCTACTATTCATGTGAATGATTTTTCGGGTTCCGTACCTCATATCGACGGACCTCATATAACGGAACCCTTATAGGATCACTTCGTTGTCCGTCTGTCTGTCTGTCAGTCTGTCAAGACACTTTTTGTCAGCAACGCGTGGAGGTATCAAGTTGAAATTAATACCAAATACGTAAGTCTACGGCCCCTTAGACAAATACGGCCATTTATGCGACATATTTTGATACTCGCAAATACGTCAAAACCTATAGGGTACTTCCCGTTGACCTAGAATCATGAAATTTGGAAAGAAGCAAGGTCTTGCAGCACAAGTAAAGGAAAATGTCCGAAAATCGTTCATTTGTAGTCTTATCATATATTTTTTTGCGATTACAAACTTACATTTGCAGATGGAAAATTGACAATGACGTGTCTATGTATGGGAGAACATGTTTTTCAACTACTTGTATTTAATACACACAAAAAAAGGAAAGAACATACATTAATATATATGAAATTTCAAATTAATTAATACCTACTCAAGTTAACACTAAAAATAAATATATATATATATATATATATTATGTACAAGTGTATAAAAAATCATAAAAATAAAAAGGGGAAGAGCTCATAGGGCATGAAAAACTTCGTCCCCATCGCTTTCAATGGAAAAAGTGCCCAAAAGGCTGGCAGCTTTGCCACGTTGGATGGCAATGCTGATTCTTTGGGCTAAAAATAGGCCAGCCCTCTGGTCCCGTGAAGAGTTGACCAACCGCTTGGCGATGTTCCGAAATACTCGATGAGCACTCGGACCCCAAGGCCCTAGAGTTTCAACCCCAAACGGCTCAAACATATAGCTCCCAATAAGGTTGCTATATTTGCGCCGTTTGAGGTTTTCTGCTCCTGCAGCAGCCGCCCCAGCACAACCCACCGTGCTAAATAATAAATGATTTTTATTTCTGTAAGTAGGTTTGTACAAACACTTTTACAAGTCAATATTTTTTTTTTTTTAAACTAGATGAGGTCGGCGTTTCCTATCTGACTACTCTGAGAAGAAAGGCCGAAACAAACTCAGAGGTCACAGTCTCTTATAAAGTCCAGATATAATCTTGGTCACTTCATGTGAAGACCATGTAGATTGGTGTCTGAAATGGTGAAGAAAGAAGATGGGATGGCGCGAGGGTGTCGACACAGGTTGCATCCCACACCAAAGGCCTACCCAACTTCCAACTTAACTTTCTACACTACTTGTTAAGTTTGTTTATGGGATAAATTCTTTTCAACTACGGAACCCTTCATTGTGCGTGTTCCGACAGGCATTTGGCCGGCTTTTTTTCCTCAAGAGACCATTTCAGACAATAACCTGCGGGGCATTTGCGTAACTCACTTACAGTAGGAATCGCTTTCATTTTGACAGTTCAACAACATTCATTGCGTTATTTACGTTGTTGAGCAGAAAACTTTTCGAACATATGAAGCAATGGATTAGCAATTATTCAAAATAATTCACATTGTAAACGATAGTGTGTTATGCAATTAGGGTGCTGCACCATAATTGCATAACACACTTCACAATTCGAAAGATTTTGATTGAAATTGCTAATCATATGTTATGAAAAATTCGTCAGCTCAAAAACGTAAATAAAATAACGCAATAAGTGTTGTTGAACTGTCGGAATGAAAGGCATTGCCATTGTAAGTCAATCTGCCTAGCCTTTTCTCAACTCAACTGTTGTGGTCGGCTTCCAGTCTCGCCGGATGCAGCTGAAAACCAGTATTTTACATGGAGCGGCTGCCTATCTGACCTTCACAACCCAGTTACTAGGTAACGCGATACCCCTTGGTAAGAATGGTTGTCAGGCTTTTGGTCATCAGACTACCGTAACGACTGTCATAGATCTACCTACGTGCTTAACATGCTTTCCGAGGCACGGAGAGGTCTCGATATGTAACGGATAGTCACCCACCTTCGATTGACCCGTGCGGCTGTTATTATTTAGCCATGAGCCCCTTTATTATAACAAAATCTCTGGACTTTAAAGGGCACCTTGATCTTTTTAGGTTCAAATAGATTACAGTTGACCGATGATTTTACCAACAGCACTGACAGACAGTGTTATTTTATAGGTTTAAAAACTTTTTAGCAAAAAATAAAACCGACTTCCAAAACAAAACACTACAAAGTGAAAAATAACTTTAATTTCGGTAGTCGGTGTCTTGGGTTTTGTATTTTCGTTTTTTGCCACCGACTTCCGAAATTAAAGTTATTTTTCACTTTGTAGTGTTTTGTTTTGGAAGTCGGTTTTATTTTTTGCTAAAAAGTTTTTATTTTTCACTTTTTAGTTGTGGAACCTACCCCACACTAATTTGAATACATAATTGAGCACAATAATTGTAGGTATAGCCATGTAAATAACAGTGATAGGAAGTTATTAAACACCATCACATAATCCACATAAAATAAGTGGGAAATATACGCATTATTGAAGATAACTCAAAAATTTCCCAAGCAAAGTTAATAAAATTTATATGGGACCACCTCGGAAATATACCCCATCAAACAAAAAAAGAATATTCTAAATCGGTCTATCCGTCTTTGAGTAATCGCGTAACAAACATACAAAAAAAAAAAACAAAAAAGAAATACAGACGAATTGAGAACCTCCTCCTTTTGAAAGTCGGTTAAAAAGTTTAAAGAATAGAGAAAGACCAAAGAAATTATGGAGAAATTGTTTGGAAAATAATAAGTCGGAAAGTAGGTCAAAACGGAGATGATGGCTGCTGAGAGAGATGTAGACTCACTGCACTGAAATCAAATTTAGATAATGGCGAGAGGATGATGTCTTGCGAGGTTGAGATAGATACTGAAGCCAATAATAATAATTTTACATGAACACACAATAAAGCTGTCAATAGGATGTTTAACCTGTGCGGCTGATAGCAACTTGATAGTACAGTGTAACCACAAACCTCAACCTTGCGTCATAGATTAGCTGAATACAATATCATTATAACCGTCTTTATATACCAAGACCTCTCCGTGCCTCGGAAAGCACGTGAAACCGTTGGTCCCGGCTGCCATTCTTGGATCTTTGACAGTCGTTACGGGTCATCAGAAGCCCGAAAGTCTGACAACCAGTCTTACCAAGGGGTATCGTATTACCCAGTAACTCAGTCGTGGAGGCCAGATAGGAGATAGATAGTCGCTCCACGTAAAATACTGATATTCAGCTGCATCCGGTTAGACTGGAAGCCGACCCCAACGTAGTTGGGAAAAGGCTAGGCAAATGATGTATTTGGTGTATGCATGACGCCTAATCCTTTTTGGATTATCCCAAGGTACTTTCACATCCCATCATTGACCAGAACGGCCAGAACCAAAAGCTATAATGACCGAAGCTGTGGACATTAACAGTCGAGGTGGTCCAGAAAAACAAGATCGCTCAGCGCGCTATGGAGAAATAATCAGAGTTTCTTTGAAGGATAACGATCCGGAATGAAATCCAGAAGAGGACTGAAGTTACACCGGCATAGCTTGCAGTATTAGCAAGCTAAAGTAGGCTGCTCATGTCTGCTGAACAACCGATGGCAGTTTCAGCAGTTGATTCGTGCAGTGGAGACCGCGATGCTTTAAACATAGCATGGGGTGCCCTAAGCTTGATGAATCGAGGACCTTTAAAACTTCTTAAAAGTTCTCGGACCGAATGCGGAAAGCGGAGAACCGAGTTTAGTCTTCTAACCTGACTTCCCATATTCAATACTTATGCTCTGCCCATAGTAAAAATCTTCGTTCCACTAACAATCGTTTTCTACGATGTCTTTCTCACCGCTCTGGTTTCATTCACTATTCTTTCTTTGTCCAAGCGGTCTTTCTTTAGAATGCGCTCCCTCTGAAAATCAGGACGGTAACCAATTGAGCATATACATATGTACGTAAGAAGTTGGCAGAAACATCCCAGCGCTGATTTGCTGGATTCATTTTCTCCTCTACTGATTCCTATTTCTCCTCTACCGATCGTTATTTCTCCTGACAAAATTTATTCTGATTATTATGCATCTATGCATGTATACATCGATGTATTTATTCTTGTGTTTTATTTATAGTTATTTTCGTGTTATCTATCCTTTATAACTATTGCACCTGCGATGTTTTCTCTCTGCATCACCCTAAGGTTGACTGGTAGAAAATGCCTCAGGCATTAAGTCCGCCTTAGTAGGTACGGTATTTGTTTTTTTACTTGTGCATAAAGTTTTAATAAATAAATCAGTGCAACTTGGAAAAGGCCTATATCCAACAGTGGACTGCGTTAAGCAGACTTGATTGAAAGACCAAAACAAATGCAGACCGCACACAGCACTGCAAATCTAACAACACATGAGTTATGTTTTGGTCTAAATAGATTTACTGAGCTTGAATTAGAGCTAGCAAATGCCGATGTATTAAACAACAGCATTCCCGTCTAAACTCAAATAAATTGTCTTGAGTGCGAACAAAGTTCACTGGTTTAATTTTAGATGCAATTCGAGCAAAAAACGTTACTGCTGGGGCTAGTAATAGAATCGATGGAAATAAAGATATTTATGTTATTTGATTTGACGATTGACGTGTGATTTTAAGAATGTGAGAGTGAGAGAACATTCATTCATTTGTACTTGGTCACAGCAAGTCTTGGTCTTGGTGGCAGCACTGCCAGCGCAGATGTCACTATGGCTGATTTTTTTGGAGCATATAGACATTTAGCAGAATAGAATGTGGGACATAGTTTGCGCCACAACTCCACATCCACACTCTGCTGCCGTACCGTTGAGATAGCCCCTCTTTGCGAAGTTGTAGTTGCATCTTCCAAGTTAGGAAAAGCCACATGAAAACAATTATTCTCGACTGCCGCATTATTGTACAGGTCTAATATTAATGGTTTTGTAAATGAGCTTTGTTAAAATAATTTTGGTGTACAATAAAGCATATTCTATCTAACTATTGAGAGTGGGTCCTAGGCCATGCAAAGTGATGCTAAGTTTTTGCATTCGTAAATTCTCAGCCCGGAGTACATTTGTACCCGGCTCATGGCAGTGGGCTTGCCCCCCTATTACATGGGACTAAACAGACTAAATGTGAGTGTATTATACGATCTCTACCTTCAGGAAAAACTTTGATGATATTTGTGATATTAATAGAAATAAGTAAAAAAGGCATCAGGCAGCTCAGTTATTAACCACGAAGAAAATTGGCAGTAACAGTCTCATAAACCTGGCGATTCAAGTTCCTAGGTCGGAGACCTCTTGAAGGTTTCGACATCGAAAGCTATAAATACGATCGCCCTTCTCTTTGGTGTACAATTCGACTAATTCGTGAACAAATGGCTAGATGTTGTGGCGCATCGTATCAGCCAGAGTGTCTATGCAGTGTATGCGCAGACCCGACGTAGCATACACGCATCGTCTACGTAATATACCATCGTTTCTATCCAGCGCTTACGTAATCTATACGCAGCGTCTATGCAGTTTATACGCAGCATCAAAGCCGTGAGAAGTCTCCAGTAAGGGGTCACCGAGGAAAGATGAAATGGTGAATGAAAACACATTTAATTTACAAATCCAGCATCCTAATTGACAATCACTATCGTGATGCATATTATATCTGCATACATACTAATATTATAAGCTGAAAAGTTTGTTTGTTTGTTTGGTTCGAATTGAAAAATTATTTTAGTGTTGGATAGCCCATTTATCGGCTATATAACATCACGCTACGACCAATAAGTGCCCCGTTTTTGCCACATTTTTCATTGATGCTCCCAATGAAAAATGTGGCAAAAACGGGGAAAATTTATTCATTTTGAGAGCTTCCGTTGCGTGAGCTACGTAAACGGTTAAAGTTACGCAACTATCATGTATGACGGAATTGTTCCTCTTAAAACGTTCGAGATAGCATATGTCTATCTTTTAAGGTTAGCTCACTATAACCTTTTTGTTTGCTTGAACGCGCTAATCTCTGGAACTACCAGACCGATTTCTTTTTTGCATTTGATAGCCCAATTCTTGAGGAAGGTTATTTAATATCACGATACGACCCTTAGGAGCCGAGCAAAAAGAAAAAAAAATCAGAAAGAACGCTAAGCGAAAACGAACTAATCGCGCTGGCGGGCTACGCTATGCGATGCGGTGGGGTGGGTCGTGGGAACAAGAACTTTCACGCGGACGAAGTCGCGGGCAGAAGCTAGTATTATTATAAAGTAAAGTCATTTTTCGTGTCTGTCTGTGTGACCACGTTGATGTTCTAGACTAGACAACGGAATCTGATGCGGATTTCACAATTATTTAGAGAATTTGTCCCGTAAGGTTGATTTGGATAATACAAAACCGTGTGAAGCAAGGTCGGGTCGCTAGTTAATTTATAAAAATGTCACATTGAGTGTTTTTTTTTTTTAATTTGAGATGGGTTTGCTCTTGACTATAGTCTAGGCCAGAGGTGACAGAGATAAAGTCTACGATGGAATGAAATTACCCATGGCAGAAGAAGCCTGTTTGCACTCAATGTGACGGTGCTCTATAAACTTGCAGATTACGTTCGTGTCTAAATCTAGGAATTAGGTGAAAAATTCGACCTTCAGAGCGCAGTACTAAGATTGTTACATCTGTGCTGTCTATTTTAATCCGTTCAGTGGGTAATTGGAGCATTTTTGTTGTGCGAATAGTTAAGTGTCTTTCATCATAATAGTATAATTATTTTATCTCGTGTGTTTTTATTTTAGTTTTTCAGAGACATTTTGACACATCGTTAGATCTATACAGATCTTTTTATGGGTAAGTAAGGTCATAAAAAAATGTACTATTTAAACGTTTTGAGGTGAACCCATGTTAGGTAAGGAATTCCATGCTGTAATAAATAGTATATTTATATTGTTATGTTAGAATATATTGATAATATGATTAGAATAATGTAAAAGTAATTTAAAATTAAATTTGTCTCCTATCGACCCAGGGGATGAAAAAATTGCATTGAATAAAAATATGTAGAGTGAAATTAAAATTAAAATTTGTAATTTACCTTTATAGTTTTTCATTCTGAAATCATGAAAAAAGAATCAGCTGTTTCATACAAAAGTTCAATGTACTATGAAGCAGCTGATTTTTTTTCGTGATTTCAGTGTCGGGTCTATAGTGAAAGTTTTTCATATTCACGGGTAGAACTAGAACACAGAGTGAAAATTTGCGCACTTGTTAAAAAACTTCTCCTGTATGTGTGCTGGAAACTGTAAATATTTATAAATAACTTTTTTAATTGTTTTTTTTTTAGATTTTCTGTTCGACAACTAGATGAATTACCTACTCGTAGAATCATCACTCTCTTGCTCGTATCCCAATTTATTTGGGGTCGGAGCAACATATCTGCTTCTTCCATACTTCTCTATTAGGTCCTAATTCCAGTAGTCTAGCCATATCATCATCCACACAGTCCATGCATCGTTTCTTTGGTATTTACCTATTCTTACAGAGTATATTACGCAATGTAAATTGTCTTTGGTTCCTGTCCCTGACATCAAGCAATGCACAAAATTGTCAACTTTTTATTGCTTGAATACGAGGCTTTTGGCTACTTTGTTATGTGTGTATTTTATGTAATTTCTTTGTAATGTGTGTTTTGTTTCTGCAGAATAAACAATTTTTCTTTCTTTTCTTTTTTCCTTACCCACATACATATTCAAAACTGGATGAACTAGAAGCCAGTGGCGTAATTGCGTAAAACACATACGTACAATGGCATTGCCTATCATTTTTACAGTTCAATAACTTTCTTTGCTTTGTGTACGATGGCAGCAAATCAAGCCACTACAATCTGTCAAATTTCTTTAATAGATTTTCAACTTTATCGCTAAAGCTTTAGGTTCAAAGTTGATTGGGAAAATTTTGCAGTTTTGGGTAGCTTGATGTGCTGGCGTCTGTACGTTGCGCGTTGTTGAGCAGACGATTATTTTTCGAACGTATGAAGCAATGGATTAGTAGTTTCCTTCAAAATCATTCGGATTGTGATTGAAAGTGTGTTCCGCAATTAGGGTGCAGCTCAAATTGAAAGCATTGTCATTACGAGTGTATTACACAATTAGGCTGCAGTTCAAATTGAAAGCAATGTCATTATGAGTATGCTATGCAATAATTAGGCTGCAGCGCAAATTGAAAGCATAGTCATTACGAGTGTGTTACGCAATTAGGGTGCAGCTCAAATTGAAAGCATTGTCATTACGAGTGTGTTACGCAATTAGGGTGCAGCTCAAATTGAAAGCATAGTCATTACGAGTGTGTTACGCAATTAGGGTGCAGCTCAAATTGAAAGCATTGTCATTACGAGTGTGTTACGCAATTAGGGTGCAGCTCAAATTGAAAGCATAGTCATTACGAGTGTGTTACGCAATTAGGGTGCAGCTCAAATTGAAAGCATAGTCATTACGAGTGTGTTACGCAATTAGGGTGCAGCTCAAATTGAAAGCATTGTCATTACGAGTGTATTACACAATTAGGCTGCAGTTCAAATTGAAAGCAATGTCATTATGAGTATGCTATGCAATAATTAGGCTGCAGCGCAAATTGAAAGCATAGTCATTACGAGTGTGTTACGCAATTAGGTAGCAGCTCAAATTGAAAGCATTGTCATTACGAGTGTGTTACACAATTAGCCTGCAGTTCAAATTGAAAGCATTGTCATTATGAGTATGCTACGCAATTAGGCTGCAGCTCAAATTGAAAGCATAGTCATTACGAGTGTGTTACGCAATTAGGTAGCAGCTCAAATTGAAAGCATTGTCATTACGAGTGTGTTACGCAATTAGGGTGCAGCTCAAATTGAAAGCATTGTCATTACGAGTGTATTACACAATTAGGCTGCAGTTCAAATTGAAAGCAATGTCATTATGAGTATGCTATGCAATAATTAGGCTGCAGCGCAAATTGAAAGCATAGTCATTACGAGTGTGTTACGCAATTAGGGTGCAGCTCAAATTGAAAGCATTGTCATTACGAGTGTGTTACGCAATTAGGGTGCAGCTCAAATTGAAAGCATTGTCATTACGAGTGTGTTACGCATTTAGGGTGCAGCTCAAATTGAAAGCATAGTCATTACGAGTGTGTTACGCAATTAGGGTGCAGCTCAAATTGAAAGCATTGTCATTACGAGTGTGTTACGCAATTAGGGTGCAGCTCAAATTGAAAGCATAGTCATTACGAGTGTGTTACGCAATTAGGGTGCAGCTCAAATTGAAAGCATAGTCATTACGAGTGTGTTACGCAATTAGGGTGCAGCTCAAATTGAAAGCATTGTCATTACGAGTGTATTACACAATTAGGCTGCAGTTCAAATTGAAAGCAATGTCATTATGAGTATGCTATGCAATAATTAGGCTGCAGCGCAAATTGAAAGCATAGTCATTACGAGTGTGTTACGCAATTAGGTAGCAGCTCAAATTGAAAGCATTGTCATTACGAGTGTGTTACACAATTAGCCTGCAGTTCAAATTGAAAGCATTGTCATTATGAGTATGCTACGCAATTAGGCTGCAGCTCAAATTGAAAGCATTGTCATTACGAGTGTGTTACGCAATTAGGCTGCAGCTCAAATTGAAAGCATAGTCATTACGAGTGTGTTACGCAATTAGGTAGCAGCTCAAATTGAAAGCATTGTCATTACGAGTGTGTTACGCAATTAGGGTGCAGCTCAAATTGAAAGCATAGTCATTACGAGTGTGTTACGCAATTAGGGTGCAGCTCAAATTGAAAGCATTGTCATTACGAGTGTATTACACAATTAGGCTGCAGTTCAAATTGAAAGCAATGTCATTATGAGTATGCTATGCAATAATTAGGCTGCAGCGCAAATTGAAAGCATAGTCATTACGAGTGTGTTACGCAATTAGGGTGCAGCTCAAATTGAAAGCATTGTCATTACGAGTGTGTTACGCAATTAGGGTGCAGCTCAAATTGAAAGCATTGTCATTACGAGTGTGTTACGCAATTAGGCTGCAGCTCAAATTGAAAGCATAGTCATTACGAGTGTGTTACGCAATTAGGTAGCAGCTCAAATTGAAAGCATTGTCATTACGAGTGTGTTACGCAATTAGGGTGCAGCTCAAATTGAAAGCATAGTCATTACGAGTGTGTTACGCAATTAGGGTGCAGCTCAAATTGAAAGCATTGTCATTACGAGTGTATTACACAATTAGGCTGCAGTTCAAATTGAAAGCAATGTCATTATGAGTATGCTATGCAATAATTAGGCTGCAGCGCAAATTGAAAGCATAGTCATTACGAGTGTGTTACGCAATTAGGGTGCAGCTCAAATTGAAAGCATTGTCATTACGAGTGTGTTACGCAATTAGGGTGCAGCTCAAATTGAAAGCATTGTCATTACGAGTGTGTTACGCAATTAGGGTGCAGCTCAAATTGAAAGCATTGTCATTACGAGTGTGTTACGCAATTAGGGTGCAGCTCAAATTGAAAGCATTGTCATTACGAGTGTGTTACACAATTAGGCTGCAGTTCAAATTGAAAGCAATGTCATTATGAGTATGCTATGCAATAATTAGGCTGCAGCGCAAATTGAAAGCATAGTCATTACGAGTGTGTTACGCAATTAGGGTGCAGCTCAAATTGAAAGCATTGTCATTACGAGTGTGTTACGCAATTAGGGTGCAGCTCAAATTGAAAGCATTGTCATTACGAGTGTGTTACGCAATTAGGGTGCAGCTCAAATTGAAAGCATTGTCATTACGAGTGTGTTACGCAATTAGGGTGCAGCTCAAATTGAAAGCATTGTCATTACGAGTGTGTTACGCAATTAGGGTGCAGCTCAAATTGAAAGCATTGTCATTACGAGTGTATTACACAATTAGGCTGCAGTTCAAATTGAAAGCAATGTCATTATGAGTATGCTATGCAATAATTAGGCTGCAGCGCAAATTGAAAGCATAGTCATTACGAGTGTGTTACGCAATTAGGTAGCAGCTCAAATTGAAAGCATTGTCATTACGAGTGTGTTACACAATTAGGGTGCAGCTCAAATTGAAAGCATAGTCATTACGAGTGTGTTACGCAATTAGGGTGCAGCTCAAATTGAAAGCATAGTCATTACGAGTGTGTTACGCAATTAGGGTGCAGCTCAAATTGAAAGCATTGTCATTACGAGTGTATTACACAATTAGGCTGCAGTTCAAATTGAAAGCAATGTCATTATGAGTATGCTATGCAATAATTAGGCTGCAGCGCAAATTGAAAGCATAGTCATTACGAGTGTGTTACGCAATTAGGTAGCAGCTCAAATTGAAAGCATTGTCATTACGAGTGTGTTACACAATTAGCCTGCAGTTCAAATTGAAAGCATTGTCATTATGAGTATGCTACGCAATTAGGCTGCAGCTCAAATTGAAAGCATAGTCATTACGAGTGTGTTACGCAATTAGGTAGCAGCTCAAATTGAAAGCATTGTCATTACGAGTGTGTTACGCAATTAGGGAGCAGCTCAAATTGAAAGCATTTTCATTACGAATGTGTTACGTAATTAGACTGCTGAATACCACAATTATCCCGATCACAAATTGTTGACTGCCTCGTTGGTCTAGTGGTCGCCAGCGCTACTGCTGAGCAGGGATGCTGGGTTCGATTCCCAAGTCAGCCAAACTGTTATTGGATTTTTCCGTCAGGAATTTGTCAGCAGCAGCTCGGAGTTTGAGTTTGTGCTCGGTTGATGGTAATCGCCCTCTGTTACGTAGGACTTAAACATAACTGGCGAAAAGTGGGTGTACTATTCTGCCGTCGTAAGAAAAAAGGGCACAACTAACATTTAAAAAAAAATCTACAAAAAATTGAGCAGATTAGCCCTTTTTTTTCTGATTCTAAATATGTATGTGACTCAATTTTTTTTTTTAATGTTGGTTGTGCCCTTTTTTCTTACGACGGCAGTATTGTATACACCTCTGCCCAACTCTTCGGGGATTATGTTGTGATTCCTCGTGGTCTGACTTTTAACTATATCTATTGCTTTGTTTGAAAGCTTGTCTGTTCTACGAGTACGAGTAGATTTTTGAGATTTTATTTATTTGATTTACACGGCTTAAGATACCAATTACATAAATCAAAGTAGGTATATATAATAAGTACCAACATAAAACATAAACTAATAACTTCTCACAAAAATGTAGGCATATAACCATTAACACAACTGTCATTAATAGAATTAGTAGATTTCCTGATAAATTACATATCCCACACCAACGTACCAAAATGTATAGTATAAATTCGTACTGTATAGCTATTCGAATATATAATAAATTACCAAATGGCTTAAAATGCCTTAATTTAAGCACGTTTAAGAGCAAGCTTTTTGATTTATTACTGATTGAATGCTATTACTCAACAAACGAGTTCCTGACTAACAAAGAATGACCAGAAATGGTAGAATGTATGAGACCATGACAATCGCAACACCTTATTGTACTATATTCTTACAAATAAACTGTTCTTTCTTTCTTTCTTTCTTACATTGGCGAATTTATTAGTGAACAGATCGAAGTCCGGGTTGGCTTCCACGAGCTCATTTAGTGCGATCAACACGCGCGGTACAGGAGACGCATCACGGGCTGCAGTCCAACACGAAGGTTATTCGGTGAGTAGACTCGAATCCGCTCATTATGGATATCAGGAGCCAGATACCCTTTGAGCATAGATGAACAGTGAGCTCAATTTGAAAGCATTCTCATGACGGTAGAGCTACGCAATTAGACTGCTAAATTCCACAATTTTCCCGATTATATTATTATGAATGACAATATCATTTAATGTCACTGAATTTTCTTTGGCGTCCACATTCTAGAAGTCTAAGGTGAAAGTTGACGCATAGAAATGCTGATAAGGACTAAATGCAGATAATAATAGCTATCTGTTGCGCTGATTATGATGGAGAGGCGTGTAAACAGTGCGTTGTAAACGTCCTTGAGAAAGATCATGGCCGTCAAGTTTGTTATGAAGCTCCGAGATTAATAGCAGAATAGCAAAATATTTTATTTTTGTAACTCGACTAAGATTAGTTATTGATTAGTTGCAGTTTGTGGTTTGGAAGCTAGTCTATACAAACAATCATCATAATATCATAATCAGCCTATAAAGTTCCCACAGCTGGGACACAGCCTCCTCTCTGTGAGAGGGAGTGGGCTGTAATCCACCACGAGGGCCCAGTGCGGGTTGGTAGATGTCACATGTCTTCGAATTTTTGGTTCTAGAACTTTTGGTTCCTCACGAAGTTTTCCTTCACCGTTTTGAGAGCAGTGGTGATGAAATAATTTACACAATGTAAAGCGCCTGTCTGGGTTCGAACCTACGTCCTACAACTCGTAAGTCGCTGCCGTTACCACTAGGCCACCACTGCTCCGGCGGGATCTCATGGCGACATGGAGAGTGCGACTGTCGCAACCCAGTGCTGGGCACGCCACAATTGCGGCGATAAGTCCCCTCTTTGAGGAGTGGTTGGAGAGGCGTCACGGCATCCTCACCTTCCGCCTGACGCAGGTCCTCACCGGACACGGTTGCTTCGGGAGGTTCCTGTTCCGGATAAGGCGGGAGGAAACGCCCGGGTGTTACCATTGTGTGGATCGCCCGGAGGACACGGTGGAGCATACGGTGGAGGTCTGCCCGGCTTGGGCAGAGCACCGCCGCGTCCTCGCGGAGGCGATCGGCGGCGGCGATCTCTCGCGTCCGGCCCTGGTACAGGCCATGGTACGGAGCGAGAGTGCATGGGAAGCCGTCACCTCCTTCTGCGAAGCAGTAATGCTCGCGAAGGAGGAGGCTGAACGCGTGAGGGAGAGGCAATCTTTGCGCCCTCACGCCCCTAGTCGCCGCAGGAGACGCCCTGGGCGTCGGGAATCGATAGCCGATTCCCGGCCACCGTAGGCGCGGGCTTGCGGATGGCGAGCAATGGGTAGCTCGCCGTCCGGTAAGGACCAGGCCCGGGTCGACGACGCGTTGTGTTCCACGCGCGCCTCAAAGAGATGTCAGCACTAGCTGAAGGGGTCCGCTAAGGCCGATGCCCGCCAGGGTTGCGGGTTGTTCGAAAGAGTTACCGTGGCCCTGGCACAGGCAACTGAAGGAACACGGGTGGGTTTTAGTCAGTAGAAGTCTGACACGCCCTCCCGCTCCGCCCAGAGCGGGAGAAGTTATTTGATGATTTCCCACCCAAAAAAAAAAAAAAAAAGGCCACCACTGCTCTCACATACATACTCGTACATACATACAAACATCATAAAGAGCTATAATTTTGTGAGTTTGTATGGTAGGGACTGCTGATCGATTCCGGAAATTCTTTCACTTCATACGATATCCTACTAATAATATAAATGTGAAAGTTTGTAGTCCAGTCAATAGATTTTTTGTATTAATTGCTTTATGTATGGTTCCATAGGTATGTCTGTGTTCCATTACACCTCAGTCTGTATCAACCCCACCAGGAAGTGCAGGCGTTATGATAGGTAAGGTTAGGTATGCAGTTTCCATGGTCAAGTCTTGAATGATTACTACAAGGTGTTACTACGAAACGCTCGTGTAGATTTTATGACCTATTCTTTAATTTTATAGGTTTCAGTGTTACAAACGTCATTAGACTTTACTTTATTGTGTTGCTAAGGTAGCACGTAACAAACATCACGCTTGTATTCCTCGAAGGGTTAGGAAGAGGCGTCCACCACCACCCATTCCACCATGTCACCCATTTCGCCATGTAATAGGGGGCGAGTCTATTGCCATCAAACGGGCACAAATTATTATTTTTTTTTTTGGTTCTTTATGATTCTTTTCATTTAGGTAAGAGAGGTTAAGAAACCTTACACACGGATCGGGATAAATATATAAAGCGAAATTTAGATAGAAAAGGTGGACGATAGTGTTAAAGAAGTCAGGAACTTTCGGGTGATGCGACACGTGTTAAGGATTGTGGCTTTTTAGCATGTAAAGTGTGTGAGTAGTCATCTGTAGGGTGTGAAGACTTTGTGTGAGAGATGTTGGTATAACACCAGTAAATGAAAGAATAATTATTTATTTTATTTTATTTGGGAAACATACAGATACAATATAATAAGGAGATAGTACAAAATAGCAATACCTACATAATCCAAAACAGTTTCCACACATTATATTAATACAATTTTGAAAGTTACGCCGGACACTATTAAAAGAAAATATATATTATATTTAAATGGTTCAACAACGAAAAGAACAGCAATATTTAAGAGGCAAATCATATTTTTAGGTTTCCGTAACTCAAAAGGAAAAAAACGGATCCCTTATAGGATCACTCGTATGTCTGTCTGTCTGTCACAGCCATTTTGCTCCGAATCTAACATACCGATCTATCATAATCGCAATGATTGTGATAGCAATTAAGGTGCAGAACTGCAGATGTGTAGTAGGGCACGTGACGTTCTGTACTTATCCGAAGGGAAAACGTCATGAATTTATTTATGCAGCTATTATTTATACGACAAATAATGTATGCAAATAGCTATATTGATTAGTAAATAATTAAATATTGAAACGCACTGTAACATATCCGCATCGCAATTAAGTAAGAGCGTAGATAAGCTATCTGCGCCGAGTTATCAATTGAGACAGCATGATCCATAATATTTATTTATTGAATAAAAACAATAACATACATTTGACCTAGCCTTTTTTACAATGTTGGGGTCAGATTTTCAATTAAAATTACACACTAATTGAATTCTAGTAGAACAATATCTTGTTTTTTCAAATTGTTCTACCAGAATGACGTCGTCTCACCGTCGCGTCGCGCCTGCCTGAGGGAGCCTTAAGGCGACGATAAACGACTTTTAATGTTTTTAAACTGAAGATCACGTCTAAACGAGTAGTGTTAATGATTTTTGTAAATTCGTTTTTTTTTTTTTGTATGTATATTACGCGATTACTCAAAAGACAGCGGCACCGATTTGGAAATTTCTATTTTTGTTTGAAAGTGTATACTTTCTAGTTGATCCCATTGTCATCAAGTCAGGATCTGATGATGGGGTCCTAGAGAAATCGACGGAAATCTTCAAATATTATAGGCATAAAAAATACACAAATCGCTATAGGTGCCTATAGCGACTTGTGTATTTTTTATAGTAACTCGTGCATTTGCTCTTGAAAAGCACCGTTTGGTGAAGTGGAACTGATGATGAAGATCGCAGATGGCCACAGGAACTACTCCATAATAAGTATTTCACGTGATGCGATTCGATTAGGTACTTTAATAATGGTTGCTAAGCAATTTATGCTTGTCGCAATGCAATAAGTGGAGCTGATGGTAACTTCACCATCAGCTCCAGTTCTCCTGGTACTTTCCAGGAGAACTCCTCAATAATAAAATTAACGTCCCTGCTTCGGGAAAAGTAATATTTTGTAAAAGGTGATGAGCAGTTGACATTAGGCTATTATAACTTACCTAGATAAATTACAGATTGACTCACTAAAAAGTGCAAAATAAAAAAGTTTTTTCAAAAAAAAAAACAACCTACTTCCACAAAAAAATTAAAAAGATATAAATAATTTTATTTTCGGAAGTTGGTGGAGAAAATCTAAAATACAGATCCAAAGTGACCGATTTCCGAAATTTAAGTTATTTTTCCCTTTGTAGTGTTTTTGTGGAAATTGGTTGTTTTTTTTTTTTGGAAAAAGATTTTTATAACACTCAAAATAACAATTGCTATAGTTCATCAACACAAAAACAACGAAAACTAATCTAGAAAATTCGAAATTCAAACGGAGTCGATATTTGATTCCACGGTGATATATATTATCTACTATAAAAACAAATGAGTTCGCTTTCGAATTGTGCGCAGTCACTTGAATGAGGTTTAAAGTGAACTTTACAAAATAGCACATCGATTACACGTATAATCTTTTGCGGATACAGGATAAAGTCAGTAAATGAATTAAATTCAAGTTCAATTAAATATTTTTCAAGCAAATAGTAAGTCATACAAGATCGCTATTTTAAGGTCAAAAGACAGGATAACGGCACTTCTACATAATCTACGAGTTGTAATCTTGTATGGTATGATACAAATTTGTATGTAGACACAACAGCTTCGTTTAAGCCCTCTGTTCGTTGTATTATAATCTTATCTCTTCATAAAGGCGATTCATTTTTAAAATTAGTTTGAAGGATCATTCGGATTGCAAATTTAAAATATGTTAATAATAAACACACGTTATTCCCCGCAGCCTAATTCATCATGAATTAGGCTGCGGGGAATTAGCCAGACTGCCAGGTGGTAGTAGGGGTGACTGGTTAAAGTAGGTACACCAGACGTAATTCAAATCATTAATTTTGACGCTCGTGTAGGCTATTTCTTCGTATCATCATCTACCGAACCTTTTCTCAACTACGTTGAGGTCGGCTTCCAGTCTATCCGGATTTTTTTATTTTGTTTTATTTGAGATGGGTTTGCTCTTGACAGAGACAAAGTCGACGATAGAGCGAGCTTACCCAGAAGAAGCCTGTTCACTCACACTTTGAAGAGATTAGTGTTGTATGCGTTCAGAAACACAGACGCAGGTAGAGAGTTCCACTCTTTTGCTGTGCGCATTATAAATGATATTTGGAAACGCTTAGTGTGAATTGGTGGAATAGCAACGAGGTAGGGATGGTAACTTGCAGTGCGTCTAGATGTCCGATGGTAGAAGGGAGCCGGCTGAATGCGGTCGTAGAGTTCTTGAGCACACTCACTGAAGTACAATCTGTAGAAGACCGACAAGCAGGTAACCTTGCGGCGATGAGCCAAGCTATGAAGCTTGGCATCCACCAGTAATACGTCGCCAAAAAGCTTTTTAGCTCTGCGTTTCACCGAGTCAAGCGCGGCAAGTTGGTATTCATGCAGCTGATGACCAGTATTTTACATGGAGCGACTGCCTATCTGACCTCCACAACCTAATTGGGTACTGGGTAATACGACACTCCTCGGTAAGACTGGTTGCCAAACTCATTTGCAATCGATAATACCAATTCTTCAGAAACATTAAAGCGATTGACATAGCAATTGTTTTACGGAGAAATAAGGGGTTTAACTACCACATATGCATAATGCGACGTTGTCCGGAGAATTTTGTAAACATTACTACGAAATTCCAACATTCAATCTTGAAACCAATATGTAGTCGTAATGCAAACACATTAGGTACATCATCTATAACTATAAACAGATATGACTCACCCATCAGCTCCAACGTACGTCTCCTTAGCAGTAACACCATTAAAATGCACTCTGTTTTCCACTTCGCCATCAATAAGAAAATCAGTCATAACAAAATTCACTATTTGTTTATTCAAATGCCTTCTCAAATATTTAATGTCACTCATTTTACTTTTTTCTGTCCCATTATAATGTCTATGCCTAAGATGGCTGCCGTCAAAACTTTGAATTTTGAAATTAGAATCCAATTCTGTAACTTCACTTTCGCGCTCACAGTTCGTGGTGCCCAGTAAAAAAAGAACGAGCATTGGTGTTTTGAACATTCTGCCCCACGATATAAGTTTCGCTATGCTTGACTTTTTCTTCGCTTTTGGCGATTTTAACTCCATTTTTAACCTGGAACAAGAGAAACACATTTTAAGTGCTAAGCAATGACGTGTGCATCATTGGTACTAAGGCCATCATTCAGCAAGTGACACATTTTTATATTGTAAATCCACAGCGACAGTACCATTCAATAGGCTTATTCTGGAACTGGATTCTAAATCTCGATTGGAATTGACAGCTTTCGTTCTATCCAATTTCAACTCAAGTTAGCATCGCATCACGCATGAGAAGAATACTTAAAGATTTTGAGAAAAAAAACAATTACGTTATTTCAATTCAACGTTGTATTTGCTTTACCTCAAGCTCGCGGTACGATATCGTACCGCTCACCGCGCGCGTACCGTCAAGCACTGCTGGTACGATACATGCAGTACCACCCGTTTGCACAGCAAAACCACTATTATTACACCTAGAATAATATCCTTTGGGGGCAGTTTCACTCTATGGTCAGATAGGTATTAAGGGAAAACGTCAGGGTAGAACCGCGAAATTCAAATTTTCTTATGTTTTTTTGCAAGTCAGTATTTGGTTGTATATTGATCAAAATATGATTCGCGATCGTATCAAGTATGTATTTACAGAAATATAATTATCAGAATCAAAATAACGTACAATCTAATACTGACTTGCAAATTGCAAAAAACGTAAGATTTGAATTTCGCGGACTACCCCGGCGCTTCCTTAAAGAGGAAGCGTCAGGGTAGACCGCGAAATTCAAATTTTCTTACGTTTTTTGCAATTTGCAAGTCAGTATTAAGTTGTATGTTAAATAAAGTATGATTTGCTGCCGTAACAAATATGTATTTACAAAATTATATACAATAGAATCAGTAATAGAACTCCTTAAGTTAGTATAATCCTAAAATGTTAAGATTTCATGAAATAGCAATTTTTTAGGATTACCTGGTCTTAAAGAGTTGTATTGATCACTTTAATGATTCTAATTATGTAAATAGATACTTGTTACGACCGCAAATTTTAATCTGATCAACGTACAATATAATACCGACTTGCAAATTTCAAAAAAACGTAAGAAAATTTGAATTTCGCGGGCTAATCTGACGCTTCCTTAACGTCAGAAGTAACTGGAGCTAATAAATAATACCTTTGCCTCTACAAATTGCACCTTTTTTTTTTTTTTTTTATTTGTGATGGGTTTGCTCTTGACTCTAGTCTAGGTCAGAGGTGACAGAGACAAAGTCGACGATGGAGTGAGCTTACCCAGAAGAAGCCTGTTCACTCTCACTTTGAAGAGATTAGGGTTGTATACGTTCGGAAACACAGACGCAGGTAGCGAGTTCCACTCTTTTGCTGTGCGCATTATAAAAGACATTTGGAAGCGCTTAGTGCGAATTGGTGGAATAGCAACCAGGTAGGGATGGTAACTGGCAGTGCGTCTAGATGTCCGGTGGTAGAAGGGGGCCGGTGGAATGAGGTCGTGGAGTTCTCGGGCACACTCTCCGAAGTACAATCTGTAGAAGACCGACAAGCAGGCAACCTTGCGGCGATGAGCCAAGCTATGAAGCTTGGCATCCACCAGTTTTACGTCGCCAATGAGCCTCTTAGCTCTGCGTTCCACCGAGTCAAGCGCGGCTAGTTGGTACTTAGCTGATCCATCCCAAAGGTGACTGTAATACTCCATGCAGGATCGGACTTGCGCTACCTAATCGATTTTTTCAACAAGAATGCCTGACTTGTCATCACATTGACACCGTTTAATATGTATTACACATGTTTAATGATTCTGTGTAAAATAAAACGGCTGTTTATGTATGCTGAATATGGTAGAAATATGAGAAGCTGTGGTATTCTTAGAAAAGATCTTTGGATCTGATAGCATCAGCCTCACGGTAAGATTATTTTTTGCTAGACTTGTCAAGTTTCAGTTGCATGTATTTATTTTAAGAACAAACCATGATGTTTTGAACTCTATGACTTTAATATTTTGAGATTTAGGTGGCCTTGTAATTTGTAAAGCATGAAATTGAGGACCTCTTGCTTGAAGTACACATAACTGCTTCCACCCGCGTGGTATGTTGATTAAAAAAAAAAAAACGGCCAGGTGCGTGTCGGACTACGCACAATGAAGTATAAGTTTTCCTGTAATCTATAGGTATTGAACTATTTACAATTTTTTTTTTTTAATTTTTTGCTCAGTACTTTCGGAGATAAGGGGGCGGGCGGAATGGTAAATTTTCGTATATTTTCTTAAATAACTTTTTTTTTTAATTGCAATATTTGAGACCCTCACAGTAAGCGCTTTCATTTGATATGTCACACAGTACAGTTTGCAAAACTTTTTTTTTAATTTTCTTATTTGTCCCCGCAAAATTGACCCCCATATTCAAAATTCATTTATTTACACGTCCATGTTTGGGTCACAGAAATACATAAGTTTACCAAATTTCTACTTAATCGGTCCATTAGATTCGGAGCAAATTGGCTGTGACAGCCGCACAGACAGACAGACAGACACACGAGTGATCCTATAAGGGTTCCGTTTTTCCTTATGAGATACGGAACCCTAAAAAGTAACATATGTCCTTCCCCAGGTTTCAAAGTATCCCCATACCAAATTTCATCAAAATCAGTCCAGCCGTTTAACCGTGAAAGCGTTACAAACAAACAAACTCACATTCGCATTTATAACATTAGGTAGGATTTTGTACCTCTAAAATAAAATGTCATGAATAGTAGTAGTAGTCAAGAGGAAAGGAAATTTATCTTTATAGTTTTTCACTTGTAATAACTACGAGGATCGACTTTCTTATCATTAAATAGTTTAGCCCTAATTAGGTAGCTAGGTACCTAACTATTAGTTTTTCATATATAATTTATTAGTACAATTAGGTATCCACCCAAATTATTATAACTAGGTACACCATGAAGACTTCTTCATTATCAACAAATTAGTCATACGCGTCTTTGATAAGAGGGGCCATCGTCATCATCATCATCTGCCGAGCCTTTTCCCAACTATGTTGGGGTCGGCTTCCAGTCGAATCGGATGCAGCTGAATACCAGTATTTTACATGAAGCGACTGCCTATCTGACCTCCACAACCTAGTTACTGGGTAATACGATACCCCTTGGTAAGACTGGTTGTCAGACATTCGGGCCTCTGACGACCCGTAACGACTGTCAAAGATCCACGAATGACAACCGGGACCAACGGCTTAACGTGCTTTCCGCCTCGGAAAGCACGTTAAGCCGTTGGGAGAGTCTTGGTATGTAAAGATGGTCACCCATCCACGGACCAACCCCGGCAAGCTTAGCTTATCCTGATGTATCGATCCGTGCAGCTGTTATTACTTAGCCACGAGCTCCATAAGAGGGCCCATCAATCAAGATAAAAAGACGTCACAGGTAACAATGAAAAACTGTGAACATGCGTAAACAAATAAAGTCTAGAAGATACACGATGGAACGTTGAACGTTGTCGTACTGTAATTATTAGAATTACAATACAAGAATGAAGTGCATCTTTTAAAAAGAAACCAGGCCGTTTAAAAGCGTATGTCACACGGACACGTTCAATCGTTCATGGCCGTGTCGTTGACATAATTTGCCTTATAGACTTTGGATTTTACTTTTACACCTACCGTTTCCGAGTAAAATCGCGCATTTGTGGAGGACAACACTTTTTTTTAACGTAACGATTTTAGGTCAAATTGCGTATTTTTTAAAATTTTAGGTGAAAGCTAAAAGACCTTAAGCCACATTTTATAAATTATTCAGTAGAGCTCATTAAAGATATCTATAGGTACCGAAATTAGATATTAAAATCGACCGTGTATAAAAAGTAAATAGTGTATCTTTGTAGAAAAAAATATGATTATGAAGGTTTATTAATATTGTGATATTTTTTTGACAAATATTGTTCCTTAATGCTGTAAAAATAAAAATGGACTTAAGGTCCTTTAGCTTTCACTTACAGAAATAATTCCCGAAAGACTATCACGTGAGTAATTACTTAACCAATCACATGTATATTATCTTTTAAGAGGATTGTGAAGTGCCGATACGCGGCGCGATTTTTAGAGGCAATTGCCTACATTTCACACAATTATTTACATAAATATTGTTTCGGGCGATAACGTTTTTACTCCCCTAAACCTTCACGAAATGAGACAATTTTAATCTCATTTCATTCAGTACACTTTAATCTAGGTCTGTACGTTTTTCATTTTTAGTAATTCAATTTAATTTAATTTAATTAAAAAAAATTAAAAACGCTCGAGGATGTTTTTATGTCAAAAATATAGATATTTAGATGCTAATAACTTATATTGTATACAATATTTCTTTATAATAAAAACGTACGGACCTAGGTTTTCATTATACCAACAACATTTCCAAAAATTATGAAAATTAAACTATGTTTACGGGGAGAAAAACGTTATCTCTTTTTGTATGAAAATTTACAGCTTCACAATCCATTCGAAAGACTTTAGGTTTTAACTGTACGTCACTTTTCAATGAAATTTTACTTACTACTAACCTACGTATATTATAAATACATGATTAAATAATGACACTGATTTAAAATAAGTAGTATTGTAGTTTTGTTAAGTTAAAAATCACTGCATATGTATTAACAAGTTCGGCAGTAAAAACTGAGCAGTAAACTTAATCAAAAGGAGGAGTCGACTGCCTCAGACACCATGGACTATCCTGCAGCAAGAGCGCTGGTCGGATGGCACGGCACGCCAGCATTAACGACATCATCCGTCGGGCTCTTGTCACCGCCGGGGTGCCAGCAGTTTTAGAACCCAATGGCTAGGCACGCGACGGTGGGAAGAGGCCAGACGGAATGACC
Source organism: Dicycla oo (assembly GCA_948252095.1). Lineage (NCBI taxonomy): Eukaryota > Metazoa > Arthropoda > Insecta > Lepidoptera > Noctuidae > Dicycla > Dicycla oo. The sequence continues at coordinate 15,527,379 of OX411734.1, forward strand.
ATAATGCCTTGGAAGTTGGGTAGGCCTTTGGTGTGGGATGCAACCTGTGTCGACACCCTCGCGCCATCCCATCTTCTTAGCACGGCGGGTTGTGCTGGGGCGGCTGCTGCAGGAGCAGAAAACCTCAAACGGCGCAAATATAGCAACCTTATTGGGAACTATTTTTGAGCCGTTTGGGGTTGAAACTCTAGGGCCTTGGGGTCCGAGTGCTCATCGAGTATTTCGGAACATCGCCAAGCGGTTGGTCAACTCTTCACGGGACCAGAGGGCTGGCCTACTTTTAGCCCAAAGAATCAGCATTGCCATCCAACGTGGCAGTGCTGCCAGCCTTTTGAGTACTTTTTCCTTTGACAGCGATGCGGACGAATTTTTTGATGCCCTATAAGCTCTTCACATTTGTTCAATAAAAATGAGTGACAAATATTTAAATGGGTAATTAAATAAATAATTGAGCAGTAAAGTGACTACTTAGAACAAGCGTTCGATGGCCGCTGCTACGGCCCCGCTCGCTTCGCTCGCTCGGCTCGCGCGCTGTTTGTAACAGTTCTAACCTAACCTAACCCATTTAGTCGGAGTGTGCTTATAGTTACTGCGACCAATTTGGCTCGCGCGTTGTTGTTAACAGTTCCATCCAAGCTGACCGAACTATTTATCTAACCACTCATTTCAACATTTTTGCTGCCCAATTATTGCCCCTTCATTTACTACATTACTTGAGTATTTTTGTATTGACATTGTAGGATGAAATATCCGATCAATTTTCTTTATTACTGTTCAATTTTTACTGTCATTTTTATTTTTTTTTCCATCAGGTTAAGCTACGCTTGCCAGGGTTGGTCTGTGGATGGGTGACCATCTTTTCATACCGAGACTCCTCCGTGCCTCGGAAAGCACGTTAAGCCGTTGGTCCCGGCTGTCATTCATGGATCTTTGACAGTCGTTACGGGTCGTCAGAAGCCCGAAAGTCTGACAACCAGTCTTACCAAGGTATATCGTATTACCCAGTAACTGGGTCAGATAGGCAGTCGCTCCATGTAAAATACTGGTATTCAGCTGCATCCGGTTAGACTGGGAGCCGACCTCAACAAAGTTGGAAAAGACTAGGCAGATTGATTGAAATTTTTACTGTCACTCTAGGTAATTTTCCAAACGCAGAAAAATTAAATTACTGCCTGTTTATTTTTTCAACATCATATCCTCCCTAATGTTTAAATAACAGTTCTTCCTATTTAATTTTTTTATGTCGTTATTATACCTACTATTACGATTGACTGCAGCAGTCCTATTCTGTAAAATTCACTTCGAATCTCACTCAAGGTACCGCTCACAATTCCAAAGTGAACTCATTCAGACATCGTTCGAATTTCAAAGTGATTTTTAGGGTACCGTACCTCAAAAAGAAAAAAAACGGAACCCATATAGGATTACTCGTGTGCCCGTCTATCTATCACAGCCAATTTTCTCCGAATCTAGTGGACCGATTAGATTGAAATTTGCTACACATATGAATTTCTATCACCCAAACACGGAGGACGTGTAAAGTAAATAAATGAATTTTGAATATGAGGGTCTCTTTTGGGGCAAATAAGAAAATTTTAAAATGTTTTGCAAACGGTACCGTGATATCAAACGAAAGGGCTTACTGTGACAGTTTCAAATATATTTATTTTATAATTTTATAATAAATTGTTTTAAAGTTATTTAAGAAAATAGATAGAAATAGAAGAAAAATGACAAGCGACATCGCAGCAGGCCCAGACGTAGATGGCGGGATGACCTGGACTCCTTCAACAAGAACTGGTCCTTAGTAGCTCTAGACAGAGAAAAGTGGAATGAGAGAAGGGAGGCATTTGCCCTATAGTGGTATATCACTGGTTTTTAATAATAATTATAAGAAAATAGACGAAAATTTACCATACCCCCTTATCACCGAAACTACTGAGCCTAAAATCTTGAAAACAAAATACAAAAAATTGTTCTATCCCTATAAATAACAGAAAAAATTATAAGAAGTCTATGGTCTTAAAATAACATGGTAGGTAAATCTCTCAATATTGTGCGTACAAACTTACATTTGCAGTTGGAATGTTCTTGGGATAAATTCATCCCAACTACGGAACCCTTCATTGTGCGTAAGCCAACACGCACTTGGCCGGTTTTTTTTTTAGAATATTTTTTTTTACCGCAGTCTACCAACCAGAATCAATTAATTTATAACGTCGCGTTCGTCTGCCCTATTTTTTACTACAACACGGTAAGGTTAAAATACAAACGCATTATTTAAATTGAATGAATATTCATTATTATGTCATTGTAGCCTTGAGGAATGCGTGTGTCGGTGCATGCAGCTTTACTTAAACAATTCAATTTCGTGATTAGAATTTAGCGGAATGGTTTAAAGGACGCCCTTTCACATTGAGATCTCATGCCGTCATCGCCGTTCAATTTGTAATGGTTCATATGACACTTGGACACATCGCCCCTTTAATCAAAATCCGAAGTAACTCAAAATTTCTATTTTGTGGGAAAACACATTAAAAGTTTGACATTGTCTACCTTAATGGCTTCAATTTATCACAAAAAAATAAAGAAATCTCTGTCATTTTCGTCGTTATCGAGTCGGATGTTGGACTGAACGATTCTCCGTGCGAAATTAATTCAGTTTAAATAGTAAAAACTCGAAATATCTAATTTTTTTGTTATTTCGTTTTTGATTAAAGGGGCGACATTATAGTTGCTAGAAAGACCGACGACGGTGCCAACGGCCTTAACAACGAGGCTGGGGCAAAATTGATGGGAAAGGCGGAAAAGCCGGTGTTGTAGCGCAACTAGGAACAGCACACATCCACCCACACCCCACCAAACCCTAATTGCGTAACACACTTTCAATCGGAATCGGTTTAATTTTGACAGTTCAACAACATTCATTGTTTTATTTACGGTGTTGAGAAGACAAATTTTTCAAACATATGAAGCAATGGATTAGCAATTTGCTTGAAAATAATTCAGACTCCGATTGATAGTGTGTTACGCAATTACCACAGATTAGTGGTTACACTTTGATCTTGTGCTGGCCTAGTGTAGTAGGTACGGCGTTTCAATTGAATAAAGGGCCAGCTTATACTGATTTTTTTTTTAACATGCGGCTTACTGTAGGTACAGTAAGCCGCATGTTAAAAAAAAAATATCTAGCAGTGGAATGCAATAGACGGAGTTGATTGTAGTATTTTTTTTTAACCGACTTCCAAAAGGAGGAGGTTCTCAATTCGGATGCTTATATTTTTCTAAATATATCGACTGTCCCTATTAACAATGTCGGATATACATTTTTACCAATATTCACTTTTTTACATAAATCGAATTACAATTAAAAAAAATTCTTCACTGTCAAAAAATACTTTGAACTGGCCAGCTCAAAGTTTGCCCTAACGATAAAAAGGAATCTTTATGATATTAACAATGTCAGTTCTGTGAAAAAGACCACTGTTCAGTAGGGACTAAACAGTAGTCTCCCTGCAGAACCGACACGACATTGTTAATAAGGACGGTCGATATGTTCGGGTATAACTCCGTCATATATACATGGATTTGCAAAATTCGTTTTTGGTTTGAAAGGTGGTCACATTGCCACCAAGTCAGAATCTGATGAAAATCGAGGGAACCCCTAAAATTTTATAGGCACACCTATTAATAGCGATTTGGGTATTTTTTATAGTAACTTGTGCATTTGCTCTCGGAAAGCATCCTTTGATGAAGTGGAACTGATGATGAAGAGCACAGATGGCATCGGAACTACTCAATTATACCTAACTACTAACTATTTCACGGGTTGCGATTCGATTGCTTTAATATGATTGTTAAGCAATTTATGCTCGTCACAATGCATATGGTAATGGTGACTTCACCATCAGCTCCAGTTCTTCTGGTTGCATCGGGAAAAGCAGTATTTTGTACAAGGTGATTAGCATTTGGCATTAGGTATTAACTTAGATAACTTACAAACTGAAAAAGTGAAAAACAAAAACTTAAAAAAAAATACAACCGACTTCCAGAAAAAAGAAGGAAAAAATAACTTTCATTTCGGAAGTCGGTGGCAAAAAAACTAAAATACAGATCCAAAGACAGCGACTACCGCAATTAATAATAATAATAATATCCCAGGACATTGTTCACACACGGTCATCTGATCCCAAACTAAGCAGAGCTTGTACTATGGAAACCAGATAACTGATATACTACATACACTACTTTTTTTTTGTAAATACATACTTATATAGATAATTACACCCAGACTCAGGACAAACAGACATGTTCATGCACACAAATGTTTGTCCTGGATGCGAATCCAACCCACGACCAGCGTCATGACAGCGCCAACTGGCCTGCCAGTTGCCTTTGCCTCTAAACAAGTAGCCATTTTAAATCACACCTATATTTTATTACCCCATTCGAAATTCAAACTAAGTGGTATCTTAACCAAAGTAAAGTTATTTTTCACTTTGTAGTGTTTTATTTGAAAGTCGGTTTTTTTATGAGCCTTGGCGTAACATAAATCGAAAATTCGTTTTTCGAACTAATTCAACGTTGTATTTTACAATAAATAAATTAAAATTAGTCATCATAAAATGAACATCATGAACATACTTGCACTGCTTACCAAAATGACACACCAACACATATTTCTTTGCGTTTAATTAGTAAATCGGTCAGCTAATCGGAACACGGCCGCCGTATTGTTAGCTTCGTTACAAAACGTTCAGTGGTCATTTGAATTAAATTGCCAAACCAGTAGTGAACTATTGTCTGGTCATAATGATATTTTATATTATGTGACTATCCATCGCCATCCTACTTTGTTTTATCCACCAACCCACACCATGGGCTCGCGTGCTTGTTTATGACCCACTCCCTCGCAGAGAGGAGGCCCGTGTCCCAGCAGCGAGAACGTCATAAGCTGATTATGCTAAAATATGCTAAGTATATGCGGATAGTTTTATCTAAAAGTTACTTTTTTTGTAAATTAATTAAAAAAAAAAAATTGAATTGGCAAAAAAAACACTTCAAAGTAGAAAATAACTTTAATTTTGGAAGTCGGTGTCTTTAGTTTTTTGCCACCGACTCCGAAATGAAAGTTATTTGTCACTTTGTAGTGTTTTTATTTTTTTGGAAGGAGGTTGTTTTTTCTTTTAAGTTATTATTTTTCACTTTTTAGGTGGTTTGTAATTTATCTAAGTTACAATAGCCTAATGTCAACTGCTCATCACCTTAAACAAAATATTGCTTTTCCCGATGCAGGGACGTTAATTGTTGAGGAGTTCTAGTAAGAACCAGGAGGACTGGAGCTTTGAAAGTAATCGAATCGCCACCCGTGAAATACTTTTTTATTATTTTTTTTATTTTATTTAAGATGTATTTGCTCTTGACTCTAGTCTAGGTCGGAGGCGACAGAGACAGATTCGACGATTTAGTGAGCTTACCCAGACGAAGCCTGTTCACTCTCACTTTGAAGAGATTAGTGTTGTATGCACTCGGAAACACAGACGCAGGTAGTGAAATTAATTGAACTTATGTAAAATTGAGTAGTTCCGATGGCCATCTGTGGTCTTCATCATCAGTTCGATTTCACCAAATGGTGCTATCCGAGAGCAAATGTTCGAATTACTATAAAAAATACCCAAATCGCTATAGGTGTGCTTGTAATATTAGAGGGTTTCCCTTCATGACTTGGGAGCAATGGAACCACCTCCAGAGCGTACTCTTTCAAACAAAATAAGAATTTAGCAAATCCGTCTATATATGAAAGTGATATGCCCGAACATACATAAAAAAATACTCGAATTTGCTAACCTGCTCCTTTTTGTAAGTCGTTTAAAAAACATGCATTCGCGGCGCCTGCTTCGCACTGTTTCGGCTAACCTTAACACGCTTACAATCACAATCTGAGAGTTTGAAGAATATTCCATTGCTTCATAGGTTTGAACAATTCGTTTGCTCAACAACGTAGGTAGATAGCGATAAAGAAAAGAAAAGTATGTTTATTTATCACAGAAACACGTGTACAAAAATATAATTAACTCGAGTTTAACAAAAAGAAAAATAAAACACACAAATCACGAGCATAAACGTGCCTGAACTGTCAACATGAAATTCATTGCGATCAAATGTCATTTTATGTGTGTTTCGCAATTGGGTGAATATTTGACCTTTTAACCGCCGTCATTACCTTCCGCCAAAAGTTGATGAAGGAGAATATCGTTAATGAAATATTTCATCAATTCCCAGAATCTGCTTAAGGACCAGAATCAGGAATTGCTGAAATATTTCATTAAATATATTCTCCTTCATCAACTTTTGGCGGAAGGTAATGACGGGCGGTTAAAAGGTCAAATATTCACCCAATTACCTCGCGGGCCTAGATCTCCGAGTCATGTAAAGTTTTGTTAGGATATCATTACATACATGGGACTTAGAAGAAATGAAAATTGTGTTTAGCATCTAAGTGCTGAACATTTTCATTCCTTGACTTCCACCCACTTTTCGTCAGTTAATTCTTAGGGGTTAATTTTTCCTTGCACCTAATTATCATCCCAGCCTAGCCATTTCCCAACTATGTTGGTGACGGCTTCCAGTCTAACCGGATGCAGCTGAATACCAGTATTTTACATGGAGCGACTGCCTATCTGACCTCCACAACCCAGTTACTGGGTAATACGAACTGACGGTTTCCACTCAGTAATAAGCAAAAAAGTTGCTTCACTGATGCATCGAATGCGAGTCAGTAACAATAGTATCTTGAAATCAGTGACGGAGAGTCCTTACTCCCCTATTCTGAGGCATTTTATGGAGAGGTTGGTCAACAAGGTAGCTGATCTCTTGCTTGATCGTACTCTGAGCAACCTGCCTCGGACTTTCGTTATGAGTTGCCGGTGTTGTTTATATGTGTTTGTATTACGAGTACGAACATTAGTTATAAGGTATTTTCATTTCATTAACAAGATGGATTACATTGTTATAAATAAATATAAAAAAAAATTGACATTGAAAAGTTTAAATGAAAATTACGATTCGAAAGGATATGAAACGAATGTTTTTTGAAAATTGCTAAAGATTTTCGCTCCTTTAACCGAAGGAAGGAGTACTTGTTCCCACATAGACAAGATATTAAGGTTAAAATCTAGAACTTCCCTACTTTATCAATCCTAAATAACTATCTACATAAAATCACTCACGAGGGTTGATTTTTCCCGGGCTCTCCACCTCTCAGTAAAGCCTATCGAGTGGACGTGCGGCACTGACATTCCGATAATACATCCAAGGGCTTATTGATGAGCCTGATTAAATTAAAACAATATGGACGATCTACGAGTAATTTAAAATATGGGAAAACGAATTGCGTTTGATGATTTTGTGTTGTTTAGGTCGATAACTGTTTCTATGCAAGATTTTTGACTTAAACGAGTATTAATTATATTTTGTAACTCCACACTAATAAAGTCGGTGTCTTCGAATTTGTATTTTCGTTTTTTGCCAGCGATTTCCGAAATTAAAGTTACGTTTCACTTTGTAGGGTTTTTTTGGAAGTCTGTTGTGTTTTTTAATAAACAGGTCTTTGTTTATTTTTCGCATTTTAATGGTCGTACCTACAGCCCACACAAATTCGAATACCACTGCTTGCTATGTAAATAACAGGGACATGAAGTTTTATAACTTCATCAACATACACAAAGTGGATTTAATATATTATGTATTATTGAAGCTAACTCAATATCAATCTGCCTAGCGTTTTCCCAACTATGTTGGGGTCGGCTTCCAGTCTAACCAGATGCAGCTGAATACCAGTATTTTACATGGAGCGACTGCCTATCTGACCTCCACAACCCAGTTATTGGGTAATACGATACCCCTTGATAAGACTGGTTGTCAGACTTTCGGGCTTCTGACGACCCGTAACGACTGCCAAAGTTCCACGAATGACAGCCGGGAACGTGCTTTAACGTGCTTTCCGAGGCACGGAGGAGTCTCGGTATGTACAGATGGTCACCCATTTACAGACTAACCCCGGCAAGCGTAGCTTAACCTGATGAATCGACCCTTGCGGCTGTTATTATTTAGCCACGAGCTCCTCGATTGAAGCTAAGCTAATTATTAAAGCTAACTCAAAAACTTAATACAATTCATACGGGACCACCGCGCGAGGTTACTATATCCATTTACCAAATGAGAACAGAATTTTCAAAATCGGTCCATAACAATAACTGATGAAAATATCGATGAACAGGAAAGAAGATAGGCATGAAAGAATATTTACTTAAAAAAAAGTAAAAGCCAACTTCAAAAACCTAAAACTGATAAAATAACTTTAAAAAACTTAGCAGCTTCTGAAGTCGGTGCCAAGCTAAGGTGCATTGACATTGAAGAATTGAAGACTTTATGAAAGTTATTTTATTCGTTTTACGTTTTTGAAGTCGGTTTTTACTTTTTTAAGTAAATTTATTTTTCCATTTTTAGTTGAATATACAATTACATAAGCCCAAGACGAACGAAAAGAAGAATCATCAAAATCCGCTTAGAAATGCCGGAGATACAGTACATTTATGTACATAAGTTTAATTACCTAATGTATTATATAGTAAAACCTTCCTGAAAGTATGTAGATCACGCTAGAGAAAGATTCATCAAAAACGCTTAATTAGTTTTTGAGCAAAATCTCGGACATACAAAATTAGATACGTACATACATACAGGTCGAATAGAGAACCTCCTTTTTTGAAGTCGGTTAAAAATGTTTTTTATTTTCCTTTTTTTCTTTAATTTTGAAGTAAGGGCTGTGTTCACCAACATTCAAACCACCGGTTAGGCATTTAAACAGTTGGTTTGTGTCAAATTTCCTAAGGAAAGAACTGATTAAATATTTAAACAGCTGTTTTAAAAGTTGGTGAACACAGCCCTAAATCGTCTTATGTCAAACTAAGATTTAGCCTTAAAAAGATATCAACGAACCGGTTTTAATTTAAATCATTCTCATAAATAATTTTCGAATGACCTAATAATTTATTACAACACGTTTTTTTTTTAATTTATTCAAATTAATTACCATATAGCTTGCCTTGTCACTTTAATTTATAACTTTTGCGAAGAATATTTTTTTATTCTTTTAAAACTTATTCTTAACTAAAAAGGTAGCAAAAAAGTTAAAACTTAAGACGCCCGCGGAGCATGCGTAGTTCATACAAACGAAATACCAAAATAATTTGAAAATCAAACATATTCTAAAGGTAGTGTGTATTTATTCCGATTGGATTATAGAACATCTAGGTTTCCAAATATATATTAAATAAGAAGATTGATTTAAACAGGAAATATGAAAAAAATAAGTTTTCTATAGGAATTTTAAATTTCTCATATCTCGTCTTCAAATCAGTGTCCTATCAAAATATATGTTTGGGAACCTAGATATTCTGTAATCCAAACGGAATAAATACACACGATTGGAGATTTAATTAGCCTAACCAACAACCAAACAATCCAACCAACCTTCAATTAACCTACAAAACAATTTTAATAATCTATACTTTTTTTTTCTTTTAGCTTCGCACGGTTTCTGCATTTAGCCAATGACATGCTAATCCATACTTATCAAACAGCAGATATACAACCACAGATATAGTAGACAACGCATAGACTGATTCAAAAAAGGAACGTAATTTGGAAAATATTATCCATGAGCTCGAACGCTAGGGGACTACAGGATCTAAACATCATTTTTACAACTGTTATTTAATTAAACATTAGCGAGGTTATTATGTTCAATTGAAAAATTTAACTTCTTTTATATATTTTTTTTTTTATTTAAGGCAGTCATAGCATTTTCGGCGGTTGTTAAATTAGTGTGAGTAAAACATAATAATAACCCCCACCGCTGTATCTCTACGTTGACGTCGTGGTGGGGCTTGCGTGCTCCAAACTTTAGGTCTGTGCAGGTAGAGTTTGCCGGAACGGGTCTAGGATGAGGAGCCAGACCAAGAGAGATACAAAAACCCGCAGGGCAGCATGTGGCGAGCTGATGGGCAGTAGCGACCCCATGGACCCTATCTCCCGGGAGAAATCTTGTCCTCATCTCTGGCTTGCCTTTATTGGCCGGCTGGAGTGAACACTGACGAGGAACAGAGCTCCCACCTCTTTCTTGCCTTTATTGGCCGGCTTGAGTGGAGATTCGCAAGAGCAAACGTGCTCGGAGGAAGGAAGTATTCCAGTAAGATGCTGGTAGGGATCTTGACCGTACTTCCGGGATTGTCCTGATAGCCGTGGAATACCTCTCCACTCCTCAAGCACCTCAGGAAGTGTTGCCCCCCTTGTCGCTACGTCACTATGTGCTAGCGGCCGTCTCCGGGGGCCCATTATTGAGTGTGCAAGTCACCCCCTGCCATTTTATCCGTGTATAATACGAGTATATAACATTGGTCAGGCAGGGGACATAGTTCTTCCATAGTTCAAGTTACCCAATCCACTTTAGCCACCCAAACCCATAGCCCAATATGTTTTGTTTCCACGTACAACAATAGTCCTGTACCAACCGGGGGTTGGGTGCACTTGCATAGTGCATACAGGGATAATCAAACCTCGGTTGGTGCCTCCTCATCATTTAAAATTATCTAAGGGGCCTCTGCGAGTTGGCTTCGGCTCCTCGTACGCCTTCGAAAGGTCCGGGACCCCAGTGTCCCGAGAAATATCAAATAATAATAATAATAATAATATTCCACAACTATCACACAACGCCGTCTAGCCTCAAGCTAAGCAGAGCTTGTGTTATGAGTACTAGACAACTGATAAACATACTTATATATTTCTAAATACATACATATATAGATAAATTACACCCAGACACAGAACAAATGATCATGCTCATCACACAAACATTTATCCTGGGTGGGAATCGAACCCACGACCTCCGGCATAGCAGTCAGGGCCACTAACCACTAGACCAACAGGCCAGTCAAAACAGTAAAAACAAACAACATAAACAGTAGTTAAAGAGAAAATAGATCGGTTATTTCATCCTACAATGTCAATACGAAAAATACTCAAGTAGTGTAATAAATGAATATGTCCGTATGGATTGAGGAGCCACTTCTGATTTTAAAAGGAAACTCACCCCTTTTTTTTCGTAGGAAATCAAATAAGTTTATAGGCCAAATTCTCAAATTTGTAGTAAAATATATCAAAAGTTATATTAATGTAAAAGTAGCTCCTCAATCTAAACATTTAAATTGAGGAGCCACCTGGAACACGGAAAGTATTCAATGAATATTTCTGAAAATGTTGTATCATTTAGTAATAGGTAATGTGTATAGTGCCTATTAAAAATCTGAGTCCAGTACTGTTAATATTCAAGAATATACAGTACTTTTAATGTGGCTCCTCAATCTATACATAATAGCATGAATTTCCATGAAAGTAATTGGTCAATTTATATTCCACTCAAAAAACTTGTAGTAGTAAGTGTGTTCGAATTTGTAGCATAAGGACAAAGTAGTAAAACTGAGTGAATTTAGTTAATGAACGCATTTAATTTGGCTCCTCAATCCTGACGTTACTGTGAGATTACAACGTTACTGTACCTACCTGAGATCACAACGAAATCAAAAACCAGAGAGTATAAATGTCTACTAAATAATAATGTAGTACATATCAACATTGTATATATTCGGTATCTGAAAAACAAATTACTTTTCGATATTCCTTAAGAATTCGCTATTAAGGGTGACCATGTTATATGAATGAAACCACGATGACTAGTTTTTCAAATTTATTTTTTAAACAAATCAATAATATTGAAATATGGGTGTGTAGAGAGATTCCTTTTATGTTTTAGGTACTATTTAGTAGTCAATTTCGACATAAGTTAAAGAATGAATTAATATTACTTGGTCGGTGCTTTTACGAATTTTACAGTGAGAATCATAGTCGTCGAACAAAACATGTCATCCTTCCTTGGGTAGTGACATTAAAAAAACCGGTCAAGAGCGAGTTGGACTCGCGCACCGAGGGTTCCATACCATCATATATAAAAAAACTACTCAACCCCTGGCTGAATTCTTGAGTGTTCATTAATACTCATCCTGTATAAACAGACTATCGTCCATAAAAGCAGCTGAACGCGTTCTATCAGTACAGTAGTATTTATTTATTATAGTATTTTTATATTATATTAATTATTAATTTAGTAACCGGGAGCCTATTAGTATTAGTATTTATTTATTTCGCAGTATATGGTACATTGAGATCTTACATTAAAGATTGTTTTCACACATACTACCATTGCTGGTGTAGAAATATTAAATAATAAGCTAGGCATGCAAATAAGAACTAGGTACATTATAACAATATTATCTATAGTTATGAAATCATAATTTTAATGGCAAATTAATAGACTTGATAAGATTAATTAAAAATGTATTATTTATAATATCAAAATATTAATAGTTAAATCAAAAATATAAATCGTAATGTCAAAGAATAAATCATAATATCAAAATAAAAATTAAAATGTCCAAGAATTCATAATAATGTCAAAATAGTGTGGCTGAGCTGGCATGGAGACACACGAACAATTAGTCGCTAATTATTCGAAATTTGTCGACAAATATCAGAATTTGTCGGTCACTGGTTCAAAAGTTATAAGCGTTTCTAGGTGGCTAAGCTGGAAAGCGTCTCCCCAGTTTGGCCACATTTATATCTCAAAAACTAGGGCATCTAGCGAAGATCTGTTTTCTCACAAATTTATTCGCTAATTCTTATTCGGAATCAGTCACCAAATATCAGAATCTGTCGGTCATTGGTTCAAAAGTTATAAGCGTTTCTAGGTGGCCGACCTGGGGAGAATCTGCGCAGCTTGCCCACATTTATATCTCAAAAACTAGGGCACCTAGCGAAGATCTGTTTTCTCACAAATTTAGTCGCTAATTATTATTCCGAATCAGTCACCAAATATCAGAATCTGTCGGTCATTGGTTCAAAAGTTATAAGCGTTTCTAGGTGGCCGACCTGGGGAGAATCTGCGCAGCTTGCCCACATTTATATCTCAAAAACTAGGGCACCTAGCGAAGATCTGTTTTCTCACAAATTTAGTCGCTAATTATTATTCGGAATCAGTCACCAAATATCAGAATCTGTCGGTCATTGGTTCAAAAGTTATAAGCGTTTCTAGGTGGCCGACCTGGGGAGAATCTCCGCAGCTTGCCCACATTTATATCTCAAAATCTAGGGCACCTAGCAAAGACCTGTTTTTCAGAAATATTCATTGAATACTTTCCGTGTTCCGGGTGGCTCCTCAAGTCAAATGTTTAGATTGAGGAGCCCCTTTTACATTGATATAATTTTGGATATATTTTACTACAAATTTTAGAATTTGGCCTACAAATTTATTTGCTTTCCTACTAAATAAGGGGGTGAGTTTCCTTTTAAAATCTGAAGTGGCTCCTCAATCCATACGGACATAAATGAATGGCCAGTAAAAATGTTGGAATGGGCAGTTAGATAAATAATACGGCAGTTCATAGGTTAGGTTGGAACGGTGACCAACCACGTGCGAGCCGAATTGGTCGCAGTAACTAACGATGTCCAACCGCGAGCGAGCTGAGCGAGCGAAGCGAGCGATGCTGCGGCTGCGGCCGGCGAGCGCTACTTCCAAGTTAGATTTCTTACCGACTAATTCCGATTACGCCACCAGCTGGCACTGCATTACTGAGCTAGGGACGTGGAGACTAAACCGATCGCGAGGGCGGCTGTCCCCCCACATCACAAGTACCTACAAAATTCTAGAATATTATCGGAAACAATTAACTTGAAAAGGGAAATGTATAGAGTTTTGTAGTGTCTCATTACTTTTGTGCCAAACCAATAAAAAACAATTATTTCCCGACTAAAAAAAAAAAAAACACCACTGCCCGGGCAAAAAACGAATCAAAAAGTAGAGAACAAGTTTTATAGGACTGACTAAACAGATAAAAAAAATCGTCATTGCAGTCGGGGGACCTCATAATTTAAGTGTTCCACAGAACGGTCCCCCGACAACAATGATAATTTTATTTATCTGTTTAGTCAGTCCTTTACAACATGTTTTCTACTTTTTGATTCGTTTTTTGGCAGGGCAGTGGTGTTTTTTTTTTTTATTATTTATTTTTATTTTATAGTTTTTAGTGACAATTTAGACTTTCACAGTCTTACTAAAGTCTGATTAAATCATTTGCAGTCAATGATGAAATGCTTGTTTTGCATGTACACCCTACGTAAAATGTATGCCAGTAAATTATATAGTTTTTTTGGAATGTGCTCATCAAGGCCTTCAATTGTAATATTTGAAGGATTTATTTTCACATTCATATTGATTTAAAGAAAACGTATAGCCAGTGGCACTCGGGATGATGTAAGGATTCTAACGATACCAAACCCGTTCAACAAACATACCAAATCCGTTCGGGCATTTAAAAGTTATGGTGGAATAAAGAAACTCACATACATGAACCCTAAAACATTACACTCCTTTTTTGGGCAGTCGTGTAATAATAAATCATGTCACTGCGTATGTTTATTGAGAAAGGCGAAGGCAAGCGAGGTGCACTGTGGCGGCCTCTTACTTAAATGATTGAAGAAGTTAAACATGTTTTTTATGAATGAAAATACAAATTGAAGTCACGTTGGTCTCTTTTAGTTTTAATAAGATTTGATATCCCGTATTGGATAGAACTGTATAAAAATAATAGTTTATACCGTGATTCAAATATCTGGCTAATAATGACGCTTTACTTTGTGTAAATTATTTCATCACTACTGCTCTCAAAACGGTGAAGGAAATCATCGTGAGGAAATCGGCATGGTCTAGAACAGGAGTCACCGGCGGACTGCGGTCCGGATCCGGAGCGCCGACCTATTTTGTGCGGACCTTAAGTAAGCAGTAAAATTTATAAGTAAAACTTATTCTAAAAATTTTTAGTAATTTAATTTAGCCCGCGCTTTGTCTTTTCTGCCGTCGACACTTGCACCAACTTTACTCCAGACTTCAGACAGATGAGAAAATATGTAAATTTTCCCATTAATTAGGTACTTACTTTGCTATTTTTGTTCATTACATTATTACTTAATAAAAAAAAACCTTGATTGGCCAGTAATCGTCTACCAAACGGACATCTACAGCCATATTATTTTTAAAAACGGATTCTAACGAAACTAATTGGTGATCCCCGGTCTAGAACCAAAAATCCAAAAAGACATGTGACATATTTTTTTTATACTTGAGATGGGTTTGCTCTTGACTCTAGTCTAGGTCAGAGGTGACAGAGACAAAGTCGACGATGTAGTGAGCTTACCCAGGAGAAGCCTGTTCACTCTCACTTTGAAGAGATTAGGGTTGTATGCGTTCGGAAATACAGACGCAGGTAGCGAGTTCCACTCTTTTGCTGTGCGCATTATAAAAGACATTTGGAAGCGCTTAGTGCGAATTGGTGGAATAGCAACTAGGTAGGGATGGTAACTGGCAGTGCGTCTAGATGTCCGATGGTAGAAGGGGGCCGGTGGAATGAGGTCGTGCAGTTCTCGGGCACACTCTCCGAAGTACAATCTGTAGAAGACCGACAAGCAGGCAACCTTGCGGCAATGAGCCAAGCTATGAAGCTTGGCATCCACCAGTTTTACGTCGCCAATGAGCCTCTTAGCTCTGCGTTCCACCGAGTCAAGCGCGGCTAGTTGGTACTTAGCTGATACATATACCAACGCGCGTTTGGCCCGCGTGGTAAATTATAGCCCACTCCGTCTCGACGAGAGGAGGCCTTGTGCCTCAGCAGTGGTGCCTCAACATTATAGGCAGATTATGTAATAAAGTACTGGGGTGGCTGTCCAGGGTGCGCCATTTGTGGAGGCTTTTTTAACGCACTCCATCAATAATGCAGCGGGTATCGACACACGTTGCGTCCCACACTAAAGGTCTACCTTCAATGGAAATAAAGATATGCCCTACGGTCTCTTGCCATCGTCGCGTGCCAAGCCATTGGGTTCTAATATAGCTGGAACGCCGACGGTGACAAGGGCACGTCGGATGAAGTCGTTAATGTTCGCGTGCCGCGCTAAGCGACCCGCACTTCGGCTGCAAGACAGGCCGTGGTGTCCGAGGCTGTTGACAACTTCACCACAGTGACAGCGATGAGGAGAACAACAGGGAGCTCCTAGTCGCAGACAAGCGGCGAAGCGGAAAGTAGTGTCGTCGAACCAAGTGCCTATGTTCGACGATGGTAGTGCATGGAGCCACAAACCCAATTCCGACTTACCCACAGCCAGTAGGCGCGCACGCTCCGCAGTAGTAGCAGACGTGTCAAGTAAATGTCACGTTCTGTACTACTCTGCAGAGCGGCTCATCCCACCGTCTCTGGGAAGATGGATTGTCGGGTAGGTCAGAATACGGGCAAGCGAGTCTCCAGGCGGTGAAACAAGGCACATCAAAATTAACCAGTGTGGAGGCTAGGATTTTCCTGATTAATTTCTCAGTGCCGTGGACCGAGGATATGAAAGCCGGTATACTAATACTAGAAATTTTGCGGATTTGACTAAAATATTCAGGAACAAACATAAAAATATACATACGTAGTAATGAACACCTCTTCTTACCTCTTCTTTTTTTAAGTCGAACAAATGATTCACTTAGAATTGTGTGCCTTGACTGAGGTTTGAAGTAAACTTTACAGAATAGTACTGCAGTGATCAAAAACTGAAAAAGTCAAAGGTTAGCTAGAGATCGACAGTGTTTTTCTACACTGAATGTTAGCGTTGACGTCAGAGATTAAACAAATAAGAATTCTCATTCAATACGATTGGAGACTCCGATATACAGCTGTGCGATATTTTTTTTTTATCTTAAATAATTAAACATTATAATAACATAAACGTATTACATAGTATAATATCTTATTTATCAGTACAAGTAATTTGTTTAAATGTTTCGGTAGATAGTGAAAAACTAATTGAGCATTTGCAGTTATAAATATTTTTTAATCACAACACTTTTTTTTTGCCTTTTTTGCAAGGTTACTTTAAAGAACGTAGTGATGTAGTTTTAAAAACAGATGGTTTCTATTGATTTTCACTAGATACATATAAAACAAAGTCCCCCGCCGCGTCTGTCTGTCTGTCTGTATGTTCGCGATGATCTCAAAAACTACTGAAAGAGTGATTCAAGAGGAAGGTTTAAATACGTATAGGTTTACGACATCCACGCGGGCGAAGAGGCGGGCAAAACTAGTAGCTATTAAAATTAAAATAGAAACCAAATAATAATCAATAAATGATTTAGGTTTTGACTTGTGACAAATATCGAAGGAGGAATCCATTACATACCGAGTCTCCTCCGTGCCTCGGAAAGCACGTTAAGCCGTTGGTCCCGGCTGTTATTCATAGATCTTTGACAATCGTTACGGGTAGTCAGAAGCCCGAAAGTCTGACATCCAGTCTTTCCAACCAAGGGCTATTGTGTTACCCAATAACTGGATTGTGTAGGTCAGATAGGCCGCCAGGGTTGCGGGTTTTTCGAAAGAGTTACCGTGGCCTAGGCACAGGCAAGTGAAAGAACACGGGTGGGTTTTAGTTAGTAGAAGTCTGAGACGCCCTCCCGCTCCACCCAGAGCGGGAGAAGTTATTTGATGATTTCGCATCCAAAAAAAAGGCTATCGCTCCATATAAAATAATAGTATTCATGCATCCGGTTTGACTGGAAGCCAACTCTAACATAGCTGATGAAGGGCGGGCGTTTTGGGGGACTGTGGTTTGGGGGAATTTTGACGTTCGCGAAAAGTGCTGATTCTCAGCCTGTTTTGATGGGAGAAGGTTACGCAGATGCCGAAGATGGAAGGTAGAAGTTTGCGTGTGTGTAGTGAGACCTCGGTGATTGCAATAAGAGTTGTTTGACAGGGGAAGATAAAACTCTCAGAAAAATGGCCGTCTTTGACATTCTCCTGATCATAAACGAAATGCATTAGAAGCATCTTAGTGCTGTGCACGTTTGTTCTAAATATGCATTACGAGTAGTTTTCCTACACAGCAAATTTTTATTTTATTTTATTAGGATCTCCAACAAATAATATACCTTACATGCTTTATTATAAAGGACATGAACAGAAATCTGTGTCCCCTCAATTTTAGGAGACCATATCATGCAATGGAGAACAAACCAACAGTATGGGATACCTGTTAGAAAATTTTGATTTAAATGGAAAAAGCACTTAAAGTTAAAGTTAAGATATATTATATTACATGTTTTGACATATCTCGCAACCCGGGGGTCTCGGACCTTTGGAAGGCGTACGAGGGGCTGAAGCCAACTCGCAGAGGCCACTTAAACAATTTTAAATGATGAGGAGGCACCAACCGACGATTATCCCTATATGCACAATGCAAGTGCTCCCAAGGATAATCCCCGGTTGGTGCAGGACTATTACAGAACGTGGAAGCAAAACATATTGGGCTATGGGTTTGGGTGGCTGAAGTGGATTGGGTTACTTGAACTATGGAAGAACTATGTCCCCTGCCTGACCAATGTTATATGTATAATTTTATTATACACGGATAAAATGGCAGGGGGTGACTTGCACACTCAATCATTGATATATTATTATTATTAAAGTTTGAAAACTGACAATTTGAACTTAAATTGAATAAATATTAAAAAAAAAAAAACAAAGAAAACATAGTAGAAAAAAATTATGCTTACAGACTAAAAATAATAGCAAACAATAGGCAGGTAGTTCAACACTTATCATTTAATTGAGTACGGATTAGTGACTTACATTTACCCAGACTATTAGAAAATATTAGGTTGGGGAAAAAGTCTTTTCGCATTATAGTATGTATGAACTTGTAATAAAATCTCTTTGGCTATACTATTTGTATCTGGCTGGTTTTGGTATCATTGAAAGTTTAAATTTTAAAGAACATAATTCCAAATTCAAATTAGGAAAATGTGTGATTTTCATTTGTTTTTCGTACCGTCAAGATGAGTGAATCTAATGAAGAAATTCGATACATTTTAAAATTTTACTACAAAAAAGGTAAAAATGCAACGCAAGCCGCGAAAAAAAATTGCGATGTTTATGGACCTAGTGTAGTGTCTGTGAGAGCAGCACAAATTTGGTTTAAGCGTTTTCAATCTGGAAATTTTGATGTCAAAGATGCACGTCGCTCTGGTCGCCCTATTACGTCGTCGTCATCGTTAATCGTTTTGTTATATCTGTGGAGGCTTGTTATGGCAACCTGATAATGTGTTGTTCTTATTTGTAATTAGTCTGTAAGCCTTCTTAAAAGTAATAAAAAAAATATCTGAAAGTGGCGTTACTAAAATACCTAAGCATATTTTATTTTTATAATTTTTTCATATTTATCTTTCAGTACTTAACAAATTTTTGTAAGTCATGGCTTTTTTACAAAGCTACGCATTTATGGATCTACTGATATATTTATTAAATTATTATTTTAATAATAATCTACGTCTACGGTAAGTACCTTTTTATACCAGAAGGATCATTCTAGATTTTTTTTTTCACCCAAAAGCCTAAGTTTTTATCCATTTATTGTTATTGATATCTAAAAAAACAATTATAGCATGGAAGCCCGTAAATAGACCTAATGACTTTACAAACAAAATAGAAAAAAAAAACAACTTGACTCGTGTGAATGTTTCAACGATAATGACCTTAGCAGGAAGAATTAGTAAGTAACCTACTGGGCTAATTTTGATAAATAGACTAATACCTACATCGGCAGACTTTCTGTTTAGTATTGTAGGTATTATTTTTAATATTCATGAAAAATAAAATTTATATCTGTAAGTAATTTTATTTTGTTATTTTTGGGAGAAATACAAATTATTTTTTATTCGTTGCTTTCAGTGAAATACTATTAAGTAGGCATTATTTTATAATAAATACTTCCATTTAAATTTCACTTTTACAGAAATAATTATTACCTATCAACATAATAATTAAAATAAAAGCGCCCATTTCATTACATATTTCCTTGTAAAATAACCGGTCGGTAGCTCGGTACAACGTAAGTAACCTCCGCCAATAATGTCGAACTCCAAATTCCTGTTTCCTTGCTCGTACGACTTTTTAATTAAAACAATAAGACTTACCTGTCCACTGTTACATAACATCCATTTACGATCACTAAATCCAAACTTAAAAAAAAAAATCACAAATAAATATCACTGACACAACAGAAATGTTTCAAATACTAACTTTCGTCCGTTCTCAGTTCAAAAAATGGGAACTTTCATTCAGTAATTCGATATTTAAAGTTTTCGAAAGTAGTTTAGCGTAATTTTGGCGGGAGCGGGTTGCGGTGTGGTATGTGCGCTCGTGTTCGCCGGCCGGCACTTCGTCCGATACTGGCTGCTTGCTGGGCATGGATGGATTGCTACGCGACCGGTGCCAATCTGCCAACGTGTTGGAGCCGCGCGATCGTACGATATTGAAGTGAATCGGAAATTGATACGTCACAGTGCATTTAGTTAAGGTGTTGTTTTTAACTTCAGGGAATGAGTCTGCGGATTGCTAAGCTCTTAGTTGCAGTTCCTGATTGGGCCATTCGCCATTTAGGCCATCTCTACTAAAAATGCACCAGAGTTACTGGGGACTTTAGACAATTTTGAAATTAGTGAATAGAGGAATCTCGCGCTGTTGTACCATAAGCACTTTATACGTTTGCTTTGGTAGTTTTTGAGTTAGCTTCAATAATAATTTTAAGAAGAAGTTATAAAAATACCAGGCAAATAGACAGGAATTTTCCTAGTGGTAACAAAAAGAAACCTTTTTTCCAAAAAAAAAGACAACTGACTTCCATAAAAGAATACTACAAAATGAACCAGACATCGGATGTCAGTTGCTTTTTTTATAAAAAAAAAAAATGTTTTTCTTACATAAATGTATGAAAAAATATTATCAGATAAATTACGCGCAATACGTCCAAAGTAGGTATTATGAAATTATTGTAACATTTTGTAACCTTACTTCACTTAATGGGCTATATTAGAGAAGATTAAAAGTCCCCCAAAGGGCAATGGAGAGGGCTATGCTTGGAGTTTCCCTACCTGATCGAATCATAAATGAAGAGATCCGCAGTAGAACCAAGGTAATTGACATAGCCCGAAGAATTGCCAAACTTAAGTCGCAGTGAGCAGGACACATTGCTCGCAGAACAGATGGCCGTTAGGGCTGGATGGTTATGGAGTGGGGACCACGTACCGGTAGACCTAACGTTGGAAGGCCTCCCACAAGTGAAGGCCGCAGGAGTCCGCTGGATGCAGGAAGCACAGAACCGGTCGAAGTGGCGGTGCTTGGGGGAGGACTACGTCCAGCAGTTGACGTCCTTCTGCTGAAATGATGAGGATGATGATGTCTTTATTTACAAAGTTAATCTCTCAATTCCATTTTTTCTTACCTTATGATATCCAAGCGATGATATGGTCAACAATTGTGCACTACGTTTTAACCTATTTACTCATGACTTGAAGAGTCTCAGGACTAAATGAAAACACAGATTTTTGTTTGCTAACTGGGGCTGCTCTTGACCTCGATCACACCTGATGGAAAACGAGCGTGCCTAGAAGAGGCCTGTTCACTCGTGAATTGAAGGCAGACGCGCTATACAATGTGGAATAACAGAGACGCTGACAGAGAGTTCCACACTTTGGCTGTGCTCATAATAAATGTGTTGGAAATGCGCTGAGTACCTACCTACGAGTGGGGGAAATAAATAATTGATCTAGTTTCTAAATAATTGTTCACTCTACGAGTACGTACTATATGAACATTGAACCCAAAACTTCTTGGTATGTCGACGTTTGCAATCACCGTCAGCATTGCAACTGTCAGCATTTTCATTTTTTTGTTATCTGTGATATTTTTCACATCTAGTTGAATTTTGAATGAAATATTTTCGTGTGCAGAACTTTGACCTACGCACTGGCGTACATCCAAATCATTTTAGAATTATTTGAATAAGTCGACAACGATTTCAATCATGATATTCATCCGATTTTCTTGAAATTGTTATATATTTTTGTACTTATGTGTGCATATATTTTAAGGTTATTTCATTTAAAATGAATTCAAAATATATATGACTTAGAAGATAACTCAGTAAACTTCATAGATTTTTCTTTACCTATT
This sequence comes from Dicycla oo, assembly GCA_948252095.1. Classification (NCBI taxonomy): domain Eukaryota; kingdom Metazoa; phylum Arthropoda; class Insecta; order Lepidoptera; family Noctuidae; genus Dicycla; species Dicycla oo. The sequence goes on from OX411734.1 coordinate 15,549,587, forward strand.
GACTTTTGCTCATATTTCCCTTTTTTAAATTCTAAGAATATCTTTGATTAATAAACATGAAAGTGATACATTACCTACTTTACATTCACGACACGCGACGAATATTTTTTGCCATGCATGCGTATGCGCCGATTGACGTAAGTAAAGTCTCAAGTGTAGCTTAACTGATTGTTGAAAAATTATTTACCTACACAGTAGTATTACACTGACGAATTCAGCAGTCCTATTCTGTAAAGTTCCCTTCAAATCTCACTCAAGTGACCGCAACAATTCGAAACCGAACTCATTTGTTTTAAAAGTATAAATCATAGCAAATTTATTTTTAAAAACCAATGAGGCCGATTTTTTATCAGCACTGTCGCTTAAATCAGTTACTGAACGGGCTCATGACAATTTTTAACATTCGAAATTCTTAAAAATCGTTTTCAATGCACCTGTTGTAAAGCTCAGTCCAGTGGCTTTAGAGGACCCATATGGCCATCGAAACCATAATAATACAACCTAAACGCACCTGTTTCCCTTGAAAATAATAATAAGTCCCAACAACCGCGGGCATTGCTATCATCATTCTCTCCATATACGTGGACGTCGTTTATGTGGGGTCGGTGCAACATGTCTTGTTCGTTCATACCTGCATCTCAATCAGCCGTCATCCTTTTTCTAGCCATTATCTTGCACCATCCATACATCGTTTCTTTATAGTATAAACTCTGAAGGCTCGAACTTCACAGGAGGGAAGCTCAACTAATACATTATAGCAGCTAAAGTAATTATTATATTAGGTTGGGGAAAAAGTCTTTTCGCATTATAGTATGTATGAACTTGTAATAAAATCTCTTTGGCTATACTATTTGTATCTGGTTGGTTTTGGTATCATTGAAAGTTTAAATTTTAAAGAACATAATTCCAAATTCAAATTAGGAAAATGTGTGATTTTCATTTGTTTTTCGTACCATCAAGATGAGTGAATCTAATGAAGAAATTCGATACATTTTAAAATTTTACTACAAAAAAGGTAAAAATGCAACGCAAGCCGCGAAAAAAAATTGCGATGTTTATGGACCTAGTGTAGTGTCTGTGAGAGTAGCACAAATTTGGTTTAAGCGTTTTCAATCCGGAAATTTTGATGTCAAATATGCACGTCGCTCTGGTCGCCCTATTACGGATAAAATGGATGCCATTTTTGAAAAAGTGGAGCAAGATCGGCATATCAGTAGTTACGACGTAGCTGAAGAACTGGAAATTGACCACAAAATAGTTTTGACGCATTTGAAAAAAACTGGGTACACAAAAAAGCTCGACATTTGGGTACCTCACGAGCTCACTGAACGAAACCTTTTGAACCGTGTACTCATTTGTGATTCTTTATTACGACGTAATGAAACCGAACCATTTTTGAAGAAGCTGATAACTGGTGATGAAAAGTGGATCACGTATGACAAGAACGTGCGAAAAAGGTCGTGGTCAAAGGCCGGTCAGGCTTCACAGACTGTGGCGAAACCCGGGTTAACTCGCAACAAGGTGATGCTGTGTGTGTGGTGGGATTGGAAGGGCTTTATTCATTACGAGCTGTTACCACCAGGCAGGACAATCGATTCTGAACTCTACTGCGAACAACTGATGAGATTAAAGCAAGAAGTTGAGAGAAAGCGGCCGGAATTAATCAACAGAAGGGGTGTGGTTTTTCATCATGATAACGCTAGACCTCACACATCTTTAGCCACTCAGCACAAATTAAGAGAGTTTGGCTGGGAGGTGTTAATGCATCCGCCGTATAGTCCTGACCTTGCACCTTCAGATTTCCACCTGTTTCGGTCTCTTCAGAATTCTTTAGGCAGTGTCAGGTTAACATCACGAGAGGACTGCCAAAACCACTTGTCGCGGTATTTTGACCAGAAGTCCCAAAATTTCTATAGCAATGGGATCATGTCCCTACCTACAAGATGGCAAAAAGTTATCGAACAAAATGGTACCTACATACTTTAGTTAAATTTAAATAAACTATATTAAAAAATGTTTTGAATTTTCTTAAAAAATGCGAAGAAACTTTTTCCCCAACCTATTATTTTGTGTTATATTTTAAATTAAATACATATTTTCTTAGGATCAAAGAACCTCTCTTCCGTCTGGCTAACTCCTAAAAACAAAACTAGGACTAATTTTTTATTCAAAAAACAGTTCGATATTTGCTTGAGCGATAGAATGTCAGCCAATAAAATATAAGGTTGCCTATTGTATGAAACCTCTACATGAGCTACGCCCACCCTTAAATAAAAGGATCGACGTAGTCTATCTCCAAATAAGACTTTTATTCATGACATGACATTCGAACACTTACTGCAAAGCAGGGAATATACAAATGCCAGTTATATAGGAAGCCAGAGTGTACTCATGCATGTTTTTGCTCAAAGTTAATTAAAGCTAATCCTAATTTATTTCAGCGTTTAATTAATTGATAAATGATTTTTATTTCTGTAAGTTTTACACATACAAACACTTTTACAAGTCAATCATGTTTTTTTTTCTTTTTTAAACTAGTTGAGGTCGGCGTTTCCTATCTGAGTACTCTGAGAAGAAAGGCCGAAACAAACTCAGAGATCATAGTCTCTTATAAAGTCGAGACATAATCTTGGTCACTTCGTGTGAAGACCATGTAGATTGGTGTCTGAAATGGTCTTTTGAGGAAAGAACCACACAGATTGAGAGGACCTGTCCAGTCAGTGCACGCATTTGTCAGTAATCGCGCAGCTCAACTCAGAACTTAAGGAGCTCAACGATTCGACGAACAATACCAAAGAAAGGACATTGGGGTAGGCCGCATAAATTACTCGTTTGTCTGATGTTGTCCCAAGGAATAGACGTGATGATTCCATACTGTGTTCGCGGCGCTAAAACCACTCTTGTGTGCAAGAGCATCTTTTATATGGCTCCGAACATTTTTAATTAATTGCCCAAATCTTGGAGAACCTTGACTATATCTGCTCTTAAATACAAATTAAGGAATTTATTAATACATATTGTAGTATTTCAGAGTTTATGAAAAAGGACAAATTTTCTTCGTTTTTGAAATGATGATGTTGTCTTTTAATGATCACTCCATATTATGTAATGTATTGTTTTTATTGTTTATGGAATTAAAATTTGGAATGACTTCGTTAATAATAAGTATGGACATTGTTATAATAAGTAATTATGCTCTAATAAGTAATTTTGATAAATATAGTCGCGGTTTGTTCACCATCTCTTCTCACCAATTTTCTTCGTTTTTGAAATGATGATGTTGTCTTTTAATGTTGTTTCCCCTGTGTAATAAGATCACTCCATATTATGTAATGTATTGTTTTTATTGTTTATGGAATTAAAATTTGGAATGACTTCGTTAATAATAAGTATGGACATTGTTATAATAAGTAATTATGATCTAATAAGTAATTTTATAATGTAATTTTGATAAATATAGTCGCGGTTTGTTCACCATCTCTTCTTACCAATTTGTACGCCACGACATGCGGCTGAACATGATAGAACATTTCCGTATTTAAATCTTGCATGCAATGTATGTACACCATGTTTAAACAAATAAATAAACTTACTTACTTACTTACTTCATACTTTAGAAGATGGGTAAATAATAACAGCCGCAAGGGTCGATCCGTCAGGTTAAGCTACGCTTGCCTGGGTTGGTCCGTAGATGAGTGACCATCTGTACCTACATACCGAGACTCCTCCGTGCCTCGCAAAGCACGTTAAGCCGTTGGTCCCGGCTGTCATTCGTGGATCTTTGGCAGTCGTTACGGGTCGTCAGAAGCCCGAAAGTCTGACAACCAGTCTTACTAAGGGGTATCGTATTACCTAATAACTGGGTTGTGGAGGTCAGTTAGGCAGTCGCTCCATGTAAAATACTGGTATTCAGCTACATCCAGTTACACTGGAAGCCGACCTCAATATAGTTGGGAAAAGGCTAGGCAGATTGTATTTTGACCTTAGAAGATATATAAGATATAGAAGATAGTCCACTATTTTCTGTCACAGATGGACTTCAAAACAAAATTAAGTATCAATATATCTCCACAACGAATGGAAATCGTCGGATGCAACGCTATTATTACCATGGAACGGTCTCGGTATGCAAGGCGAAACGCGCGCGCCGAACTTTTTGCGATGCATGCACTAAAGTGCGTGCGAGTTGAAGAAGTACGTATTTGGGTGATATTGGCGCCGATTCCCTTGTTCACAAACTAAACTAAATTTAAGTACAGTGCATCTTTTTCTTTCTATTTCATTAAGAAAAGGACAGAAGATAAATATTAGTTTTGTCCTGTCAAATTAAGATACTCCGTAGACAAAGAACGTGATTAAAAAATTGGCTACCTACTAAAAATACGTCAATTTACGTCAAGCGCTGACTTATTTGACGGGACTAAACTAATAGTTATCTTAATCCGTCCTTTTCGCAATGAAATAGAAAGGTAAAGATGCACTGAATTTAAATTTAGTGTGGTACGAGTAACTTTGACAGCCAAATGAAATGCCTACTTTCTGATAAGCTCATCTGCTGTACCTGATAGGGTCCATAAAAACTTTGAATCATTCTTGCCGAGTTATCGCACGCCATCATGAATTCATGATACATCACTTTGAACAGTGTCTCGTTGTGAATTCGCGACGATTTAGTTTAAAAACAAATGAGTTCGCGTTTCGAGTTGTATGCGTTCACTTGAGTGAGGTTTGAACTGAATTTTACAGAATAGCACTGTAAAACATGTTCCTTCTTAATATCCAATTCTCTTAGAATAAAATAGAATAGTATTCTGATCAAGTGGCACTAGGTTCATTATGAATTAAGAAAAATAGTTCTGTATCAACACATTTCTCTGACATATGACCTCCACATTTCAGCATGTATCTATGCCCATAAATCTCTTCTCCTGACGTATGTAATTTCTTTAACGTACCATAGTTCATCGGCGAGAGGTACTCTCTAGTTAATTTAAAGGAGTTTACACATTGATGCAGGTAGCCGCACCGCTCCTGTCGATTATTTCGTCACGCTACATAATTTGCCGAAACTACGGATATCTACGCGATATCTTCGCAGTTTAGACTTGATGACTAAACAGATAATTTTTTGCTAGTAATGTTACGTTTCTTCTTACCTATCTCTGGATTAAACACTTGGAATTTCGCAATGGAAAATCCCAAAAACACTTTGACCTGTATCAAATCCAGGACTTGCTCTGCACCTGGGATACTCTGCAGTCGCGCTTGCGACCAGGGCCCCAAGTCTGCTATTTTTTATTAATTCGTCATTCCAACACGATCCCATTGTCATTTTGCTAAAAGTTCGTAATCTGCTGAATTCATAATGGTCGATCATTGGTAGGTCAGTGGTCTCGTAATAGAATCGTGGTACTGATCAAAGGAAATGTCAAAATTTTAGCAGATTACTGCATACGTCAGTCTTTCATTTGTCATTATAGAATAGAATAGAATAAACTTTATTTCGAGCCAACTCATGGTTAGTAACATTGTTTTTAACATTATGTAAGAGATTACCATTTTAAGCCATGTCTTTCAATGGAGTGTCAGTGGTTGACCATTGGAAAGTCATAATGACGTCATTATATTAGTAGATTACAAAACTTGTCAAAATCAACAATTAAGAAATCAATGATAGACCATTCTGACACTATTGTAATAGCAGACTTGAGGCCCAGTAGAACAACGAGGTAGTCTTCTTCTTCATCGATCCCTCAATGCTGAAGATAACGACCACAAACGACGCGTCTTCGCCTGGGCGTACGAAACCAGCGGTGTCCGAGCAGGACGGTGGAGGTGGAACAATTTGGAATCGTTGCCGTCGTCATCGCCTCGCTGGTAACGTGCGTCCAGCCTTCAAGCGGTCTTCAGCAGTGTGGATCGCTCGCTACCTGCTGCCTCCAACAGCCTTCTTAATCGCGTCTGACCATTTTGCCGGTGTTCTGTCTTGAGCGCGTTTTCCATCCACTCGCTCAAGTATTATAAACGATTCCAGACAATGCTTAGGTGAACGCATATACACACATGTCCGAGCTGAGCGAGCGTGGTAGATGACCTGTATATACAGGTTCATTTGTAAAACATCAGCAACCTCTTAAGGGGTCATTGTACTCATCATTATGAACAACTTTTACTATGAGACCAAACCTGAAATCGCGAAAAAAAAATCAGCTGTTCAGTAATGATGAGTACAATGACCCCTTAAGAGGTTGCTGGTGTTTTACAAATAACCCTGTATATTGGAATATCTCCCATCAAGCAGGCTGATGACCAATGGCGATTAAAAGTCAGAACAATGAGACATCCAAATGACCTAATTAGCAATTCCTTTCAGAGTAGACCACTAATCATCTACAAAGTCATTAACTACGCAACAGAGCCAGTGTATAACCCCTATTAAATATTTCGCCATACAGCAGAACAAGTGTCGACGTGTAAAATATAAAGTATGGTGTGCGCCGGCGCATAAGTAGAGGTGGCGTGGTTTTAGGGTTCCGTAACCTATTTATAGGAACCCTAATACTAAGCCTACTCCATTTGTCTGCCTGTTTTTTTAGAACCGTTCATAGAATACGTGTATACGTAGTCTCACGTATTCATACCCTCAGGATGCAAGCCTAACCACCATGGTGAGGATGGTGGGACGTGGTTAGCTCCTACCGAAAGGACTCGCCCACAATAGCAGAAAGTAGAAGTCTGTGGTGAAGGGAGAGGCCTCTGCCCTAGGAGGCTAGTGAGACAATAAAGGCTAGATAGTAACCCCATGGCCCTCCATGTATTTCTTGACTAGGTATTTATAAAACGACAATACACACACGCACAACACCTTCATCAAATTCGAGTGCATGCTCTACATGAAACCAGTAAATTATACATACACGCTGATTTTTTATTGGCTAGGGAGCTGCCACGATAGTGTTGTACTCATCATTATAAACAACAATTTTTTTAATTTTATTTTTTTATTTGTGATGGGTTTGCTCTTGACGCTAGTCTAAGTCAGAGGTGACAGAGACAAAGTCGATGATGGAGTGAGCTTACCCAGAAGTAGCCTGTTCACTCTTGTATGCGTTCGGAAACACAGACGCAGGTAGTGAGTTCCACTCCTTTGCTGAGCGCATAATATGGGACCAAACCTGAAATCGTAAAAAAAGATCAACTCGTCAAAATGGAGGGAACAGCAAATTTTTTTTTCGCGATTTGTTTGGTCCCATTGTAAACGTTTTTCATAATGAGGAGTATACCACTATTATGGCAGCTCCCTAGCCAGTAAAAACAGCGTGTATACAATCAGTAATTTCAGAAAAATGTTTGAATTGATGATACGGACCCCTTAGTGCGTAAGTCTGACTCGCACTTGTCTGGTTTTTTTCTCTTTCTTGTAGTCCGAAGTCCGTATTGTAAAAAAATATACGTCAGCAGGTTGTAATATTATATGGCCGCCGTGCTGTTGTAGACTCTGGACCTTATTTTAATATGTGACGTTGAATTTTTAAGGCGAAAGCACCAGGTAGCCCGCGAAATTAAAGTTTTCTTACGATTTCTGCAATTTGCAGGTCAGTAGCCGGTTGTATGTTGATCTGAATATGATTTGCGACCGTAACAAATCTGTATTTATAGAATTATAATAATTAAAATTAACAATACAACTCTCAAGTTCATATAATTATCCTAATGAATGACTATTTCATGAAATCTTGATATTTAACTTAGGGCCGGTTTTTTGATCCGTAGTTATATCAACCAATGATTAAACATGGTAACTAATGATTGAATTTTGGCTATATGTGAAAAGCAGCTAAACATGAATGTATTCATGGTAGCTCATTGAGATACAAAAAATAGTAACTAATGGCATAACACATTCATGTTTAGCCTTTCACATTTAGCCAAAATTCAACAATTAGTTACTATGTTTAACCATTGGTTGAGTTAACTACGGATCAAAAAAACCGGTAGTTGTATTCCTGATTCTAATGATTATAATTTTCTAAATACCTATATGTGACGAACGTGAATCATACTTTAATGAACATACAACCTAATAATGACATGCAAATTGCAAAAAAACGTAAGATTTGAATCTCACGGGCTACCTGGAGCTTCTCCCTTAAAGCATGAATCATTTTAAACATGGCGGCATTTTATAGCAGCAAAATTCTTTAAGAAATTGTTACAACACATTATAATCTACTGTAAAGTTCACTTATAGCTTCACTCTGCCTGACTTTTCCCAACTCGTTGTTGGAATCGTCTTCCAGTGTAACCGGATACAGCTGAATACCAGTATTTCCCATGGAGCGACTTCTTATCTGACCTCCACAGTCCATTCACTGGGAACACCCAGTAGTGGTCCCTTTGGTAAGACTGTTTCTCAGACATTCGGGCTTCTGACTACCCGTAACGACTGTCAAAGATCTAAGAATGACAGTCAGTCGGGACTATGGATAATGCTAAAGAGCTCAAATTCTCAGGATAAGATGGACCGTGTTATGCAGAAGGCAGCCATGTCGGGAAAAGTACAAACAGAGTTATAAGCATTTTTCTGTCGATGGTTGCATCATGGATGTGGGAGCTCGTGGCTAAGTATAATAGAATAACAGCCGCACGGGTCGATCCATCAGGTTAAGCTACGTTTGCCGAGGTTGGTCTGTGGATGGGTGACCATCTTTACATACCGAGACTCCTCCGTGCCTCGGAAAGCACGTTAAGCCGTTGGTCCCGGCTGTCATTCGTGGATCTTTGACAGTCGTTACGGGTCGTCAGAAGCCCGAAAGTCTGACAACCAGTCTTACCAAGGGGTATCGTATTACCCAGTAACTGGGTTGTGGAGGTCAGATAGGCAGTCGCTCCATGTAAAATACTGGTTAGACTGGAAGCCGACCCCAATATAGTTGGGAAAAGGCTAGGCAGATTGATTGATTTGGTTGCATCATGGATGTATGGACAAGGCTGCATTTGACGGCTCATATCTCCATGATAAATAGAGATATCGACATGGCTGTTTCTGTAAAAAATCTTGTATGTCTAAATTAGTATGACTGTGTTTAAAACTCATTTTTGGAAAAAGTGTCATATGGCTGGTTCTGCATTACTAGGTGTGGTTAACAGACTTGTAAAACACACCAAGTTTCGTATGTCTAATTGTCTAGCTTATAAATTTTGCATTTTATTAATACCTAAAATACGTCGATTTCGTCACCGATTCACTGACTCACTCATCAAAACCTCTATGGGACTTTCCGAAGTCCTAGAAAACCGAAATTTCTCTTTTTCTAGAAAATTTATACAAACCTTACATCATGTATGATGGCTCGGCTGTTCCATTGAAAACAACATTGAAGAAAATATCCGACCAAGTGCGTATCAGACCACGCACAATGAAGGATTCCATAGTTGGGAGGAAATTATCCCATGAACAAACTTAACATTGTAGTCGAAAAACATGTTTTCCTATACATATTTTCTGGGTAAGCTCACTCCATCGCCGACTTTGTCTCTGTCACCTCTGACCTAGACTAGAGTCAAGAGCAAACCCATCACAAATTACAAAAACATTCTAACTGCAAATGTAAGTTTGTACGCACAATATTGAGAGATTGACCATGTTATTTTAAGACCATAGACTTCTTATAAGTTTTCCTGTAATTTATAGGTATAGAACTATTTTCTGAATTTTTTTGATAATTTTAGGCACAGTAATTTTGGAAATAAAAAGGGGGAATGGTTAATTTTCGTCTATTTTCTTAAATACCTTTAGAACAGTTTATTTTAAAATTAAAAGAAAATATATTTGAAGCCGTCACAGCAAGCTCTTTCATTTAACATTTCACACGGTACAGTTTGCAAAACTTTTTTAAAATTTTTGTATTTGCCCCTCAAAATTGACCCCCATATTCAAAATTTATTTACGTTACACGTCCGTGTTTGGGTCACAGAAATTCATATGTGTTCCAAATTTCAGCTTAATTGGTCCATTAGGTTTGGAGCAAATCGACGGAGAGACTTACGAGTGACCCTATATGGGTCCCGTTTCTTCCTTTTGAGGTACGGAAACCTAACAAGTGACTTATTTTCTTACCAGAAGCCCATAGGAGCGTCTGACGGCCGCGTAACAGCCAAGCCGTACATTTTGACCAAGATGTAAGGTTTGTGGAGTTTATGGGCTTGGCTCTACACTAGATCTGATAACTTTTGAACAGTGAAAGTGTTATGTGGGTCTTGGCAACCTACTTCACATGAAATATTCTTGGTAATAAATAAATACTTCTTGGACTTGTAGCAGCAATGTAAGCTGGAGGTACTTTGAAATAAAAGGCGTGTCCTTCAAAGTGAACTGCTTAAGATGAACTAACTTTTTATTAAGCAACAAACATCCCCTTATATATTGTTCTCCGCGCATGCGCGAGCGCGTGCGCGGCGCTTCGAGAAAACGCGCAGTAGCTGGTCTTCCATCTAGAACATTCAGCAGCGCGGCGTTCTTCGAGAAGATGTGGCTACACGGATCGTTGTTCTAGAAACAGTCTCGCTGGCGCGCTGGCGTCGGCCCTGCTCCGCGGCGGCGCGGCGCTCAGTGTGCGCGCACTCAGCGTGCGGCGGCCGTCGGACGTGAAACGCGCTGTATGTAGGTATGTCAGCGGCGCTACAGACTCATCATCAACTTTAACTGTCTCTTTTTCACCAGGTTTTAACATCTTAGCAACACAATATAGTTTTAAGGTACTTATGATGTGTTCACAAGGAAACTCGGAACCGGTCAAAGTCTTGAATAAGTCACAAAAGTCACACGAGCGTATCGCAGTTGATAAGAGTAACAGTAGTAGTATAACTAAGGTTGCTATCAGACGGACTGCACAGCAGCAACTGCGCGCAGTCGATATATTCAACAGCATGCAGTTGTACGTTTGACTTCGTAGAGTCGTGACTTCAATTTCACGCGGTTGATCGCGAAACAGTCGCATGACTTCTAATGTCTAAACAGTTGAATTGTATTTGTCGGCGGAACAGATCAGTTTCCAAATATCGGGTCTAGTTTTCAAGAAGGAATGGAGCTCATTACATGATTTTGTTGATATTAGTCTTGGTACTTAATCAAAATGTCTTTTTGTCGCTTTTCCATATTTTATTCATTAGAGAAAAAACTCTTTCGACAGGTGCGTTACTTCTAGGCAGACACTTATCGTACTTAATTATAAAGTTCATACACATTCTCAGTATTCCAGCTAGTGATTTTTTCATCTATCGCGTTACGTGTGCAAAAATAATCGGTTTATCGTTCGGTCTGTTTGCGAAAGAGGGACTGTACCGCCCAAAGCGGGACGTATGGTCACGTACGAGTATTTACCACTAGAGTGATACTGTATAACTCTAGTAGTAAATAGTTGACGATTATGGCAAAACAGCTCATGCTGTTTTGCCATAATTACACTACGATTGCTATGAAGACAAAGTTCAAAGTTAACATAACTTGCTGCTAGAGTCTAGCAGCATTCTAATGAATCTGGGGTCATGGGTTGATCGCGAAGTCGCGTCGTCCTGCGCCTGATCTCTCTCCGGTCGTGTCGGATTGCCGTCCCATCGGACTATGAGAGTGAGGGAAGAGATAGTGCACCTGTGTCTGCGCACACGCTTGTGCACTATATTATCTCCCGCGTATAGGCCTAGTTTCCGCGTAGATAGTTGACTATTAGTTGGATTCCCAAGTGCAATGATTTTGTTTCACTATTAGGATATATTCAGCAGCAGCCTGGGAGTCTGGGTTTATGTCCGGATACCGGCAATAGACTTGCGTCAATTTTTACATGCCATAACACGATTGGTGAAAAATACACCAGGAGTGATGTTAAAATAACATCACCGCTCAGATTTTGTTGGTATTTTTTTTTTCTTACAGATGAACGCATCTCTTCTTGGATATTTATTACATTACATATTACATCGGCAAACGTAAGGTTGAGCGACGATCTTCGCAAGGTGGCTGGTAGCAGCTGGATAAGAGTTGCCGAGAATCGAGCTGAATGGCGTGTAATTGGAGAGGCCTATGTCCGGCCAAGACAAAATGATGAGCTTATATTTGGCTATATTTTGCTGTATTTTTGTTTGTTATATTTTGCTCATACCAACACGAGACAAGAAAAACCGAATCTGACCTCACGGAAACAATGTCAACCGAAAAGCTCAATAATTTAATTTCGAACAAACAAGACTGCCAACATTACGATACAATAAATAACGGCTCGCTGATGCAAAAAGATCTATATCTGTTTCAGAAAGGCATCAATGGCATTCCACTTGGGTGCCCGCGCCATATTGTTGCTTTTTTTCGCGCCAACGTCTTTAACTGGCCGTCTACTGTCTATGGTTTAGGGTTGCGTGGATTTTGTGTGTGTTCTATTTTTGAATGGTTCGATGTTACTTTGTTTTATAAATGTGTTTAAATCGGCGGAAATCTGAAAAATGTTTTGAAAATGGAAAGCTATGCTTATTACGTTATTTTACTAGAACTAGTTAAACTATATTTATCCTAAAAAGATATTTCTAAGCAGAGTTAGAAAAGCTAGTTTAGAGATAATTTATTGGTTTCGTAAAATAATCTGTACAGGCTGACCTATGACCCTGAAGTAGGTATTTAATATAAATTTTAATAGGAACTTCATTTTCCTTATGTGGTTCTTCTTGGATTAGGTATTATTTACATATAAATACTAGTTAGCTGGATATTCTGTGTTATCGATGCACGTCATCATATACATTAAAATAAAGGTAACTTTATTTTCATCCTATATTTTATATATCGCAGCGTCAACACGGATGCGTTCATCAATAATGTCAATTAATAATAACATCGTCGGATTATTAATAATCGGAAACGTCAAGTAGTGTACACTACTTGACGTTTTTTGGGTGAAGTCGATACAGGAAGTGGCAACAGTGAATTCACGGTTGTCGTTTGACGGCTAGTAGGTATTTGACATTTGAAGTTGGTCAACGTGAATGTTGGAACGTTCGACTTCAACTTTTGATCGAGACACGGGTGCGAGAGGTGTATTCGAATTCACCGCGTTTCCGTATTGTAATCCGATTCCATCTGCCTAATCAAGTAATATTGTTGAACTAAGTTAACCTTAGCGGATTAATAGACGTCTATGTTAAGCGTTGTAACTATTATTTCGGTTATTTAAGTTACCCACCGTGTCTGATCATTCTGATGATGAGGTGTTCCACACGCTTCCGTCATATATTACTTTCCTCACGAAATACTATTTACCTACATCAATCAATCTGCCTAGCCTTTTCGTAACTATTTTGGGGTCAGTTTCCAGTCTAATTGGATGCAGCTGAATACCAGAATTTTACATTTTACTACTTACCTGCTTAGGAGCTACAAATACTAAATTATTTATTATTTTTTAAGCACAAAAATTCTGTGCTTTTAAATCTGAAACTTAAATTACTACATACATAAAACTGTCTACAGAACCCTCAATCAAAAATCTATTCACCGCCCCATTCTTTCTCCTTGCAATACAGGTTATTATTAGAATATTGACACCTTTCCCACGTGCATGCCATTGTGTGTAGAAAGCCGAAAGCCTTAGAATGATAGGGGATGATAACCCTAATGTTTTTGAATTATTACTTTAAAATAGGCTACCTGCTACCTGCTTTATGGTGGAGTGTCATTGTTCGTTCTGCGTGTTTTTTTTTTTTTTTTTGATTTGTGATTGTTTTTTTTTGTTTTTTGTGACTGACAGAAGTGGTCAGTGTGTCTCTGGGAAATTAGGAATTCCGATGCAAATAATGTTGGCTCGCAGATGACGCAAAATGTACGGCTGAAGTAAAGGCTACACACTATTTACAGCTTCTGTCAGTCGTTTTAAACATGCAGTCCGTGGGTCAACTGTACACGTAGAGGCTGCGCTTGCGCATACAATAGAATAACGCTTTCAGAGTGTTGAATTGTTGACGGGGTTGCCGCGCTACTGCAGTGCTTCCGGCATATTTGCAGAGGCGAGAATAGATGGCTTTCACGTCATCATGCGCAAGCGTTGCGCTTCCATTATGCGCACGGTACGCGTCAGCTCCAACAGCAAAAACTATAACTTACAGGTGGGACAGCCCCATACATTGGATACGTTAATGTTAAAACAATTTATAAATGGTCAACATTCTGCTCGAAAGCAATTTGCTTCCGCAGTACATCATAAATTCTTTGTCATTGCCGCTTTGTGTCAATTTTGGAAAAGAAAGACCGGTCCATCGCAACCTATTGTCAGTGGAAGTCCATTAAAGTGAATCATTGATATTTCTTATAACAATGATTTCCTTTAAAAACAGATCTTGTTCAAGTAGGATGCCCGTGCCAGTTACACCAAAAGGAAAACATCGTGCGGAAACCTGAAATGACTCTGGAATGGCAACACGCAGTGAACAATCGTATGGCCATCAATGCTTGTTCCAACTCTGTACTAGAAAAGCCTATAACCTTCAATATAAAACTGTCCTTTAACCGACAGCATCTTCCCAAAGTCATCTCAGCGGCCATATCCATCAAAATTGACCAGATTCTTTTGCAGGTCAAGCCGAAGCAGTTAATTTGTGCCAAGATATAAAATCGTTTGACTTGGTTTGGCAGTACACCCTTTACTATAAGAGTGTAGTAACCGCTCTCTACTCCCACAGAGGCCGCCTAGGTAGCCACACTATTTACTGAGACCATTCCTAAGCAAACAGTACAAGTAGTCGCATTGTCACCAAGACGGCACTCCAATCATGTTTGATTAGTTTTTAAAAATGTTGGAGGCGCAGGCGCCTTTGGTCTCTGCAAAGCAAAGGAATTATAGAAGGTTGAACTTCACATAACATGTGTTATGCAAAGCAGTCCTAACTAATATTATAAATACGAAAGTAAGTTTGTTTGTTACCTTTTCACGCCTAAACCACTGAACCGATCATCCTGAGTTTTTGCATATACGTTGTCACGTGTACAGAAACGGATATAGGGTACCTTTCATCCCGAAATAAAGCACTGTTCTCCAGAAAAACAACAATAACGTTCTTATGATCATAGATGGCGCCACGTGTCTTTCGAATCATGATTGGATTATATTGTTATACAAACCGCTGAACGGATTTGGATGAAATTTGGCACATGGGTAGACTGTGACCTGGATTAGGACATAGAGTACTTTGGTCCCGGTAGTGCATTCCCGTGGGACAATTTCCAAGCGGGCGAAGCCGCGGGAAAAAGCTGGTAAGTATAAAAAAATCGCGAGCACATTCGCAAGAAGCTGGCAGTATAATCACAACGGTAATGATTTCCCGTTGTTTGTCTTATATGTTTTAGTATATTTATGTGTATATATATACTTGTGCTTATATTTATATATAATATCAGGGCCGTAGCCAAGAATTAACATCAGGAGGTTAGGGTTGCCAACTTTGTTTAGAAGAATAATTAATTTCTTATATCAGAGAAGGTAAATAAAGAGTACAGATTTATAATACAGCATGTATTGTTCCTTTTGCGGATTTTTTTAAAAATAATTTTCAGAATTAGAAGGTCTAACCCTCTAATTCAGAGTTGAAATTGATGAAGAGCTTAGTAATTATCAATTTCAATAAAGCCCTGTTTCTCTCTTGCTGCCTCTCTCTAATCGTGACCATAAACAGGGCCGTCCATTTAAAGCGACTGTATGATAATGGGGTCGCTTTAGGATGCAAGAGTGAGGCCTGACCTACTAATGATCGACCATTATGAATTTAGCAGATTACGAACTTTTAGCAAAATGACAATGGGATCATGTTGGAATGACGAATTAATAAAAAATAGCAGACTTGGGGCCCTGTGTCTGTGTTCCCGAACGCATACATACAACCCAAATCGCTTCAAAGTAAGAGTGAACAGGCTTCTTCTGGGTAAGCTCACTGCATCGTAGACTTTGTCTCTGTCACCTCTGCTGACCTAGAGACTATAGTCAAGAGGGTTTGCTCTTGAATATAGTAACCAAAAAAAAGTGATAATCCTTCTGATTTCTTTCTTCTATTGCTATAGGTCGAAAAGAGACAGATATGAAAGAAATGAATGGAAAGGTGCTCGTATTGTCACTAAGAACACTTGAACCAAATAGTGTTTGATTAGTCATTATAATATATGGAAAGAAAGGGTGGGTTTGGGTGATACTTTTTAGGGTTCCATACTCAAAGGGTGCTAACGGGACCCTATTAGTAAGGTTGCGCTGTCCGTTAGTCCATTCGTCTGTCACACTTGGACTTTTCACAGAATGTATAGGTACTGCGGCCACACCGCTATAACAACAAATTTTAATAATAATAAAAAAGCAGCCAAGTGCGTGTCGAACCACGCACAATGAAGGGTTCCGTAGTTGGGATGAATTTATCGCAAGAACTAACTTAAAATTGTAGTTGAATAAGTAATTTTTCAATGGAATTTGTACAAAATTTTTACTTTGAGAGAGAGAGAGATAATTTATTTGTCCGAAACATGCGTATGCACACACAAAGCATGCAAGATGTTAAGTACATTGCAGAAAGGATCACAGTCATGTTTTACCTTAACGGCGTACAAATATGTATTATAATAACATTTGATCACTTATTTAGTTAATTGTAACTATTAATTATTATATATTAAAATAATACTTAATAATTTGTTAACGATTACAATACATTTTTGAATTCAAGTACATTTTATAAGTTTGTCGAATATTACTCGTAAATGTGGAGCTCATGGCTAAGTAATAACAGCTGCATGGGTCGATCCATCAGGTTAAGCTACGCTTGCCAGGGTTGGTCCGTAGATGGGTGACCATCTTTACGTACCGAGACTCCTCCGTGCCTCTAAAAGCACGTTAAGCCGTTGGTCCCAGCTGTCATTCGTGGATCTTTGACAGTCGTTACGGGTCGTCAGAAGCCCGAGTAGGTAACTGGGCTGTGGAGGTCAGATAGGCAGTCGCTGCATGTAATATACTGGTATTCAGCTGCATCCGGTTAGACTGGAAGCCGACCCCAACATAGTTGGGAAAAGGCTAGGCAGATTGATTGACTCGTAAACTTTTAAAGCCTACTTAGCTGTGATAGTTTTCCTTTTAACTTCGTTGTACTTTATATTACTGCCGTAATTTAGTTTCACATATCCGAAATCACCCATTTAGCTGGCGGGGGGAGGGGACACTTGACTCTAACAAAAAATAGCAATTTAAAGCTTAATTTGCTATTAATTTGCTAATAAGCTTAATGGAGTGCTCCCTAATGGAGCATTGGACGGAACTGCATGTACGTACAGTGCGGTCCTGATTCAATGTTTCCATTGTTGTGTTATTTTATTTTTATTTTTTTTATTTTTGGTGTCTTGTGTAATTATTTTTAAAATTGTAATTCTATATGGATCATGACGTGGTCTGAAATAAAGATTATTATTATTATTATTAATTTTACGCAAACGGATCCCTGAATCGAAAAATGGTTTTCACAGACCCGTAATATTTTTGAATGGCCTATCCAACGACACCCCTCATCATGGGATAGATAAGAAAAAAAATCCCACTTTACGCATACAGGAGGTACTACCATTTTTTTTAATGATTTTATTTTACCACTTTGTCGACGTGATTAATATGTATACCCAAGCCAAAATAAAGCTTTCTAGTATCTACTAAGAGCGTCTGAGCTGAGCTAAGCTGCGGACAGACGAACATGGCGAAACTGTAAGGGTCTACAAACCCTAAAAATCAAATAAACATACAAGTAACGAAAATATGTAGTACAATTGTGTGGACGTGCAATTTTAAATCAGACGATCTCTACGGAAAATAACGGAATTCACAATCATTATTTTCCACAGCTAATATCAAAAAAATCTTTTTTCCCTCCTAAACCATATCGAGCATCAGCTGACTTTTTTTTTGGCAACAATCATACATAACTCATTCAGCCTATCAGTGTTGCCAACTGAAACTTCTTATTATAACTCGTTGGTTGCTACGCGGTCTGGCAGGCAACGAAATTGTCAATCGATAACATTAAGTCTATAAGTCAAGAGCTATAATTGGGCAGTCATTCAAAAGGATCATTATTAATTGGCTAGTTGACAATATATTTTATTGATGTATAGTCATGTGCTTCGTCTGTCTACTTTTCTTGTATTGGCACAAAGTCTAAGAGTGCTAGAGAGAGACAGAGCTATACACGACCTATAGCACCATCCCTTTTTCGCAACGGAATCATGATGGCGGTAATAGTTCATAATACGGCTCAACGCCATCATTTTTCCAGTGCTAGAGAGAGATGGAGCTATACATGACCTATAGCACCATCCCTTTTTCGCAACGGAATCATGATGGCATTAATATGTAGTTCATAATACGGCTCAACGCCATCATTTTTCCAGTGCTAGAGAGACGGAGACATACATGACCTATAGCACCATCCCTTTTTCGCAACGGAATCATGATGGCGTTAATAGTTCATAATACGGCTCCAGGCGGAGGCAGAGGAGCTCGTGGCTAAGTAATAACAGCCGCACGGATCGATCCATCACGTTAAGCTACGCTTGCCGGGGTTGGTCCGTAGATGGGTGACCATCTTAACATACCGAGACTCCACCGTGCCTCGGAAAACACGTTAAGCCGTTGGTCCCGGCTGTCATTCGTGGATCTTTGACAGTCGTTAAGAGTTGTCAGAATTCCGAAAGTCTGAGAACCAGTCTTGCCAAGGGGTATCGTATTACCCAATAACTGGGTTGTGGAGGTCAGATAGGCAGTCGCTCCATGTAAAATACTGGTATTCAGCTGCGTCCAGTTAGACTGGAAGCCGATCCCAACATAGTTGGGAAAAGGCTAGGCAGATTGCAGATTGATTGAATACGGCCCCAGGCCAAAAATAATGGCCAGTCAGCGAGGTGGCTCCCTCTCACCGAGAGGAGACCTGTGTCCCAACTGTGGGAAGATTACCTATAGGCTGATTATATTATGCAGCGAGGTGGTAGCGGGGTGTCTAGGTACGTATTTTTAACCGACTTCAAAAAAGGAGGTCCTCTATTCGACCCGTATTTATGGTTTGTATGTCCGCGATTTTCTCAAAAACTAATGAACAAATTTTGATGATTCCTTTCAGGAAGGTTTTAGTATATAATAAATTAGGTAATTAAACTTATGTACGAAGTTATATACATAAATTTACTGTAACTTAGGCATTTTTAAACGGATTTTGATGATTCTTCGTTTCGTTCGTCTTGGGCTTACACAGGGTTACTGGTAAAACACCAACAACCTCTTAAGGGGTCATTGTACTCGTCATTATGAACAACTTTTACTAAGGGACCAAACCTGAAATCGCGAAAAAAAAACAGCTGTTCAGTACATTTATGTTCACATAATTCGTCAAAATGTACTGAACAGCTGATGATTTTTTGCGCGATATCAGGTTTGGTCCCATAGTAAAAGTTGTTCATAATGATGAGTACAATGACCCCTTAATAGGTTGTTGGTGGTTTACCAATAACTCTGTATAATTGTATATTCAACTAAAAAAAGAAAAATAAATTTTCTTTAAAAAAGTAAAAACTAAAATGAATAAAATAACTTTCATAAAAAACTTAACAGCTTCTGAAGTCGGTGTCTTCAATTCTTCAATATCAATGCACCTTAGCTTGGCACCGACTTCAGAAGCTGTTAAGATTTTTATGAAAGTTAAGTATTATGTATTACCACTCATGGAGTGTGTATCCTTCGGTAGATGGGCTTGTGGCTAAGTAATACACATTACTTATGATACGATTACGCACGATACAGCATTATGTTTTAGGGAACAGCTACGGGTATAATTGCCAAAGAGCATTCATACTACAGAAACGTGCGTCAAGAACGATTATCAGAATCTATCAACGAGTCATGTAAAGAATATTTAAAAACAAAATAGGTATATTAACAGTACCAAGTTTATATGTTTTAGTACCACTTAGCCACTTTGCAAAATACATACATGAGCACGAATCACAAGAAGAACGTGAACTTAGAGGGAACACTAGAAGAAAAGTTATAAAAAAATAATATTTCACCTAAACTTATTATTGCTCTAAATACCAAGCTGTAGAATTATTTAATTGGTTGCCTACTGACTTAAGATCATTGATTTACAAAGGAACTCTATTCAAAGCTAAACTGAAAGCATAGCTTGGCTCATCGCCGCAAGGTTGCCTGCTTGTCGGTCTCCTATAGATCGGTGTGTGTGCTCAAAAACTCCACGACCTCATTCCGCCGGCCCCCTTCTACCATCGGACATCTAGTCGCACTGCCAGTTACCATCCCTACCTAGTTGATATTCCACCAATTCATACTAAGCGTTTCCAAATGTCTCTTATAATGCGCACAGCAAAAGAGTGGAACTCACTACCTGCGTCTGTGTTTTTGAGCGCATACAACCCTAATCTCTTCAAAGTGAGAGTGAACAGGCTTCTTCTGGGTAAGCTCACTCCATCGTTGACTTTGTCTCTGTCACCTCCAACCTAGACTGGAGTCAAGAGCAAACAAAACCATCTTAAATAAAAAAAATAAAAAAAATCCTGTTAATAAATGTTTATATTCTATATCTGAATTGGTGACAAATGGTGGTAAATAGTTTTTATATTTAGTAATTTACCTTTTTGTACTTGCCAGTTACTTATGACATCAAATATGTATATTCAACACATAAATTACAATATATTGACATAATGACATAATTATGCTATTGATTACTTTTAGTGAAATTTACCGTTTGAAATTCATAATTTAATATTTTTAGCCGTAATAAATTCATTAATGTACCTACTACATAATTCAAACACAATGCGAATTGTTATATGAATAAATAAATAAATAAATAACAGCCGCACGTTGCCGGGGTTGGTTCATGCCTCGGAAAGCACAGTAAGCCGTTAGTCCCGGCTGTCATTTGTGGATCTTTGAAGCCCGAAAGTCTGACAACCGACAACCAGTCTCACCTAGGGGTATCGTTTTAACAAGTAACTGGATTGTAGACTTTCAAATAGTCGCTCCAGGGGCGGCAGTCTCCACACTCGTAACGATAGCTTTACGACTGAAATCGCTCGCTAAGTCCTAATGGGGTACCTAGACGGGCAAAATGGTAATAGTTAGGTTTTTTCAAAGACAATTTATTGGCCACTTCAAATTAACCTTGAATAACGAGGAAAATTGGAGAACATGATTAAATAAAAAAACGGTTCTCGCCGCAACTGGTTTGAAATTGTAAATGGTTTTTTCGTGCTTGTCAAGCAATTTTGACCGTCTTAGTAGTCCATTAGGACTTAGCGAGCGATTTCATTCGTAGAGCTATCGTTACGAATGTCGAGACTGGCGCCCCAGGTAAAATACTGGTATTCAGCTGCATCTGGTTAGACTGGAAGCCGATCCCAACATAGTTGGGAACAGGCAGGCAAATGATGGTCCGTCGGTAAATATCTTTCGCTGGTATATACGACAGTATATCAGATCTTGTTGACCCAATACCACAGATTAATACCGATGGGACACTCCGCAAAATCATGACTCTTGCTACGACACAATAAAGTGCAATTCAGGTAGCACAACGCTTATTACCTACAGTTATATTCACCTACAAGTTGCCTCTCTTTCTATCGCGTAACTCTTATACCTTCTGACTCGTTAGGGTTGTCTATTTTTACGACGCGGCGTGTGAGTGAGTATCGAACTGACTGAATTGGCCCCGTGACATGGGCCTGCCGCGTACTTGTAGCTTCATACCTAAACTGCGGAGTGTCCCATCTGTGTTAATATAATATGGCAATACTTCGCCAATCCCACGGCGACGTCGCGTCGCTGGTAGCGCACATGTTGGTAGACGTTATAGTGAACAAACTCAGACTTGGCTCAGTGACGTGATTTACTGAACTGACCATAATCAGCCTATAATATTTTCACTTTTCGGACACAGGGCCTCCTGCTGGGCTGTTTAATCCAGCACGCGGGCCCAGTGTGGGTTGGTAGATGTCACATGTCTTCGAATTTTTGGTTCTAGGACATGCCGGTTTCTTCGCGATTTTTTCCTTCACCATTTTGAGATCAATTGTGATGAAACTAAGTACACAAAGTGACCTGCAACTAACAGACAATGCGCCGCCTAAATCATTGGATTTTTTGTTCTTTTCAATACATTGAAGAGAATAAAAATTCCAGCAAAAGATTCAAAAGCTCCAGCTTTTGGATCTTTTCCTCGCAGGTTTGGTGGTTTCTAGCGCGACTGCTGAGCGTACTGAGGTCCTGGGTTCGATACGAACAAACTGTACAGTGTTAGATTGGGTTTTTTCTATTGGAAAATTTTCTGAAGCAGCTCGGAGTGAACTTTGGCAATAAGCTCGCTTCTCATTACGTATAGGACTTACCTAAGCATAATTTATTGGAAAAATGTGGTTCCTTTTTAACCGATTTCAAAAAAAGTAGGAGGTTCTCAGTTCATCGGAATATTTTTTTTTATGTATGTTCTCCGATTACTCGAAGATGGCTGGACTGATATGGAAAATTATTTTTGTTTGAAATGGTATACTTTCTAGTTGGTCCCATTGTCATCAGGGATCCTGGAGAAATCGATGGAACTCTTCAAATATTATAGGCACATGTTTGGAGATTTCGATTTTGGAGAGCTCGTGGCTAAGTAATAACAGCCGCACGGGTCGATCCATCAGGTTAAGCTACGCTTGCCGGGATTGTTCTGTGGATGGGTGATCTTTTCATACCGAGACTCCTCCGTGCCTCGGAAATCACGTTAAGCCGTTGGTCCCGGCTGTCATTCCAGGATCTTTGACAGTCGTTACGGGTCGCCAGAAGCCCGAAAGTCTGACAACCAGTCTTACCAAGGGGTATCGTATTACCCAGTAAAACTGGCTTGTGGAGGTCAGATAGGCAGCCGCTCCATGTAAAATACTGGTATTCAGCTGCATCCTGTTAGACTGGAAGCCGACCCCAATATAGTTGGGAAAAGGCTAGGCAGATTGATAGATTGATCTTTGGAGATTTGGGTATTTTTATTATTTTTGGTATTTTTTTACTCGTGAATTTTGTTTTCATATAGTTATTATCCTGAATTTGTAAAACCTTGAATAAATTAATTTGATTTGATTAATTTGCTCTCGGAAAGCACCATTTAGTGAAGTGGAACTGATGATGAAGATCTCGGATGACCACCGGAACTGCTCAATAATAAGTATTTCAAGGGTTGCGATGCGATTCGATTAGGTACTTTATATTATAATTGGTTAGATAATAAATGGTTGCTAAGTAATTTTTGCTCGTCACAATACATATGGTGAAGTGGAGCTGATGGTGACTTCACCACAAGCTCCAGTTCTCCTGGTACAGACCAGGAGAACTCCTCAACAAATAACGTCTCTGCATCGGGAAAAGCAATATTTTGTAAAAGGCGATGAGCAGTTGTTATTAGGCTATTGTAATTTTATAAAGAGATAAATTACAAAGTGGTCACTTAAAAGTGAAAAATAAAAACATTTTCCAAAAAAAAAAAAACAAAAATCAATCGGCTTCCAAAAAAAGCGTAGTGTTTTTTTTAGTGTAGAAGTCGGTGGAAAAAAAATGTCTAAAATACAGATCCAAAGACACTGATTTCCGAAAGTAAAGTTATTTTTCACTTTGTAGCGTTTTTTTTTTTTGAAAAGTTTTTATTGAAGATACTATATATATTCAGAGAATACAGGAGTACCTAACCTTATGTCATATATGTAGTATCTACGATCTAAGTATACCAAGTACCCAACAGATATTGACATTGATTACTCCAAACGTGACTTTCGTTACACAAGGAGACATTGTTTTAAATTGGTTTGACATTGACATCCGCCATCTTGGTTATAGTTTTGTGATTATGTTGCATTACAAAGAGTCTTTCAGTCTCAAATTGTTGTGTTTATCCGTAAATACGTATATTTTGTTATAATTTAAAGCATGCGGATCCAATTTCAGTATAATTCCTATGTGTATGTAGGTACTAGGTATGTAAACAAGTCTAGAAAAAAAAAGTCAATCAAAATTTGATGTACCTATCGATGTCGTCGAGCGTAAATACAATGTATCAGAAAGGTATGGTCAAATTTAAGGGTGTGGTACAGATCATCAGACTGAACATCTTTCTCCATGGGACCAACCTCGTAATCGCGAAGAAATGATCAACTATCCTATACAAAACTTTAATACCTATTATACTCGACCCAAATGTATGGGACGCGGCTGAAAGTTTTTTCGCGATTACTGTGTTGGTCCCATGGAGAACATTGGTCAGTTTGATGATTTGTAAGACAGTATAGTGAGAACCTAGCCGACGACGTAGCGGCCAACAAGTACGTTGCGGTGCCGCTTGAGCGACATCGCAAGTGAGGCGGGCCGCGATGTCGTATGGGAGGCATCGCGGGTGAGGGTTGGAGACCGCGGCGGGAGAGGAGTGCTGGTATTGCGGTGCGCCGCTCCCCCTACCTTCCGCGGCAATGACGGGGTCGCCACCGTCTGATGGCGGACGTGGTGGGGCCGCAGGGGAAGATGAGTGTCGGTATGGCCTCTGCTGGCTCTGCGGCTGAAAAGTGGTAAGCGGCGGGACCACTAACTTGATCCGTCGCAGCGGCACCAAGGGTTCGAGACACGGGGTCGTCTGGCGCCCATGTGCTGGTTTGGTCCCTGGGGGGCTATTTTCCTTATGTAATTTTTCATTTTTTTATACCATGTAATTTCAGATACAATTTATTATTCATGTTCATATGACTTATGACTTAGCCGCGGCGGATTCGCGGATGAGTTCTCGCCACAAGCGGCGGAGGAGTCCAACTCACTAAAACCCCACGGTGTCCACCGTGGGGTTTTAGTGAGTTGGACTCCCACATAACTGCACTATCTCCCCGTGGTAGTGCAGTATGCGTGAGCATAACTCAACTAAAAAAAAAAAAAAATAGTGAGACCCTGCGGCGTTATTGGCTAACACATAAATTGACAATCGAACGCAATGCCTTTCATTTTGACAGTTCAGTTGGCGTGGTTGGTTAAGATACCACCTATCATGCCGCAGGTCGTGGGTTCGATTCCAATCCAGGACAAACATTTGTGTGCATGAACATGTCTGTCCTGAGTCTGGGTGTAATTATCTACATAAGTATGTATTTACAAAAAAAAGTAGTATATGTAGTATATCAGTTATCTGGTTTCCATAGTACAAGCTCTGCTTAGTTTGGGATCAGATGACCGTCTGTGAAAAAAAAAAATGTCCCAGGATATATACCTATATAGTTCAGCCACGTTCATTGGGTTATTTAGGTACGTTGTTGAGCAGACGGATTCTTTCAAACCATCCCCACAAGTGTCCGCTATATACATAAGGGACCTCCATAGGTTCATGGCAACGTGTGCTCGAATGCCAACCGAAACCTGCTAGCTACTGTAAAACCGGGGTCGCCATTGGATGATGGTATTTTATGTTTATATTTATAATATATGATATAAAGGTTTTTTTCTTATGGTGTGTCATTGACATTTGAGAGGTTGTATGAAGCAATAGATGTCGAAATGTAAGGCATTGGGATCGATTCCCATTATGTGTTACGCGATTACCTCACTGGATTAAACTCACCAACAGACTGAGAGCAAATGTACTGGTGGTCAAACCTCTTTCCTTTATATGAGAAGGGGTCTTTATCGAACAGTTTATATACACGCTGCTTGTTATTGGCTATAGGGAGCTGCCACGATAGTGTGTACTGATCATTATGAACAACTTTTACTATGGGACCAAACCTGAAATCGCGAAACTAAATCAGCTGTTCTCTATGTTTTGACGAGATAACCGAACATGAATGTAGGGAACAGCTGATTTTTTTTTCACGAGTTCAGGTTTGGTCCCATAGTAAAAGTTGTTCATATTGATGAGTACAACACTATCGTGGTAGCTCCCTAACAAGTAGAAAAGCATGGGTATGGCTGATTGTTTCACATCGGAATAAATTCCGTTGAAATTACCTAGGAAATATTTTCATAGTGCCCTTTTTTTTTTTTTTTGTGGATGGGAAATCATCAAATAACTTCTCCTGCTCTGGGTGGAGCGGAAGGGCGTGTCAGACTTTTACTGACTAAAACCCACCCGTGTTCCTTCAGTTGCCTATGCCAGGGCTACGGTATCTTTTTCAAACAACCCGCGACCCCAGCGGCATCGGCCCTATTGGACCCCATCTCTTGCTGACATCTCTTTGAGGCGCGCGTGGAACACAACGCGCCGTCGACCCGGGCCTGGTCCTCACCGGACGGCGAGCTACCCACTACTCACCGTCCGCAAGCCCGCGCCTACGGTGGCCGGGAATCGGCTATCGATTCCCGCCGCCCAGGGCGTCTCCTGCGGCGACTGAGGGCGTGAGGTTGCCTCTCCCTCACGCGTTCCGCCTCCTCCTTTGCGAGCATTACCGCTTCGCAGAAGGAGGTGACGGCCTCCCATGCACTCTCGCTCCGCACCATGGCCTGGACCAAGCTCGGACGCGAGAGATCGCCGCCGCCGATCGCCTCCGTGAGAACACGGCGGTGCTCTGTCCAAGCCGGGCAGACCTCCACTGTATGCTCCACCGCGTGTCCTCTGGGCGATCCACACAATGGTGACACCCGGGCGTTTCCTCCCGCCTTATGCGAAACAGTAACCTCCCGAAACAACCGTGTCCGGTGAGGACCTGCGTCAGGCGGAAGGTGAGGACGCCGTGGCGCCTCTCTAACCACTCCTCAAAGAGGGGACTTATCGCCGCAATTGTGGCGTGCCCAGCGCTGGGCTGCGACAGTCGCACTCTCCATGTCGCCATGAGATCCCGCCGGAGCTCTGTCCGCTGTACCGTGATTTCTCGCGGCAGCGGAGTTACGCCCCGGCGTTTCGCCTCCTCGCGCCACTCCCACACGTGCGCGAGGACTTTCGCCTCCAGATCCCACGGCGGCAATCCGGCAAGGAGGCTCGCCGCCTCACCGGAGACCGTGCGGTAACCCCGGACTAGCCGAATGGCCATGACCCTCTGGGACGCGTTCAACCGGCGGACTGGCCGCAGCCTCAGGGAACGCGCCCACACCGGTGCCCCGTAAAGGGCCATGGACCGCACGACCCCCGCGTAAAGCCTCCGGCAGGAGGCGTTTGGACCACCTAGATTGGGCAGGAGCCGCTTCAAGGCAGCCCCAGCCCGCTCCAGTCTGGGAGCCAAACGTCGGAAATGCTCCACGAAGTTCCACCGGCTGTCGAGGACGAGTCCCAGGTACTTCATCGTCGACTCGACTCCGATGCGAAAGGGATTTACCACTGCGGTACCCATAGAAGATAACTTGTTATTTCACATAATGAAAACAAACTTGTTTTTATACACGCTGCTTGTTATTGGCTAGGGAGCTGCCACGATAGTGTGTACTGATCATTATGAACAACTTTTACTATGGGACCAAACCTGAAATCGCGAAACTAAATCAGCTGTTCCCTATGTTTTGACGAGATAACCGAATATGAATGTAGGGAACAGCTGATTATTTTTTCACGACTTCAGGTTTGGTCCCATAGTAAAAGTTGTTCATATTGATGAGTACAACACTATCGTGGTAGCTCCCTAACAAGTAGAAAAGCATGGGTATGGCTGATTGTTTCACATCGGAATAAATTCCGTTGAAATTACCTAGGAAATATTTTCATAGTGCCCTGAAAATTGAATGAAAAAAATGATAAAAACTTTTTATTTCAGACTCACCCGAATCCATAGAATGTTAGTACAGAAAAACTTATGAAACTAGTGTTAGTTAGTAGATGAAGAGCATTGTATTTATATTTTAGCTCCTAATGTGGGTGTTGACCCAGTGTTGGACGTATCGCGTGGCCTGCCTATCCGCAATAACAGCCAGGATGCTGTAGGAGCTGGCGCGCAACCTGCCGAGCGCCGCGGTTCATCGGCATCGCTTGCGAAGCACGGCGTGGAAGCCGTCAACGTGTGCGTCCGCGAACTTACCCGACGCACTTCACCAGTGCGGCAGCCCCAACAACGCCCTGCACGCATTGTTAGTTTCGACGCGCAGTGCGCTGAATGATCTTTGCGTATAATGAATACAATAATAAAAAATAAAAAAATTGGGATACTCGTACTCAATCTGCCTAGCCTTTTCCTAACTATGTTGGGGTCGGCTTCCAGTCTAACCGGATGCAGCTGAATACCAGTATTTTACATGGAGCGACTGCCTATCTGACCTCCACAACCCAGTTACTGGGTAATACGATACCCCTTGGTAAGACTGGTTGTCAATCTTTCGGGCTTCTGACGACCCGTAACGACTGTCAAAGATCCTCGAATGACAGCCGGGACCAACGGCTTAAGGATATTACATTGCTCGATGACCTTGAAGATTTGACCGCTGTACTAGCATTTGTTATTTTTGGCGCCCGCTACCGACGAACGACCATACTAAAAACATACAAACTGAAGATAAGCAAGAACACAGATGTGTCACAGAGTTGTCGTCGTTTTTGCCTATTTTATTTGTTCTCTGAGAGCTTTATTAGAGTTTCTCTAAGAGTTTAGTACAAGTACCTACACCATAACAATACATAAGATTCATAACTTATAATTTATTTTGTAATTGACCTAGCTTTCATCAGTTATTTTATTGTATTGAGCACGGGTGCTCCTACACGATACATTCTGAGGGTCTGATGATGACCAGGTAAGTGCTTATCGGTTCTCAGTAACGGGAATAGTTAGGATGACCTACCTTTCAACATTTATCTAATTGAGCACGGGTGCTACTACACGATACATTTTGAGGGCCTGATGATGACCAGGTAAGTGCTTATCGGTTCTCAGTAACGGGAAAAGTTAGGATGACCTGGCTTTCAACACTTATCTAATTGAGCACGGGTGATACTACATGATAAATTCCGAAGGTGTGATGATGACCAGGTAAATGCATACCGGTTCTCAGTAACGGGAATAGTTAGGATGACCTAGCTTTCAACATTTATCTAATTGAGCACAGGTGCTACTACACGATACATTTTGAGGGTCTGATGATGACCAGGTAAGTGCTTATCGGTTCTCAGTAACGGGAATAGTTAGGATGACCTACCTTTCAACATTTATCTAATTGAGCACGGGTGCTACTACACGATACATTTTGAGGGCCTGATGATGACCAGGTAAGTGCTTATCGGTTCTCAGTAACGGGAAAAGTTAGGATGACCTGGCTTTCAACACTTATCTAATTGAGCACGGGTGATACTACATGATAAATTCCGAAGGTCTGATGATGACCAGGTAAATGCATACCGGTTCTCAGTAACGGGAAAAGTTAGGATGACCTGGCTTTCAACACTTATCTAATTGAGCACGGGTGATACTACATGATAAATTCCGAGGGTCTGATGATGACCAGGTAAGTGCTTATCGGTTCTCAGTAACGGGAAAAGTTAGGATGACCTGGCTTTCAACACTTATCTAATTGAGCACGGGTGATACTACATGATAAATTCCGAAGGTCGGATGATGACCAGGTAAGTGCATACCGGTTCTCAGTAACGGGAATAGTTAGGATGACCTAGCTTTCAACATTTATCTAATTGAGCACAGGTGCTACTACACGATACATTTTGAGGGTCTGATGATGACCAGGTAAGTGCTTATCGGTTCTCAGTAACGGGAATAGTTAGGATGACCTAGCTTTCAACATTTATCTAATTGAGCACGGGTGCTACTACACGATACATTCCGAAGGTCTGATGATGACCAGGTAAGTGCATACCGGTTCTCAGTAACGGGAATAGTTAGGATGACCTAGCTTTTAACATTTATCTAATTGAGCACAGGTGCTACTACATGATACATTCCGAAGGTCTGATGATGACCAAGTAAGTGCATACCGGTTCTCAGTAACGGGAATAGTTAGGATGACCTAGCTTTCAACATTTATCTAATTGAGCACAGGTGCTACTACATGATAAATTCCGAGGGTCTGATGATGACCAGGTAAGTGCTTATCGGTTCTCAGTAACGGGAAAAGTTAGGATGACCTGGCTTTCAACACTTATCTAATTGAGCACGGGTGATACTACATGATAAATTCCGAAGGTCTGATGATGACCAGGTAAGTGCATACCGGTTCTCAGTAACGGGAATAGTTAGGATGACCTAGCTTTCAACATTTATCTAATTGAGCACAGGTGCTACTACACGATACATTTTGAGGGTCTGATGATGACCAGGTAAGTGCTTATCGGTTCTCAGTAACGGGAATAGTTAGGATGACCTAGCTTTCAACATTTATCTAATTGAGCACGGGTGCTACTACACGATACATTTTAAGGGTCTGATAATGACCAGGTAAGTGCTTATCGGTTCTCAGTAACGGGAATAGTTAGGATGACCTAGCTTTCAACACTTATCTAATTGAGCACGGGTGCTACTACATGATACATTCCGAAGGTCTGATGATGACCAGGTAAGTGCATACCGGTTCTCAGTAACGGGAATAGTTAGGATGACCTAGCTTTCAACATTTATCTAATTGAGCACGGGTGCTACTACACGATACATTTTGAGGGTCTGATGATGACCAGGTAAGTGCTTATCGGTTCTCAGTAACGGGAATAGTTAGGATGACCTAGCTTTCAACACTTATACAGGGTTACAGGTTAAGTCGACCTAAACCCTTTAAGAGGTGGTAGTTTCCATCATTCCTGACTGATTTGACTATGGAACCTCATACCCCAAACTTAACCGTACTCAAGTTATGGGACTTTGAAGTTTTTTTTTATAAAAATCCAGATTTTTTGTCTTTTGTCCCCTTTTTTTGTGTTTTTTACCTCTAATGTTTTTGTTTTTGTATTTTTTGTGTAGCAGATTAGTTGCTTCATTATTTTAAATACAAAAACTGCAAGTAACTGTACCAACTGAGTCATATTAGACAATTGATTGTTAAAAAAAGAAATAAATTTGTGGAAAGTTTTTTATTCTTTGTAAGATATTTTAAAAAAAGTCTATGACTGTTATGCTGCAGATGTGCTTAAAAATATCTACGGTTCTTCAGCTTCCCGATAAGGTATAATTTGCTACGGTGCTATCAGGATTCTCGGAAAAATCATCGATGAAAGACTCCCAGGTAATAGCAAAAATAACGGTATTTCGTAAAGTTGCTCGCAGCGCCTATTGTCCTGCATTCTGAGGTCCTGCAATGGGTAGCGCGTCGCGTGCGAGCGGGATATTATACAATGTAAACGGGTGCAAGAGAGAAAAGTGATTTCAAACGCCATTTTGTTGTTATTGTGTTTGGTTAGTCTGCTTACGCGATTCGTCCGTGGTAGATGCGATACTTGGTGCTCTTTGTTTTTTACTCGACTTGGCTTGTTTTTCTGGACTGTTTCCTCCTATTCGTGACTGTGCTTGTTAACTGGACCTTGATTTGTGCTTCTGATTTGGAACTGTTGAAGATGGCGACCTTTACGAACGAAGAATATGCAGATATTTTGATTTGTTATGGGTACTGCAACTGTGTATCCTTACAAGCTCGTCAAGAATACATAGCACGTTTTCCTGGCCGCCGAATTCCGGATATTAGCGTCTTCGACGGAGTTTACCGATGAATTAGAGAGACTGGCTCTGTCTCGAGGCGACGAACAGACTTGGGTAGACCACGTATTAATGATGATGATGAAGAGGAAGATAATGAGATTGTTCGACGATTTCGACTGGATCCGACTACGTCAACCAACGTTGTTGCCCGAGAACTTGGAATCTCACAATGGAAAGTGTGGTTTACCGTGCATACTGCCGGTCTCTACCCGTACCACTACACGCCGCACAGTGTGTTTTTTGCCCTAAAAATCGGACATGCCCTTTTTATTTCATTAATAGATGCTGAAAACTGTTTGAAATGCGAGAGTAGAACACCCGGAGGTCAAATATACTTAGAACCAAAGTTAGAGCCATTTTGATATTTTTAGGTATTTTGATAAATCTGAAAATATCTCGTCTCAGGAAAAGTTTCTCTTATTTCTGTTACAATACACAACTAACGGTATATTTTAGGCATTTTTTGACTATACTTACAAGACTTTAACTCCGCAAGGAAACCCAGTATCAGCTTTTTTTTTAATTTAAGATTTTATTTTTTTTATGATAAATCCAAACGAATATGGATTTTATTTTAAACTCATTACATTGACTAAGATACAATTAAACCCCAAAAAAATAATCGTGTCCATATCCAGTAGGATCTCGGAGAAACATGCTTCTAAAGTTCTCATAGAATTTCTATGATTTTAGGGTTGCCTCTCTTGGAAAATAAACTTTGTAGAAATATTTTGAGAAATTCGGATTGCATAGGTAGCGATTACCCTAATTTATTGATTGTTACGCTTTTTGCTATGCTACCTATTTATTATTTACCGACTTCAAAAAAGGAGGAGGTTTTGAATTCGGATGTTTACATTATGTTTTTATGTTCGGGCATAACTCCGTCATTTGTAAACGGATTTGCAAAATTCTTTTTTTGTTTGAAAGAAGTTCACTTTGAAATGGTACCACACAAATTTAGTAAAGATCTGATGAAGAGTTTCGGAGACAGACAACGGAACTCTTCAATAACTTACAGCAAATTGCCCGCGATTCCTTTAATCGTACGACTATGCCTTGTTTACACCCTTCCATAAAATAACATAACGCCTGTACACTGTAAATGTTTAAGCAGATGTAACAATAATACAGTAAAGGGTGTAGGTGCTGTATTATTGTTACATCTGCATTTTATTTAATTTTAGTTGTGAGTGTAAATCAATTATTATGATTGTTGTAAATCGAAGATTACTTTTTTTTCGGTACTAAAAATTAAGAAATAATAAAACTTTTATCAAAAAAGTAAAACCGTCTTCAAAAACCCATAAAATAAACTATTATAGTTTAATTGAGGAAAAACTGCCACCGACTTCCTAAACCGTATCTATTATAAGTTTATTTTATGGGTTTTGAAGGCGGTTTTACTTTTTGTTAAAAGTAAATAATTATTATTTGTATTTTAAGAATTATATTTCTAGATCAATGCAATAGATATTGTCTGAGATACAGAAAGGTGTAAAAAAATAAGTGCAAATATCTGATTCTTGTACAGTATCGGACAACCCAGAAGACTACGAATCATCAAAATCCACATCTTCAGATAACATTTCAAAATTATCTGGGAGGTCATTCTCCATAGTGGTTGTATTTTCCTCAGGATCAGCTTCTTCTTCGTCCGTTGGAACTTCAAAAGGCTCTAACAATATGAGGGCTTGGGGTGGAAGAGGTTGACGCTTAAGCTTATTTAATCTTTTATTAAGCCTTATATTCGATATAAAGGGGTCAGAGGATTCAAGTGCTCGATGGAAAAGGTCTAAAATTGTTTTTTCTCTATCTGATTTTCTTGTGTGGTGCTCGCGGTCGTGCCTCCAAAATTTATTACGTGCTTCCCCAGCTTGCTCAGATAACAATCCTATGGGTAGTGCAGAGTTTTTTATGATAGCTTTGCCGTGCACAAGTATTTTATGTAGAGTTACGGTCATTGGATACCACGAATACTCTTCTACGTATTTTTTGGCCAATAATTTACAAAATTCATCAAATTTATCTGCATTAACAGGTAATCCACTTGATAAAACTACTAGTATGACATGTAAGTCATCCAAAAGCCATTGTTGTAGTCCTAAAATTTCAGCAAATACTGTACGACACTTATTAGACAGGGCCATCCTTGCAGTATTTCCGTCATTAGTCGTACCCGTATTAGGCTTAACCACATCTACGAGCAGCCCTAATTTACTGCGGATTTCGTCCTGAATTTTTTTTTTATTCTCATTGACAAGAACACCTTCCGGGGAACTTTTAGGTACTCTCCATTTCTTTACAATAATTTTATAACCTAAATGTAATAAAAATTCCAAAACACGAATCCAGGCGTGCAACGGACTTATGCCATATCTTAAAAGGTTTTGATCGACAGGTTTTAAATACACAGACTCTAAATTATTAAATTCTTTAGAAGTCGCTTTACAAAAAGGGCACCGAAGTTGAGACATTGTATTAGTAATAATATTTAAGACTTTACCATCTATTATTGTCAAATATAGTTTAAACTCTGTAGATATAGTTTGACCACTTAAAGTTTTAGTATCAAATCTGTCTAATTGGTCAATTTGATTTTGTATTAATAGTTTTTCAGCCATTATTAAATCAGTCGTTTCTTTTTTATATTGAATGTGAATTGGGCGACAATATCTATACGATTGTGGAGTAGGGTTACGCCACAGAACTTGTCCACAAGTTGTTTTGATCTGCAACGGTATAAAAGTAGTTGCAAAAAGGCAACTTTCGTCATGTTCATTTTGGGAAAAGTTCTGTTTATATAGTGATTGGCCTGTACTACCGTCAAACCCCCAAGATGCTTCAAAAATACAATTTAATTTATTGGTATCTTTTCGATTACAGTAGTCAGTGAAAGTTGCGTCATACGATTGAACTAGTCTTTCGAAAGAATGAGAAACTAGGCTGGAAACTGGTATAATAGCTTCTGTATCAGATACATGGACTGGATGTAACGGGTAGCATTGTTTTTTGGCTTGGAGCACTTGGCTGTATAGAGGGAAGGCGTTAAATCCACGAGCTTTTAAATCTTGTTGTAAAAATTTGTATGTCTCTACTGAAAACTGTCTGTCAATATAAATAGCTAGTGTTTCATCTGCTGAATAAGGTGTCGGTTGCGTTCTAATTTTTGAAGCAATTTTTGTCGGTCTTGTTGGAGTCTGTACACATGAATCAAAAATAAATTCTAGGTCTTTGGAAACGCTCTTTTTTAATTTTCTACCTCCTACTTCAACAGTGCTCGCAAAGACTGATATTACTTTATTAGGGGACTCATTTTCTAAATAATCCTGCAAGCGTTTTCGAGCTCTGTGTTTCTGTCTTAAGGAAAGATCATCATATCTACTCATCGGTACAGAACCAGGAATCAATGATGAATCAGTAGAGGGGATGGAAACGGAGACAGGATATGAATCAAGGACGTGACTGGGACCAGGTTCAGGGATAGGATAGTTCGAATTGGGAATTGATTGAGATGGAAGGTCTAAGTCAAGGACATGGAAGGGACTAGGTTCAGAAACAGGACATAAATCAATGCTTGAAATGTAATCTGGGATAGAACTGGGACTAGGTTCAAGAATAGGATCATCATATCTACTCATCGGTACAGAACCGGGAATCAAAGATGAATCAGTAGAGGGGATGGAAGCGGAGACAGGATATGAATCAAGGACGTGACTGGGACCAGGTTCAGAATCAGGACATAAATCAAAGCTTGGAATGTAATCTGGGACAGAACTGGGACTAGGTTCAAGAATAGAATTACTAAGAAGAGGTTCGGCTATCACACAAGACCACTGTTTACAAAAATCTTCGTTTAGCCACTTTTTGTGTTTTCTTATAAAAATATTATAATTATAATTACATTTTTTGTATAATGTTTCACATTTAGATGTAAATTTAATGATTAAATTATGCAAGTCTTTATTGGTTTGGTAAGTTAAGGGTAATGACAGAGCTTCTAAAATAATTGAAATGCGATCGCTTATATCTAAATCAGTGGGTCGGACATTTTTTCCAAGTTTTTTAGCAGCGCCGACAAGTATTTGGTACGCTTTTAATTTGGTAAAATTAGTTGTTAAAGGTTCTCCTTGCGCATTTGCGGATACTCTCGGAGACTGAAGAGCACCGGCTGTGGCGGTATCCACAGCTTCATTTGCCACTCGCTGACCAACAAGAGGGTTGGCGCCCTCTTGCTCTCCTTGCATTAAGTCAGCCGGTCGGAGCCCGGACAGACATCCCTCAACAGGTTGGGTCAACTCCTGTTGAGGCGAAGTGGTACCATGGGTCTTTAACGGCTCCATGGTGCCTCACCCCCGTTCCTCCAGAGATTATTTAACAGTAAAGGGTTTTAGTTGAAACCTAACGAGGGCGGACCCCTTC
Organism: Dicycla oo; assembly: GCA_948252095.1. Lineage (NCBI taxonomy): Eukaryota > Metazoa > Arthropoda > Insecta > Lepidoptera > Noctuidae > Dicycla > Dicycla oo. Next base: position 15,585,696 of record OX411734.1, read on the forward strand.
CCTTTACCAAATAATCTCCTTCATCAGATTAAAATCACTTTTAATGTCAATATTTATATTCCGATATATTAAGAAGAAGGAACCTATGCTTAAATACTTACAATTATTGCAAAATAAAAAGAACGTTCATGGTATTGTTGAATTTCTAAGTCTTTCTTATTCATTTATTTAAAACTTTAATCGGTCAGGCCCCGCGCGCATAATGATTAACACGCGCGCGGTACCTGAGCGGTTAATGTAAATGAATTGCTTAAGGTGGACTTAATTTTATAGGCATAAAAGTAATTTTCTACTAGTCAAACTTTGGATGATGCAGAGAAAAAGTTCAAGTTAATCCCACCCATATTGCACGTAGTACCTACCTATTACAAGAATAGGTTATTTGGTATTGGTTACTACTACCTCAAAAAAAAAAAACAATATTTTGAAAAATTACTTCTATTTTAATTAACTTACACTAAAAGCGCAAAACGTTATTATTACGTATGACGATCATCTCTTCACAATTAGGTATTTTTTTAGAAAATATTTTGTCATTTTGGATTTGTGTCAACCCTAGGTCGTCATTTTCAAAATCCGATATCTTCGAGATCCTACTAGATATGGATTAGATATTTTGAATTTAAATGGATAAAGATATAATTAATAACAACATTAGGAAATAAAATCCATATTCGCTAAGATAAAAAAAATAAAAATAAATTACGAAATGAAGCTAAAAAATCCATAACACCCATTTGAATGCAGTTAAAATTACAAGTATTATCTTAAAATAAAGACGAAATGGTGTTTTATAATACTGTACATAAATATATTAGAATTATTCAATAGTTTTTTTATATTAATATTTTTGTGGTTTTTCTGGTTTCCATAGAAAAATAATAAAAACGACTTTAACTTTGGTTTTAAATATAATTGAACTCTGGGTGTTCTACTCTCGCATTCCAAACATGTTAGAGCATCTATTATTGGAATAAAAAGGGCATGTCCGATTTTTAGGGTGAAAAACACACTGTGCGCCGGTGCATGTTATCGAAGAAGGAGGTCCTGTGAGGAGGCTGGATTTCTGCAGGTTTATGTTGAATGCAGATTTGGAAGATCCTTCGTTTTTTCGAAGAATCTTGTGGACTGACGAGTCCAAATTTGATCAAGATGGGATAACCAATTACCATAACGCCCATCATTGGGCTCCGAAAGCAGGAAGAAATCCTAATAAGAAAAGAGTAAAGGGGTCACAGAGACGTTTCAGCCTTAACGTATGGATGGGAATAATTTCAAACCATCTGATTGGGCCTTACTTTCTACCTCCAAATTTGAATGGAGAGACCTATGAAAATTTTTTGCGACAAGATTTACCCGATTTACTCGACGACATACCATTAAGCCTTATTCGAGACATGTGGTTTCAGCACGACGGGTGCCCCGCGCACTTTAGAAGGAGTGTCAGAGAGTGGCTGGACACTAATTATCCAAATAAGTGGATCGGGAGAGGTGGACCTACACCGTGGCCAGCTAGAAGTCCAGACTTGACACCCATGGATTTTTATGTGTGGGGGCACATGAAAAGTTTGGTTTACAATGAACCTAACCCAATAACATCTGTTGATATTTTGAGGCAGAAAATTATTGATGCTGCTAACGAAATAAGAAGAGGACTATCAACTGGGGTAGTGAAAAGTGGCTTAAGACACAGAATGCGCGTATGTGTGCGAAATAGGGGCGGACATGTGGAACATGTACTGTAAAAGGAATAATAAACTTCAATTGTTACCTATTTGGATTGTTTTATTTTGTTTTCTGACTAAAGTTAAATTTGATGCTTAAGTATCGTTATTTTTTACTACTACCTGGTAGCATATGATCAATGTTTTTGTTAAAAAAATCCAATAATACCCTGTTGTATTATACCTTATCGGAAAGCTGAAGAACCGTAGATATTTTTAAGAATATCTGCAGCATAACTGTCATGGCCTTTTTGTACAATATCTTGCAAAGAAAAAAAAACTTTTCACAAATTTATTTCTTTTTTTAACAATTAGTCGTCTAATACGACTCATTTGGTACAGTTACTTGCAGTTTTTGTGTTTAAAATAATGGATCAACTAATCTGCTACACAAAAAATACAAAAACAAAAACATTAGAGGTACAAAACACAAAAAAAGGGGACAAAAGACAAAAAATCTGGATTTTTATAAAAAAAAACTTCAAAGTCCCATAACTTGAGAACGGTTAAGTTTGGGGTATGGGGTTCCATAGTCAAATCAGTCAGGAATGATGGAAACTACCACCTCTTAAAGGGTTTAGGTCGACTTAACCTGTAACCCTGTATAATTGAGCACGGGTGCTACTACATGATACATTCTGAAGGTCAGATGAGGACCAGGTAAGTGCCTATCGGTTCTCAGTAACGGGAATAGTTACGATGACCTAGCTTTCAACATTTATCTAATTGAGCACGGGTGCTACTACACGATACATTTTAAGGGTCTGATAATGACCAGGTAAGTGCTTATCGGTTCTCAGTAACGGGAATAGTTAGGATGACCTAGCTTTCAACACTTATCTAATTGAGCACAGGTGCTACTACACGATACATTTTGAGGGTCTGATGATGACCAGGTAAGTGCTTATCGGTTCTCAGTAACGGGAATAGTTAGGATGACCTAGCTTTCAACATTTATCTAATTGAGCACGGGTGCTACTACACGATACATTTTAAGGGTCTGATAATGACCAGGTAAGTGCTTATCGGTTCTCAGTAACGGGAATAGTTAGGATGACCTAGCTTTCAACACTTATCTAATTGAGCACGGGTGCTACTACATGATACATTCCGAAGGTCTGATGATGACCAGGTAAGTGCATACCGGTTCTCAGTAACGGGAATAGTTAGGATGACCTAGCTTTCAACATTTATCTAATTGAGCACGGGTGCTACTACACGATACATTTTGAGGGTCTGATGATGACCAGGTAAGTGCTTATCGGTTCTCAGTAACGGGAATAGTTAGGATGACCTAGCTTTCAACACTTATACAGGGTTACAGGTTAAGTCGACCTAAACCCTTTAAGAGGTGGTAGTTTCCATCATTCCTGACTGATTTGACTATGGAACCTCATACCCCAAACTTAACCGTACTCAAGTTATGGGACTTTGAAGTTTTTTTTTATAAAAATCCAGATTTTTTGTCTTTTGTCCCCTTTTTTTGTGTTTTTTACCTCTAATGTTTTTGTTTTTGTATTTTTTGTGTAGCAGATTAGTTGCTTCATTATTTTAAATACAAAAACTGCAAGTAACTGTACCAACTGAGTCATATTAGACAATTGATTGTTAAAAAAAGAAATAAATTTGTGGAAAGTTTTTTATTCTTTGTAAGATATTTTAAAAAAAGTCTATGACTGTTATGCTGCAGATGTGCTTAAAAATATCTACGGTTCTTCAGCTTCCCGATAAGGTATAATTTGCTACGGTGCTATCAGGATTCTCGGAAAAATCATCGATGAAAGACTCCCAGGTAATAGCAAAAATAACGGTATTTCGTAAAGTTGCTCGCAGCGCCTATTGTCCTGCATTCTGAGGTCCTGCAATGGGTAGCGCGTCGCGTGCGAGCGGGATATTATACAATGTAAACGGGTGCAAGAGAGAAAAGTGATTTCAAACGCCATTTTGTTGTTATTGTGTTTGGTTAGTCTGCTTACGCGATTCGTCCGTGGTAGATGCGATACTTGGTGCTCTTTGTTTTTTACTCGACTTGGCTTGTTTTTCTGGACTGTTTCCTCCTATTCGTGACTGTGCTTGTTAACTGGACCTTGATTTGTGCTTCTGATTTGGAACTGTTGAAGATGGCGACCTTTACGAACGAAGAATATGCAGATATTTTGATTTGTTATGGGTACTGCAACTGTGTATCCTTACAAGCTCGTCAAGAATACATAGCACGTTTTCCTGGCCGCCGAATTCCGGATATTAGCGTCTTCGACGGAGTTTACCGATGAATTAGAGAGACTGGCTCTGTCTCGAGGCGACGAACAGACTTGGGTAGACCACGTATTAATGATGATGATGAAGAGGAAGATAATGAGATTGTTCGACGATTTCGACTGGATCCGACTACGTCAACCAACGTTGTTGCCCGAGAACTTGGAATCTCACAATGGAAAGTGTGGTTTACCGTGCATACTGCCGGTCTCTACCCGTACCACTACACGCCGGTGCATGTTATCGAAGAAGGAGGTCCTGTGAGGAGGCTGGATTTCTGCAGGTTTATGTTGAATGCAGATTTGGAAGATCCTTCGTTTTTTCGAAGAATCTTGTGGACTGACGAGTCCAAATTTGATCAAGATGGGATAACCAATTACCATAACGCCCATCATTGGGCTCCGAAAGCAGGAAGAAATCCTAATAAGAAAAGAGTAAAGGGGTCACAGAGACGTTTCAGCCTTAACGTATGGATGGGAATAATTTCAAACCATCTGATTGGGCCTTACTTTCTACCTCCAAATTTGAATGGAGAGACCTATGAAAATTTTTTGCGACAAGATTTACCCGATTTACTCGACGACATACCATTAAGCCTTATTCGAGACATGTGGTTTCAGCACGACGGGTGCCCCGCGCACTTTAGAAGGAGTGTCAGAGAGTGGCTGGACACTAATTATCCAAATAAGTGGATCGGGAGAGGTGGACCTACACCGTGGCCAGCTAGAAGTCCAGACTTGACACCCATGGATTTTTATGTGTGGGGGCACATGAAAAGTTTGGTTTACAATGAACCTAACCCAATAACATCTGTTGATATTTTGAGGCAGAAAATTATTGATGCTGCTAACGAAATAAGAAGAGGACTATCAACTGGGGTAGTGAAAAGTGGCTTAAGACACAGAATGCGCGTATGTGTGCGAAATAGGGGCGGACATGTGGAACATGTACTGTAAAAGGAATAATAAACTTCAATTGTTACCTATTTGGATTGTTTTATTTTGTTTTCTGACTAAAGTTAAATTTGATGCTTAAGTATCGTTATTTTTTACTACTACCTGGTAGCATATGATCAATGTTTTTGTTAAAAAAATCCAATAATACCCTGTTGTATTATACCTTATCGGAAAGCTGAAGAACCGTAGATATTTTTAAGAATATCTGCAGCATAACTGTCATGGCCTTTTTGTACAATATCTTGCAAAGAAAAAAAAACTTTTCACAAATTTATTTCTTTTTTTAACAATTAGTCGTCTAATACGACTCATTTGGTACAGTTACTTGCAGTTTTTGTGTTTAAAATAATGGATCAACTAATCTGCTACACAAAAAATACAAAAACAAAAACATTAGAGGTACAAAACACAAAAAAAGGGGACAAAAGACAAAAAATCTGGATTTTTATAAAAAAAAACTTCAAAGTCCCATAACTTGAGAACGGTTAAGTTTGGGGTATGGGGTTCCATAGTCAAATCAGTCAGGAATGATGGAAACTACCACCTCTTAAAGGGTTTAGGTCGACTTAACCTGTAACCCTGTATAATTGAGCACGGGTGCTACTACATGATACATTCTGAAGGTCAGATGAGGACCAGGTAAGTGCCTATCGGTTCTCAGTAACGGGAATAGTTACGATGACCTAGCTTTCAACATTTATCTAATTGAGCACGGGTGCTACTACACGATACATTTTGAGGGTCTGATGATGACCAGGTAAGTGCTTATCGGTTCTCAGTAACGGGAATAGTTAGGATGACCTAGCTTTCAACACTTATATATACTTACCACTTATAAGGTGGGTACACCTTCGGAGTCTACCATCAGGTAGGTGACATCGTCAATCACCAAGGTCTCCATTAGACCTTTCAAATGAGTCCAAAGACGATGGTTCTACATTGTACCGTCACTGAGATCCTATATCCACCTTCGGAGTCCACCATCAGGTAGGTGACATCGTCAATCACCAAGGTCTCCATTAGACCTTTCAAATGACTCCAAACACGATGGTTCTACATTGTGCCGTCACTGAGATCCTATACCCACCTTCGGAGTCCACCAACAGGTAGGTGACATCTTCAATCACCAAGGTCTCTATTAGACCTTTCAAATGAGTCCAAACACGATGGTTCTACATTGTGCCGTCACTGAGATCCTATACCCACCTTCGGAGTCCACCATCAGCTAGGTGACATCCTCAATCACCAAGGTCTCCATTAGACCTTTCAAATGAGTCCAAACACGATGGTTCTACATTGTGCCGTCACTGAGATCCTATACCCACCTTCGGAGTCTACCATCAGGTAGGTGACATCGTCAATCACCAAGGTCTCCATTAGACCTTTCAAATGAGTCCAAACACGATGGTTCTACATTGTACCGTCATTGAGATCCTATACCCACCTTCGGAGTCCACCATCAGGTAAGTGACATCTTCAATCACCAAGGTCTCCATTAGACCTTTCAAATGAGTCCAAACACGATGGTTCTACATTGTGCCGTCACTGAGATCCTATACCCACCTTCGGAGTCCACCATCAGGTAGGCGACATCGTCAATCACCAAGGTCTCCATTAGACCTTTCAAGTGAGTTCAAACACGATGGTTCTACATTGTGCCGTCACTGAGATCCTATACCCACCTTCGGAGTCTACCATCAGGTAGGTGACATCGTCAATTACCAAGGTCTTCATTAGAGCTTTCAAATGAGTCCAAACACGATGGTTCTACATTGTACCGTCACTGAGATCCTATACCCACCTTCGGAGTCCACCATCAGGTAAGTGACATCTTCAATCACCAAGGTATCCATTGGACCTTTCAAATGCGTCCAAACTCGATGGTTCTACGTGGTGCCGAAACTAAGATCCTATACCCACCTTCGGAGTCCACCATCAGGTAGGTGAGATCGTCAATCACCAAGGTCTCCATTAGACCTTTCAAATGAGTCCAAACACGTTGGTTCTACGTAGTGCCGTCAATGAGATCCTATACCCACCGTGAAATGAAGACCTTGGTAATTCTTTTTTTTTTCTTTTTGATTCTTCCTCCGTCAAACTAAATTATTCTCAAGATATATAAAAATTGTAGCTAAAAACGATAAAAAATAAACACTGGAAATAATGTACTCAATGTAGGTACTACCCATAGTTTTGGAGAGCTCGACCACGCTTCACCTTACATTTATTCTTATATTTAGGCATAGTGAGGCTTACTCTATGATAGGTTCAAAAAACAAAACGAAATTACAAACTACTTTACATATATTTACAAACTTAATTTCTATTGTTGTTTTACGGAATATTTATATTTGTACTATTTACAATATGATTTCATTCAAAAATCATTCGAAACGTGAACGTTTTTATTTGGAAAAAATAACGCGCGTATAGTCCTCCCGTCACAAGAGTCATCGAGACACTGGTGTATCGCGTCCCGAGTACGCGTCACAGGCCTTAGCGGGGGTGCTCCAGTGGGGTACTAGTGAAGTTTCGGGTTTTTATTCATTATTTTAAATATCAAAAGAAATAAGAAAAAAAAAACAATACAAATTGTGAAATACGTCATTACATATTTTTTAGTACAAAATTCATGCCGAACTATTCAGCCGTTACAGAGAAAATTTACAATTTAGGTTGGAAAACGACCTATTTAAAAGATTTTTTTTCCAAAATTTGGGAAAGTTTATTAAACTTTTAAACAATACAATATATTTGTGATGACCTCAAGTATACCATATATTTTTTTTATGGAAAACGCACATAAGGATTCATCTACAATCTTCTTTAAACTTACTGTGTTTTTGGGATTTGAGCGAGGTAATCCCCTACGTGCTGTCCGAGGCACGGAGGAGTCTTGGTATGAAAAGATCACCCATCCACAGAACAACCCCGGCAAGCGTAGCTTAACCTGATGGATCGATCCGTGCGGCTGTTATTACTTAGCCACGAGCTCCTAGATACACGGGATACTATTCTGTAAAATTCACTTCGAACCTCAGACAAGTGACCACACACAAATCGAAAGCGAGAGTAACTTACTAGAGCCTACCCTATTTGGACACTATAAAACAGGTCCTAGTTATCCAAAAATCATAACATAGGTACGTACTCCATGCATTGTCCCAGTCACCTTAGCTGTTACAAGTACGGTACCACCCCGCTATACAGCGTGTTTGCAAATCGCTTGCCATATACAGACGGCTGTGTTCCATCGTGACTCAGACTTGACTGCCGGTTATATTGCCTTCTTTGATTCTGGGTCATTCTGTAAAGGTTCGCCTTTATTTTTGTCATTTTCGAAGCCTTTAAGGCTACTTTCGCACTTTCACGACATGTTCGACATTCCAGGGCGTAATTGCGAAACACACGGTGGCGGGCGTGGCGGTCACGAAATATCAAACATAGCAGAATATGCAAGTGTTCACGTATAAAACGCAGGTGCGGTGGGAGTAGCGAGTAAGCTAGCGACCGGCGCTTGCGGCGTGCTCGCGGCTATATCAAACGTGTGAGGGCTCCTTTACGGAGACGCGGCGCGTCGTGCGACGCCTGTGGTGTGACATCTCGCGGCGCGTTGAACGATGTTTCCCTTTACGGAGACGCGGCGCGTCGTGCGACGCCTGTGGTGTGACGTCTCGCGGCGCGTTGAATGATGTTTCCCTTTACGGAGACGCGGCGCGTCGTGCGACGCCTGTGGTGTGACGTCTCGCGGCGCGTTGAACGATGTTTCCCTTTACGGAGACGCGGCGCGTCGTGCGACGCCTGTGGTGTGACGTCTCGCGGCGCGTTGAACGATGTTTCCCTTTACGGAGACGCGGCGCGTCGTGCGACGCCTGTGGTGTGACGTCTCGCGGCGCGTTGAACGATGTTTCCCTTTACGGAGACGCGGCGCGTCGTGCGACGCCTGTGGTGTGACGTCTCGCGGCGCGTTGAACGATGTTTCCCTTTACGGAGACGCGGCGCGTCGTGCGACGCCTGTGGTGTGACGTCTCGCGGCGCGTTGAACGATGTTTCCCTTTACGGAGACGCGGCGCGTCGTGCGACGCCTGTGGTGTGACGTCTCGCGGCGCGTTGAACGATGTTTCCCTTTACGGAGACGCGGCGCGTCGTGCTACGCCTGTGGTGTGACGTCTCGCGGCGCGTTGAACGATGTTTCCCTTTACGGAGACGCGGCGCGTCGTGCTACGCCTGTGGTGTGACGTCTCGCGGCGCGTTGAACGATGTTTCCCTTTACGGAGAGACGACGCGTGCCACGCCCGCGTTATCACACGCGCAAACATAAACATATGGCAATGTACGATGTTGTTTACGAAGACGCGGGGCGTGCGACACCGCGGGCCCCACCGCGGCTGTCACTACATTTTACCGAGAACGGAGAATTGCAGGAATAGCTAGCCCCAACGCTGCGTGCGCCGTCGCGATAAACATCGCGTGCGACGCGGCGATACCATCCGCGGGCTCCGCCTGGATTTAAAGCAAACGCGTGTAACATCGCTTCTCCGTAAACGCTCTCTTACAATGCCATATATTTGAATTTAGTGCGGGCCGCGCCGCCCAACGCGACACCCCGTGTCTCTGTAAATGAGGCCTGATGTTGTTTGTGTGTGTTCACGTCGAACTAGCGGTGGAGCGCACGATTCACTTGCGGCGTCCGTCAGGTAAGTTCAACAAGTTTAAAATTGTCGCTGCTCTGACAACACGTCACCATCGCACAAACGCCTGACGGTCAATATGAACACGAGCTCGCCCAGATCACCGAGCCCACTGCCGCCTGCGTGCCCGCGAGTTCTACGTGAACAAGCACTAAGATTTCATGTCATAATTCAGGTCATGATTAAATATATAATAATAATTGTGTGATAAAAGCGAGCGAAGCTACCTCGAAAATTTTTGCACCTCTTTCATATGTTAGTTTTTTGTTTGACCATTCAAACAGAAAAGGGAATTAGGTTATCGAACTATGCTGCAAAAGCAGAAAAGCTGAAGAATAAGAACATCGCAGAATGCAAGAGCGAGCGAAGCGAGCTCGAAAATTGTTGTACCGGGGTTCAAACAAATAAAATTATAAGTATTATTATTTCTTTCACCGAATTGCAGAATCATCCTTTTAGCACGATCCATTGCTCGATGTTTAAGACAAGGGAGTTTCCCATCCATGTATGGCGCAGAGAAAAGTTGTATGTGCATGCTTTAGCCTTAGAGGACTAAGCAGTGCTGGTTCGGTAATATCTTGATGGCGACGAAATCAGGTCGGGTAAAGGTGAGGTTCTATTGGCAAAATTGGTGTGGAATACCAAAAATAATAATAGGTATGTTATTCTTGTATGTTTTTGAATATGTTTGTCCTTTTTGTTTTATGTAGTGTTCAATAAAGTGTTGATATCCAACGCGGCAATGCTGCCAGCCTTTTGGGCACTTTTCCCTTTGACAGCGATGCGGACAAATTTTTTGATGAGCTCTTACCCTTTTTTATTTTTTATTTATTTTATGTCAGGCCAGTTGGCGTGGTTGGTTAAGATACTACCTGCCATGCCGCAGGTCGTGGGTTCGATTCCCATCCAGGACAAACATTTGTGTGCATGAACATGTCTGTTTGTCCTGAGTCTGGGTGTAATTATCTATATAAGTATGTATTTACAAAAAAAAAAGTAGTATATGTAGTATATCAGTTATCTGGTTTCCATAGTACAAGCTCTGCTTAGTTTGGGATCAGATGACCGTGTGTGAACAATGTCCTAGGATATTATTATTATTATTATTTATACTTGTACATAATATAAAGCATTTAATAAATAAATAAATAAAATAATATGTGGAAAATTACCCAAATTTTTTAAGAAAATTGAATACTATAATATAATTTTTTTGGTGTGCTATTCTGTCAAAATTCACTTCGAACCTCACTCAAGTGACCGCACACAAATCGAAAGCGAACTCATTCGTTTTTGAATTGTGTGCAGTCACTTGTTTGAGATTCAAAGTGAACTTTACAGAATACCTTGTTACCTTTATATACAAATTTTCAAGTGGGCATTGAAGGCTAAATCCCTATGAGGAATAGCGAAAAGTACTTAAAGGAGTATCGGGCTCGATTTTGATGAAAACTAAAACTGCATCATTTGATTTTTTTTAATAAATACCAATGTTTAATAGGTCAGTAACATAAGAAAAATAAAAATAGCATTTTGTTAAAAATTTGCTCTTTCCTTTAATTTGCCGTAAGTCTCCCCCGTAATAATTCCCCGTAAATAGAGGAGCTCGTGGCTAAGTAATAACAGCCGCACGGGTCGATCCATCAGGTTAAGCAACGCTTGCTGAGGTTGGTCTGTGGATGGGTGACCATCTTTTCATACCGAGACTCCTCCGTGCCTCGGAAAGCACGTTAAGCCGTTGGTCCCGGCTGTCATTCGTGGATCTTTGACAGTCGTTACGGGTCGTCAGAAGCCCGAAAGTCTGACAACCAGTCTTACCAAGGGGTATCGTATTACCCAGTAACTGGGTTGTGGAGGTCAGATAGGCAGTCGCTTCATGTAAAATACTGGTATTCAGCTGCATCCGGTTAGACTGGAAGCCGACCCCAACATAGTTGAGAAAAGGCTAGGCAGATTGATTGAAGTCTCCCCCGTAAGCTCCACAGAATTCGATCCTTATTAGCGACACTATCGAATGGTAAATAATACAGTGTGTGTGTTTCTTTCAAAATCAACTGGTTCGATTCGTGGCTAGAAATATTAATTTTTCAAAAATCCAATGATGCTGTTTTAGTTTACATCAAAATCAAGCCCGAGACGCTTTTGAGTACTTTTCGCTATTCCTCATAGTTTCGAATTTGGCCATTCACGCCCACTTGAAAAATTCACTCTGTATAAATATCTTTTACACAACTGGAATCCCTGAAGGGTTAGGCAGAGCAACACACACATACACATTTTGCCAGTTATGTTTTAGTTAACAAATAACTTTTATACCCAATAAAAACTTTTTAGCAAAAAATAAAACCGACTTCCAAAACAAAACATTACAAAGTGAAAAATAACTTTAATTTCGGTAGTCGGTGTCTTGGGTTTTGTATTTTCGTTTTTTGCCACCGACTTCCGAAATTAAAGTTAATTTTTACTTTGTAGTGTTTTGTTTTGGAAGTCGGTTTTAGTTTTTGCTAAAAAGTTTTTATTTTTCACTTTTTAGTTGTGGAACCTACCCCACACAAATTCGAATACATAATTGAGCACAATAATTGTAGATATAAGCCATGTAAATAACAGTGATAGGAAGTTATTAAAACACCATCACATCATCCACATAAAATAAGTGGGAAATATACGCATTATTGAAGCTAACTCAAAAACTCCCCAAGCAAAGTTAATAAAATTTATATGGGACCACCCTATCAAACAAAAAAAGAATTTTCTAAATCGGTCCATCCGTCTTTGAGTAACCGCGTAACAAACATACAAAAAAAAAAAAAACATACAGACGAATTGAAAACCTCCTCCTTTTGGAAGTCGGTTAAAAAATAAACAAAAACATGAGAGTTGGTCTGGACATGGCAGCTAAAGATTTAGGTCATTTTATATTTAAACACAGCTCTTGACGATTGACTGATGGGTATTATTTTAAGACACAGACGACAGCTGATAATTTCTGTTAACATATCGACATCAGCTTAGATTTCATCAGTAAACCTTTGTCATGTTTATCTTGAACTCTGGTCAATTTGGTAAAAGTTTGAAAGTTGTTGATACGGCTAGTTGGAAGCCCGATAGTCTGACAACCACTCTTACCAAAGGGTATCGTGTTACCCAGTAACTGAGTCGTGGTCAGATAGGCAGTCAAAATACTGGTATTCATCTGTATCCTGTTAGACTGGAGGCCGACCCCAAAGTCTATACAGATTAGCGATTAGTTTATTTAACCTTAATCTCTTCAAAGTGAGAGTGAACAGGCTTCTTCTGGGTAAACTCACTCCATCGTCGACTTTGTCTCTGTCACCTCTGACCTAGACTAGAGTCAAGAGCAATCCCATCTCAAATAAAAAAATGTTTTTTTTTTTTACTATGGACAGATCTTAGATATCTTGTCAGTCGTTACGGGTAGTTAGAAGCCCGAAAATCTGACAACCATTCTTACCAAGGGGTATCGTGTTACTCAGAAACTGGGTTGCGGAGGTCAGATAGGCAATCGCCAGAGGACACGGTGGAGCATACAGTGGAGGTCTGCCCGGCTTGGGCAGAGCACCGCCGTGTTCTCACGGAGGCGATCGGCGGCGGCGATCTCTCGCGTGCGAGCCTGGTCCAGGCCATGGTGCGGAGCGAGAGTGCATGGGAGGCCGTCACCTCCTTCTGCGAAGCGGTAATGCTCGCGAAGGAGGAGGCGGAACGCGTGAGGGAGAGGCAGCCTCACGCCCTCAGTCGCCGCAGGAGACGCCCTGGGCGGCGGGAATCAATAGCCGATTCCCAGCCACCGTAGGCGCGGGCTTGCGGACGGTGAGTAGTGGGTAGCTCGCCGTCCGGTGAGGACCAGGCCCGGGTCGACGGCGCGTTGTGTTCCACGCGCGCCTCAAAGAGATGTCAGCAAAAGATGGGGTCCAATAGGGCCGATGCCGCTGGGGTCGCGGGTTGTTTGAAAAAGATACCGTGGCCCTGGCATAGGCAACTGAAGGAACACGGGTGGGTTTTAGTCAGTAAAAGTCTGACACGCCCTTCCGCTCCACCCAGAGCGGGAGAAGTTATTTGATGATTTCCCATCCACAAAAAAAAAAAAAAAAAAATAGGCAATCGCTGCAAGTAAAATACTGGTATTCAGCTGCAACCAGCTAGACTGGAAGCCGACCCCAACATAGTTAGAAAAAGTCTAGACAGATGATGGATTTCAGCTTCGTTGGTCTAGTGGTTGCTAGCGCTACTGCCGAGTTCGATTCCCAGGTCGGGCAAAATGTTATTGAGTTTTCCCATCAAGAATTTCCCAGTAGCAGCTCGGAGTCTAGATTTATGTCCGGTTGAAGCAAAATCTCGCCCCTAATCACATGGGACTTAAACTGTAGAAGTTACGAAGATGGCTAAATGATAGTGCTGATTATAAAGTCGAATAGGGATGATGACTAAAAAATGTTTTTTTGTCCGTCATGTAGATTATTAAAATATATTGGACACGTATTTTTTCTTTTTCTACGTAATCAAAAGATTACGGCGATACATTGTGTTAAATTGTGGCATGACGTCACGTCTTCGTAGATTTTATACGTAGAAGTGACGTAGCAAGCCCCCACTCCCGAACTTTAATGCGAGTTATCTAAGTCATTTTTTATTAATATGATAAAGCAAAAAATACGTATCTAATATTTTTTTATTATCTGACTGACGGACTAAATAGAATTTCTTTTTTTTTTACCCAGGCATCATCCCTATTAAATATATCGTCCGGACTAACGGTTTAGTAATACAAAGGAATGAGAGAACACACGCGGTGACCGCTAATCTTGTACTGAATGCTCGACTAATATCAATTAGTGATGAGGTAAAAATGCATGGCATGGCATGGTTGCACAGTACATATACATAACCGGTGAAAAGTGTGTGTACTATAGGTACACCTCTGCCTACCCTTCGGGGATTGCAGGCGTGATGTTATGTTATAGAGGTAAAGTTCGCGTCAAATAACTTTGACGATCTGAAGTTCGCGCAAGTGACTGCGCAGTAGTCAATATCTATATTAAAACAGCAGCCTGCCATTCCTTGCGCATCGGAAAGCCTGGTTTCTGAGCGTCAAAGTTATTTGACGCGAACTATAAGCTTTACAATACACGTACAATTTGAAGCCATGTTGTAACCCGTCACACGTGAGTTAGATACAATAAAAAAACCGCCTAAAGGCCTATTCAAACCTAAGCGGTAATCGCTACCGTCTGCGGTAGAGAAAACCGAGTGGGTATGCGGTAATATTACTGTTCATTCATCTGTACCGCTTTTGCCGCGAAACATAATACTAAATACCCATAGCGGCAGCGAATACCGCTTAGGTTTGAATAGGCCTTTAGTCATGTCAATGTGTGCTCGAATGTCATCCGAACCCCATAGGTTCACAAGTACTGTAAGCCCGCGGTCGCCATTGGATGATATTTTTTACGTTTATATATTTAAGATATACGTTTATTTGTTTATTTATTAAAACTTTATACACAAGTAAAAAAACCGTACAAAGGCGGACTTAATGCCCGAGGCATTTTCTACCAGTCAACCTTAGGGTGATGCATAGAAAACATGGCAGGTGCAATATAAAGGATAGATAACACGAAAATAACTATAAAATACAAGAATAAATACATACATACACACATCAGTTTATATACATATTATATAAATAGATTTTTCTGATGCAGACCTTGGTGTGCGTTCCACGTTTCTCTGTAATGTAATAAAGAATGTTGTCCCCTTAGCAACAGCATACCAAGCATCAGATTCAAAAATTCGCAAAGAAAGTAAAAAAACTAAAAACATAACAACCACAGATTGAATATTAAAACAGCGTTGCCATGCGCGGAGCGGCACATTCTTTTTTTGAGTTATGTACGCGCGAACGCGACGCGAATCATAATAACTACTGCAGAACCAAAGTGACGTTAGTCACATTAGCTTTTGAATTACGCATCAATGTATACATATTGGTGGCATACCAGCGTCGTCACACTAGGCTTGTAGTTTCTTAAGGAATCCTCAATTCATGCAAGGCCTACCAATCAAAAGTAGTAGGTAGGTATGAGCTCTTTTTGAAGGATCTTGTCCGGGCAAAATACAGCCTACCACCATACCTATTTCCGCATCCAAGCATTGTTGCTGTATTCCTGTTAGAAGGCCTATGGGTGACGGTGTAAGTGTACAGGCATATAAGGCTCCTTAACTGGTAAGTCTTCCCCATCACGTATCGGCTCTCGGACTCGGTGGAACGCAGAGCCAAGAGGCCCATTGGCGACGTAAAACTGGTGGATGCCAAGCTTCACAGCTTGGCTCATCGCCGCAAGGTTGCCTGCTTGTCGGTCTTCTACAGATTGTACTTCGGTGAGTGTGCCCAAGAACTCCACGACCTGTTTCCACCGGCCCCCTTCTACCATCGGACATCAGAGACGCACTGCCAGTTACCATCCCTACCTGGTTGAAATTCCACCAATTCGCACTAAGCGCTTCCAAATGTATTTTATAATGCACACTGCAAAAGTGTGAAACTCACTACCTGCGTCTGTGTTTCCGAGCGCATACAACACTAATCTCTTCAAAGTGAGAGTGAACAGGCTTCTTCCGGGTTAGCTCTCTCCATCATCTACTTTGTCTCTGTCACCTCTGACCTAGACTAGAGTCAAGAGCAAATCCATCTCAAATAAAAAAAATAAAACAGTCGGCACTTACAATATACCATTGCAGCTGCGTTGCCATCCCATAGACAAAGGTGTAACATGTTATGTGCCAGGCAAGGCACTGAGCATTACTGCTTGGCTGCAGAAATAGTTATCGTGGTATTAAGTACAGTCACAAACCGGGATTGTTGAGCTACTAGCATATAATAATAATAATAATGGTGCCTCCTCATCATTTAAAATTATCTAAGGGGCCTCTGTGAGTTGGCTTCGGCTCCTCGTACGCCTTCCAAAGGTCCGGGACCCCAGGGTCCCGAGAAATATTAAATAATAATAATAATAATAATTTTTATTTAATAATAATAATAATAATTTTTATTTCAATTTCAGTTACATTCTTTTTATTACAATACAGTATGATCATCATATCATATCATCTTAACTTGGTTTGTTACACGAATGCCGCCCGTGAAATTTGACATGTGACATTTCAATAACGAAAATCGGGCGGCATTCGTGTACTTACTTACTTCTCCGGTCGAGCTTCTTCTCAAGGAGTGCTACTACTACAGTCCGGCCGCGTCATCGAGAGAATGCTTTCCTGACACCGTCCTGTCAGTTAGACAATTTCTAGTTGTACCAGCTTGTTGTTAACTTTCAGCCTCCCGGTACCTACGCTAAGTGTTTTAAGCCCTATAGCAAGAATATTACATCCGGTGTACTAGGGGGCTCAAAAGTTTTGAGCATAGGTCCATCCATAGGGATGGGCCGTAGATGACTGAGACATGATGATGTTTACGGATTAATTACTAAAAGCGTAATGATGCTAATGACATGAAACTCTGTATTTATAATAAAGAGGGTATTCGCAAATTTGTAATAAGGATCAAATTCGTCAGTATGAAACTGATAGGTGTCAAGAACGCTTTCTCTCGACGGCCGGACTGTAGTCTGTAGTCCACATTCGGACTAGAATAACCAACCAATATACCATTAATCCATTGAAAATGTACCACAAATTGATATCTGCAGTTACTGGTCATATCTTGAGTGCAAAAGATTGCTAGGTGTCTTCGACAAAATATGGGCGTATGACATAAGTGACAGCGATTTAATATTAGCCTACAGTTATCACTCAGCTCTCATACTGAAGAGGAATGAGTATTTGTTCATTACGCTATAGCCTCGATGCGTACCTTCTTGATAGCTGAGTCTTCTGTTAAAAGGGCCTTATATTATTAGCAAAGCTGGCAAAGTGTAGATGTACACACACATACACCTTTGCCTAGTCTTCGAGGAAAAGAATCAACAACTAAAACAGTACTTATTCCGGATGAGTTTTTTTACCGTCTTGAAAAAATATGGTAGGTACAATAGGTGAACGGAGTAGAAGCCAATGGCATACCTAGTTTTTGTTTTTTCAATATCTTAGACAGAAATTGCTCTATCAATAAACACTACACATTTGAAGTAAACTAGAACAATAAAAACAGAAATTTTGAAAAACTTTATAGATCGTTAAACATATAGAAATTCAAATTATATCCACTACCTACTCAGAGTGCGTAGTGCATATGATTTGAATTTAGATATTATTATTTTTATTTTCAACAACAAAAAAAGCACTCCGTTCACCTATACCCAATTTTTTTCAAGACTGTAAAAAAATGTCGTCCAGTATAATATACGTCAGCCGACTGTAAATTATCTAATGTAATACTTCACAGCTCTCAATGCGGTGAATGAAAACATCGTGAGGAAACGGGCATGTCCTAGAACCAAAAATTCGAAGACATGTGACATCTACCAACCCGCACTGGGCCCTCGTGGTAGATTACAGCCCACTCCCTCTCACAGAGAGGAGGCTGTGTCCCAGCTGTGGGAACTTTATAGGCTGATTATGATATGCTTATGCTAAAGACTTCACCTCATGATAAAGGTTGTCTCCTTCCCTCAAATATGGCGAGAGGGGTAATGGCTTATATTTGCGTTATGGTCGTGAACGGGTGCTGCTTGTGGTGACTGGTCGTCTTGCTGACCTTGGTTTTGTTATTGTTATTAGTAATTAGCTCTTTGTTTATTTTACTTCGATGGTCCTAGTTTATCATTTGTGACTTCGAGTTACGACTACATGTACGGCTATATGTGAGTGGGCACGCTCTTTATTACTGGAGGCTTTTAATATAGGTATAAAGTTCTGTTTACGTTTTTAGTTTTGTATTTTTATTTCTGCTTGAGTTTTCAACTTTTAGATATTTTTCTTTTCTTCTTTTTTTTGGTAACTATATTGGCGTGTGCTAGCTGACTTATAGCATATAATTAAATTTAATTTAATGTTTGTGTTAACTGAACAGACAGCTATGCTGCTGGGGAGTTGGTTGCGCCACTTCTTCTCAGCTAAAGCACTAAGAAGTGGTGAAGGGCGGGCGTCTTATGTAATTTTGACGTTCGAAAAGTGCTGATTCTCGGCCTAGTTTCAATAAATGACTTTTGATTTTTGATTTTGAAAAGAGGTTGGCGGAGTAGGAGGTCTATTCAAGGACTTTTACAAGAAAAATACTCAGAGATTATGTGGTCCAGAGTATCTAAGTAGAATCACATTTCACTGAAGACTGTGTTTTTTTCTCGAAGGTGCAATTTTGAACAAACGTCATTACTACCGCTCTTCGCTTATGATTTAAACCGTGTGCATTCGGTGTGAGGTGCCAAAATGTAGAAAAAACATCTGCAAACACGTCAAGGATGCCACGTTGTTTACTATTACATGGACTTAAATAAATAGGTCACTATTATAAACTAAGTATGTAAGTAGGTATATTTACATCAGCATAATCAGCCCACTCTTCGAGAGGGAGTGAGCTGTAATCTGCATCGCGGGCCCAGTGCGGGTTGGTAGACGTCTTCGAATTATTGGTTCTAGAACAAGTCGGTTTCCTCACAATATTTTCCTTCACCGTTTTGAGAGCAATGGTGATGAAATATTTTACACAAAGTAAAGCGCCTGCCTGGGTTTCATATGAGGAGCTGGCGAACAAATCCGCATTTGTCCACACACTCCATTTTTTATTTAGTTCCTCGCTCTTTGTGCATTCTTGTATTTACTAAAAAAAAACGTACATGAATTCTTAATAAGTAAATGTTATTATTCGATAAATGAATTTCTAAACGACAACACAGTAAATAATTACTTAGTTACTTATTAATACACAGTAAATAATTTTGTAATATGACTAATTTGTAATTTGACGTAAGTACTTAAATATTATACTAATTTAATTACAGGTAATGTATTGCATGACAATTTGTTAAAATGTATTCTAACCAAACGGATAATATGAATTTTGTATGCCTCAATGGCGGGACATAGCAGACTTACCAGTAACCTTATGTAACTAACAACATCTAAATTATAAACCTATGATCCACAATAAATGATTTGAATTTGAATTTCGTAAGACTGGTTATTACAAGTCAGAAGAAATAAAAATGTATTTTCTGAATTCTGACACCCCTATTCCCAATGCAGGGATGTCATCAATTGTGCATCCTGCGTTTGACACCCGACTTTGCGGAGAGAAGTGGTGTGTTCCAACCTCAATGGATGTCTTACTGCCTAAATCTTTGTAGGGAAACCGAATGGCGTCGAAATCGTATTAGTTACCACTTCTCGACTAGTTTTCGCATAGTACATTTTAAAAATGCGATTGAATAGCAACATAGGCATAGGGTCAAAATACACATCCCAATGAATACTAGGAATGACTACAGATTTTTTTTTCAATGTTGTTCTTCGCATCTTGCATTCATTGGCAAGACGTGGCTACTTTAATTCACGAAAAGTTTCATTCAAGTCAGCGGGCGCCATCTATTAACGAATAGCAAAACCTCTGTGCTGTTGGAAAAAGCTTGATGTACCACAAAAATATGTCATTCAGTGCTAGATATACTGCTATTGCGTGTGTTTTTAGTAGGCGTTTATTATTCTTGTCCTAAATAAATATTGAGATTCCTCGTTTGTGTCTTGAATAAAGCGCCATCTGTTATTTAGTAGCGTACAATATGATAGCAAAATTATTTTATAATTCACCAGACTACTGGTACTTTCAGGTACCAGACTATCAGTAAAGACCATCATGAATAATGGGCGTATTAGTGTAAATTCCATTTTAAAATTGAGGAGCAAAGAAATTACGAATGGATTGTGCGAAAAATTATAGGTACCGTTTGCCTAGAATCAGTCTGCCTAGCTTTTTCTTCCAGTCTTACGGATGCAGCTAAATCCCAGTATTTTAGATCGAGCGACTGCCTATCTGACCTCCACAACCCCGTTACTGGATAACACAATACTCCTTGGTAAGACTGGTTGTCAGGACTGGTGGTTTCTGACGACCCGTAACGACTGTCAAAGATCTACGAATGACAGCTGGGACAAACAACGTAACGTGCTTTCCGAGGCACGGAGGGGTTTAGATATGTAATAGATGGTCACCCATCCACGAACCGACCGCGACATGCGTAGCTTAACCTTCGATCGACCCGTGCAGTTGTTATCATTTAGCCACGAGCCCCTTTCCTTTGCCCTATGGCTAGAATAGCGTGGCTAATGAGATAATGGCTGATAGAGATATGTGGAAGAACAAGGGAAGTCACGCGCTGACCCCAAAATGCATTGGTGGAGTGATTGGCATACTACAACGTTGATGAAATAAAACTCAGTCTTAATATAGGTAAAAACCATCTATCTATTTACAATTAAAAACTTAACAGAAAATAAACCTTAATGCCTCTTCTTCTTACTGCCTTTTTCTTTGTAAGTCTTCGTTCCCGAGAATTTTCTGATAACAGTCTTGATCAAGAATGCGGCGAGCCCGATGAGTGCCGCGAGCACCGCGAGCAGAACGAGCACGATGTCGAGCATCCAGCGCTCGTACCAGCTGTACTTCAGAGATAAAGAGCGCAGGTGATATGCTCCTGTGAAGTAAGTTAAAGAAATTAAATAAGGAAACTTGTGCAGGCCAATGTACACACATCAACACGGTCTAGGGATATTTTTAAAAAAGCGTATTACTATCAATGTGTTAATTATTTATATGACATGTATATATTTAAAAGATACGTTATTTAATATTCTACCATTTTTTAATAATGGTTAAGGTACTTAGATTAAAATTTCAGGATTTTATGGAAAAAAAATGAAGCATAGACGGAAACCGTATATGAATTAACTTTTAATTTGTGAGTAAAAACTGAAAAAAATAGAAAAATCATTTAATTTGTGTTTATAAACTTGAAGTTAGTAGTCTGAAAAAGCGCCCATGATGCTCATAACACATCGGCAACGATTCGGCATGCTCAGAACAAGGTTGTCAATGTCTTGCTGCGGAATATTCGAATATTCGCACAAATGAAAATTCCCTCTCCTACACATCAAGACATTTTATGCCACCGAAACAAAAGAATTTTCAAAAATTTGAATTTGGAATTAGTCTGAGATAAATTACAAACAAATCGGTGTATAAAAGATTCCAATGCGGCCAGTACTTTTCGAGTTATTTAATTGAGTATGAAATATCCCTAGACCGTGTTGATGTGTGTATTTTGCAGGCCAAAGTATTTTTGCAGTCTCTCTCATGTTATTCGTGAGTTGTGGTGTAATGTGGAATTTTTAGGGTTTCGTACATTAAAAGGAAAAAACGACCCTTATAGGATCACTCTTGTGTCTGTCTGTCCGTCTGTCACAGCCAATTTGCTCCTAATCTAACGGACCGATTAAGTTGAAATTTGGTACACTTATGAATTTCTGTGACCCAAACACGGACGTGTAACGTAAATAAATGAATTTTGAATAATATGGGTGTCAATTATGGAGGGCAAATAAGAAAATTAAAAGTTTTGCAAACTGTAGGTTATCAAATAAAAGAGCTTTCTGTGAGGGTCTCACATATATATTTTTTTATAATTTTAAAATAAATTGATTTAAAGTTATTTAAGAAAATAGACGAAAATTTACCATTCCTACCCTTATCTCCGAAACTGCTGAGCCTAAAATTTTGAAAAAAAAAATACAGAAAATAGTTCTATACATAGAGATAACAGTAAAACTAATAAGAAGTCTATGGTCTTAAAATAACATGGTAAATCTCTTAATATTGCGCGCACAAACTTACATTTGCGGTTGGAATGTATGGGAGAACATGTTTCTCAACTACAATGTTAAGTTTGTTCTCGGGATAAATTCATTCCAACTACGGAACGCTTCATTGTGCGTAATCCGACACGCACTTGGCCGGTTTATTCTTTAAAGACCACTTCGAAGTTCGAACGGTAATGTTAACCGCGATGATTTACTTCTATAACAAATGTGTTCGTGTGTTGTGTTAAATTCACTTCTGTAAAGCACAAAGTTTAGTCATATTTCTACAAACTTAAGGCGACGATAAACGACTTTTAATGATTTTAAACTGAAGATCACGTCTAAACGAGTAGTTTTAATGATTTGGAAAATGTATGTTAAATTAGAGCATTTTATTAATGACTTAATATGTGAATATTTTAGATTATGTTTATATTACATAGTGAAATTAATTTGTAAAGTTATGTCTAACGCGGATAAGTACAAAACTGAGAATCACGCAAAAACTATCAAGCGTATTTTTATGAAACCATCACCATGTTAAAGATAATTAAACTGTTTATCTTTTAGTATGTTTTAATATACGTTTTTTAATGTATAATAAATTAATAATGCGTCTAATTTGGGACAGCACTCCTTGATGGACGAGTCCTATATTACTTACTGGGTGGACGTACGACAGTGCGTGATCTCAGCACAGAACACGCAAGCTGAGCACTCAAGGTCATTGGCATATATCTCGTTTTAGGAATAAATAAAGCTGGAAGAGACCAAGGTCCTACAGCGAATAATCGACTTAAAGCCACCATCATATCGAGGGTTCACTGGCTATTTGTATTAAGCGACATCCTGGCCGATATTGAGTTATAATCATATCTACCTGCATTAAAAAGTGAAAAACGTAAAAAACGGAGATATACACTATTGATTCTTTACCGTCGATAGGCCAATTTTTCGTAAAAAATATTGATACTTTTTTACAATGTTCTTTTTTCCGAATAACGAAACTTTGAAATGCTCTCCTGTAAAGTTCCAAACATGTCGCTTAATACAAATAGCCCGTGAGCCCTCGATATTTTTTTTTCAATTTTACCAACAACCATGACTACGTCATTCAAGTGCCAAAATGAGGAGCCTAAAAACATAACGTGATTTGTCCTTGTGATGTAAAAACCAGTAAAGAGAAATAAAACATTTGTTCCTCTTTTTTGTTACTAAAACAATACTTGTAGGGTACTAGTACTAGCTTTTTACTAGAGACACAGATTAATACAGATGGGACACTCCGTAGTTTATGTACGAAGCTACAAGAATGCTGCGGTCAGAAGGTATAAGAGTTACGCGTTAGAAAGAGAGGCAACTCGTAGGTGAGTATAACTGTAGGTAATAAGCGTTGTGCGACCTGAATTGCACTTTATTGTGTCGTAGCAAGTCGCTTTTTATTTCAATGATTTTGCGGAGTGTCCCATTTGTATTAATCAGTGCTAGGGAGCAAACAGTTTTTGCTTGAAATGAGTGATGCCAAGTGCTTCAAGTTGACATTAGAGAATGAAATACAATATTTTTTTTTTTTAATTGTGACAAATCACGTTTTGCTTTTTTGCTCCTCAAATATCGTTGTAGCACTATACTCACGAATGCAAATGCAAATGAATAGATGATGATACCTTTGGTTTCAATCGCGAGGGTAACGTAGTGGTTGATCAGCTGCTTAGGCGTCGTTGGACGAGACTGGAACAAATGGGAGAGGTACTTGGCTCGCTTCGAGTATCTGCAACAAAAAAGATGGCTATTAAAAAGCTGTTACATTTAATACAACTTTTATCTGCCTGCCTGTTGGGGTCAGCTTCCGGTCTAACCGGGTGCAGCTGAATACCAGTATTTTACATGAAGCGATTGCCTATCTGACCTCCACAACCGAGCTACCGGGTAATACGATACCCCAGAGTTTCGGGCTTCTGACGACCCGTAACGGTCAAAGGTCCACGAATAGCCGAGGCACGGAGGGGTATCGGTATGAAAAGATGGTCACCCATCCACGGTCCAACCACGGAAAGCGTAGCGTAACCTGATTGATCGACCTGTGCGGCTGTTATTATTTAATCACGAGCCCCGAAAAATCTAAGATGATAAAAGTAGCTTATAGGTACACCAGGAGCTTCTTAAAGCAGTATTATTTTAATCTTACTTGAGTGTGGGAAAAAGATGGATCTAGACGTTCTGTATAGCTCCATCTCTGCTTTAAAAGGTGGTGGCTGGCCCCCAGGAGGGCCCAGACAAGTGACAATCGCTTTCAAAGCGTTTCGTATTAATTCTACAACGACTTTTAGCAGAATTTATTTAATTTTTTGGGTAGCTTATACCAGTCGTATACATTTTTGATTGTTCCATCACGGTTCTCGCTGATTGAATGTCATTTTGTCTAGGTCCCTAGAAAGGCTTTCAACATCTTTGGTTAAGTTCATCATCATCTGCCTAGCTTTTTCCGAACGATGTTGGGGGTCGGCTTCCATTCTAACCGCATGCAGCTGATTACCAGTATTTTACATATAATAGGGCGACTGCTGTAATATTAACTGACTGGCAATTTCTAAATAAATTCTGTTCGATTCTTATGGAGTTTGCTTATGTGTAGGATATAGTTAGGTCTAAAAGTCTAAGAAGATGATGAACCAAGGAGTTCAATTTAAAGTTTTCCGACTTTCAAAAATTGATATTGGCTTACTTATCATTACTGAGCATCTCCTTCAAAGCCACTCCAAGTTCTGGAACCATATCTGGCCCGAAATCCACTTTGAGCGCGTATCCATACTGCCTCGCACGCTCAGCATTGCTTGGCTGGTCTCCAAAGACTGGCACTGCTAGTAATGGGACTCCAGCTCTGACAGCTTCCAACGAACTCAACTGACCACCATGGGTAATGAAGACCTTGATGTTCTTGTGAGCTGCAGGCAAAATAATTATTAAATTAAATGGTATATTCATGATTTTATCTTGTCTCCGTCATTATGTTCTTATGATAAAGGCCCAATATAGGCTGTCAAAGGCGAACAAAGGTTTTGCCAAAGATCAATACAGACCTTGTCAAAGACGGTCGTAGGGCTCATAAAAAAAAAACAACAACATAGGCTTCGTCAGAGACCAAAACAGGACTTGCCAGAGTCCAACACAACCCTTATCAAAAAATAAACAAAGACCTTATCTAAAAACAAACACACGCCTTTTCAAAAACAACATAGTCTCGTCAATGCATAGGCTTCGTCAACCCACTTCCGCCTCTGTCACCAGCGTGTGTGTCGGCGGTGGCCCACGCTGCTATAATCATAATATTCTTACCGTCCATTTATCTACCTACTTAGATGTTCAATTTAGATGGTACTAGCTTTTGCCACCGGCTGTCGGCTGTGGATGTTGGACAGTATCCCACGGCAACCGTACATTTTCCCAGGATTAAAACTATCCTATGTGCTATTCCAGACTATAATCTATCTCTGTGCCCAATTTCATCCAGATCCGTTCTGGCGTGATTGAGTAACAAACATCCATCCGTCCATCCATCCATCCATCCATCCAAACATTCGCATTTATAATATTACGTATTAGTAGGATATATCAAATGTTTTAAGACGAGCGCTAATCCTGCCGACAAACTGTCACGCAATTTGGCAGGTTTATAAAATGTGTACAAGTGCTAGGTCTAAAATATTTATTTTTTATTTTTTTTAATTAATTCAATGCTAGGGGTGCTTACCGAGCACGCTAGGCTGTGGCAGCCAGGGCCGCACGTGCACGTTGGGTGGCAGGCCGGTGAGCGACTCCTCGAACTTCCACAGCACGGTGTAGGGCAACGAAGAGAACAGCTGCAACAGCGCCGCGCGTAGAGGCGGCTTCATTGCCGCTGACTTCAACACTGAACCCATGCTAAAGTACACTACCCCCTGCGGAGAACCATCCAGGAGGTCTTGCAGGTCCTGTGACAAACAGAGAAGAGTTTACACAGTGCTCAATCCTCTTGATTTATCAAATATATCAAATCTCAAAGAAGAATCTCAAATCTCTACGTCCGTGTGCGTGCTGGTTATTTTCCTTATTCACTAACCTTTGATGAAAGATATCTGAAGAGACTCTAAAACTACTTTTGACTGCCTTGATCGCGAGGCTGAGTGCTGACTGTGGGATCGATGTCACCTACGTCGGGCAAAGGGCCATTTCCCGGATGCATTGCAACATGCTCGTCCTCCATCACTTGTAGGTTATTTAATAACGTTACTAAAGAAATGTGGGTGCAATAGGCATGATTTATCCTCAGGTTATTTACATTATTGGTTTCCTTGTAACTTACCTTAGGCAGTGGTGGAATATTCTCATCCATATGATACCCAGCGATGTTGACAACATTTGGAGGTGTACTAAACGCCGGAGTCAGGGACTCATGGGAGTTGACAAACATAATCGACACGTTGTAGAATGCATCGTCGAATGGGGGCAGGGTGAGGCCTCGTGCAGCTGCTAGAGGTCCAAACGTTTTTTCGTATAGACTGATCGTTTTTGGTCGGTCTAACCTGGAAGAATTTAGACATATCAGATGGGAGACGAGTATTTTTCGGTAGGTTTAAGTGAAAAGCGTTTTATGCTTCTTTATATGTATACTCATGTTGACGTGGCCAGTTGAAACATGGCGTGACGACCCCTATTGGGGTCACCAGCATGAACACATCCCGCATTTCCAAGCCTTTCAAGGCAGCAAAAGGATTCACTGAGGGATTTTAATCAGTAGGAGGCCTGTTTATCCATTCTTCCCAGAAGGAACCCTATCAATGAGGATTTACCAAAAAATAGAATAAGGTAATCGGACCCAGCCGAGTCGGTTAAATCTAATTTTACTAACAAAAAAGTTGAAAGGCTGATCAAGCAACTGATCCGTTTATCTTACGCCTAAAATCTCATATTAACTGATTGGTTGTCTCCACAACAGCCAATCATATTTCCTAGACATAAGAGCTCAAAAACCGAGGCTTTGTACTACTTACCACTGAGCAACAGTCATCGCAATATGAATCATGCCGTTGATGGCTCGCTTGATGAACGGCATGGGTGTGTCCGATGGGTTGAACATCAGAGGAATGGTGGCTACGGATCGAGTTTCGTCAATTTGAGCCTCAAGTTGAGGGAACATCGGGATGGCGGCCAGCACGATCCAGGGGGCCTGCTGCACTGCCGCGACACTGAAAAGATAGTGAACATAGTGAGTTAAATCGTCATAAACTGCCTAGAATCCTAGATGGTCTCGAAGTAGACAGATAGAGTCATAGAAATCATTTTTCTTTCCTTCATAGCGTAGGGATCATAGGTTTGGTCTCCTGTCTTGGGGCAATTAGTTATCGGATTTTGCCGTTAGGAAATTCTCAGAGGGTTCAAGTTTTGTCCTGCCCTGCCTTAAGGATTGACACAGTGATGTGCTACCCACAAAGGAATCCGCTGGTGTGTGTACACCTAGGGCTTTCTCACGCTGCATCCTCCATCTATCGATTCCCTTGAGATAATTTCCGACCTCCATGCAGGCGCAGCCGCAGGTAAAAGCTAGTTATGATAATTATTCACTTACCCTGCTAGAAAATCGCAAAAGAACGTCTCAGTGATCACAGCATCGAACTGTTGCTTGATCAAAGCTTCTCTAACAGATGGAGTGTTGATCATTTCAAGTGTAACGTTATTTGAGAACGCCTTGACGAAAGCGATTCCACCGTTGACGTTTTTAGGGTCAGTCATGTCCACTCCTGGAAATAGATAGAATAGAATTCATTCAAATTATTACATACAGAGACGTAATTTTTCTGACTCTCGTTGGTCTATTCTGCCGCAGCTAAAGAAAAAGGACGTATCTACAAAAATATTGAAATGGAGAAAAAAAATATTTTGTCCTGATTAAAATGCAAGATACACAGGCAGATTTCCGTTAAGAGGATTGTGAAGCTGTAAATTTTCATACAAAAAGAGATAACGTTTTTCTCCCCGTAAACATAATTTAATTGTCATAAGTTTTGGAAATGTTGTAGGTATAATGAAAAACTAGGTCCGTTGTTTTTATTATAAAGAAATATTGTATATAATATAAGTTATTAGCATCTAAATTTCTATATTTTTGACATAAAAATATCCTCGAGAATTTTTATTTTTTTAAATTAAATTAAATTGAATTACTAAAAATGAAAAACGTTCAGACCTAGATTAAAGTATACTGAATGTAATGAAATCAAAGTTGTCTCATTTCGTAAAGGTTTCGGGGAGTAAAAACGTTATCGCCTGAAACAATATTTATGTAAATAATTGTATGAAATGTAGGTAATTGCCTCCAAAAATCGCGCCGCGTATCGGCACTTCACAATCCTCTCGCCAATATAAAAATACTGGTAGATGCGTCTTATTTTGCTGATTCCAAATATGTACCTAAACAACTTTATTTCGAAAAAAATTGTCAGACACGTCTTTTTTCCTTATGACGTCAGTATTGGTCGCAAGCGTTAATACTGCTGAGAATGAGGTCCTGGGATCGATTGACCTGGGAAGTGTTAGTGGGATTTATTATCTGGAATTTCTCAGTAACAGCCCGGATACTGGATTTGTGCCCGATGGGTGGCAATAGGCTCGTCCCCTATTACATGGGACTTAGCAAGCGCCAAGAAAATAGGTGACTCATTCAGGTGTCAATATATACGCTTTTATAATAAACTTCCAAGCCACGTTCAAGGTCTAAGAATCATTCTCTAAGATCATTCATTAAACGCAAGTTGTGTCAGAAAGCTTTTTATACCGTTAAATATTATATTGAAGACAAAAAGGCTTGGGATTGAGCTGCTCCAAATTTTCTTTTTTCTCTTTTTTATTTTTGCATACTGAATGTTGACATGAATATTTACTTTGTAAAGTATTATATTATTTTAATTATTGTGAATGTCAAGAATATGTAGATCTTTATACAAGTTACTAGCTTTTACCCGTGGCTTCACCCACGTGGATGTCAATACTTCTCTATTGAATCGGATTTTGTTCACAACTTCTTGGGTTTTAAGGTTTTTCCGCGGATCCCTAATTATTTTTCTAAAATAAAAGTAGCTTCAGTTACTCCTTATAACATCAGCTATCTGCCAATGAAAGTCCCGTCAAAATCGGTATAGCCGTTTCGAAGATTAGCCGGAACAAACAGACAGACAGACACATAGACAAATATTTTTTTTTTTTTTTATAAGTAGTACAGTACAGTACATAGGTACTTTCACAATAATTTAGTAAAAAGCTGTATTTGCATAAATAACTCTGTCATAAATTCACATACCTGAGGAAAACCTCTGGACTGTGCTTACGTCAAGAACATGCAACGTTTTTGGAGGATTCTTGACTTTTTCTGGGTACGGCGTCACCCACGTCACCTGAAAAAGTTAAAATATTTTCTTTTAAAGTCTGCGTCATTGGTCTTGTGGACGCAAGAACTAACGACTGTTCATCTTGTATGGTCCTGGATTTGGTCCACAAAACAGTTTGGATAACTAACCTTGTAAATTTTTCTAACTCAGTACTTAGCAGCCTTTAGATTATTTATTATGTTTTTAACTTTATGTACAACTAAAAAACAAATACCATACAAAGGCGGACTTAATGCCGGAGGCATGTTCTACCAATCAACCTTAGGGTGATGCAGAGAGAAAACATGGCAGGTGCAATATAAAGGATAGATAACACGAAAATAACTATAAAGTACAAGAATAAATACAAAAGGGGAAAAATTCCATATAAAACATGTTGAGAATCGCATCTCCAGCGCTACGGGCACGACTCCACAGTTGTATTTATATGCGTAACTTAATATTTGTAAAAATTGAGAATTAAACAGAAAAAAAAAATCCTACAACAAAGGATTCCGAGTCGAATTATGTAAAGAAGTGAATTTCGTAAAAGTGCAGTTGACTCTTTCTCCTTTTTGGCCGTCGTACCGTCGACACGGTAACGCCATTTTTGTCTATTCTTCCGTTGACAAGACGCTTCTCTGTGGTTCTCGTGCTAAGCCTGCGTTGAATCCTCTACAGTGCCTACTTGGTCGCTAGTCCAGCAAAATTATTACCAGGTATTCTGGATCAATTTTATGTAATTTTAACTCAATCATTGAAAGCTTGTGGCTTGGTACAATTAATCATAATGGATCTTACCGTATGTCCTCCATTCAGGAGAGCATCTACAATTCCTTTCCCCAACGTATTGTGGCTGTGAGAAGGTATTGGTACCACGACCAGGATGTGGTAGCCATATGAGCTGGATATAGTTGCTAACAGCAGAAGCACGTTGAGCTTCATTGTGTTCTGGAATAAAGAATATTAACTTGAAATACAACGTTACCTAGTTTTTAATATGTTGGCGAAACTTCACAGATGTCATGAGTCATATTGCATGTGTAGGTAAGTAGATATGGGTAGAGGGAATACACATACTAGTAGTAATGTATGTATTTACCATTAAAAAAATGTATATATTTTTAATTTATTCAAAGAAACTATGCACAGGGTGGAAGGACATCGACTCACAGCCTGCCCTTTCTTTTATTATCCTATGTGAGCTAAGCTAAACTAACTTAGCTTAGTTTTTGGTTTGCAACCCGCTTTAATAGGTACCTACTTATTTTTAATTTATCTAAACTGTTATTATAAAGAGAATAGATTTGATTTTTTGTATGTTTGTTTGTAAAGGATAAACTCGAATACTTAACCGATTTAAAAAATGGAAAGCACGAGTGAGATCATGTATGGTATTCAAAGATGTACAAATAATTATAGTTTGTATGAAATAGGTAATATCATTTTTACTCGCGGATACTTTTATAATTTACATATCGCTTCCCGGCAAAAAAAAGTGTCAGAATACAAAAATAGCTGTTTCGAGAAAATGGCAACTTTAATAGTTTTTTGTTCATCTAGACGTCAGTAATTTAAAAATTATAATAGTCAGATTGCTGAAATATCAATCTGCCTAGCCTTTTCCCAACTATGTTGGGGTCGGCTTCCAGTCTAACCAGATGCAGCTGAATACCAGTATTTCACATGGAGCGACTGCCTATCTGACCTCCACAACCCAGTTACTGGGTAATACGATACCCCTTGGTAAGACTGGTTGTCAGACATTCGGGCTTCTGACGACCCGTAACGACTGTCAAAGATCCTCGAATGACAGCCGGGACCAACGGCTTAACGTGCTTTCCGAGGCACGGAGGAGTCTCGGTATGGAAAAGATCCCAACCCATCCACAGACCAATCCCGGCAAGCGTAGCTTAACCTGATGGATCAACCCGTGCGGCTTTTATTACTTAGCCACGAGCTCCTACTGAAATATGCTGAAAGATTGCTGAAATATGCTATTGCTAAATTATTGACGTCTAGATGAACAAAAACCTATTAAAGTTACCATTTTCTCGAAACAGCTATTTTTGTATTCTGACACTTTTTTTGCCGCGAAGCGACATATCATCCAGAGCAGATTGGAGAAATGGAAAGGAAGCTGGAGAATGTTGGCTTGAAAATCAGCAGAACCAAAACCGAGTATTATGTTCTGTGATTTCGGCGGTTCTCCAGCTCTGGGGCCATAGCGCTTGGTAGCGCGCTTCTCCTGGTCTGCTCCGACTTACGGTATCTCGGTTTACTTGTGCAAACCGATGGCGAAGTAGGTCGGATTGCAGATAGACTGAGTCGCACCATGAGGGTTCCTTTTTAGGGTTCCGTACCAAAATGGTAAATTAATTAATGTTTTGTTTTTTTTTGCATATTGGCGTGTGCTAGCTTTCTTATAGCAAATAATTTAATTTAATGTTTTGTGTTGCGTAATGCACCTAAATTATTATGCGCAGTGTTGTATAGATTCAATTTTTTTTTTTTAACTGAACAGACAGCTGTGCTGCTGGGGAGTTTGTTGCGCCACTTCTTCTCCACAGCTAAAGCACTAGGAAGTGGTGAAGGGCGGGCGTTTTGGGGGACTGTCTTATGTAATTTTGACGTTCAAAAAGTGCTGATTCTCAGCCTAGTTTGAATAAATGACTTTTGATTTTTTTTTTTATATTATTTATTTATTATTATATTTACAACAGGGACTGAAAGGGGGCCTTACAAATTCGAAGTGGGGCTACTAGGGCATGTGGGGTAAATAAATACCGTTCCCCCTTATCTCCGAAGTTTGCATAGAGAAAAATCTGAAATTATTCTGTGATAGAAGTTTATGTAAAAATTACAGGAAAAATAAAACGGTGTCTCTAAATAGCACACTTTTTTTTAATATATGATAGTACGGAACCCTCGGTGCGTGAGTCCGACTCGCTCTTGACCGGTTTTTTACCATTTTGGTACGGAACCCTAATAAGTATATAAGAGGAAGTCTGATAGTGACACAGGTAATTGAAAAGTTGTGTGGAAATCGGTTGTCATGGTATGGGCATGTGATGCGGAGGAATGAGGAAAATGTCGTCGGGAAAGTGTTGAGTATGAACGTGGAGGGCTATACGAGTAAGGGAAGACCAAAGAAACGATGGATGGACTGTGTGAAAGATGATATGGCTAGAAAGGGAGTGACTACAGAGATGACGACTAATAGAGAAGTATGGAAGAAAAAGACATATTGCGCCGACCCCAAATAAATTGGGACAAGGATATGAGAATGATGGATGATATAAAAATACATAGACACACAAATAGATTATTAACTACTACTCTAGACGAGATAACGATTATAATTATAATGCGACATATCTATCAAGTTATACCTACATTTCCAATACCTACCTATAACATCTCGTAACATCTCGCTTGTACACAATTATAAATGAGTCTGGGTGTAACAATATACATATAAGAATGTATTTACAAAAAAAAAAGTAGTATATGTAGTATATCAGTTATCTGGTTTCCATAGTACAAGCTCTGCTTAGTTTGGGATCAGATGACCGTGTGTGAACAATGTCGTAGGATATTATTATAGGATATATATTATATATTTCCTAATGAAAAGTTATTATTTTTTGTAAGTTCTATAGCATTAATGACGTTAATATTATAATGAAACGTAAGCTCTCTATTGTGTTGTTTAATTTACTAAATTTGACATACATAATGAAGTATGATTTGTACTTCAGACTATAACATAATATAGAATCTTATCATTGGATCTGTAATTTGTTGGATTACAAGGTACTCTTTTGTAATAAAGTCCGGACTATTGAGATTTGATCGAATTTGTCGGATTATAGATAAGACGCCATGTCTTAGGCAGTACTCTATAATCCGACAAATTCGATAGTTCGACACTGCCCTGCAAAACGTTTGTCGGATTACCGGGGGTCTGTATAGGGTTTCGGTATAATGTGAGGTGAGCATAAACTGGAAAGGTAGGTGTTAATATTGTTAGTATTGACAGCCCCGTTTGTCTCGTGGTCGCAAGCACAACTGTTGAGCGTGGGGTCCTGGGTTCGATTCCCGGGTCGGGCACTGTTATTGGGTTTTTCCATTAAGAATTAATTAACTATGAGAGAGAGGGAAGAGACGGTGCACTTGTGTCTGCGCACACACTTGTGCATTATAATATCTCCCGCGCCGAAAAAAATCCCCGCTGTGATTGGTCGCCATCTTCGAACATTAATAGCACTATTATTGATCGAAGGTCGCCTTGACCGAAATTCTGTCTGGAGGACTACGAGGTGCATTCAATAAGTCTACAATAAGCCTCATCGCCAGAGGGCGCTGTAGTTACAGTGTACCACATTCTTTTTAAATTCTTTTTTCAAATTTTCATTCCAATCCCTTCATTTGTTTTAATTTGACAACTTATGGAAGCGAACGTGTCGATCGGTTTTACAAAAATGGAAAAAGAGCAATATCGTTCGGTGATTCGATTCCTATTTTTGGAAGGGAAAACGCGCATCGAAATCAAAGAGCGCGTATTACTGAAAAAGCCGTCGTTTGTTATAATAGATAATATAGATAATAGGTAAATATGATAACTGTTAGGCTGTAGTATCTGTACAAGCAGACATTTTTATCTTTACCGCTCGACGATGGAATTAATCTCTTGTCAATAAAACACTGGTTTGAATGTGATAAGTATAATATTTTATATCAAGCACTTCATAATTTCGATGCGTCATCCTCCAGCCTTTTTCCGACTATGTTGGTATCGGCTTCCAGTCTAACCGGATGCAGCTGAATACCAGAAGTTTACATGGAGCGATTGCAAATCTGATATAACCTTCACAATCTAGGTACCGAGAGAGGAGCTCGTGGCTAAGTAATGACAGCCGCACGGGTCGATCCATTGGGATAAGCTACCTACGCTTGCCGGGGTTGTTCTGTGGATGGGTGACCATCTTTTCATACCGAGATTCCTCCGTGCCTCGGAAAGCACGATATGCCGTTGGTCCCGGCTGTCATTCGAGGATCTTTGGCAGTCGTTACGGGTCGTCAGAAGCCCGTACTGACAACCAGTCTTACCAAGGGGTATCGTATTACCCAGTAACTGGGTTGTGGAAATCAGATAGGCAGTCACTCCATGTAAAATACTAGTATCCAGCTGCATCCGGTTAGACTGGAAGCCGACCCCAACATAGTTGGGAAAAGGCTAGGCAGACTTATACTTATTCCCACCTTTTCCCAGCAGTAAGAATAAATGGCTCATGGTAAACTTTTTTGCCTTTTGTGGGTTGAAAACTTGGTACATACTAGACGATGAGATATCATATATATAGTACATCATTAAGATCACAATATCAGAACCTACTATGCACAGGCACATTTAAAACTAGCTTATTAAAAAAAAGTGTGATCTGTATGGCTCCTGTTATCTTTAATAAAATTCCTGAACACATGAAAACCTTGCCATTGATGAAATTTAAAAAATGTTTTACAGAATTACTTGAAAGACAAATGTTATTATTCTGTTCAGGATTTCCTAAATGATACATTATAACTACTTATTTGCCTTATTCAACTTAGTTGTATAATAAGTATTGTATTTGCATGCCAACAAGGCAGAATGCACACGGTTCCTTATTATGTTATTTTCGATCCTATTTGTATGTACCTGCATTCTTAGCAAATAAAGTCCTATTCTATTCTATTCTATAACACGCTTTAATACCATGGACCATTGGATTATGTATTTTTGTCCATTGGAGTATGTGGTGACTAACAGCTCTTGGGGCTCTTACACATAAACACGATACGACATCGCGTCGTGCTACGACGCGGCATCGTTTCACGATCCGCGTCGTATGATATACATATCGTATGATAATAGGTACAGAGTTTAAATTGACCGGTCGGCACACACATGTGAAGTTGGTGCAATTGCTTCCAATGTTCCAAGGCCAGTTCTACTATTGTTTGTTTGCATAATAAAGATAAGATATGCCCCGTATCACAATTTCAAAGGCCTATTTGTTGAAATAATTACCTACGCTCCATTGGAACTTTAGACAGAGTTTCAGTTCGTTCAGTTTGGCATCAGTTCAATCCGTGATTGTGGTCAGAATGACGGGAAACTGATCGTGTACTCATAGATTGATGGATTTTCGATCCGGATTGATGGTTATTTCAATATTTTGTCAATCTAGTCAGATTGATGAAAAACTGAACGCGTTTACTTGCTATCAGTCTGCTGTCAGTCACCGCTTAGACAGCGATGGAGTCGCACGCCGAGTATTTTCTTCTTTATTTTCTGGGCTGATTGACTTCCTCATGCAGGTGTCTTTTTAGTTAGGTGTGGTTTTACCATTTACAACAAATGAACAAAACAGGCTTTTTCATTCGATAATAATAGGCATATAGTTATCTTCTTCTCCTGTGTCTCTTATCTCATTCAGAAAATTTAACCTTTTCGCCGCCAACGTACACAAAACGCAATGCCTCGCCGAGCGCCAAGCTATAAATGTATAACTAAATATACAGTAAACAGTAGTGATGGGGATATCGTAATATCGATGAATAAGATTTGTACGCGTAAAGTTAAGATTTAAAGTTGATTTTACGAATATAAATAAAAACTGATTAAATATTTCCAGATTTGTTTTATTTCACAGTATCCTTAATAAGAAAAAACAGTATAATTTATGAGTATCAAAGAAACTAATACATAACTCAATTAGAACTATAAGGAATGGGGTACATCTCTATTTGTTTCATGATCTCATTCTTTAACTTCATATCAAGTTATTGGCACTGAGGGCACGTTGAATTCGATTCTGATCAGGGATGGGGTCTATGGTCTTTCTTTCTTCTATTTTTGTTTATTTAATAACTTCAGTCAACGTTTTTTACCGTAGGTATCTAAGTGGCAGAATTTTGAATTGTTTTTAAATAGAGTACAAAAACAGTACCTAAATCTACTGTAATTACAGTGCATCTGGAGATACTGGGTTCACCGAACATTTTACATACTTATTGAATTCCTACTCTTTGATGAATAAACATTATTATTATCATCCAGTTAGACATACCTCAGAATTATCTTCTGGTTCAATATTCTCCACAAAATACTCCGAGTCCGATTCCACACTTTGCAAAATTTTCAGAAGTTCGTCCGAATCAAGTTCTTCACTCATTTTTCTATTTGCAAGTGAAAGAAAGAAAGATGCGTGCGCGCGAATCCGATTTTGTGCAGCACTATGCCAAAGTGACCTTGACAGCCGCACGCCTATGACGTCACTGACCAACTTCTATAGTAGTTCGTGGCACTCGGTGGCGCACAGGGGCATAGACGACCAATTGTTTTGTAGAGATGGGAAAATAACTATCGACAAGAATTAGTAACAACTTTATAATTACGTATCGGCATCTACCTGAAGGTCGGAAATTCATCTACTATCCTTTGTAATGAAGTAGATAACTAAGTTTATATTTTATTGACCTCAAAATGTTTTCGATATTCGTAACTTTCTGTATTTATAAATATTTCAATGGTGAAATCAACCTTTCACGGCACATCACTGGCCAACTTGATATGAAGTGATTGGCGTTCTGAGGAAAGTAACAAAATTCGGAGTTTCTGTTTTTGCCGATTTTAGGACAAACTAGGGCTTATTTTGTGTAGAAAAATAAAAAACAGGCTAGTAGACAGTGCTATCTTAAATAATAAAATGAAACAAAGCTTTTAATCACAGTAAATTTATTTTAATAAGATAATTAAAATGAACAACTTCTATAGAAGTTGTGGCGCTGGTGGCACGAAAATCCCGAACTTCTATAGAAGTGCTTGGCGGTGAAAAGGTTAAGTGTGTGTAGAATTCTCTTTTCATTTTACACCACTGCTTTCTTTTTTTTTACGATTCCTCATAGAGAGAGCTATTATAGCAACACATGCTTTTTAGGGTTCCGTACTTCAAAACGAAAAACGGAACCCTTATTAGGATCACTCGTGTGTCTGTCTGTCTGTCACAGTCAATTTGTTCCGAATCTAATGAACCGATTAAGTTGAAATTTGGTACACGTATGCATTTCTGTAGCCTAAAGTTTTGAAAAAAAAATACAGAAAATAGTTCAATACCTATAGATTACAGGAAAATTTATAAGAAGTCTATGGTCTTAATAACAGGGTAAATCTCTCAATATTGTGCGAACAAACTTACATTTGCAGTTGGAATGTATATATTGGCACAAATACTTGCCTAAGTAAGTAATAAAGTTTGTCATTTTTTGTTTTCCTAAACTACCCCCTAAGGGAGGATTGGGGGGTGTTTGTGTGAAGGAATTACAATGCGCGGTCCGATTAACTCGAAACCTTGAAATCAAAAATAAAGAATAACGTGTATCAGGGTTTTTCGAAAATAACAGGGTGAAAAGGGGTAGTCAATTTTACAGAAGAGGACTTCCCAAACGAATTTTCAAAATTCCACCCCTGTGGGGGTGGAAAAAAGGGACATATTTCATAATTGTGAAAAATCTTATTCCTTTAGTCAATAACATGGCAATATTCGGCCCGGTAAATAATAAAGATTGACACTTGTAAGTTTTTTTTTTTAAACAACCCCTCACAGAGGATTTAGGGGGTGTCAAAGTTGCCGCGGCGGGTTCGCGGTGAGTGCTAACGCGTGCCCGTGTTCCCGCCACAAGCGGCAGAGGAGGAGACCGTGGAGTTTTAGTGGGTTGGAGTCCCACATAACTGCACTATCACCCCGTGGTAGTGCAGTATGCATGAGCATTTCTCCACGAAAAAAAAAAAAAAATAAAAAGAGTAGGTGTCAAAGTTAGGAAGTAAAAATTTTAACGCACTGTCGGATTAACTCGAAACACTAAGGTGCCGAGAAAAAAGTCAGAAAGAACGCTAAGCAAAACGAATTAGAAGCGCGCGCAGGCAATGTGATGCGACGAGGAGGATCGGGGGAACAAGAAATTGCACGCAGACGAAGTCGCGGGCAGAAGCTAGTTTAATATAATCGGCCAACTGTGGATCAATAATACAATTGATGTAGGTGTCTGTCTACTCATAAATGATTTTAATTTTCCTGTTTTTCAACTGCTAACGAATATTATTAAGAGGATTGTGAAGCTGTAAATTTTCATACAAAAAGAGATAACGTTTTTCGCCCCGTAAACATATCTAATTTTCGTAATTTTTGGAAATGTTGTAGGTATAATGAAAAACTAGGTCCGTACGTTTTTATTATAAAGAAATATTGTATACAATATAAGTTATTAGCATCTATATATCTATATTTTTGACATAAAAACATACTCGAGCATTTTTATTTTTTTAAATTAAATTAAATTGATTTACTAAAAACGAAAAACAACAGACCTAGATTAAAATATACTGAATGTAATGAGATCAAAGTTGTCTCGTTTTCTAAAGGTTTAGGGGAGTAAAAACGTTATCGCCCGAAACAATATTTATGTAAATAATTGTATGAAATGCCTCCAAAAATCGCGCCGCGTATCGGCACTTCACAATCCTCATATATGAAGAACAAAGTTGTAAAAGCTACACAACATAGCTATTATTCAAGCTATTCATAGATTTTTTACTCTAAACATCGACTTCGAAATGCGAACGGTGTCTCGTTGTGAATTCGCGATTATTTACTTTAAAAACAAATGAGTTCGCTTTCGAATTGTGTGCGCTCACTTGAGCGAGGTTCGAAGCGAACAGAACAGCACTAGTTACTGTTTTAGTAATTATTCAATAAATAATAATTTATTACCTACCGGTGCGATATGTGTCTCGAATAAAGATCATTCATGTCGAACGCGACGAACCTATTAACTGAGGTTGATGATGTAAGATGGTAACACTATTCTAAAAATAAACTTGTTTGTTAATTAAACAGCCACAAGAATCTGTGTATTTATTTACCTCATAATACATAATATTTCAATAAAAAAAAAACAAAAACACCATAAATACTTAAATAAAGGTGGATCATGAATTAAAATTAGAATACATTTTTTTTTATCCTCCTATTTCATTGATATATTAAAAGGAGGTCTTACCTAGTACCTACACATTTTATCAAAACAAACCAAAACCTTATATAGAAAAGATACTCACTTATTTTTTTTTTTTCAAATTCACATTTAGAACACAACACAAAAAAGTTTTCAAAACACCGAAACGTCAAAAACCTTTTTTTTCCTATTTTTGTTGCGTACTACACTCAAGTTATTATAATACACGCGTCTACATTGTGCATTATAGCAACCTTGACTGCCGGTATTTCTAACCCACACAGATTATATAGTCCGTGGCATGGCATTGACACTGTATTCCATAATATTATTATCATCGGGCGTTTCCGAAAGATGACTTTGATCATTTAGAAGCTTAGTTTTTAGGGTTCCGTACCAAAATAGTAAAAAGGAACGCTTATGGTGCGATTTCGACTGTCTGTCACAGGTGCTTATTTTACGACGTACTAATGCTATCCACTTGTTTGGAATAGTTATAAACATTTTTTTTTTCAATTCTTTGAATTAAGTACGTAGGTAGCAATTGAAAGCATTAAAAAATATTGTTATTTTCATCGCAATAGGAGCCGAAATTAGGAAGGTTTGAAAAAATTGAGTGAAATGGGGTAAACATATGAAAGGGTTTTATTTGCGCATAATATTTTTTTATTTTTTGCAATTAAGTATGCCGCATATGTTTTGACTTATGATGAAAATCCTAAAAATACCATTTTCCTTATTTCCGAAGTTTGTAAAGCGAAAAATCTGAAATAAACTAGTTGATTTTATATTTACATA
This sequence comes from Dicycla oo, assembly GCA_948252095.1. Taxonomy (NCBI): domain Eukaryota; kingdom Metazoa; phylum Arthropoda; class Insecta; order Lepidoptera; family Noctuidae; genus Dicycla; species Dicycla oo. Next base: position 15,626,405 of record OX411734.1, read on the forward strand.
TATTAAATAACACAGGCAGGAAAAATAAAACGTTGTCTCTAACTAGCTCAGTTTTTTAGTATTTAACAAAAAACCTACTAACTCCCACGTACGGAACGTGGGCGTGTCCAACTCACTCTTTGCTGTTTTTTTTTTTTATCTTGGGCTGAAATTGTGGTGAAATAATGAATTAGGTATTGACTTGTAGTGGATTTGATATTATTCCTTGATTGATTTGTAAGATTACGGTTTCTCTCGCATTCGGAAGTGAGTAATGTTTGAAAATTTTGACTTCTCGTCAGTGTAAATAACGCTGTTATTTTTTTAAACTGTACACTCACTAAAAAATATACCTAAATCAATATTCGTATAATATGTACGTCCTTATCTAATTCACGGTCAATGGGGTCCATAACCTCCCAAGACCGGTTCTATTCATCTGGCTAGCCATATTGTCGGTGGTTTTAACTAAGCGTCCATTACATCTTCAGACATGACTAAAAAAACTAAACTAATTTATAAGTACAGCAAGCAAAAGAGTGAAGTTCGCAGGCTGCTATATACCTACTACTCGACGAAAGAAGTGTTTGGAGCCAAAATTATACTAATTTAGGAGCTAGTTGGACTGGTTCGGTAAGGTTCGTAGACTGGAAGGTGTTTAGATTTTTCGTTGTTTTTCTATTTCTTGCTTCGTCGTTTTATTATTTTGTTAAAAAGCGTCATTAATTGTAGATCTTTTACAGTCGTTACGGGTAGCCCGAAGCTCTGGCAACGAGTGCTACCAAGGCGTATCGTGTTATCCAGTACAACCCAGTTTTTTCTAACTGTGTTATGGAGGTCAGATAGGCAGTCACTCCTCTAAAATACTGGTATACCACTGCAACCTGAAAACTGATATCCGACCCCAAAATAGTTTGGAAAAGTTTAGGCAGACGTTGACCTGCTAAGGAAGCGTCAGGGTAGCCCGCGAAATTCAAATTTTCTTACGTCTTTTGCAATTTTCAAGCCAGTATTAAGTTGTATGTTAAATAAAGTTTGATTTGCGGCCATAACAAATATGTTTTTACAGAATTATAATCATTCAGAATCAGTAATACAACCCCTTAAGTTAGTATAATCCTCAAATGTCAAGATTTCATGAAATAGCCATTCATTAGGATTACCTGGTCTTAAAGTGTTGTATTTATCACTTTAATTATTCTAATTATGTAAATAGATACTTGTTACGGCCGCAAATTATATTTTGATCAACATACAATTTAATACCGGCTTGTAAATTGCAAAAAACGTAAGAAAATTTGAATTTGAGTTTCGCGGGCTACCCTGACTGTCACTTATATAATATGTATACTGACACCAGCACATCAAGCTGTCATATTCCTTTAAAAGATTTTCAATTTTATCGCAAAAGCATTAGGTTCAAGGTTGATTGGGAAAATTTGACAGTTCCGGGTAGCTTGATGTGCTGGCGTCTGGTCTGTATACTTTGTTAATGCAATCTTACAGTGATTCAGGACTTTCACGTTCTGATTCCTGGGAGCAGCAGATCTTTGAGTGTGTGTCTAAGTAAATAATAATAAATAATAAAAGGTTTTATTGAACAAAATGGTTGAACAATCAAACACTTACAAACAACACCATGCGTTACCAACCATGTGTTATAAGCAGTCTTTGTATGAACTCTGGTAGATTTAACTTGTGTTATGGATACACATAAAAGAAATACTCCTGTAGGTTACATTGGTAGCATCAGAAGACGATACTAAGAGTGGTGCAGTATACAAGAGAGTAAAATGTGTGTAAGTGTAGTGTGAGATTATAATACGTGAGTGAGGAAAGGTTATGTGTTCGTGTCTGTAGGATCATCCATCGTATCAGGTTAGCGTGTGTTTAAAGAAGTGATGCTTAACTTGATATCTTTATAAGATTTCCCGTTTCTTCGTAGCTCTGCGCTTGTAACCACCTTTTGACTTTAACTTTAAATTCGCAAAAAGTAGTGGGATATATGGGGTACCATAGAAATGCCGTCGAGCAAGTGCCGTTTTGCACCGTTGAGTAGGGCATACTGAGTAATGTCGACGTTTGTCTCCGGCATCGGAATCATACTTCACTGTCAGATGCTTACGCATAACTGTGTGAAGCTCAAACTGCTGCCTAACAGAAAGCACCTGAGTTTCTTTATACAGACAAGATGTAGGATGTCTAAACGGTTTGAAGGTCATCACCTTCAGGACAGCTCTTTGTGCTCGCTCTACTTGCAACATGTAAGTCTTTGGAGCCTCTCCCCATATAGAGATACAATAAGAAAGTATTGATTGACTTAGAGCGTAGTAGATTGTCTTTAAAGTAACACAAGTTAACAGTTCTTAGGTCTTGGTCTACGGCTCTACTATCCCATCATCTGAGCTTGAGGCGACATCGGCTTCTCCGGCCATCCAGTAATTACTCTCTATAATGAAGTAACTGTATAGGTGCTCTGTTCCCGTCCATTCTTACCTACGATATGTCCTGCCCATCGAATCTTCTTAATTTTATTAACCGACTTCCAAAAGGAGGAGGTTCTCAATTCGTCTGTATTTTTTAACCGACTTCCAAAAGGAGGAAGTTATCAATTCGTCTGTATGTTTTTTTTTTTTGTATGTTTGTTACGCGATTACTCAAAGACGGATGGACCGATTTGGAAAATTCTTTTTTTGTTTGAAAGGGTATACTTCAGAGGTGGTCCCATATAAATTTTATTAACTTTGCTCGAGGAGTTTTTGAGTTAGCTTCAATAATGCGTATATTTCCCACTTATTTTATATGGATGTTGTGATGGTGTTTTAATAACTTCCTATCACTGTTATTTACATGGCTATATCTACAATTATTGTGCTCAATTATGTATTCGAATTTGTGTGGGGTAGGTTCCACAACTAAAAAGTGAAAAATAAAAACTTTTTAGCAAAAAATAAAACCGACTTCTAAAACAAAACACTACAAAGTGAAAAATAACTTTAATTTCGGAAGTCGGTGGCAAAAAACGAAAATACAAAACCAAAGACACCGACTTCCGAAATTAAAGTTATTTTTCACTTTGTAGTGTTTTGTTTTAGAAGTCGGTTTTATTTTTTGCTAAAAAGTTTTTATTTTGTTATTTTTTTTTTTGTATGTTTGTTACGCGATTACTCAAAGACGGATGGACCGATTTAGAAAATTCTTTTTTTGTTTGATAGGGTATACTTCCGAGGTGGTCCCATATAAATTTTATTAACTTAGCTTAGGGAGTTTTTGAGTTAGCTTCAATAATGCGTATATTCCCCACTTATTTTATGTGGATGATATGATGGTGTTTTAATAACTTCCTATCACTGTTATTTACATGGCTATATCTACAATTATTGTGCTCAATTATGTATTCGAATTTGTGTGGGGTAGGTTCCACAACTAAAAAGTGAAAAATAAAAGCTTTTTAGCAAAAAAATAAAACCGACTTCCAAAACAAAACACTACAAAGTGAAAAATAACTTTAATTTCGGAAGTCGGTGGCAAAAAACGAAAATACAAAACCCAAGACACAAACACAAGAATCTTCTTAATTTTATTTGATTTGTGTAGGTACTAGCTTCTGCTCACAACTTTTTCCGCGTTTTTTTTGTTTCTCCGCCCCACCCGTGGCATCGTATCGCCCGCCGGCGCCGGCGCTATTACCTACTTCGTTTTCGCTTAGCGTTCTTTCTGACTTTTTCTTTTTGTTCGGCTGCTAAAGACCATAGCGTAATGTAGCCTATAGCCTTCCTCAAAAATTGGGCTATCAAATGTAAACATTATTTTTCAATTCCGACTAGTGGTTCCAGAGATTAGCGCGTGCAAACATACAAACAAACAAAAGACAAACTCTTCAGTTTTATTATTAAAATAGATCAATCAATCTGCCTAGCCTTTTCCCAACTATGTTGGGGTCGGCTTCTAGTCTATTCGGATGCAGCTGAATACCAGTATTTTACATGGAGCGACTGCCTATCTGACCTCCACAACCCAGTAACTGGGTAATACGATACCCCTTGGTAAGGCTGGTTGTCAGACCTTCGGAATTCTGACAACTCTTAACGACTGTCAAAGATCCACGAATGACAGCCGGGACCAACGGCTTAACGTGCTTTCCGAGGTACGGAGGGGTCTTGGTATGTAAAGATAGTCACCCATCCACGTACCCACCCCGGCAAGCGTAGCTTAACCTGATGGATCGACCCGTGCGGCTGTTATTACTTAGCCACGAGCTCCTCTCTTCCTATTATTAGTATAGATATACATAGATGTAAAAAAATAAACTTAATAACAAAAAATAAAAACTGGCTTCATAAAGAATACTTAAGTTTGTGACATATACCTATGTTGTTTAGAAAGTGGATGTCCTTTGCCTTAAAACTGGTTCCTGTATTCAACTTTTTAGGGTTCCGTACCTCAAAAGGAAAAAACGGAACCCTTATAGGATCACTCGTGTGTCTGTCTGTCGGCCTGTCACAGCCAATTTGCTCCGAATCTAATGGACCGATTTAGTTGAAATTTGGTACACGTAAGAATTTCTGTGACCCAAATACGGACGTGTTACGTAAATAAATGAATTTTGATTAAGGGGGTGGGTCAATTTTGGGGGCAAATAATAAAATTAAAAAAAAAAAAGTTTTGCAAACTGTACCGTATGACATATCAAATGAAAGGCCTCACTGTTTTTTTTTTTTAATTTTAAATAAATTGTTTTAAAGTTATTTAAGAAAATAGACGAATATTGACCATTCCCCCTATAATCTCCGAAACTACTGAACCTAAAATTTTTAGAAAAATACAGAAAATAGTTCTATTCCTATAGATTACATAAAAAACTTATAAGAAGTCTGTGGTGTTAAAATAACATGATAAATCAGTCAATATTGTGCGTACAAACTTACATTTGCAGTTGGAATGTATGGGAGAACATGTTTTTCAACTACAATGTTAAGTTTGTTCGTGGGATAAATTCATCCCAACTACAGAACCCTTCATTGTGCGTAGTCCGACACTCACTTGACCGGTTTTCCTCCTCAGACACTCTGAACTACTATCTGACTACTCTGAGAAGAAAGGCCGAAACAAACTCAGAGGTCACAGTCTCTTATAAAGTCCAGACATAATCTTGGTCACTTCATGAGAAGACCATGTAGATTGGTGTCTGAAATGGTCTTTTGAGGAAAGAACCACACAGATTGAGAGGACCTGTCCAGTCAGTGCACGCATTTGTCAGTAATCGTGCAGCTCAACTCAGAACTTAAGGAGCTCAACGATTCGACGAACAATACCAAAGAAAGGACATTGGGGTAGGCCGCATAAATTACTCAAACTGCCAGACCATGATTAAAAATAACTGAGAGAAAAAATAAAACAAACAAAAAAAGCAATGACCTACATAGTCTTCACATTCACAATAAATTAAAATAATATAATATTAGATTAGAACTCCTAGAGTCGGTTTTTTGATAAACACAGTAAACGCTCATAAGTCCATATGCATGCTAAAGATTACATTGCTATGAACTGTGCGAGCACGAACCAGTACGTGTGCGTGTATGAGCCAACATTCCGCAGATAACACACACTAATGAATTGTCGCATGTCGTCGTACTACGCGAAATAACATTATATTTCTGTTGAATTTAGAATAATCGTCATAGTGGCGACCTGTTCTTACCATTGCATTGCTAAAATTCGCATAAACATAACATGTGCTGGTAGCTGTTTGGGCTAAGCAATGGTTTCACGATCAATGAAGTCTGAGTTCGAATCTTCATCAAAATGTTGGACTGTTTTTTGCTTCTTTGGAACCATAATAATATATTCCTATTTTAAGCAAAAACATATTTATATTGTTATTGTTATTATATTATATAGTTATTTTTATAAGAAGTTAAATATTAGTTATTGTATTATTATTTAACTATTTTTGTGATTTTTAATTTATCTTTTCGGTGTTGGAAGGTTGAAATAAAAAAGTCGTGCTGAATGGTAACAAAAATGTTGATTCGTTTTATTTAGTTATTTATAAAATTAACAAACTTAAGAGAATTGTGACGTTACATTCCTCCTAGATAAAAGAACTTTTTTTTTAACCGTTCATAGGATTTTTTGTTGTATACCCACTTAGTCAATTCATAATAACATAACAAAGAAATGATATTCTAATAACACATATATAATTGTCAATACCTATTTAGTTTTCTATGATCTACCATTCTAACTTTACGAAATGAGTGACCAAGCGAACAAGATAAAGAATATTATATTTCTGTCCCATTACTTCCAATCAAGTAAAAACTTACAAAAAGTCAAGTACTGCGTGAGATTTGAACTCACGGCTCACTGATTCACGCATCTATATGCACGCGCTTAACCGCTAGGTCATCTTTACACATGATATAACTTTGAAATTATGAACTACAATCAGTTGTTGACGACGCATGTTTATGTTCTTGGAAATAGAAGGTCTTAAGTCAAACTAAACGCCAAGCTATTGCTTTGTGAGTTTGCTTATCGACTTTTGGTCGCGACTGTACCTAGTTAGAAGACACATGTCCATTAATAAAGATGATCAACAAATACTGAACCTACTACTAACAGCTTAAAAAAAAACTGCTCGACAACGGTTAGAATTAAAGAATTTTCTAATAGTGTACCTAACTTAGAAGAGCTTTTTAACAAAAAAATGTATGGAACAGATTCTGCAAATAATTTAAAAAATTTATACGTCATTTTTTAGCTATTCAAAAAGGTATATCATCTACTAGGTATGTTCATAAAATCTTAAAATAATGTTATTAGAATAGGCCCAAGTGGTAGTACAACGTAACGGAACTTCGATACAAATTTATTTATTTGAAAATAATCCGGCTTACTCTACCTGTCACCTTTAAACAATGAAAAAAGAGTCGGGTAGGCATTTTCTGTGCTCGGGAGATGTGCGGTGTCGAGTTGAGAACCTCCTCCTTTGTTTCGTCGTTTAAAAATAGTGTCAAAGATTTTGACTTAGGGAAATTAACTTGTAAAATGGTACCAAAATACGCGAATTTCTGTAGGTAGGTATAAAAGGCGTGCCATTTCAGTCTCAAGCTCTACAAGAGGAAACAACTAGACTAATAAACCCGAAGAATAAAGTAAGAAATCTTTCAATCCACCGCTACCGCAATACTGTCCACCATAACACTGATATTTACTGACTTGTACACGAAATGCGTCCGTGTCTCGTTATAAACTGACCTTGACTGTCGGTAGTTTTAATCCACGCCTATCGAGGATTTGATAATGTATCAATAGTTTTACCCATGAGAATCAGTTTTTGATTGACCTAAGCAAGCAGGCTTTGTTTAATGAATCGTGTGTAACTGTGTAATCGTTTTAAAATGCTTCTTTTAGAAGTAAAAATTTCTTTTTGCGCTATTTTTGAACAGTGAACCGTCACGCTCGGGTATGTGACACTGAATCGGGTACCTATACTCGGCTCCAATCGGTCGGTGACGCTGAATCGGGTACCTACCTGTACTCGGCTCCAATCGGTCTGTGACGCTGAATCGGGTACCTACCTGTACTCGGCTCCAATCGGTCGGTGACGCTGAATCGGGTACCTACCTATACTCGGCTCCAATCGGTCGGTGACGCTGAATCGGGTACCTACCTATACTCGGCTCCAATCGGTCGGTGACGCTGAATCGGGTACCTACCTATACTCGGCTCCAATCGGTCGGTTGCGCTGAATCGGGTACCTACCTATACTCGGCTCCGATCGGTCGGTGGCGCTGAATTGGGTACCTACCTATACTCGGCTCCAATCGGTCGGTGATGCTGAATCGGGTACTTATACTCGGCTCCAATCGGTCGGTGACGCTGAATCGGGTACCTATACTCGGCTCCAATCAGTCGGTGACGCTGAATCGGGTACCTATACTCGGCTCCAATCGGTCGGTGACGCTGAATCGGGTACCTATACTCGGCTCCAATCGGTCGGTGACGCGGAATCGGGTACCTATACTCGGCTCCAATTGGTCGGTGACGCTGAATCGGGTACCTATACTCGGTTCCAATTGGTCGGTGACGCTGAATCGGGTCCCTATACTCGGCTCCAATCGGTCGGTGACGCGTTTTGTTTTACGTATAATAAATGAATAATGCGTCTAAATTGGGACAGTGCACCTTGATGGGCGAGTCCTATTACTGGCTGGACGTAGGACGCGTTGCGTGAGCTCACCACAGAACACGAAAGCTGCAAGCGTGGTGCTGGCAATCATGCTCGTCGTTGTTGTTCTAAATTTAACTTGGTTATTTTCCTTGTATACGCAAAAAATAATTGCACAACGTCTAGTGCCGATACGCGGCGCGAATCTTTCATACAATTATTTACACAAATATTGTTTCGGGCGATAACGTTTTCACCCACCTAAACCTTTACAAAATGAGACAATTTTGATCTCATTACATTCAGTACACCGTAATCTAGGTCTGTACGTTTTTCTTTTTAGTAGGAAATTCAATTTATTTATTTATTTATTTATTTATTTAACCATTTATGTACACACAAATAAACAGACAAGAATAAAGGAACAGAAAATTACGTACAAAGGTGATGCTTATTTCTAAAGAAATCTCTTCCAGCATACCTGCGATAGGACAGGGGATAAAAAGAGATGTAGACACCGTGTGTAAGAATAAGAGAGAAAATAGAAATACATAAAATCTAAAAAACAATTCACTAAGCTAACAAAACATATAACAAATACTTAAATACATACATACTTCTAGAATAAATATCACTAAAATAACTATGACGAAATGGAAAGATAGTGTTCTTAATTCAATTAAAAAAAAAAACGCTCAAAGAAGTTTTTATGTTAGAAATACAGATATTTAGATGCTAATAACTTTTATCGTACGCCATATTTCTTTAAAATAAAAACGTACGGACTTAGCTTTTCATTATACCTACAACATTTCCAAAAAATATGAAAATTAGACTATGTTTATGGGGAGAAAAACGTTATCTCTTTTTGTATGAAAATTTACAGCTTCACAATCCTCCATATAGCTAGTACCTAATAGGTTATTGTAACAAAATACAAACGCACACTACTGCTCGTTTCCAACAGATGTCTTACTAAATGAATGCCTAAATATAAGCGCGCTGTTGGATTTTTTAACTTTCGGCGCTAATACGAGCGTTGAAAATCTAACAGCGCGCTTTAGGTGTCGCTTAGTGTTAGCGCAAACGGGTGTATGTTGTCCATCAATTAAGAAGTAGGTAAGTGATTACTTCCTCGTCAAAATTTAACTTTGTACTCCTATATAAAAACAATAATGTTTTTTGCAGCAGTTTCATCGGTTAGCTAGCCGTAGGTTGACGTCAACTAACTGGCCAGACTATTAATGAATTAAAAAAGATATTAGTGCCGATTCTCTTGATCAGTAACGAAACTAATATTAGAGAAACGCTATCTTTTACTAACAAGCAGCGCGAGAAAAGAGAGCTATGAACTAAGAGATGTCAAACTAGTTTACGCCTTGCGGTACACCGTGTTTTTTTACGTTTTGTCTAAAGTATGGCAATATTAGTTCAACTAATTTACGTTCGTCTCTTTCTTGTTTTATTAGAGAGAAAAAGTTAGCAATAGCCTAAATTAAGTTTATTTTGTGCACAACAGAATGTAATAGTGTGGGTGTTTAGCGTGTAGTCGCTTAGTTTCTAAGTGTTATGCCCTAGCTGGAGGCCTTAACTCATTCAGGCATCCACAGAATAGGAAAGCCCGGTTAGGCAATTGACAACCTCCAGGTTGACCTGCGAGATATATGAGAAAAAAAATATTAGAGTGCAGTCTTCATCTACATCAGTACGAAATTCGAACGTTGTTGTGAATTCGCGATGATTTATTACTTTAAAAACAAATGAGTTCACTTCCAATTATGTGCGGCCATTTGAGACTTGAGTTAGGTCCGAAGTGAACTTGAAGCGTGGCATTAAATCCTACTAATATTATAAATGTGAAAGTTTTGATGTTTGTTACTCAATCACGCAAAAACGGCTGAACGGATTTATGTAATTTGGCACACAGAAGGTTTATAACCTAAATAGGTTAATATTAACACATATGATACTTTCATCCCGGTAGTAGGGAGGTACATCTACACGGGCGAAGCCGCTGACAAAAATTAGTTTCAAATCAAATCTGTTCGCTTTGGTTAATGATTGAGTCTTTATAAGTAGAATAGGAGCCTTAAGGAAAACCAGGAAGACCTTTATTCAACCACGCCATATTTCCCATTCAATTCTTACTTCGAATACAGTTTAGGTATTATGAGTAGGTACATCTTCGCATTCTATTAAGCCAAAGTAATATGCATTACAAACATACCTACATGCAAAGTCGAGATAATACTCATTAGAGCTGACATTGTTAAAAATGCGAAAACAACTCTGCCGTTTCCTTTTCACGCCTTCGGCTGAACGGATTTGGATGAAAGGGATAGACCATAACCGGGGTTAGGACATAGAATACTGTTTATTCCGGTAGTACATTCCCCTGAGATAATTTCCGACATTCATGCAGGCGAAGCCGTGAGCCATAGCTAGTAATTAGATAATTGTACATAGGCACTTACTTTATAATGAGTCGCTTTATCAGATAATGCTGCCCATCTCGTCTCTTGGAAATAATAATAATTTTATCAGTTACATTGGTATGTCGCCTCTTTGTGAACAAAAATATTGAGTATAGGCTTATTTTAAATTATTTAACACCTGTAAATCGGTTGAAGGTCACTCAAGGAGACATAATAGACGTTATATTGTTATTACATCTGCGGGCGAAGCATCGCGCAGTAGATAAACGTTTTTCTTTTATTTTCAGAGTGTTATTTAAACAATGATTTCTTTATTTTGTGGTGTTGTGTTGGCTGTTCTCGTTTGTATGTTTGATTAGATATCAAAGGATTGAATTGTAAGTTGGTTTTGTTTATTTTGAATTTCTAAGACTATTTACAGACGGATTGTGAATTTTAATAAAAATCGGCCTTAATATGACCGTTTACATCTTAAGTTTATTGAGCCATGAATTAATGAGATTCGTAAAGGCATTACACGGTTCACATAAGGATTTTAATTTGGATTCTGATTCAATCACATAAAACTGAATCAGACATTTTGGCGCCTGCGTCTGTCATTCAAAGTGAATCAATTTGATTGAACCGTATAATATTGCCATAAACAAGATTTTTTTAAATTACTCACTAAAACAAGTGAGTTCACCGGAGTTTACTTTCGAGTTGTGTGAGGTTCGAAGTGTACCTTACATTCTAGATCTTCTTTATTTTTTAACAGGTATAAAAGCTGAATGGTAACTTGAAATACTGTCACCATGAAGGCCATATTAGCAGTTCTAGTACTGTGTGTAGTATCCAGTAGTTTGGCGTACAAGATTCTGTGCATATTCCCAGCGCCAACGAAGAGTCATGATCATCTGGCAAAAGGTGTTGTACAGGCGCTGTTGAAGCATGGACATAAGGTTAGTGCATTGTAATGGCCTTCTTCTTTTCGTGTTAATGGTAAATCAAGCTACTATAATCTGTCAATTTTTTTTAGTAGATTTTCAACTTTATCGATCGATTCAAGGTTGATTGGGAAAATTTGACAGTTTCGGGTAGCTTGATGTGCTGGCGTCTGTACATAATATTTTGTTAAATAGTTTTGAGCCCAGTAGGTGGCCACGCTAATCTCGGCATCAGTGGCGTTTTTAGGTCCTCAGAAGTGCATGTGTATATGTGTACACTCCAATAAATGGGCATGGTTTGGTCAGGAGCACTGAATTCACACTTGGTGTCGGTGGGTTCTATAATGCCCCATTTCGCTAGACTTTGTTGTGCAATCTTTTTAACAGAAAGACCGTGTTATGCAGAAAGCAGCCATGTCGAGATAAGTACAAACAGAGTTATAAGCATTTTTCTGTTAATGATTGCCTTATAGATGTATGGACAAGGCTGCATTTGACGGCTCATATCTCCGTGAAAAATAGAGATATCGACATGGGTGTTTTTTAAAAAAATCTTGTATGTCGAAATTAGTATGACTGTGTTTATAACTCATTTTTGGAAAAAAGTGCCATATGGCTGCTTTCTGCATAACTAGGTCCATTTTAAGCGCTATATTCACGCAGTTTTCGGTCATGCCTTCCAGGGCTCAGTGATTACGTCAGAGCATGCTCCGGACGACACTGTGCAAAATCATAACAGATAATCATAACATCACGCACGCCTGTTTCCTCGATGGTTTTGGCAGAAGTGTAGTACACCCACATTTCGCCAGTTATGTTTACTTCCCATGTAATAAGGGGGAGCCTATTGCTATCAACCGGGCACAAATTCAGACTGAGAAATTACTGATGAAAACACCCAATAACATTTTGCCGGACCTGGGAATAGAACCCAAGGCCTAATGCTCAGCAGTCGCGCTTGTGACCACTACAACAACAGGACAGTCTTTATCTTAAAACTCATACAAAAATTTGTTCACTACACACTATTCACGATTATTATTCACTAGTTAGGACACTAAGCCCTGGAGGCCCTTTCCCTAACATTCATTCAACCCATTGTTTGAAAAGTCAAAAAAGTAACAGTCATGCATTTGTTTTTGGTGATTCATCCTTGAGAATCGATTTTCAAACATATAATATAACAACGCCCCTGGTATGGAAAAAATATGAGGAGTAAATAAAAAAATTAAAAATATTTATTTGACACTAAGAAATACATACGAGTATTACAAGCCAGTCATCATAAAAAGCACGCGAATGTATTGCCACAAATCTGATCCTAGCCCCCAAACTAGGAGTGAAATACAAGCGAAGTGTTGTAACGTTTCTGTTTTGTGTATTTTCGACCAGTCTTCATTAAGCCTGTCAATCTATCCATTATATTAAAAGACAATCGTACATTTAAGGAGTAGTGCGTCTGAGCTGACCGCAGTTTTTGTTTCTAGATAACTTGGGCCACACCATTCGAGAAGAAGGATGTTCATGCAAACCTGACGATTATAGACCTCCCAGCCACTCGGAAGATTATTAAAAGTAAGTAAATAATATAAATATAAATAATATCATTCTAGCTGTTTCACTGAATTAGGTCTCTTCTCATTCATCTCATGAAGCGAAGGAACGAGCTTTAATCATCAGGCTTGCTAGTGATTTCAGACCGAGATAGCGTTAATCTAAACAGCTTTTCGAAATTCCAAACCTGACGATTATAGACCTCCCAGCTACTCGGGAGATTTCTAAAAGTAAGTAGGTAAATAATATTCAGCATTTACCTGTATCACTGCATGACAGAGGTCATGTAGAGAAAGAAGGAGCTTTAATCATCAGGCTTGCTGGCGAGTTTAGACCATGATAGCGTGAATCTAAACAGCATTTCGAAATTCCAAACGTGCCTGTTTCTGAATCAGCGATGATGTGTGAGCTCTCGTGAATGAGGGTCGAAGTGAACTGTACTGAGCAGCACTATCTTATGTCCTGATCAATAAATAAGCCTACTGTTTTCCCGTCTGGAATTTCTCAGTAACAGCCTGGAGTTAGGAAGTTGGTGGTGTAGTACCCCCGTGCCTCAGAAAGCACGTTAAGCTATTGGTCCAACGTCTGATCTCTCCGGTCGTGTCGGTTTGCTGTCCCAATGGACTATAAGTGAACAGAGCGAGGGAAGAGTGAGTGCACCTGTGTCTGCGCAATCACTTGTGCACTATGCTATCTCCCGCGTAGGTGGCTAGTCTCCGTTGGATTGGCTGCCATAGCAGAAATTCGGTCTGGGGGACTATTATTATTATCTCCTGATCAATGAATAAGGGATAATGATATATTATTATCTAGATTCAGCATTACGGCTTCAGTAAAGTCCGAAAACATCAAGCCACATTATATGAATGTTTTTTCTTAAGATCCAATGGTGTATCATCGACACTTGAGAGGAAATATTTTTCTAAATTCTTTGAATGTCAAGTACAATATGGCCGATGAACCATGGTCGGTCCGAACTTTGCGTAGAAGGCTGAGAAATAACATTTTTTTAAAACCAAATGGTAGTAACATGAGACGAGTGTGAGTGAGAGGACGCATGCGCGAAAGTACAGAGAGCCTATGTTCAGACCGGCCATGATTCATCGGCCGTATTGTTAATGAAAACGTGACCAGTTCAACAATGACTTTGTTAGTGACCCTTTAACTAGGGTGATAAATAAGTGACAATAATATCAATAGGGTAACTATAACAGACTAGCGTTACTAGATGTGTTTATGAAAACGCGACAATGGCCGTACAAACTCAGGATCTGTGAACTAAACATATCCCATTGCGTCGAGGGATGAGACAAAGGGAAGTTAATTTCCCCGAAATTGTTCTCTAATGCATTAGAGGATGTGTAAACTGGGAAGCACGCGGCATTAACATCAACGGCGAGTTGCTGCAGGACTTGCAGCAGACGCTCTGGACGGCCTAGACTTGAACAAAACCTTATGTTCAACGAAACGTTACCCCGGGACAAATTGCTGTCAATAGCGGTGCTCTCAAGGTTGTTCGAGAATACGTTTACCTCAGGCAAACTCTGCAGTTTGGTAAGAATAACTTGGGAGGGAGGCTAACAGAAGAATTCGACTGGACTGGGCAGCGTTTGGGAAGCTTCGTCGAGGTTTTTATCACGTATTCCACAGAGCCTAAAGACTAAGGTCTTCAATCAGTGCGTCCAGTCAGGTACAGTCATAACTGTACTCACGATATGGCTGGTCAATAAATTCAAGGTCGCTGCGAGCTATGGAACGGGCTATGCTTAGTCTCTCTGAGGGATCGAATCCGCAAGGAGGTGATCCGTCAGAGAATATGGTTACTTCGGACGAGGCAATTTACATGTGAAAACGGTAGACACGTTTCGCACTAGTTGAGCAGTAACCTAACAAAAAGTACTAGGCTAGCATGAATTCAATATAGTATTTCATTTATATTATTAAGTCTCTTGTATATATTTAGGTACATGATATAAAGCTTCCATTCTTCCATCTGGAATAATGAACCTTTCAAATGGTGGCAGAATTTTTCCAATAGGAGCTGTGGTTCCAGAGATACACAAACTCACAAAATTCGCTCGAGCTATAATAAAAAAGTATACATTATCTTCTCCACAGCCGTCGATATGATGAACTCTGGGAATAGTATTAGCTTCATCAGGAATTTTGCCAGAAATGTGTCCCGGACGTCTGCAGACAGTCTAGAACTTCGGAAGGTGCTGGTGAAACAACAGTTCGATGCTGTTATCTCTACGTGGTTCATCAATGAGTTTGAAGCTGGGTGAGGTCACACACACACACACACATACACACACACCCACATCGTTATATCTTTATGAAGCAGCATCCTATATTTTAGCGTCACTTATCTCGTCAGATAGTTTTGGTGTTCCTTCGATGTCACATATTTGTGCAGACACTTATACTACTACTTCCACAAATGATCACATATATTTGCCGTCACCTTTTTTTTTCGGTAGGAAATTATCAAATAACTTCTCTCACTCTGGGTGGAGCGGGAGGGCGTGTCAGACTTTCGTGACTGAACATCAATATTTAGCCAGTTATGTGCCTAGATACTAGAAAAAATATACAGCTGTAATCAGTAATCATAATCATAATTTAACCCTGTCTTCTTCCAGTTACGCAGCCATCCTACAAGTTCCCTGGATTCTCCTCAGCTCTGTAGGAGTCCATCCGAACCTGGAAGCTCTGGTGGATGAGGTCCGCTCCATAAACACGGTGCCTCTGTACTTCAACGATAGCCCGATGCCTATGAGTACGGGCCGGCGGATGCTGAATGGACTGTTTTACTTGCTCATGACTGTGGACAGCTGGTAAGTTACAGCTAGATTCGTTAAGGTGAGTATAGTCATCGACCCGTAGTCCCATACAGTCGTCGCATGGACCCGCTAGCGAATATTTCTGTTAATGTTGCGTTTTGTAAAAATAAAAATGCATAGTTGTAAGATAAGTGATTTACCTATATTATCGTCAACACCTTGTTGACTGCCTATTATTCCACCACGGCATGATCAATTCTGATTTAGTCAGTTAGCGTCGGTACTGAATGGTCTGCTGTTTATTAAGTATCCTTACTCTTAGGGTCTTGTAATACACCAAAGAAGGCATGTCATACTTGGATAGTTCTTCAAGTTTGGAATTTTAGTTCTATTAAATCGTAGCAACGGTCTTTGCGAGTATGCAGGATAACCCGCATTCCCGAAGTCCCAACATATATTATGGTGAAAGTAGAAAAGAATATGATTTTTGTAGCGAAACCTTTAATTCTCCTCAGATTGTCGTATCCACAAGAGAAAAGAAATGGACAATTTCTTTGAACTTCGCTAGATGGTTCAAAATCTTTCTGTACAATCTTCAGGTTTGATGAACCCCGCCAGGCCGCTATTTACGAGGAAATCTACGGTCCTCTAGCAGCTCTGCGTGGCGTGCCTCTCCCTCCATTTCACGAGGCACAACACAATGTGTCCATCCTATTGGTTAACTCGCACGAGTCTATAGGACCGGCGCTCAGTCTGCCACCGAATGTGATCAATATCGCTGGGTATCATATTGATGATATGCCTGCTCCGTTGCCTAAGGTAAGGTAAAGAGGATTTCGCACTGTTCAGGAACCGAAACTCAGATTTTTTTAAAACCTGTAATGTTATCTGCTGGGTGGGGCTCAGGCCTCTTGTCAGTAAGGCATGGTCGTGTAGTCCAACTCCAAACATCAAGATGTTTGTTTTGGTAACACCATGCCTAAAAAAACAAAAAACGCTGACTGATTGGTGATTCAAGAGATATCCATATTTTCATCAATGCAAACATCAACCAGGATATTCGTCAGTCACAGCATGATTCTGTTAAAACTATCATTGAATGGGAAATATAGAATGGGCCCGGAACCCATAGATCATTTTTCAATCACAGGATCAAAATTATGATACCAATCTCATTCACTAATACCCCATTATTTCCAAAACGAAACATTGTAATGCAGGCAGCATTGCATTACTACTACCCAACAATAGCTTTCCTTTCACAAAGAGCTGTGTATTTCAGGACCTACAAGACCTCCTGGATGGCTCCCCACAGGGTGTGGTCTACTTCAGCATGGGCTCGGTGATAAAGTCTGCGGAGCTGAAGCCGCACACGCGCGCTACCTTGCTGCAGCTGTTCTCCACGCTGCCCTACACCGTGCTGTGGAAGTTCGAGGAGCCGCTCACCGGCCTGCCACCCAACGTGCACGTGCGGCCCTGGCTGCCACAGCCTAGCGTGCTTGGTAAGCTGTACATCTTACCCCTCATGTCTCTTATTTGTATAATGTATCTTCTAATTCAACGAAATACAGCCATTTATGCGACATATTTAGATAGTCGCAAAAAAATCAAGACCATATAGGGCACTTCCCGTTGACCTATCATGAAAGTTGGCAAGAAGCGAGGTCTTACAGCACAAGTTAAAGGTAAAAGTCCGAAAATCGTTAATTTTTATTTCATAAAAAATAAACATTTTTTCGATTACAAACTTACATTTGCAGTTGCAGAATTGTCTGTTACGTATATCGATTTACCCTTTACACCCGACGGATTTTTTTCGAAATCCATGTTTTTATAGCTTATTATATAGCCGAATGAACTACGCAACCGAGCCGGTGCCAGTTGCTTTCGGCAAAAAGTAACGGTTTGGCGCCAAAAATTTTTCAAATGATAATCTCAATATCACGCTCGTTTCAGCGGGGATGTAAAGGGAAACCATGTTTTTCAACTACGATGTTAAGTTTGTTTTTGGGATAAGGTCATCCCAATAAAAGAACCCTTCTTGTGCGTGGTCTGACACGCACTTGGCTGGTTTTTTTTAACGTTTTTATTTAAGATGGGTTTGTTCTTGACTCTAGTCTAGGTCGGAGGTGACAGAGACAGAGTCGACGATGGAGTGAGCTTACCCAGAAGAAGCCTTTTGACTTTCACTTTGAAGAGATTAGGGTTGTATGCGCTCGGAAACACAGACGCAGGTAGTGAGTTCCACTCTTTTGCTGTGCATTTTGCTGGGCATTATAAAAGACATTTGGAAGCGCTTAGTGCTAATTGGTGGAATAGCAACTAGGTAGGGATGGTAACTGGCAGTGCGTCTAGATGTCCGATGGTAGAAGGGGGCCGGCGGAATGAGGTCGTGGAGTTCTTGAGCACACTCTCCGAAGTACAATCTGTAGAAGACCGACAAGCAGGCAACCTTGCGGCGATGAACCAAGCTATGAAGCTTGGCATCCACCAGTTTTACGTCGCCAATGAGCTCTTAGCTCTGCGTTCCACCGAGTCAAGCGCGGCTAGTTGATACTTGGCTGATCCATCCCAAAGGTGACTGCAATAAAGGCATCCAGGCAGGGGATCCATGCAGGATCGGACTTGCGCTTTGTAAAGGGTTAGAAGCTGTCCAGGCGTAAAGTATCGCTTCACCCTATTTAGGATGCCCAGCTTCTTCGCCACAGTTTGGGCCTTGTATTCGATGGTGGTGCCGAAGTTGAGACCAGATGTCAACTCCATGCCTAGGAGCTCAAGTCGATCAGTTACAGGAACAGATGTACCCCGAAAAGTAGGAGTTTGAGCGAAACAACTCCTTTTAGCGGTAAAAAGACACGCCTGTGTTTTGGTGGCGTTAAATGAGACCACTCCACTGGGAGACAAGGGTTAAATTCAAATCTGTCAACTCTTAATTCTTTGACTTCACCCTTTTCGCGCAGACAGACCGCATTTAACTAACTTTATAAATAACTTTGATAGGGTCTGAGATAGAGCATACAAAAACAAGTTCCACAGAAATTTAAAGACCATCTCATAACACTTTACCCCGTGGCCATGAGCTACACGATCAAGTGACACGCGCCTTGCGGCACCGACTGCGGAGAAATAAATGAAAGAAGTACGAACGAAACACAGCTTGGCATCTAATGATCTGTACGAACGAAACACAGCTTGGCGTCTAATGACCTGTACGAACGAAACACAGCTTGGCATGTAATGATCTGTACGAACGAAACACAGCTTGGCGTCTAATGACCTGTACGAACGAAACACAGCTTGGCGTTTAATGACCTGTACGAACGAAACACAGCTTGTCATCTGATGACTTTTACGAATGAAACACAGCTTGGCATCTAATGACCTGTACGAACGAAACACAGCTTGGCATCTAATGACCGGTAGGATCGAAACACAGCTTGGCATCTGATGACCTATACGAACGAAACACAGCTTGGCATCTAATGACCTGTACGAACGAAACAGCTTGGCATCTAATGACCGGTAGGAACGAAACACAGCTTGGCATCTGATGACCTGTACGATCGAAACACAGCTTGGCATCTAATGACCTGTACAAACGAAACACAGCTTGGCATCTAATGACCTGTACCAACGAAACATAGCTTGACATCTGATGACCTGTACGAACGAAACACAGCTTGGCACCTAATGACCTGTACGAACGAAACACAGCTTGGCGTCTAATGACCTGTACGAACGAAACTCAGCTTGGCATCTGACCTGACTTTGAGTGTGATAGCTACCTAACATAAGGTGTTTTTAGGTTTCTCTATTGGTCCTTCCACTAAGCGCAATTGGTTGTTTGTAAAATCTTATAATCTTTATCACATACATTCCCAGTGTTCAAGTTTTTTATTCTGACCCGTTTCTAAACGCTTCTACAGCAATCACTACATTTAGTTAATATGATAGACAGATTCAAATTTTTTCTATTCTATAACATCATTTTCAGCCCACAAAAACATCAAGGTCTTCATAACCCACGGAGGTCTACTAAGCACCCTAGAAGCCGTACATGCTGGGGTGCCTCTCCTAGCAGTTCCAGTCTTTGGAGACCAGCCAGGGAACGCTGAACGTGCTAGACGCGCTGGGTACGCGTTGAGGGTCGACTTCCACCCAGATCTGACTGAAGATTTAGGGGTAGCGCTGAAGGAGATACTGAGTAATGATAGGTGAGGAAGACAATGGTGAATGACGCTTAGCACAGGCTGATTAAATGTGCTATTCCATTACTTCTGTCGGTTCTAGGCACTTGAAAGGTTACAGACCGACGTACGCGTAGGTCACGAGTTCCAACCAAGGCTGGTGCACATACTTTGTGCGGTAGTGAAACAATTGAAAAAATAAAGAAAAAGAATATATATACCGTAATTGCTGTAGTAATTGGCCACGCTATAGTAACTGGCCACTCATAAAAAAAGAGGTAGAAACCAAGCAAGCTCATAAATGAAAAGGACGAAAAATATTTTTTTTGTGCTTTTCATTCATGAGCTTGCTTCTTCTCCTTGTTTCTACCTCTTTTTTTATGAGTGGCCAGTTACTAAAGCGTGGCCAATTACTACAGCAATTACCCTATATAAAATATAAGTATATAAATATAGGGTGACTGGTAATTAGTGACCGATACTTAAACACATGATTGTACTCATGATAATAAGCCACTTTTAATATGGGAGCAAACCTGAAATCGCGAAAAAAAATCTGCTGTTCCCTACATTTTGACGAGTTGTGTGAACATAAAATGTAGGGACCAACTGATTTATTTTCGCGATTTCAGGTTTAGTTCCATAGTACAAGTTGTTCATAATGATGAGTACAATGACCCCTTAAAGGGTTGACACTGTTTCCACTTACACCCTTTATAAAAAGAAAAATCGTTGGGAAACCAGCTATGTCCTAGAACCAAAAATTCAACCAAGCAAGTCGCATTAGCTAGCATGGTGGATTACTGCCCACTCTTTCACTGAGGAGCCTGTATCTCATCAGTGGGAAAAATAAGACTTGATTGTAATGAATATCTATTAATAAATAAAAAATATTTTGTTTTATAATCTGATTCCAGCTACTACAACAAAGCACAATACTTGTCAAAGATGTTCCGCGCGCGGCCCACACCGCCATCAGAGCTGATCGCTTTCTACGTGAAACTCGCTATTGAAAGCAAAGGTAAGTTTATCCTTCATCATCACCTCAACCCAGAATCATTCAGACTGAAAATCTATTAACCGACCTAAGTTTTTGGATGACAGACAAGCTGACGAGGCACTTGGTAGTAAGTGGTCACCCACCGACGCCTACAGATGTGTGCAACACCTACTTGAGGCATCGCTGATGTGATGTCATCCTAGAGACAAAGCTTGCTGTACTTGACTCGGTGGAACGCAAAGCAAAGGGCGACGAGACGTTGGTGACTAGGCTTCCCAGTCCGGCTCATCGGCGTAATGTTGCTTCTTGCCTGTCAGTCTTCTTTCTACAAACTGTACTTTGGAGTGTGCGCAGGAGCTCCACGATCTGACAATAATTAATATGTTATGCGCACAGCCAAAGTGTGGAACTGTCTGCTAGCGTCTGTGTTACCTTCCACATATAATCCATCTGCCTTTAAAGCAAGAGTGAACAGGCATCTTCTGTGCACGCTCATTCCATCATAGACCTGATCCATCGCTTTCCATCAGGCTTGATCGAGGTCAAGAGTAGGCCCAGTCAGCAATAAAATAATAAAAATTAAAAATAATATGCTTCACGTCCTTTATTTTCGTATTTGTCGGCGCCTGTAAACTTTGTCTGTCTGTACGCACTTCATGCGACAGATTGCCAAGCGCATTTTTCAGGCGCTTTATACTCGTAATCTGCCTAGCCTTCTCCCAGCTATGTTGAGGTCAACTACCAGCCTAAGCAAAAAATAACAGGCACTCCAATTAAATACCAGTATTTTTATGGAGTGCCGGCCTATCTGACCCAACATTATTTTTTTCAGGAGCATACCACCTGCGCTCTCTATCTCTTAAGTACAACTGGTACGAGCGCTGGATGCTCGACCTCGTGCTCGCTTTGCTCGCATTACTCGCCGTGCTCATCGCGCTCTTGACGTTCGCTATCAAAGCTTGTGTCAATAAAGTTACAGGGATGAAAGAAAATGTGATAAAGAAGAGGAATTAGTGATAATATTCTTTCAAATGTCATAAGTGTCAATTTGTAGATTATTTGTTATGTTTTTAATTTTATATGCCATATAGGGAATCCTTATACACTTTATTCTTTTATTGAGTATACCGTTTTATTATATAATAATAATAATAACCTGGGACATTTCACATACGATCATCTGATCCCAAACTAAGCAGAGCTTGTACTATGGAAACCAGATAATTACACCCAGACTCAGGACAAACACACATGTTCATGCACACAAAAGTTTGTCCTGGATAGGAATCGAACTCACGACCAGCGGCAGCGGCATGATAGGCGATATCTCCACGCCAGCTGGCCTGTCATTACATGGATAAGAATTACAAACGATCGCGCAGCTTATAATTGCTGACTTGATGCATCGAGAGGTAATATTGCATTACTTTTATAATTGAATTGTACCAACTGCTATTCATTATTTGGGATGTTATCTACATATATTAGCTAGGTAATCCTACTAATATTATAAACGTGAAAGTTTGTGAAGATGTTTGTTACTCAATCACGCCAGAACGGCTGAACGGATCTGGATGAAATTTAGCACAGAGATAGATTATAGTCTGGAACAGCACATAGGATATTTTTTATCCCGGAAAATGTACGGTTCCCGTGGGATAATTTCCAACATCCACGCGGGCGAAGCCGCTGGCAAAAGCAAGTTATAAATATTCTTTTATTTTTTATTTTTTGGTTGGAGCCAAGGTACAGATTTTATTTGCCAACCTTGTTGGCAAAGAGCAGAAAGAACACGCCGACGGCTTGTTAGAGA
The DNA here is from genome assembly GCA_948252095.1 of Dicycla oo. Taxonomy (NCBI): domain Eukaryota; kingdom Metazoa; phylum Arthropoda; class Insecta; order Lepidoptera; family Noctuidae; genus Dicycla; species Dicycla oo. The sequence continues at coordinate 15,649,261 of OX411734.1, forward strand.
AGCAAACCGACAAGCTAAAGATGATGTGCCAAATGATGAAGATAATCCTCAACCGTCTTCAATGCTTACATTACCTGGTTACGTTGGTGTTCTAAGCACTGAACTGTGCATACAAACACAAGTGTTTGTATGCACAGTGAAGGTACAATTAGACGTATGATACCGGAAGATATTGTTCTCCGACTGCTTGTTCAAAATAATATATATGTATGTGTGCGGGACAAGTGAAAACACAGACTGATAGTATAGTTCATAGTTTTAAGTATAACAGTTTGTCTTGTTTTGTATTTTTCTCGTTTAGTTTATGTTATATAGAAGCTGAAAATATGTAATTTGTTATATGTTTGCATTGTATAATATTGTTAAAATGTAAAAATTGTCAAATGGCTCTCGTTACGGTAAAGTAACGTCGTAGCTAAGCCTACTGCACCAATACCGACTTCGCGCTCATTGGTCGAAAAATCCTGCGCTCTGATTGGCTGACCAATCACAGGGCTTACATTTTGTTAGCCGATAACGTATAAATTCCGGGTCATTTGGCGTATCGGTACAGTTGGCGAGCAACAGTACTAAGAAGAACACTCCGAAATAAAGAAGATCTACAAGGAAGAAACTCTCCTGGTTTTATTCTTCACCAACCCAGCACACAAATGCGCCTATAGGGCACATTTAATGGTCCTTCGTACCGGATTTATTGTGAAGAATACCGCCTGAAGATAATAGTGCCTCAAGTAAAGAAGCTCTGAAGATCGTATCCAGTGTGTTCAAGATCGTCGATTGAAAAATCAGCCGACGTCATGCCCGTTACACGTTCTGAGGGGAGGGGCCGCAAGCCGTCGAACGAACAGAAGCCGTCGTCGTCTGAAACCACGCCAGGGACCTCGGCGACCGGCACCAGCACGGAAGCCACGACGGAATCGACACATACAGGGACGACTGTCACGGAGACTTCCGAAAATACCGCCACCTCCGCGACGACTGATCCAACCACCGTGACTTCCGCCGCCACCGCTTCGACTGCAGCAACCTCCGCCTCGGCCGCGAAGACGGCCCCCGCCTCGCACCCCGCCAGCGCCGCCGCCTGCTCCGTCGCGCCTTCAGCCGCAACGACGCTGATTGCGGGTGCGAAACCGAAACAGCTGATGAAGCCGCCCGCTGCTGTCACCTCCAGAGATGCTCGCCATGAAACAGATGCCTCAACAGTGAAGCGAGTTATCAAGAACGCCGGTACGTCGAAACCAACCGGCCCACAGTGCCTCTCTCCCCCTAGCAAGAAGGGGGGAGGAGGGGGATCGACGCATAGCAAGTCGAAACAACAGAAAATAGCGAAAGCGAAAGAAAAGCTACTCCGCCTCCAAGTCGAACTAGCTGCAGCGCGCCTCGCCGCACTAGAGACAGAGGACACGGATGAAGAAGAAGAAGGGGAAGAAGATAACGTCTCCCTCTACTCCGAAGTCAATGCAAGAGTAGACAGCTGGTTGGAAAACCAGGTGACTCGTCCCGTGTTAGCCATCGCCAACGAGCCACATCGCCCTCCAGTAGAACCAACAGCTGTCCACGATGACCAACAGAAGTATGAAGAAACACGTCATACACCGGCGGGAGGTCAAGGGGACTTAGCCCTCTTAGCTGAAGCCATCACTAGGGCTGTCAGCGCCGCTCAGCGGCCCAAGTTCATCGAGCTACCGTTCTTCAGTGGGTCGCATCAGGAGTGGCTGCCCTTCCGTGCCGCCTATCATGAAACAGAAGCAATGTTCAGCGCCGTCGAGAATATGAACAGACTACGGAGGAATTTGAAAGGCAAGGCCAAGGAAGCTGTAGAAGGGTTGCTGATCACAAATGCGCACCCAACAGAAGTGATGAAGACATTGGAATCCAGATTTGGAAGACCAGAATCCATAGCCATGATAGAGATGGAAACACTTCGAAGTCTGCCGCGCCTCTCCGAGTCAGCGAGGGACATCTGCATATTCGCTACGAAACTCTCCAACGTCGTAGCAACATTGAAGACATTGGGTTGTTTCAATTATATGTACAACCCTGAACTTGCGAAGACATTGGTAGACAAGCTGACACCGACACTGCGTTATCGCTACTACGACTTCTCAGCCACACAGCCGCGAGAAGACCCCTGCCTCATCAAGATAGAAAAGTTCTTCAAAAGAGAAGCCGAATTGTGCGGACCCTACGCACTGCCTGAACAGGTGGCAGCACAGCCTACAGCCGCACCACAAAGGAAGACGCAGCGGGTCACCAACGTGACTGAGAAGACCAACACACCAAAGTGTCTCGTGTGCGAAGGAACAAGCCACACCAATGCAACAGAATGTGAAGCATTCAAGAAGATGGATGCCAACACAAGATGGGATACAGCGAAGTCCAAACGCCTCTGCTTCAGATGCCTGCGATATAGGAGCAAGACTCACAACTGCCGAACAAAGCCGTGTGGTATCAACAGCTGCAGATACACGCACCACAACATGCTTCACTATGAGAAGAAAACAGAAAAGGCAGAGAAGACAGATAACGAAGAGACAACAGAAGTCATAAATTCGACATGGACAATAAAGAAGCAATCCTATCTGAAGATCCTGCCGGTCCAGGTGAAAGGACCAAAAGGAGTAGTCAACACCTTCGCATTAATGGACGATGGGTCAACAGTGACGCTCGTCGACGACAGCATCGTAAATAGCATCGGAGCAACAGGACCCATAGATCCGCTGAAAATCGAAACCATCAACGAGCTGAAGACGGCAGAATCGACGTCAAGAAGGGTGACTATCGGGCTAAAAGGGATCAACAACAGAGAAGAGCAAATTCAAGCAAGAACAGTTAAGAACTTACAAGTCTCATCTCAACGGGTTCCGCAAGAACTGGTGGAGGGATGCCCGCATCTATCGGACATCAAGGGACATCTATCGTACTCCAACGCAAAGCCGCAAGTTCTCATCGGTCAAGACAATTGGCATCTTCTACTCATCAAAGAAACCCGAAAAGGCGACAAGAACCACCCGGTGGCATCTCTCACGCCGCTGGGATGGGTTCTTCATGGAAGCCAAACGAGATCCTTCGGACAGAAGATAGACTTCGTATCACATATGACTGAAGACTCGGAAGAGAACCTAGAGGACCTAGTGAAGAAGTTCTTTGAGATTGACGCCCTCTGCATAAACCCGAAGAGACCGAAGACCGATCCAGAAGAAAAGGCGCTTCAAATACTGGAACAGAAGACTGAAAAGATTGAAGAAGCCAGATATCAGACCGGCCTTCTCTGGAAGAAAGATGATGTTAAGTTCCCTGATAACTACGACAATTCTTTAAAGAGACTGTTAAACATAGAGAAGAAGATTGACCGTGATCCAGCCCTGAAGAAAAGATACGTCGAACAAATGGACGCCCTTATAGAAAAAGGATACGCTGAGCCTGCGCCGCTTCAGAAGACACCACAGAAGACGTGGTACCTGCCTCACTTCGCTGTCATTAATCCTATGAAACCAGATAAACTCCGAGTTGTGCACGATGCCGCAGCCAAGACCAAGGGAGTAGCGCTCAACGATATGCTGCTCAAAGGTCCTGATCTACTCCAATCGTTACCAGGTGTCGTCATGCGTTTTCGACAGCACCTGATCGGAGTGACAGCGGACATAAAGGAAATGTTCATGCAGGTCAAGCTACGTACAGAAGACAGAGATGCATTGCGGTACCTATGGCGTGGGGACCGCCGCGACGACCGACCTCCGGAAGAGTACAGAATGACTTCGTTGATCTTCGGGGCATCGAGTTCGCCATCCACAGCGATATATGTGAAGAACTTGAACGCGAAACAACACGAGAAGACTCATCCGGAAGCCGCAGCCGCAATTATTGAGAAACATTACGTCGATGACTACCTTGATAGTTTTAGAAGCTTGGAAGACGCCGAAAAAATAACGAAAAGTGTGCGTGAAGTGCACAATAAAGCCAGCTTTGAACTAAAGCAGTGGAAGTCGAACTCGCCGTCACTCCTAGAAGCACTGGGAGAAGAAAATAGAACAGAAGACCTGGAACTATACAGACAGAAGAGATATGTGGCCATATTCACATGTCTCACAACGCGAGCAATACATTTAGAAGTAGCCCGCTCACTCAGTACTGACTTTGCAGTGATGACGATTAGGCGAATGATCGCGCGACGAGGCTGCCCGACTGAAATCTGGTCGGACAACGGCACCAATTTGAAAGCTGCCGACAAGGAACTTCGACAAAACATCGATGCGGCAACTTCAGAAGAAGCAGCGAAGAGGACAATCTCCTGGCGCTACATACCGCCTGGAGCTCCATTCATGGGCGGCGCTTGGGAGCGAATGGTTCGCTCAGTCAAAACGGCTCTCACAGCGACACTACATGAGCGCCACCCCACCGAAGAAGTCCTTACTACTCTACTGGCCGAAGTGGAGTATACAGTGAACAGTCGTCCGCTGACGCACGTCTCCGTCAGCGCAGAAGATCCCGAGGCCCTGACTCCCAACCATTTTCTACTGGGGGGTCCTGGGCGTGTGCCGCAGCCGGGCACATTCACCGAGCGAGACACCATCTCCCGGTCCAGCTGGCGAGCTGCACAGAGGCTCGCAGACATCTTCTGGCTCCGCTGGGTGAAGGAGTACCTTCCCGAGCTCCAACACCGGCGGGAGCCCCACGGACGAGGCCAAGCAGTACAACTGGACGACATTGTGCAGATCGTCGACCCGAACCTGCCCCGCAACGTGTGGATACGAGGACGAGTCATCGCGGTGTATCCTGGTCCTGACAACGTCGTGAGGACGGTGGACATACGTACCAAGGGAGGTGTCCTGCGCCGGCCAGTGAGGAAGCTGGTGATCCTGCCCCTACCTACGGACGACTTGCCCGCACCGGAACTTAATGCGACGCGGTCGCACGGCGGGAGTGATGTGCGGGACAAGTGAAAACACAGACTGATAGTATAGTTCATAGTTTTAAGTATAACAGTTTGTCTTGTTTTGTATTTTTCTCGTTTAGTTTATGTTATATAGAAGCTGAAAATATGTAATTTGTTATATGTTTGCATTGTATAATATTGTTAAAATGTAAAAATTGTCAAATGGCTCTCGTTACGGTAAAGTAACGTCGTAGCTAAGCCTACTGCACCAATACCGACTTCGCGCTCATTGGTCGAAAAATCCTGCGCTCTGATTGGCTGACCAATCACAGGGCTTACATTTTGTTAGCCGATAACGTATAAATTCCGGGTCATTTGGCGTATCGGTACAGTTGGCGAGCAACAGTACTAAGAAGAACACTCCGAAATAAAGAAGATCTACAAGGAAGAAACTCTCCTGGTTTTATTCTTCACCAACCCAGCACACAAATGCGCCTATAGGGCACAGTATGTGACAATAATCGTGTCGATCAAGATCATCTTCAACAGAATCAATGGCATGAACTTACACTACAAGATAATCTTTTGCAACAATTTACAGCTGCGCACATTAATCGGGCTTTTGAAGGTATGAAGAAATACATCAGCGTTGTTCTTTTAAACTTCGAACAATACGAAAACATTGACCCAAAGGAATTCCATACATGGACTGGCCTCACTTATCAGCTGCAAATCTCGACAACGTTAATAAAAAGAAAACCATTTCAACTGCTCTTTTGGTAAAACTGCTAACTGGGGATTCAACCCTGAGACTTGCGTCCATCTTTAAAACAAGTGAAGCAGAATCGCGAATGTTGAAAAAAGGTCGTGAATTTCTCTTGCAGGACTTTGTCCCATTACACCTGGGCTATGGTACTAAGAACCGTGAAGACGTAGTCCTAAGAAAACTCATTGCGCCGGAGACCCTTTTTGGGAATCCCGAATTAAGGTAAGAAAGGCAATCACTATTTGCGACGAGACATCTCTTTCCAAAAGATCTCTAATTACTTTTTCCAGAGAGAATCTTACAGCAATTACAAACAGTGGCGGCTGGAGCCTTGGAGAGCCGGTGGTGCACTGAATGGGCTTAGTGAATATTTTCAAATAAAATATATATTTTTTACCTAATGAAAATAACTCCACGCGCGCGAAAACTAACAATAACAAAATAACAAGTGCGTACTGCGTGGGCCAAGCAAGACCCCGCGCCGAGACTCTTTCGTATTCTTTCGGCAATTTCCGGTAGTGTACGATCTATCAAATAAAAATGCCCTACATTTTGTACTAAGCATCTTCCGTCTCACGTGCCCGGCGTTTTCAATCGTCTCATACAAGTTGTTAGAGCTGCCTGCGTGCGCTTTAGCGAGCGCACGGGGCCGTTTTTGTTCAAGCAAAAATAATATCTAATTCTAAAAATCAAAACAGATCAGCTTGATTTTAACCCCCGACGCATTTCGTTGCGTGCATTGGCTATTTTCCTCGAATGCTCTCATATCACAAAAAAACGACAGTTACACGAATTAGGAAAAAAGTACATATATGGTGTTTGGATACCTCGTGAGTTGAGTCAATGTCAACTCCAGTATCGCATAGACGTCTGTACACAACTTCTATCTTTTCACCGTACATTTAACTGGTTGGACCATCTCATTACTGGGGATGAAAAATGGTTTTTGTATATTAACCATACCCGCAAGCGCCAATGGCTAGGCCCAAATGAACCCGGAAAACCAACCCTAAAAAATGAACTTGACGCGAAAAAAGTGATGCTGTGCGTTTGGTGAGATGTTCAAGGAGTCATATATTGGGACCTCCTCCCTAAAATACTACCATAACGGCCACACTCTACTGTAACCATCTGGAAAGATTAAAAACTGAAATCGAGCGTAGACGTCCAGAACATGACCAAATTGTCTTTTTACACGACAACGCTCACGCAACACAAATATTGGAGTTTTCTTGTAAAATAATTTTCCATACTCCTTATTCACCAGATATGGCACCAACAGATTATCACATATTCAGGTCCCTGAGCAATGCTATATCTGAAAAAAAAGATGATGACCTACGACCTATATAATTGGTTTGGTTTTGACTTGAAGAATTCGTCTAGGAACTGTCGTAGGTGGCCCTCATCATCTTTTTTTTTTTCAGATATAGCATTGCTATTGCTATTCATTATTTGCCAGATAGGTGGAGACGTATTGTTGATTCTGATGCCGGTTATGTAAATGATATAAATTATAAATAGAAGTTTTATTTCGTTTTGTCATAATCGCTCATTACTTATGTGACAACCCAATATATACAATGCAATGGAACCCAATATATACAATACAATGCAATACGATGAGCTGATGCTGCAGCCAGGATATCTAGCACACTAGTACACTCTTGAAAAAATAAATAGCAAATAATATGTAGTGTTTGGATTCGTTTTTGGGTTCCGTACCTAAAAAGAAAAAACGGAACCCTTATAGGATCACTCGTGTATCTGTCTGTCTGTCCGTCTGTCACAGCTAATTTGTTGCAAATCTAATGGACCGATGAAGTTAAAATTTAGTACTTACACGTATGAATTGTTGTGACCCAAACACGGACGTGTGACGTAAATAAATGAATTTTGAATATGGGGGTAAATTTTGTGGGGCAAATAAGAAAATTTAAAAAAAGTTTTGCAAACTGTACCGTGTGACATATCAAATGAAAGGGCTCACTGTGAGGGTCTCAAATTTTTTTTAATTATAATTTTAAAATTATTTAAAGTTAACGTTATCTAACCCCCTTATCTCCTATAGTCCGTCTTAAAGTTACTTAACCCCCTTATCTCCGATACTACGGAGAATAAAATTTTGAAACAGGTACAGAAAATAGTTCTATAACTATAGATTACAGTAAACCTTATAAGAAGTCTATGGTCTTAAAATAACTAGTAGTTTTTCAACTACAATGTTAAGTTTGTTCTTGGTATAAATTCATACCAACTACGGAACCCTTCATTGTGCGTAGTCTGACATGCACTTGACCGGTTTTTTTTTAACAGTATTTAATTCTATGTACAGTAACAATGGAGGCATCATGATAAGTTAATGTTATGTGTAGAGAAACTTAACATTCTGTAGTAATAACAACGCATTTCTATATTGTTGAATTGCGTTAACTTTTCAAAAATTAAATGCTTTGGTCAAAAAACGTGTTTATCGACCGAAAAGTATGTAAAAAAAACCAGGGATTACGGCTACCAAACAGGACTCCAGCTCGATGAAAGCGCACCAGAATACAGGTAAGGCTGGTAAGTAACTATTGCAACTAAGATCAAAGATAATTTAGAAAAAAAAATTGTACTTATCACAACTTCTTTTGTAACTAAGTTTAAAAAAAATAAAATACCTATAAATTAAATTTAAAATTTAAAAAACCTATAACGCAAAAAAGGTAAGCGAACATTTAAAAAGTAAATAAGAAATACCTATTGTTGATGCAAAAGTAAAAAAGAAATACCTAATGTTGTTGTTGCGTGATCTTAATACTCAAACTCAAATAAAAAGATATTCGGTGATTGACGGAAACTCTTAACATCGCGATTCAGAAATGTGACGTGCAACGCCATCTAGTTACATAAATAGAACTAAAAACATACTTTGTTGCACTAAATTGACTGCGAACAAATAGGCATAGGTAAAGTTGAAAGTTTATGCTTTATAAGTAGTAGTATGTATAGGTAGTAACTAGGGGAATATTTGTAAAGTTTAAAATGGTAGTGCGGCGCACGAGCGCACGTGATCACAAATACAAGAACCCGGTCAAGCCTTTTTTAATCGTTTATTGTGATGGTCATATTATAGACGTGTCTGGGCCTCACGGCGCTCGTAGTTCTGATGCCCGAATCATGAACAATATTCTATTCAAACTGATCAAGATGACGGCGTTTTTAATTGGTTTTTCAGAGAAGGCGACATAATAGGTTGGGGAAAAAGTTTCTTCGCATTTTTTAAGAAAATTCAAAATATTTTTTAAAATATTGTTTATTTACATTTAACTAAAGTATGTAGGTACCATTTTGTTCGATAACTTTTTGCCATCTTGTAGGTAGGGACATGATCCCATTGCTATAGAAATTTTGGGACTTCTGGTCAAAATACCGCGACAAGTGGTTTTGGCAGTCCTCTCGTGATGTTAACCTGAAACTGCCTAAAGAATGCTGAAGAGACCGAAACAGGTGGAAATCTGAAGGTGCAAGGTCAGGACTATACGGCGGATGCATTAACACCTCCCAGCCAAACTCTCTTAATTTTTGCTGAGTGGCTAAAGATGTGTGAGGTCTAGCGTTATCATGATGAAAACCACACCCCTTCTGTTAATTCCGGCCGCTTTCTCTCAACTTCTTGCTTTAATCTCATCAGTTGTTCGCAGTAGAGTTCAGAATCGATGGTCCTGCCTGGTGGTAACAGCTCATAATGAATCCCACCACACACACAGCATCACCTTGTTGCGAGTTAACCCGGGTTTCGAAACAGTCTGTGAAGCCTGACCGGCCTTTGACCACGACCTTTTTCGCACGTTCCTGTCATACGTGATCCACTTTTCATCACCAGTTATCAGCTTCTTCAAAAATGGTTCGGTTTCATTACGTCGTAATAAAGAATCACAAATGAGTACACGGTTCATTAGGTTTCTTTCAGTGAGCTCGTGAGGTACCCAAATGTCGAGCTTTTTTGTGTACCCAGTTTTTTTCAAATGCGCCAAAACTGTTTTGTGGTCAATTTCCAGTTCTTCAGCTACGTCGTAACTACTGATATGCCGGATCTTGCTCCACTTTTCACCACTTCCACTCACAGAGCGACGTGCGTCTTTGACATCAAAATTTCCGGATTGAAAACGCTTAAACCAAATTTGTGCTACTCTCACAGACACTACACTAGGTCCATAAACATCGCAAATTTTTTTCGCGGCTTGCATTGCATTTTTACCTTTTTTGTAGTAAAATTTTAAAATGTATCGAATTTCTTCATTAGATTCACTCATCTTGACGGTACGAAAAACAAATGAAAATCACACATTTTCCTAATTTGAATTTAGAATTATGTTCTTTAAAATTTAAACTTTCAGTGATACCAAAACCAGCCAGATACAAATAGTATAGCCAAAGAGATTTTATTACAAGTTCATACATACTATAATGCGAAAAGACAAAAAGTCTTTAACTTAATATTTATAGTTGGACGAGACTTTAGAGACGCTACAGAGAATTTACAAAGTCACGGCTATGTTGTGCATATACCTGAAACACGACATGCAAATCAAACTCAACTTACCACACAACAAGCGAACAAATCCCGTCTTATCACTATTAGTCGATGGGTAGTGGAAGTAATTAATGGACGAAACAAACAAACACAAACAACGAAACACAACAACCTCTCTTTGCAGTACATGATGGAGTATTTCAGATTTGCTGCGGCACTGTTAAATGCTTACCATAGACTTATTGAGGACAACCCTCGAGCTGAAAAATTTCTGGCAATAATTCAAGAGAGGCTTGCTAGTAGGGATGGGCCGAATATTCGTTTTATGTTCGGTATTCGGCATATTCGGCACGTTTACCGAACATTCGTATTCGGCCGATTATTTGGCAAAAATGCCGAATATTCCACCGAGTAATACCTATTGTGTTAAAAAATTGCTTCTTTAAGTCTATAAGCATATAATATAAAGTAGCACAATTATACAATTGTATTCATATCAAGTGTGTCTTATCATTCATTCTGTCTATGTAAAGAGATTGCTTCGATTAGAAACAGTTATCGTCTAATAGAAGAAATAAAAGGGGTAGGTTTGTATCGTATTAATCTTATTATTATTCAAGATTATTCAGTCTTTGAAAACTATGTTATCACATTATTTTTATAATTATTAGCAAATAAAAGTATACAACACAATAAATCTTATTTATCTATTCGAAGGATTGCACGATTGTTCGGTGACATTCACGTGTAGTTAGAAATAAATCAGTTTAATTTACCGAGTACCTCAATTGTAAAAAAGATATTTCAATATTTAAACTAGTAGCAAGTTGTGGTGCAAAACTACTAATTGCTCGGCTTTATTTGGTGATAGATTGTTTCGTTTTTCTTGATATAGGTACATTGCCAAATAATTTCAGAAGCTGCTGAAGACATCAACTCGAGAAGATACGCCCGTCATGTAATGTGCCCGTCATGGGGGTGATGTAATTATTTTGAATTCAATGTTGGGCAAAAATCTTACATTTTATTTAAAACTGAGGCAGTTATGCTTTAATTTTAAACTGTAATTCATAATATCAATATAATATAATGTAAGATCATCACAGGGCGTCAGTTTTTCCGATTTATTTTTTGATACTTATACATAATTTGAAAAGTACATGCCCATGATTGTTTTTTTTTATATTTTTATGATAACTGTCACGACTTAGTCTATCACCCGTTTCCGGCTTGACATTTATTTCTGGGACAGCCTGTATCTATCTATCCTGTATCTATCTATCAAGTTCAATAGCCATAGGGCTTTTTAGTTCTCCTGCCGAATATTAGGCTCAATATTCGGTTCGGTAAACTTTTAACCGAACATTCGGCCGATTATTCGTATTCGGTACCACTCATATTCGGCCCATCACTACTTGCTAGCCTCTCTTGAATTATTTCCAGAAATGTTGTTCCAGTGCCTAACACGTTGGCCGATCTTGCCATTAAACATAATTATAACCGCAGCGGCTGCAGTCTCGACATAGATAGCGGTCGCTTTACGACCGAATTCGGTCGCAAAGTCCTAATGGGGTCACTAGACGGCCAAAACTGCTTGACAAGCGCGTGATTTTTTCGTGCTTGTCAAACAATTTTGACCGTCTTGAGACTGTGACCCGTTGAAACTGTGACCTGAATTAGGACTTAGGATACTTTTGATCCCGGTAATGCGTTCCCGTGGGATAATTTCCGGCAACCACGCGGGCGAAGTCGCGAGCAAAATCTAGTAGAATATTTATTTATTTAAATTATTTAACAAATAAATATAATTAACTCGAGTTTTACAATAACAAAAATAAAATAAATCACGAGTACAAAACAAAAGTCGGCAGCTGCTGGCACGCCATGACTGTGACAAGAAGGCTTCCACTCAGCATGATGCTGTGCTATGGGGGGCCCACAGCACAGCGCTGTATAATAAGTCCTCACGTTTAGAAACGGGAAAAAAATTAAGCGAACACATACATTCATTCTGCCTAGCCTTTTCCCAACTATGTTGGGGTCGGCTTCCAGTCTAACTGGATGCAGCTGAATACCAGTATTTTACATGGAGCGACTGCCTATCTGACCTCCACAATCCAGTTACTGGGTAATACGATACCCCTTGGTAAGACTGGTTGTCAGACTTTCGGGCTTCTGACGACCCATAACGACTGTCAAAGATCCTCGAATGACAGCCGGGACCAACGGCTTAACGTGCTTTCCGAGGCACGGAGGAGTCTCGGTATGTAAAGATGGTCACCCATCCACAGACCAACCCCGGCAAGCGTAGCTTAACCTGATGGATCGACTCGTGCGGCTGTTATTACTTAGCCACGAGCTCCTCCTTATTAAGCGAACACATACATAATATAAAAAGAAAACAGTTCAAATACCAAAAATACACATCTTTACACAATAGATTACCTCCATATAGTCTATGTTGAATACAAATATAACAGATAATCGCATAAATAAGGCAACATTAAACACAATGAGATAGACAATGGTCAATGAATTACAACTTTGTACAGTTTAACTTAATGTTAACAGTTTAATTTATTTTTTGAAAAGAAGTCAAGGCTTCTTCTGACTGTGACCACACTGGTGGTAAGGGGATCAAGATCGTGCTGCTTACACTGGTTGTTAAAGGTTCTGCATGCACGCACAGTACATGAGTTTTGCCTATAATTTGTTGAGCTAAACGGCACCCGTAATGGCGGATTAAACCGAGTTTTAGACGGAACGTTTAAGTTAATTTTGGAGAAGAGATCGGGGCTATCAATTTCATTGTTTAAAATTTTAAACATTAGAACACAATCAGAGATCTCACGGCGAGTACTTAATGGAAGTAAATGAAATTTTCTACACAGATTGTGGTAATTCTTTGAATGATACGGGATCCTCTGATGAAAGCACAAATACTTGATAAACCTTCTTTGGATACCCTCTATTCTATCGACATATTTATTGTAACATGGGTTCCAAATTTCAGACGCATACTCTAACCTACTCCTCACAAAAGTGCAATATAGGATTTTAAGGGTTTTTGCTTTAGTGAAACACTTTGACGGTCGCATGATGAATCCCAACGATTTAGACGCCTTGGCCACTATGGCATCCACGTGAGACTCAAAAATGAGTTTAGAATCATGAAAAATCCCTAAATCACGGATAGAATTGCACCGAGGTAGTACCTGACCATTCAGTGTGTAAGAAGTAGTTAAGACAGAACGTTTACGAGAGTACGTTACGCCCGAGCATTTCACGGAATTAAGATCCTGCCTACTTGCTTTACAATAATCTTCAAGTCGTCGAAGATCATGTCATCCGTTGATGATATAGAGGCATAGATTTTCATGTCGTCGGCAAAGCATAGCAAGTTCGAAGACGTCAGACATGAGTCGATGTCGTTTACATAGATCGTGAACAATAAGGGTCCCAGTAAAGATCCTTGGGGACAACCACTAGGGACAGAAATCCAACCAGAGAGGTAATTATGAAGAGCTACTGCTTGAGATCGATTTTCCAGGTAAGAGGAAAACCATCTCAGCAGGTCTCCTCGTATACCCATACTGTTTAGCCTCTGCAGTAGGATTTTGTGATCAATACGGTCAAAAGCTTTGCTATAATCAGTGTAAACGACATCGACTTCTTCACCCTTGTCCATGGCAGCAGTGATGAAATCATTCAGTAAGCCAAGGTTGGTGACAGTGGATTTACCTCTAAGAAATCCATGCTGAAACGGGCTAAATGAGTTCCTAAAAGCAGCATACACCTGGTCATAGACGATCCTTTCAAAAATTTTAGCGATAACGCACAGTTTAGATATTGGTCTATAGTTAGTTATATCACATTTATCGCCGTTTTTGTGGATGGGTTTCTAAATAAGATCGAAATGGGGTGAGCTAGAGTTTTAGCGCATCGTGTGAGAAATTTTGGTGAAATATTGTCTGGACCCGCCGCCTTTGTTATCTAATTTTGAGAGCAGTTTACTGACGTGGTCTACATTAATAGATATGCTGGATATCTCAAACGAGCCATTTAGCTCTGAAGACGATACGCAACCATAAGTGGTATTAGAAAAAGAATCCAGAAAGTTAGAGCGAAAATAGGAAGAAAAAGCTTCACAAATAGACTCGCCAGATGTCAAACTTTGGTTATTATACGTTAAGGTACTTGGCACAACATTTGAATTGTGACGTGTTTTCACGAATGTCCAAAAATTTTTAGGGTTGTCCTTAATTGAATCCTCTGTTAATTCTAGGTATAAAATAAGAAGAAAATATACAGAAAGCATACCGCTCTATGTACTGCATTACCTACCACCACATTATGAAACTGATGATATGGATGATGACATGGTTAGAAATCATAGAGGATTGTCCAAACAATAAAAATATTGAAAAGTTTAATGATTATTTTATATCATACTGGCTTGACAACCATTTATGCGCGAAAAAAATTTCTTGTTGCCTTGACATGTAAAAATATTCGTTAATTCTAAAGTGCTGCATATTTAAATTGTTATTATTTTAATTTTCTATCTGATTATGCTGTTAAAATGTTACCTACTTTAAAATTATTGTATGCCATTATGGCGGGTCATAGCTGTGTACAATTTCGGAAACATGTAACAACTTATTGCTTACCTATGTACCACAATAAAGAATATTTGAATTTGAATTTGAAAAATGGGACTTCTATGAGGATCTATATACCGGGTTATTGGTAAAACACCAGCAACCTCTTAAGGGGTCATTGTACTCATCATTATGAACAACTTTTACTATGGGACCGAATCTGAAATCGCAAAAAAATATCAGCTGTTCAGTACATTTTGACGAATTATGCGAACATAAATGTACCGAACAGCTGATTTTTTTTGCGAATTCAGGTTTGGTCCCATAGTAAAAGTTGTTCATAATGATGAGTACAATGACCCCTTAAGAGGTTGCTGGTGTTTTACCAATAACCCTGTAGAACAAATAATCCAGCAGAAGGCTATTGGAACCTTCTGCTGGATTATTTGGTGCCAGGCTTAACAGAACTATAGCAGGTAAATAAAATATCATTAGTATTTTAAAAGTAATAAAAATGATGCTGATATCAGCCGGATTAATCCAAGGCCAAGGTAAAGCCCGTCGTCCAGAAGACATTGCTTTAGATAAAATTATAAACGATTCTATAATAGCCATGTTAGAAGGAATTACTCTTGGTCATTGTTTGGAAAAAATACGTCCCTTTGTTTTTTAATTGATATAATTTAATGTGCTGTATTTTTATTTTTTCTTTAATTCAGTTACAGTTATTTATAGTTCAAAAGTTATATTTAACTCAAAATTTTATTTTTTTAGAAAACAGACGTTTTATATTTTAAACTATATAATTAATGTAACTGATTTGTGATTCTGATTGTGATTTAGTAAAAACTTCTAAGAAACTTTAAATTTTATTTGCTACTTGACTATATTACGATGATTTTTTAAAAATTGTTAATAAGAGATCTGTCCTTCAAAGTGACCCGAAACAGGAATAAAAAATAACACGAAGAGAAACAAGAATTTTAGGAATGTGAGATGAAAACCAATTTTTATAAACTTGGGCGAAACAGGAATAAATCAGTTTATTACTAATAAGGTAGGTAAGTATCAAAATGCTTAATTTTAATACACTAAAAAAAATCGAGTCCTTGCGCCTTGTAGGCAACAAACAAAATTTTCATTATCGTGAAAAACCATTTTAAAGTTACAAATAAAATAATTTAGGCTCAAAAACATAGCCAACGTTTTTAACTTGCAGTCGAATAACGACCGGAAGTCACCCGTTGTTTATACTAGTAGGTTGTTATCGACAAATTTGGATAAATACTGTTGTAACGGACGCCGAGCTTAATGGAAAAATTTGTCAGTTACGCATTCCCAACAGCAGGCGGCGCCACTTGTACCATGGCGTCATGTAGTTTAAGTAGTGTAAGAACTTTACCTTAAGGAGAACCGTTTTAGAAAATCGTAATTTTTAGATGTTAGATAAGGTTTTTTGGACACTATTTTTTGTATATAGTTAACTTAGAAACATTCCTATACAAGAAAAATAAGAATTAGATTGTACGAGATAGCATATAGTAAAAACAAATTGTAAAGTATGCTCCCATACAAAACGCACATTAGTGCCGTGTGCAAACTTGGAGCGCTCTGATTGGCTGGAGCAATCTAGAATAGGGCCGTGTGCAAAATTGCAGTAACCTGATTGGTCAGAGCTACTGCAGGATTTTATATATAAAGAGGCCATTTTTTAAATGTAGTCGAGTAGTCGAGTAGTCGCAGTCAAGCAGTCAGTTGGCCTCCAGCTCTAGAAGAATAAATAAGAAGAAAGAAAAGGAAGAAATCTTTTATTTCCACAACACCCATATACAGTCCACCACAGTTTCTGGTCCTCCGAGCCGAATTTAAGAACGAAGAACCCGCGGCCACAGTTTCTGGTCCTCCGAACGCCGGATTTAAGAACGAAGAACCCGCGGCTACAGTGTTTAGTCCATCGAGTGCCAAGAGCGAAGAGGAAGCGAACCGACCGACCGGCTTCGAACCCGACCGGTTGCTGCATCATACGAGCGGACCAGGTTTGAACCACCCGAACCAGGTTTAAACCCGACCGACCGTTTTGAACTAACCAGGTTTGAAACCGACCGGCCTTGAACCCGACCGGTTCACCGAACAGAACCGAGTGGTTCACGAACCGAACCGAACCGACCAGCTCACCGTACCGAGTCACCAGTATCACCAAAATGGTGATGATCACACGAAGCCAAGGAGACCCAGTGGAAGTCGAAGAACAGCGACGTGTCCAAGAAGAGGAGACACGCCGCCGAGAAGAGGAGCTGATTGAACGAGAGCGAAAAAGAAGACTTTCACTGGACCCGCCGGCGTCACCGTTTTTTAAGTCAGCGGACGTCAGTACGGCGGGACCCTCCGGACTTCAAGCGACAAATACGGCAGTTCAACGAAGAGCGTCGCCGACTAGATCAGTCAGGTCAACAACAAGCATAACAACGCGACTACGGATGGCAGAATTAGAAGCAGCAGAGAAGCTAGCAACTATAAGAAGAAGGGAGTTGGAACTAGAGGCTGACCTAGTGAAGAAGAGACTAGCAGCTGAAGTATCTGCAATCAACGATGAAGAGAGCGTACACGAAGAGCCCACTCCTCCCCGAGAAGAACCACGTCAGAAGGTGGACAATTGGCTGAGGACGAACCCCCTCAGCTTACGGGGGGAGGAAGGAGCCCGGGGCAGAGAAGAACCCAAGCAAATACGCTTCGAACAACCACGAGCAAGATCACCGACTCCAACCAGAAGAAGCAGCATCGAGCACCTGGCCGCCATATTAGAGAGGATGGCCAAACCAAGGCTCCGACACACCGACCTGCCTACCTTTTCTGGAGCAGCCAACGAGTGGTTGCCGTTTAAAGCAGCAGTTCAAGACACGACCGAAATGTACCAAGTGTCAGCAGCAGAAAACATCCAGAGACTGAGGAACTGTCTCAAAGGGGAAGCAAGAGACGCCGTGGCCGCCCTTTTACATACAGCCACTGATCCAGACGTCATTATGAAGACCCTCGAGCAGTGTTTTGGAAGACATGAAGTCATCATTGACCGAGCGCTGGAAGACCTGAAAAAACTCCCGAAACCTGGTACATCGGCAACTGAACTTAACAGTTTCGCCATAAAACTACAGAACATTATCTGCGTGCTGAAGACGATCGACCGAAAAGGCTACCTATTCAACCCCCTGATGACGCGAGAAGTACTGGACAAGCTAAGCCCGCACCTTCGATCCCGTTGGTGCGACTACGCCTACGACCACGAAGGAACAACGGACCCAGAGATCGTCGTTATGTCTCGCTTCTTGATGCGAGAAGCAGATAGGGCATTGCGATACACGTACGCCCCATCTACAAGCGCCGCAAGCCAGAAGAAGGAGACTCGACCAACCGCGACACTCAAGAAAAAGGCTAGCGTCTTTGCTACTATCGAGGGAACAGAAGAAGAGAAGAATAGGTGCCCCAAGTGCGAACAAGCTCACGTCTTAACGCAATGCCCGAAGTACAAGGCACTCACCGTGAACGAACGATGGCGCTTCCTAAAGGAGAACAAGACGTGTTTCAAATGCGCCCAGAAGCAACACAGGCGCATACACTGCAAGGCAAAGGCGTGTGGAGTGAATGAGTGCCGCCGCCCGCAATACGCGACCCTCCATCAAGAACCGGAGACAAAGACAGAGGACCCAAAGAAAGGAGAGCCGAAGGAAGAAGCAGTCCTGTCCGTAGCAACCCGTCCGACTGCTGGACCGAGAGCAGTCCTATTGAAGATGTGTCCTGTCATCATAAGCGGACCACGGGGGGAGGTGAAGACATACGCCCTCTTAGACGAAGGGGCTACGATCACCCTCATCGACAAGGAGCTGGCGGCAAGCATCGGAGCGGAAGGACCGTCGCAACCTCTTCACCTGAACGGGGTCAACATGTCGCAACGGGAAATGGAGAGTCAGCTGGTGGACGTCAACATCAGAGGACTGAAGAGTAACGAGAGCCACAGGGTCAGAGCGAGGACCATGAAGGATCTCCGGCTCCATCGGCAGTCCATCCCTGACACCCTGTTGGACTACGAGCATCTGAGGGATCTGGCACAAGAAGAGGTATGCTACGAACTAGCGCGCCCTGGAATCCTAGTGGGGACAGACCACTGGGAATGCATCGTATCCCGCGAGCTCCGAGTCGGCGGCCCTGATCAGCCGGCCGCATCAAGAACGCAACTAGGATGGGTGGTGCACGGAACCGCGCCACGCAAAGCCATCTACCAAGAGGGAAACGTGCTGCACATCTATGAGCCCGACCGAACAACGGGAACGAGCAGCCAAGAACTCCACGACTTGGTCGAAGCCCACTTCAAGATTGACGCACTCGGCATACAAGGCAAGCCGAGAGTAAAGGAAACGGATCAACGGGCCATCGACATCGTCAGAAGAACCACAAAAAAGATTGACACCGGGTACGAAGTTGGACTACCATGGCGACGAGATGACGTCACTATGCCACCAAGCTACAGTCAAGCGTTCCGTCGATTGAAGAAGATCGAACAGAAGATGGACGCAGACCCAGAGCTCGCAGCCGAGTACTCGAAGCAGATCAACAACCTCCTGGACAAGGGGTACGCAACGCCGTGCGACGGATCAGAAGGAGCGAGCGCCATCTGCTGGTACCTGCCACACTTTGCCGTGAAGAAACCGAACAAGCCCGGCAAGATCAGGCTGGTATTCGACGCAGCGGCTAAGAGCAACGGCGTTTGTCTGAACGACGAACTACTGGAGGGACCCGACCTGCTATTATCACTGCCAGGGATCCTATTCAGGTTCCGAGAAAAGACAGTAGCAATCACGGCGGACGTGCAGGAGATGTTCCTGAGGATCAAGATAAGGGCAGAGGACCAACCAGCGCAGCAGTTCCTGTGGCGGGGCAACGATCGAGACAAACCTCCAAAGAAATATAAGATGACCAGCATGATCTTCGGCGCAGTGAGCTCCCCGTACATGGCCCACTACGTCCGCAACCACAACGCAGATGTATATGGGCAGGAGCACCCGAGAGCGCTAGAAGCCATCAAGAAGAGTCATTACATGGATGATCTGGTAGCCAGCTACGAAGACGCGGAGGAGGCATGGAAGGCGGTTCAAGAGACGAGAGCAGTACATGCACACGCGGGGTTCACGCTAAGAGGATGGAGCAGCAACGACAAGACGGTGCTGCGCGACGTGCCTCCGGAGCTACACGCCACCACGCTCACACAACTGGGGGGAGATCAGCCTGAAAGCAAAATCCTGGGGATGTACTGGAACGCGGAACGAGATGAGCTGGGATTCAACACGTCAATGAACCGAGTTCCAGCCGAAGTAAGAGCGAGAACTCGTGCGCCAACCAAGCGTGAAGCTCTCAGTGCTGTGATGTCCATCTACGACCCTCTCGGACTACTGAGCCAATACACCATACGAGCAAAGATCATACTGCAGAACTTATGGCGCCTCCAGATGACGTGGGACGAGCAGATTCCGGCGGAAGAAAACGAAATATTCGCGTCCTGGCTCGCGCATCTACCCGAACTCGCCCAGCTTCGATTATCAAGATGCTACCTGACACAGAAGTACGAACGCATCGACCTACACATCCTATGCGACGCCAGTGAGCAAGCCTACGCGACTGTGGCCTACTGGAGAGTGAAGAACGTCGACGGGAGTATAAACGTCGTGTTGGTGGCCGCCAAAGCAAAGGTGGCGCCTCGTCGAGTCCAGACCATACCACGCCTGGAACTGCAAGCTGCAGTCATCGGAGCGAGACTCGCGGACACTATAAGAAGGGAGCATCGAGTCAACATCGGCCAGACGACCTACTGGACCGACTCATCCACGGTGGTACACTGGATCCAACAGGACATGCGACGCTACACGCCATTCGTCGCGCACCGGCTGGGGGAGATCGCAGAGCTGACCCGAAAGGAGGAATGGCGTTGGCTGCCCACCTCCTGCAATACAGCCGACGACGCCACCCGGCTTGTCGACACGCCCATCAGCGCAGCAGACCGGTGGTTCCAGGGACCGGACTTCTTGTTTCTGCCCGAAGAACAGTGGCCCATCAAGTCAACAAACGAGCCAGAGGATGTGGAGATCCACCACGTTAGCGAGAAGACAGAAAAGGACAGCTGGTTGCCAAACCCAGCCCGTTTCTCGAAATTTGAGGTCCTGGTGAGGGCCATCGCTCGAGCAATCGCCTTCACCGACATTTGCAGACGAAAGGCGACGACCATGGAGCATCGTCATATCCAGCGTGCCGAGGCTGAGCTGATTCATCAGGCGCAAGAGGACAGTTTCGGCGAAGAACTAAAAGGATTCGATCTGCTCGCCCACTGACAAAGACAAGTCGGCTGTATCGGCTGGATCCAGTATTAGAAGACAACATCCTGAAGGTGCGGGGCAGAATCGAGGCTTCTTCCGCGCCGGCCGAGACGAAGCGACCAGTCATATTAGATGGCCGCCATCAGCTGACCAAGCTCCTAGTACTACGGGAGCACTGTGCTGCAGGTCACGCCAACAGGGAGCGCGTGACGAACGATCTGCGACAGCGGTACTGGATCATTCACCTACGACCCACGGTACGCGCCATCGAGAAGAACTGCGCCTTTTGTAAGAGACGCCGAGTAACGCCGCAAACTCCGGCTACAGGTGACCTGCCACACGCCCGCCTCGACCCCTTTCACCGCCCGTTCACTAACTGCGGGCTAGATTACTTCGGACCTATGATGGTCAAGGTGGGGCGCCGACGAGAAAAGAGGTGGGGCGCACTCTTCACATGCCTTACCTCCCGCGCCGTGCACATCGAGCTCGTCGCATCACTCTCCACTGACTCAGCAATTATGGCACTGAGACGCATGGCTGCGCGCAGAGGCTGGCCAAGAGTGATGTACTCTGACAACGCAACCAACTTCCGTGGAGCCGATCAAGAGTTACGCAACGCCTACAGCGAGTGGATGCCTGCCCTGCGAGACGAAGGGCTACTGCATCGGATGGAGTGGCGTTTCATACCTCCTGGCGCGCCCAACCAGGGAGGCGCATGGGAACGGATGGTGCGCTCTGTGAAAACAGCCCTCAGCATCACCCTGCGAGAGAAGGCGCCGGCAGAAGAAGTCCTGAGAACTCTACTCACCGAAGCCGAGTTCTCCATCAACGCAAGACCGCTGACCCATGTCAGCGTGAACCCCAACGACCCCGAAGCCCTGACCCCAAACCATTTCCTGTTGGGGTCATCAAAAGGACTGCCAACAACAGGACCCTGTGACGAAGCGGACAGAAGAACCTGGCGAGCCAGTCAAGCACTCGCCGACCACTTCTGGCGACGCTGGCTACGCGAGTACCTGCCTACCCTGGTACCTCGCGGCGAGCCACAGAACAACGCGCGACCAATACAAATTGGCGACGTGGTTCTCGTAGTCGACAATACGCTGCCCCGGAACACCTGGCCGATGGGAGTCGTCGAGCGCACGCATCACGGACCGGACGGCGGCATCAGGGTCGTCGAGGTGCGCACCAGGACCGGCACCTTCCGGCGTCCCGTGAGCAAGCTCGTCGTCGTTTTGAAAAAAGAAGAGGCTACGCAGGCTGCGCCGGGGGGAGAACTGTAACGGACGCCGAGCTTAATGGAAAAATTTGTCAGTTACGCATTCCCAACAGCAGGCGGCGCCACTTGTACCATGGCGCCATGTAGTTTAAGTAGTGTAAGAACTTTACCTTAAGGAGAACCGTTTTAGAAAATCGTAATTTTTAGATGTAAGATAAGGTTTTTTGGACACTATTTTTTGTATATAGTTAACTTAGAAACATTCCTATACAAGAAAAATAAGAATTAGATTGTACGAGATAGCATATAGTAAAAACAAATTGTAAAGTATGCTCCCATACAAAACGCACATTAGTGCCGTGTGCAAACTTGGAGCGCTCTGATTGGCTGGAGCAATCTAGAATAGGGCCGTGTGCAAAATTGCAGTAACCTGATTGGTCAGAGCTACTGCAGGATTTTATATATAAAGAGGCCATTTTTTAAATGTAGTCGAGTAGTCGAGTAGTCGCAGTCAAGCAGTCAGTTGGCCTCCAGCTCTAGAAGAATAAATAAGAAGAAAGAAAAGGAAGAAATCTTTTATTTCCACAACACCCATATACAGTCCACCACAACTGTTTTACAAATTTAACAACGAGACAGACTGAAAACTGCGTCGCCGTCGTCGAGAAAGAGATAGAGGAATATTATGAACTTTATTTAATTTTAATTGCACGTGTTTAATTGCATTTTATTCGATTCGTTATGTTCCAATTATAATTTTAAAATTATTAGTAAAATTAGAAGTTGTGGTCAGGAAATGAGAATAGTTTTCAGTATATATGCACGTTTATTCTCTCTTGTTTAACACTTTAAATCCACCTTTCTCGTCTAGACACCAAACTGGAATGCCCATATTTGCCCATGTTCGCGTGTGCCACCTCTCTAACTCCCAAGGGAACGAACGAATGAACATCTGAGTGAAGTGTTAGAAGTGGAACAATACTAATAGCTACGGAAAAATAAATTTGTCGCGAGACTAGTAGCTCGACGCGATGTTAGAACACGACTGGGACCAAGTAAGCGTAACAGCGCTTATTTCTGGCACGCGTACCACGCCTACTTTTCACTTCCGCCATGATTGCCAACTTCTCTTTGGTTCTGCTATTTGACGACAGATGGTGTTTAATTCAATAAATTAAAGGAATGATTTGTATTTCTGCGTAAACTAATTAATTTTGACGTAATTGTATGGCATTTAAGGAACTGAACATTTTCTTCTTCGGCTTCCTTCCTACGAAATGTCAAGCCTCACCACTGTTGTGACAGTTCAAACTTCACCTATGTGGAAGTTTTAATTCCACTGAGGGGTAATTATACTACAAAATGATAGAGGTTTAAGCTAGAATAACAGTTTGACTATAATCAAAAGGAAATCAATACAATCTTCGGTTAAAATCGCGCACTACTTAAAACTACACCGCCTAACACCTAAACAGCTAAAGTCGAAGTGCGGCCTAAAATATAAACACTAACTACCTTTTTATTTATGTAAAAAAGGGAGTTATATAATACAGCATGAGTGATAAAATGTCAGCCAGTACAATATAAGGTAAAGGTCCATTGTAAGGAACCTTTACAGTACCTACATAATTACTTATTATATTATGCAGGTTTATCAGATAACGCCGTCCATCTGATATCTAAAAAATAATAGTTTTATCAGTTGGATTGGCACGTCGCTTTTGTGAGCAAAAAAAAAATAGTGTAGGTTTATTTTTAAATATTTAACTCATAAATAAACGTTTTTATTGGTTTTCTGAGTGTTTGCTTACATATATCATCATTTTCCTGTGTTGTGTTGACTGTTCTCGTTTCTAGATATCAAATAATTGTGAGTTTGTTTTGTCTAATTTTTAGTTGATAAGACTATTTACAGACGGATTTAATTTTGCTAAAAATCAGTCTATAAATGTCCGTCCGTACGTTAAAATTTTATCTGTATGGCAATAAGTTTCGTTAAAGCACTATTTTATACGATTTACTTAATGCCTTCCAATTCGGTTGAATCAACCCAAATTAATCGAAAATAATTAATTAAAAGTGAATTATTGAATTTCTGCCAAACCTTTAATTTAGGCGCCTTTTAGTTACTTAAAGTGAATCAATTTGGTTGAACCGTGTAATATTGCCATAAACAAATAATAATTTCTCTGCTCTCACTAAAACAAATGAGTTCGTCGTAGTTCACTTTCGAGTTGCGTGCGATCGCGTGAGTAGGTTCAAAGTGAATTTTACAGATTTTTTACAGGTGTAAAAGTTGCATGGTAACTTGAAATACTGTCACCATGAAGGCCATATTAGCAGTTCTGGTACTGTGTATATCCAATAGTATGGCGTACAAGGTTCTGTGCATATTCTCTGCACCAACGAAGAGTCATGATCATCTGGCAAACGGTGTTGTACAGGCGCTGTTGAAAGCAGGACATGAGGTTAGTGCATTTCTTCTTCTCTTCAGATGTATCAGAAAGGTGTGGTCAAATTTAAGCATGTGATACAGACCATGAAACTGAACAACTTTCTCCACGGGACCAACATCGTAATCGAAAAAAAATTGTCAACTGTCCTGTACAAAGCTTCAATACCTACTTGACCCAAATGTATGGGACAGCTGATTACGATTATGGTCCCATGGAGAAACTTGTTGAGTTTGATGGTCTGTACCACACCCTTAAATTTGACCACATATTTCTGGTACAGCCTGTATATTACGTTAAATAGTTTGAGCCCGTTTTTAGGTCCTCAGAAGTGCAGGTGTATAAACACTGATAGATGGGGCATGGTTTGGTCAGGCGCACCGAATTCGCACTTGGTGTCGATGGGTTTCTATGATCCCACCCAAGAAGCAGTCGATAATGTGCAATCTTTTTAAAGTTAAGCGCTATTCACACAGTTTTCGGTCATGCCTTTCAGGGCTCAGTGATCATGTACGTCAGAGCATGCTCCAGACGACACTGTGCAGAAGATTATCATAACATCACTCACGCCTATTTCCTCGAAGGGTTTGACAGAAGTGTAGTAACACCCACATTTCGCCAGTTATGTTCAGACCCATGTAACAGGGGGCGAGTCTATTGCCATCAACCGGCCACAAATCCATACTCCGGACTGCTACTGGGAAATTCCTGATGAAAACACCCAATAACACTTTTCTAGATCTGGGAATCGGACCCGGGGCCTCATTCTCAGCAATAGCGCTTGCGACCACTACATCAATGGGACAGTCTTTATCTTAAAGTTCATACAAAAATGTATTCAGTAGTCGCTGGCAGGACTCTAAGCACGGAAGGCCCTGCACCCTTTTTTTTTTGTGGATGGGAAATCATCAAATAACTTCTCCCGCTCTTCGTGTCAGACTTCTACTGACTAAAACCCACCCGTGTTCCTTCAGTTGCCTGTGCCAGGGCCACGGTAACTATTTCGAACAACCCGCAACCCTAGCGGACATCGGCCCTAGCGGACCCCTTCAGCTAGTGCTGACATCTCTTTGCGGCGCGCGTGGAACACAACGCGCCGTCGACCCGGGCCTGGTCCTTACCGGACGGCGAGCTACCCATTTCTCGCCATCCGCAAGCCCGCGCCTTCGGTGGCCGGGAATCGGCTATCGATTCCCGACGCCCAGGGCGTCTCCTGCGGCGACTAGGGGCATGAAGGCGCAAAGATTGTCTCTCCCTCACGCGTTCAGCCTCCTCCTTCGCGAGCATTACAGCTTCGCAGAAGGAGGTGACGGCTTCCCATGCACTCTCCCTCCGTACCATGGCCTGTACCAAGGCCGGACGCGAGAGATCGCCGCCGCCATTCGCTTCCGTGAGGACGCGGCGGTGCTCTGCCCAAGCCGGGCAGACCTCCAACGTATGCTCCACCGTGTCCTCCGGGCGATCCACACAATGGTAACACCCGGGCGTTTCCTCCCGCCTTATCCGGAACAGGAATCTCCCGAAGCAACCGTGTCCGGTGAGGACCTGCGTCAGGCGGAAGGTGAGGATGCCGTGACGCCTCTCCAACCACTCCTCAAAGAGGGAGGCCCTGCACCCTAATTGCGTAACACACTATCGATCGGAATCTGAATTATTTTGAAGCAAATTGCTAATCCATTGTTTCATATGTTCGAAAAATTTGCCTTCTCAACACCGTAAATAACGCAATGAATGTTGTTGAACTGTCAAAATGAAACCGATTCCGATTGATAGTGTGTTACGCATTTAGGGTGTTGTTCCTACCATGCATGGATAGGTCATATTGTTTGTTTAATAGACATGCATTTATTTCTTCTAGATAACTTGGGCCACATCACACGAGAGGAAGAATGCTCATGCAAACCTGACGATTATAGACCTCCCAGCTACTCGGGAGATTTCTAAAAGTAAGTAGGTAAATAATATTCAGCATTTACCTGTATCACTGTATGACAGAGGTCATGTAGAGAAAGAACGAGCTTTAATCATCAGGCTTGCTGGCGAGTTTAGACCATGATAGCGTGAATCTAAACAGCATTTCGAAATTCCAAACGTGCCTGTTTCTGAATCAGCGATGATGTGTGCGGTCACGTGAATTAGGGTCGAAGTGAACTGCACTGAGCAGCACTATCGTAACTTTCTTCTGATCAATAAATAAGCCTCATGTTTTCCATCTGGAATTTCTCAGTAACAACTCGCAGTTAGGAAGTTAGCTGTGTAGTACCCCTGTGCCACGGAAAGCACGCTGGGAAGTCGTGTTATGGGTTTTGGATAAGTTTACGTAGAATACGTAAAGTAGTAGCTACGAAAAAAAACTTTTGGTTAGCTTCACCAGTCAGTGAAAAAATCGGATTTGGGATAAGCTTTGTAGATGATTGATAAAGCGCAAGTCCGATCCTGCGATCATGGAGTATTCCAGCCACCTTTGGGATGGATCAGCTAAGCACCAACTAGCCGCGCTTGATTCGGTGGAACGCAGAGGCGACGTAGAACTGGTGGATGCCAAGCTTCACAGCTTTGCTCATCGCCGCAAGGTTG
Organism: Dicycla oo; assembly: GCA_948252095.1. Lineage (NCBI taxonomy): Eukaryota > Metazoa > Arthropoda > Insecta > Lepidoptera > Noctuidae > Dicycla > Dicycla oo. Next base: position 15,676,628 of record OX411734.1, read on the forward strand.
CCTGCTTGTCGGTCTTCTACAGATTGTACTTCGGTGAGTGTGCCCAAGAACTCCACGACCTGATTCCACCGGCTCGCTTCTACCATCGGACATCTAGACGCACTGCCAGTTACCATCTCTACCTGGTTGATATTCCACCAATTCGCACTAAGCGTTTCCAAATGTCTTTTATAATGCGCACAGCAAAAGAGTGGAACTCACTACCTGCGCCTGTATTTCCGAGCGCATACAACCCTAATCTCTTCAAAGTGAGAGTGAACAGGCTTCTTCTGGGTAAGCTCACTCCATCGTCGACTTTGTCTCTGTCACCTCTGGCCTAGACTAGAGTCAAGAGCAAACCCATCTCAAATTTTAAAAAAAGATTTTTAAAAAATATTGAATATCACTTACCTAAAACTTGCTAAAAGCACTGCCGTATTTTGATAACTTTGGCGTAAATATATAAATAAGTCACCTAATTAATATTATACATAAACAAAGACAACAAAGAACAGTGAACCCACAGATTTTACCCATAGTAATTTATGTATGGAGACTTCTGGCCGTAAAAATTCAGAAAAGTCCTCAAGGCGACGAGCTCTTTTTCGCTATCTCGGCCTGCTTTAACGACGTTTGAAAGGTCTAGCCAGAGACTTTTACCAATCATCATCATTCTCCTGCCCTTGTCCCAATTTATTTGTGGTTGGCGCAACTTATCTTTTTCTTCCATACTTCTCTATTAGTCGTCATCTCTTAACATTATACAGGCTTATTGGTAAAACACCAACAACCTCTTAAAGGGTCATTGTGCTCATCATTATGAACAACTTTTACTATGGGACTAAACCTGATGTCGCGAAAAAAATTCAGCTGTTCAGTACATTTCTGTTCGCATAATTCGTCAAAATGTACTGAACAGCTGATTTTATTTTCGCGATTTCAGGTTTGGTCCCATAGTAAAAGTTGTTCATAATGATGAGTACAATGACCCCTCAAGAGGTTGCTGGTGTTTTACCAATAACCCTTTATACATAAATGTGATTACTAGTAAGTTTTACTTGGAATTTTAATTTTTAGCTACCCGACATGACGCGTAATTCCATGAAAAAGTATAGAACACTGTCTTTGAGAGTGTTCCATACATTTTCATAGAATAATAAAATTCACAGATTCACTGATAGATATCGATGTGAAATGTCGTGTCGGCTAGTGACGAAACGGTCTTTAAATCCATTGATAGTAGCATTTATCGTATTGTTTCGTCTATAAAACTCAGAATTTATGATCATTGCTATACAAAATGTTTTGGCACATTTTTTTTGTATCCTATCTACGTATAGGAACTCTCGCTTTTTTCTCTGATCATAAAACTTAAACTGTTGTGAAGACATACCTGTAAGCTTTAATATGACGTGTACATGAATATTTTTAGTCAGGGCCCAGCTCTATACAAATTCCGGCCATGTCTTTATAACCTTTATTTACTGTTTAAAAAGTTTAATTATAACTAAGATATAGATAAGTCGTAGTCATTTTCGAAAATGGGGACCCATTCTCGATTTTACGGAAAATTACTGCCCATGTTTTTTTTTTAAAAATGCTTCAGCTGCTTTCAGCTTGAGAAATACCCTCTACCTCCCTCAGACATTTGCCCCCTTGAGCGAAAACATACATCCGCACCTGGTGAGTGACCAATTACATCAATTGGGTAATTGTAAAAGATTATCTCCTCCACAGCCTACGATATGATGAGCCCTGGCAATAGTATAAGCTACATCAGGAATTTTGCTAGAAATGTGTCCCGGACTACTGCCGAGAGTCCAGAACTTCGGAAGGTGCTGGTGGAACAGCAGTTTGATGCTGTTATCTGTACGTGGTTAATCAATGAGTTTGAAGCTGGGTGAGTTTTTAATTTGTCTGCTTCTGACGACCGCTAACGACTGGCAAAGATCCATGAATGGCAGCCGGGTCCAACCGCTTAACGTGGTTTCCGAGGCACGGAGGGCACTGTATGTAAAGACGATCACCCGTCCACGAAACGGCCTTGGCTGTCATTATTAAGCCACGAACCTCTCCCCAAAATACTGCTGAAATAAGTAATTATAATCATAATTTAACACTGTCTTCTTCCAGTTACGCAGCCATCCAACAAGTTCCCTGGATTCTCCTCAGCTCTGTAGGAGTTCATCCGAACCTGGAAGCTCTGGTGGATGAGGTCCGCTCCATAAACACGGTGCCTCTGTACTTCAACGATAGCCCGATGCCCATGAGTACGGGCCGGCGGATGCTGAATGGACTGTTTTACTTGTTCATGACTGTGGACAGCTGGTAAGTTACATCTAGATTCGTTAATAGGTATAACCACTACGAAAGGAATATTTGGAGCATTTTCGGTCAGTCAGTCCTGCTAACACGCTGTTGGCTAATGTGTGAAGCTTACAACAACACACAGTATGATCTATTATAACGGACTTTCAAAAAGGAGGAGGTTATACAGAATGTTAGGTTAAACGAGAGACATATTGAGGGAGGGTATTCAGTATTCGATTCTCGTCTCAAATATGGAAAACCCGTAACCTTAATTTGTGACGTAATTGTCCAATATAATACATTATTCATGAACACTGAGCGCGCACGAAGAGAACTTGTAAACAGTAAAGTAGTCACGCGGAAAAAAACGTGCCAGTTCTGCCGAAAAGGAAGCCGACCCGTGCCCGAAAGGAAAGGTCCTTTATGTTGTCTCCGATGCACCTACAGGACAGACTCCCGCGCTGACCGCAATCTATGCGAGTGCGCCGCTATTTCCGCATGTCTAATTGCGCTTCCGCGTATCGCTTAAAAAACCCCGCTTACTTCGCGATAAATATGTCCTGTAAACGTGTTGTTGAAAAAAAAAAATGACGTCATCAATATTCCAATGAAGAATATTGGGGTATGGTTCAAGCCTACGCGTTATCTAACGATAGTGTGCGAGGAGTCATTAATTTGTACCGAGAGATGTTTCGAAATGCTGCAAGACGGTTCAGTGTATCGCATTGGACTGTGTAGAAGCTGGTGCATGAAGAAGGAATGCACCCATACCATTTTAGACCAGTTTAAGAACTCGGGGTCAACAACCACAAACCACGTGTGAATTTTAGCCGCTGGTTTTTGTCTAATTTAGGCAAAAACATTTTATTTACTGATGGAGCCCCATTTACACGAATGGGGATATTTAATGTGCATAAAGAACATTGGTGGAGTAATGAAGCTCCCTAGTTTTGCGATCGCTAGCGCAAGGGTGCAAATACGTTGCGAAACTTTTTGCGAAATTTTTGGTATAGTTCTGTCTGTTATTTATCAGTGTTTCTTTTTTTGCTCATATTTTTATTAGTATCATGTAAGCATGAAGTATTGTGGATTTCAATACGACCCTATATGGTTTAAACTAACATACTGTAGGTATATGTTCGACTTTGTTTTTATATTATGTGTGCTTTTATTATTTTTTTTGAAAGTGTATGCTCTCGAGGCGGTCCCATTGTCACAAAGTCACAATCTGATGAGACGATCCCATGGAAATCGAGGAAAACCCTCAAATTTTATAGGGACACCTTATATTTATATATTATAGGGAATATATTTATAGGGAAATTTTATAGGGATTTGGGTATTTTTATAGCAACTTGTGCATTTGCTTTCGGAAAGCACCAATAGGTGAAGTGGAACTGATGATGAAGACCACAGATGGCCAACGGAACTACTCAGTATTAAGTATTTCACGGATTGCGATTCGATTAATTTAACATGGTTGCTAAGCAATTTATGCTCGTCACAATGCATATGGCTCAGTTCTCTTGGTTTTTACTAGGAGAACTGCTCAATATTTAACGTCCCTACATCGGGAAAAACAATATTTTGTGAAACGTGATGAGCAGTTGACATTAGGCTATTGTAACTTACTATTAGATAAATTGCAAGCTGACCCACTAAAAAGTAAAAAATAAGAAACTTATTTACAAAAAAAAAGTCCGACTTCCAAAACGAACACTACAAATGAACAAATTAAAAAATAACTTTAATTTTGGAAGTCGGTGGCAAAAGACTAAAATATAGATCCAAAGACATTTTAGTCCACAAATTCCAAAATTAAAATTATTTTTATTTTTTTTTTTTGCGACGTCAGCCTGAATGGCCTGCTCCTTCTTAAGTATCGTCACTTGTAAAGAGTTTTGTAATACACCAAAGAAGGCATGTCATACTTGGAAAGTTCTTCAAGTTTGTAATTTTGGATCTATTAAATCGTAGCAACGGTTTTTGCGAGTATGCGAAGATATCCCACACTCCTGAAGTCCCAACATATGGTGAATGTGATTTTTGTCGCTAGGAACCCAACATAACTTTTAATTCTCCCCAGATTGTCGTACCACTAGAGAAAAGAAATGGAAAGTTTCTTTGAACTTCGCTAGATGGTAAAAATCTTTCTCTACAATCTTCAGGTTCGATGCCATATTATTCCGCCAGGCCGCCATTTATGAGGAAATCTACGGTCCTTTAGCAGCTCAGCGTGGCGTGCCTCTCCCTCCATTTCACGAGGCACAAAACAACGTGGCCATCCTATTGGCTAACTCGCACGAGTCTATAGGACCGGCGCTCAGTCTGCCACCGAACGTGATCAATATTGCTGGGTTTCATATTGATGATAAGCCTGCTCCGTTGCCTAAGGTATGGTGAAAAGGTTTTTTGCTTGCACTATTCTGACATTTTTTAAAGCTGTAATGTTATCTGCGGGGTGGGACTCAGGCCTCCTCTCTGTAAGGAGTGGGCGTGTAGTCCAATCCCAGACATACAAAACTTGGGAAATCATTCAGGCAGCAATCATGAAAGTCGTGTTTGTCGTGTGGTAAACTTTTGGTTTTAGTGATAAAAACGCTGACTGACGAGTGATTAAGGAGATATCCAGATTTCTTCATCAATCAAATCTATGCGAACATCAACCACCACATTATTCGGTGGGATATCTGTCATTCATAACAGTGATGGTGTCAAAACCATAGCAAAACTTATCGTCTACTCGGACCCGAGTCTCATAACTCCTTAATAATATCAAAATCCTTGTCAATCAGAGAGTCAAAATCAACCAATCTCACTTCAATGACAAAACTATGTTTCAATATGGAACTGCTGCTTGGCATTACAAATACTACCCAAAAAGCTATGTTTATTCCAGGACCTACAAGACCTCCTGGATGGCTCCCCGCAGGGTGTGGTCTACTTCAGCATGGGCTCGGTGTTGAAGTCTGCGGAGCTGAAGCCGCACACGCGCGCTACCTTGTTGCAGCTGTTCTCCACGCTGCCCTACATCGTGTTGTGGAAGTTCGAGGAGCCGCTCACCGGCCTGCCACCCAACGTGCACGTGCGGCCCTGGCTGCCACAGCCTAGCGTGCTCGGTAATATTTTTAGTTTCTTTAGGGCCAAGTTGCTTGTTCTTTAGTAAGACATACGCTGTTGTGATTTTATACCTTGTAACTTATAAATACAAATATGGCCATCGGTTATTACTTACCCGTAATTATAATTCACTGCATTTATCCGGTCACCTCATGGAACTCCATAAATATACTGGCAACTGAAATGATCGTCCTCCATGTGTCCGTGAACACAATAACTAGGCGCTAACTTGTGGTGATGATGCAAAAGGATCGATCGTAAGAGATCATGGCTTTTTGCAGGTTCTGCCTCATCATCATCATAGCCCGTCTCCTAACTTCACCCTCTGGAGACCTATCTTTGATTGAAACTGGTACAACCGAATGATGAATGACGCTGGTCGATGCTTACATCGCCAGCGTGGCACCTACACTACCTTCATGGCATGACACATCATTATTCTCTGCCTATGAAAAATAAAAGATGTTTTTTCTCAAAAAGTCAAAATCACTTATTTATGAACAGGTTTTCTAAACTAAATTATAAAAATTACGTCACAATCGCCACTGCATCAATTTTCTTTTGGAACAAAGTTCTTTGAGGCAGCTTGCGGTAGGGGTAAACTAGTAAAAATCGTCAGATAACGAAAAAGCGATATGGCCGAAAAAGTCCGGTTCAAGGGTCAAAAGTTTTTTTTTTTTTTTTTAACTGAGCCATCTAGTATTGTTTTTAGCTTGCTAAACTTTAAACTTGAGACCATACCAGATGGCTCTGAATTAATGTATAATACAGCGAACTACGAGACACCTCCGTACTTTTTATTTATCGTTCGTTCTTTTTTTTATTATTTTTATTTATTTATTGTATTAGGTCTCCAACAGAAGCTTTTTAATTAAATAAGAACTGGAACAAATATAAGTGCGCTTCCTAATTTATACAGGAGACCACATCGTTTACTTATATAATCTATAGGGACAAGTTTGACAACAAAGTACATCTAGGTACACGAAAATCATACAAAGGAAAACAAAATTATGATGCACTCGTGCATCCAAACTGAGCAGTGGTGTCCCAATGGTAACGGCAGCGACTTACAAGTTGCAGGTCGTAGGTTCGAACCCAGATAGGCGCTTTACTTTGTGTAAATTATTTCATCAGCTCTGCTCTCACAACTGCGAAGGAAAAAATACATCGTGAGGAAACCGGCATGTCCTAAAACCACAAATTCAAAGACATGTGACATCTACCCGTCCGCAATGGGCCCGTGTGGTAGATTACAGTCCACTCCCTCGAGAAGAGAGGACGTCTATGTCCCAGCAGAGGGAACATTGACAACGAGCTGTTTATGCGTGCATCCAATGTGCGCTTTTATAATTTCTAACGTCACGATATTATCGTGGACGTCCACGGCATCACGATAACACAGCGATGTAAAATCTATGGAAATAAATGAAGACGCCGCCGCTGTGGCCGTCCACGATAACAAAAATCAAAAAAATCAAAATCAAAAGTCATTTATTCAAACTAGGCTGAGAATCAGCACTTTTCGAACGTCAAAATTACATAAGACAGTCCCCCAAAACGCCCGCCCTTCACCACATCCTAGTGCTTTAGCTAAGGAGAAGAAGTGGCGCAACACGTAACGTTATGATGTACACGTATGATTGATATGATCGTTATGATTTCCATACATTCTATGGACATGGACGTGGACTTCCTCTATGATATCGTGAAAAATTACAAAAGCGTACATTAAATTTAATTTTTAGGAAGGGTGTCATATGGGAATGTAATGTCTTAACTTTTCAGCCCACAAAAACATCAAGGTCTTCATAACTCACGGTGGTCTACTAAGCACCCAAGAAGCCGTCCATGCTGGGGTGCCTCTCCTAGCAGTTCCAGTCTTTGGAGACCAGCCAGGGAACGCTGAACGTGCCAGACGCGCTGGGTACGCGTTGAGGGTCGACTTCCACCCTGATGTGGCTGAAGAGTTGGGGGTGGCGCTCAAAGAGATGATGAGTAATGATAGGTGAGATAAGCGTTACAAGTTTTAAAAAGTATCACTTTTGAATACTGTGTTATCTGATTGATGCCAAGCGATGATGTGATCGACTTTGGTTGCACCCTTGACCACACGCTGAACTAGGTATTACTGGGTACGCGATAGCCCTAATTTTTTTTTCAAGATGGTAAAATAGTCACCCAGTATATGACTGACAAAACATTACACCTTTATTTCTCGAAGAGATAGGCAGCGGTGTTAGTTACAGTCACATTTCGCCACTTATGTTAAAGTCTCATCCGACCCATCATCATTTTCCTGCCCTTATCCCAATTTATATGTGCATCTGGATTGAGGGCTCAATTTCTCAATGTCTTTGTAACAAAGTGAAACATTTAGGAAAATTAGTAAATAATAATAAAAACCTAAAACAAAGGTTTAAAAATTTCTAAAACTTAAAATAAATGTGTTATCGCCCTATGAAGAGTGCTCTCAATTCAGACGCTAGAACAAAACATGATATTGTAAATCTCAAAACGTATAACCTTTGTGGCAACTGATTTTATCTCAAAATTTAATAAACAATTTCTCAAATCTTTTACAAAAATTTCAGCTCCGTAGACTGAGAATTTACAGATTTATAGCAGTTTAACTAGAGCCCTCAGTTCAGTACTTGTCTGAACTGAGGGCTCAACCAAAACTAAGTCTGGCTGAAAGAATTCGTAAAACAACCTAGTGTATATTAAAATATATGTTTAAACACAATTCCTAAAATATAAATAAAGGTTCGCAAGTAATCAGTTGCAAAGTACATTGAATCAAAACTATAGTGAAGCGTCTGAACTGAGAGCTCGATAATTTCGTTTTTATTTTAAATACTCAAATACATAAATCGAAACAAATTAGTTCATATATTTTAAGAATAATTTTATTAAAACTTGGTAAAAGTTCAATTATCCTACATGCCGTAATTAAAAAGATCTGCTTTTTCAATACATTAGTAACAGAAAACAATGTAGGGTAGATATGTTTTTGGTCATGGTTTCGCGGACACATTTACCTTCATCATAGAATTTGTTCAGTCGGTTTCCCAATGTATTACGGTGAATGTCCATGGATGTAGAAATCGATAATTTAATAGTGCAGTGTATATACTATTGATAATTTATCATCACAATTGTTTCCAGTTCGTGAGTGATTGTCGTAAGTACAATACAATATTTACGTAGATCGGTTTAATGACATTTTTAAAAGCTTTTATATAACTTGCAATATTTGTAACTACATAAGTAAAATGAGTTAGCAAAAAAAAGCCTCGTTCATTTATACTTGGCACAAAATTTTTCAAACTTTGTTTGTACTGAAAAAGTAAAATTACGAATTTAGTACATTTTATGAACTTTCTTGAAAAAAATTTTAGTTCTCAACAAATTGTACCGATACCATATAGATACCTACTTATCCATATGTCACATATTCAATGCGATTTATTGTTATTTTACAGAATCTATACGCTATGAAAAGGCGAGGACGAAAACCTCAAGTAGACCGAAAAGTACAAAAGAAAATATTTGATAAGTATGCTGCAGAGTTACAAAAAAAGAATATTAAGTACAATGACCCCATCTTTACCCTCATTTCCGATGAATTGTGTGGTAAAATGACGCCAGCAGCCTTATACATGTCATTCAAAACAAATTTTAAGAAATTGTCTTCCGGCAATGGCAGTTCTGAAGAGATACAGCATCGTACCCCAGATGACATGTCAATTTCTACTACCAGTCGAAGTTCTATAATTTCAACTCCAACTGTGAACCATGGTAAAAAAGAAAACATAAAATCTATAGGACAAAGTACATTTTTTTCATTTGATTTAGATGTATACGATGTCAAAAAGATTACACCGTTGAATGCACGTAAAAGAAGGAAAGATGGTACTTTTCAGTCGTATAAAACTTTGCCAAAATATAAGTGGTCTGATATGTTAAAACAAAAAATACGGTTGAGTTCTAAATTAAACTGCACATGGGTTTTAAAAAAAAGTAAAATTGGAGATGACTGCATTAAGTTAAAAGGTCACTGTAGTCAATGTTACGCACGGATCGAAATTTCATCTTTAAACAAAACTGAAAAAATTCAGACATTTGTATGTAATATTCAAAACATAAAAAAAACATTTCATCATAAACCAGCACGAAAGTCAAAGCTTACACCGTACACGAGACATCAAATTGCAAAAAATCTGAAATATAAACCAGCTATTCTATTTCGCCATGAAATATCTTCGAGGCTGATAAATAGCGAAGACAACATTGAACCTCCCGTGTTGCCGTCAGTTTCCGCTTTGCGACAAATCAAATCAGACGCTAAGATTGGAGAATTGTATGATACGAATGCTTTTACGTCATTATTAATCATGGCTAAAACATTTGATAGTATTCGTGACGTTCATGTCCATCCACATTTTCATGTGTATTATTGGACCGATAAAGAAGTCGAATACTATAAAATGTACTTCGACAAATTTGATAAAGTCACTATTACAATTGATGCCACCGGCTCCTTTTTCGAAACAATATGCTTGCCTGACGGTACCCAACTGACAAAGACGCTATTTTTGTATACAGGTCTTATTACTGCCAATTCTAATTTAAAATCTGTGCCAATTGTTCAGATGATAAGTGATTCGCACAGCAGCAAAGCAATTTCAAATTGGTTGAAGAAATGGGTAGATGATGTAATTAATGTACCACATGAGGTTATAACCGATGACTCCTCAGCATTGTTATCCGCGAATACTCAGGCATTCACTAAACACAACAGTACTAAAGCCTATATTCAACAATTATTTTCAATTTTGGAGGGGGAAACTAGAACTTTACCTGAAACATTTATAAGACTTGATACTAGCCATTTTACTAAAACTTTATACCATTTGTCGTGCTTTAAAGACGGTGTAGACGATAGAATAATTTTTTTTTATATCCGCTGCATTTTGCTTTTAAAAACATGCGAGGAATATGAAGTCGCGAAAGAGATAGTTGAGAATATTATTAAGTTGTGTTTAGGGCAGTATGATGATAATGACGTGTTATCAAAAGCTAATACAATTGAGGCTAAAACTCGTCTTCTGAATTTATTCAATAAGACAAAAGATATAACACCACAGATGAAATCAGAGATGAAACCAGAGATCAACTCTAAAGAGATTTTGGAAGACAAACATCTTAGAGAAGATGAATTTGATATTATAGAAAACATTAAATTTATAACGTGGTTTGAAAGTTTAGTTCGTTCCAACAAAAAAAGCTTAATTAACGAAAATTCAAATTTTTATTATTTTCCGCCTTTCATATCTAGTTTCAAGAGGTTGTTATACAAATTACCGTTATGGTCTAATTTACTTTGCCCTTTTTTTAATTCAATAAATAAAGCCCCATCTTCATCCGCCGTAGAAAGTTACTTCAAAACTTTAAAGAAACTTGTATTTAAGACTAATGTCTCGAAATACAGGATTGATGAATATTTGAAAATTATCAAATATTCATCAATAATGGTAACGTTTGCAGTTCTGTCTTGAGCGAAAAAATTGAATTAAAATTGATTAACACCTGTGGTTTTGATTCTACGTTCTACCTTTTATCTATAGGATATAATGAAAACACTAACATCAAACATTATATAGACAGTTTCCAAAATGAATTGGTTGCAAAATACATTAAACAGTTATGTGACTTACAATCAGATCAAGATGTTTATGACATGAGGTCTCGTATAGTAATTGAATATTTTAACAAGGACCAAACTGGTGAAGTTGTAAGTTTAGATTGCGCTTGTAACGTAACATATATATTTGAAAAAGTACTATATAATTATATCTCCAGTGCAGTTTCTACGAAACAGTGTTTGAATGAATCGTGCGAATCAAGTATAAAATGTAGAAAAGTCATATTTCTCCCATTAAATCTAGAAATGATAAAACATTTTGGTATTTCTAGTCTAGAAGATGCAATTCATATTGGCACTGAAAATAACACCTGCGTCTCGTGCAAACACCGGGCAATAACAAATTATGAGCTTTCAAATTTGATATCGTTTGATTTGAATGGCATAGAAAAAGTCAACTTAAAAGAGCTACCCAAAACTATTAGCATAATAGGTAAATTTTACAAATTGTTAGGCGGTATCGAATATGTTCCTGCACTCCAGCCAAATGGTCTTGGACATTACAAGGGGCATGGTTTCGTAAAAGGCCGTATAATCTGCTACGATGATTTAAATATAAAATTTTGCAACAGTAAAGATGAAAATATTTTTTTACATATTGTAACCTACGCGCTTACTGATTTTGTCGATAATCAGTGATAATAATCAATTCAATTGTTTAAAACTGTTCGATAATAATTACTTTCAACTTTACTGTTGCAAAACCGTCAGCCGGTCTATTCTGTAAAAATCTCACCGTGAAAACTGAGGTGAAGTGAGCTGTCATTCCTCCTAATGCTAGGGATTGATACTATTGACAGCTCACTCTACGCTTACTTCACCTATGTTTTCACGGTGAGATTTGTACAGAATAGCACTGCAGGTTGGTTTCTTCTCTTTATAATGTAATATCTTTATAATATTGAATAAATTTCTTACATGTATAAATATTCGTATCAATTGTACTTAAAACATTTACATTTTAGGTCGGTACTTACATTACTAGAACACTGGAAACAACATCATAGTCACCCTACTTTTCTCTCTGTATGAAATGTGTGGAATATGTATATATCTCCTGAATTACGGCATGTAGGATAATTGAACTTTTACCAAGTTTTAATAAAATTATTCTTAAAACATATGAACTAATTTGTTTCGATTTATGTATTTGAGTATTTAAAATAAAAGCGAAAATATTGAGCTCTCAGTTCAAACGCTTCACTATAATTTTCAATTCAATGTACTTTGCTACCGATTACTTTCGAACCATTATTTATATTTTAGGAATTGTATTTTAACATATAGTATAATATACACTAGGTTGTTTTACGAATTCTTTCAGCTAGACTTAGTTTTGGTTGAGCCCTCAGTTCAAACAAGTACTGAACTGAGGGCTCTAGTTAAACTGCTATAAATCTGTAAATTTTCAGTCTACGGAGCTGATTTTTTTCTAAAAGATTTGAGAAATTGTGTATTAAATTTTGACATAAAACCAGTTGCCACAAAGGTTATACATTTTGAGATTTAAAATATCATGTTTTGTTCTAGCGTCTGAATTGAGAGCACTCTTCATAGGGCGATAACACATTTATTTTAAGTTTTAGAAATTTTTAAGCCTTTGTTTTAGGTTTTTATTATTATTTACTAATTTTCCCAAATGTTTCACTTTGTTACAAAGACATTGCGAAATTGAGCCCTCAATCCAGATGCACATCAATTTATTTGCGGTCGGCGCAACATGTCTTTTTCTTCCATAGTTTTCTATTAGTCGTCATCTCGGTAGTCACTCCCTTTCTAGCCATATCATCTTTCACACAGTCCATCCATCGTTTCTTTGGTCTTCCCACACTCTTATAGCCATCCACATTCATACTCAAAACTTTCCTGACGACATTTTCCTCATTCCTCCGCATCACATGTCCATACCATGACAACCGATTTCCAAACAACTTTAAGTCACCGGGCTCGCTTTCTGACCGATACTTAAACACATAATTGCACTCATAATAACAAACAACTTTTACTATGGCACCAAACCTTAAATCGCGAGAAATAATCAGCTGTTCACTACATTTATGTTCGCATAAAGGCCTATTCAAACCTAAGCGGTATTCGCTGCCGCTATAGGTAGAGGTACATACCGCGCGGGTTTCGCTTAGGTATTTAGTATTATGTTTCGCGGCAAAAGCGGTACAGATGAATGAACAGTAATATTACCGCATACCCACTCGGTTTTCTCTACCGCAGACGGTAGCGAATACCGCTTAGGTTTGAATAGGCCTTAATTCGTCACAATGTAGTGAGCACCAGATTTTTTTAAAAGTTGTTTGTTATCATGAGTACAATCATGTGTTTAAGTATCGGTCACTAATTACCAATCACCCTATACTTATACTAATTTCTTATTCTATCAATTCGCGTAACACCACACATCCCTCCATTCTCATCTCAGCTTCATTCAGGGTATATGTGTTCTGTGGCTTCATTACTTTTGTGGCCCAACAAAGAGTCTCATCCGACCCAAGGGATTAAAAACCCCAAAAACTGTTTTCCTAACCAGAGGATCGAAACTAGGCTCCAAACCTGTTAGCCTAGTGATCACTAACCAATTTCGCAGCTAGTAATGATTATTTTATTTCTTATTCCAGCTACTACAACAAAGCACAATACTTGTCAAAGATGTTCCGCGCGCGGCCCACACCGCCATCAGAGCTGATCGCTTTCTACGTGAAACTCGCTATTGAAAGCAAAGGTAAGGCTATTTTTATGACAGCTCACTTAAAACGATAAATCATCCATCATCATAGCTTTTGTATGGAGGAATGGGGGAAAGGTGCTGGTGGAATAGTTCAGTCATAAGCAGCGCCTTTACACTCCGGCGAAATTTTCAAAACGACGGCAGCACTTCAAATATGCATTTACATAATATCACCAATACATCTCCCTAAGTTAGATTTGCCGTGGTTTAGTCTGATTTCCGTGAGACTGGACCATAATACTTAATTAAGCTTTAGGCACGTGTCGCCGGCGATTAGCGAGAAGCGAGTCGTGCTAGCAAATATAGTGTGCGCGCAAGTGTAGTGACCGCCTGAGGCATGTGAGCGGTGAGACGGGGGTAGGTGCGATTGACAAGACTGGCAGACTGAGCTAGCTTGACGTTTGTCTACCTCCCTCGTCTCACCGCTCACATACCTCAGGCGGTGACTAGCACTTGCGCGCACACTATAATAACGACTACTCTTTTACTGACACAGGACCTACAATCTTTTGTACGTTGCTTGAGCGATAAAATAATCAAGAGCTAGTCGCTTCCTCGTCAGCGGTGGGACAAGTGCCTTAGGCTGTGCTTCGATTTCTGTGCCCTTGTATCATAATCATCGGCGTCAATACTTCCAGTTCCAGGCTTCGGGTCATTAGGCTAAGAAGTGCTACACACATAATATGAGTCGGCACTAAGTCGGGCGGCAAATTCGAATGTATGTTTTGCCACCCGGCTGTGCCGAATGGTGCCGAATCATGCCAACAGGAACAAGTGTGTAGCTAGGCTAAAGCGGTTCCATCAAATTGTAACGGCCGCCATGAAAATCTAACATTTTCACCAGTATTTGACATCCCCGCTGCCCAAAGACTTAAATCGCAAAATTTGCCCTCACCGTTCTTAGTCACAATAAAAAGTGTCCATACTGAAAAGAGTGAGCTCACACATTATTAAATAGCGTTTCCATGACAATCAAGTGTATAAGTTACTGCGTCATTGTGTGTCAGAGGTGACAAAACTTTTGAAATGATCTTTTGACGCGGTAGGGCGAATCTAACGATTTAAATCTTTACCGCTGCCAGCATTTTCATGACAGCCGTCACTGCGGCCGTTAGCGGTCGCCACCATTCTTCTTGGAAACCGTAGCTTTACTCAGTAGTGTCCCTTCAGCAACGCTATGAACTAGTTTCAACACATCTTGTCTATGATTTGGGTTGTCAGTGATCTGGAGTATATGTACTCTTACCAATATCAATACTTAGCCCGGAAGACCCTGGCCCAGACCTCTGTTAATAGAAATTGACTTAACTATGTAATTAACTAATCTTTTGATATCCCCAGGAGCATATCATCTTCGCTCTCTTTCCCTAAACTACAGCTGGTACGAACGCTGGATGCTTGACCTCGTGCTCACTTTGCTCACTGCGCTCGCCGTGCTCTGCGCGCTCTTGACGTTTGCTGTCAAAGCTTGTGTCAGAAGATTTTCAGGGAAGAAAGAAAATGCGGCGAAGAAGAGGAATTAGTGATATTCTTTCAAATGCCTTAAGTGTCAATTTGTAGATTATTTGTTATGTTTTTAATTTTATTTGCCGTTTATGTTTATGGAAACCTTTTATACTTTTAATTTTGTATTAAACATACCGTTTTATTATATGGATAAGAATTACAAACTTTCGCTAACAGCTGTTAAAACATAATATAACCTAACATTACGCCTTTTTTTCTCGAAGAGTAAGACAGAGGTGCACATATAGTACACCCGCTTTTCGCCAGTTATGTTCAAGTCCCATGTACTAGGGGGCGAGCCTATTGCCATCAACCGGCACTAATCTAGACCTAACAACACTTTGCCCGACCTGGGAATCGGAACCCAGGGCCTAATGATTAGCAGTAAAAAATCAATTTGTCTAGCCTTTTCCCAACTATGTTGGGGTCGGCTTCCAGTGTAACCGGATGCAGCTGAATACCAGTATTTTACATGGAGCGACTGCCTATCTGACCTCCACAACCCAGTTATTGGGTAATACGATACCCCTTGGTAAGACTGGTTGTCAGACTTTCGGGCTTCTGACGACCCGTAACGACTGTTAAAGATCCACGAATGACAGCCCAGGCCGAGGACAGGCCGGGACCAACGGCTTAACGTGCTATCCCAGGCACGGAGGAGTCTCGGTATGTACAGATGGTCACCCATCTACAGACCAACCCCGGCAAGCGTAGCTTAACCTGATGGATTGACCCGTGCGGCTGTTATTATTTAGCCACGAGCTGATTAGCAGTAGTGTAATATAAAAATGTGCTGCAAATTTCCAATTTTTCATTTCCAAGCGGCGTGGTGTGTACTCGTATCCAGGGTATCCATATCCACTGATGTATCCTACCCTATTTGTGCTGGGCATGGTAGGCTATCACAAACTGGAAGTAAGAAGGGAAGTAGCTCTCGCCACTTAGTTATTTAAGATTATGCGTGGTACAATACACAACCCAGGCGTTCTACGCAGGGCTCGCCACAACTGCGGCAATAAGTCCCCTCTTTGAGGAGTGGTTGGAGAGGCGTCACGGCATCCTCACCTTCCACCTGATGCAGGTCCTCACCGGACATGGTTGCTTCGGGAGGTTCCTGTTCCGGATAAGGCGGGAGGAAACGCCCGGGTGTTACCATTGTGTGGATCGCCCGGAGGACACGGTGGAGCATACGGTGGAGGTCTGCCCGGCTTGAGCAGAGCACCGCCGCGTCCTCGCGAAGGCGATCGGCGGCGGTGATCTCTCGCGTCCGGCCCAGGTACAGACCATGGTACGGAGCCGTCATCTCCTTCTGCAAAGCAGTAATGCTCGCGAAGGAGGCTGAACGCGTGAGGGAAAGGCAATCTAGCTGAAGGGGTCCGCTAGGGCCGATGCCCGCCAGGGTTGCGGGTTGTTCGAAAGACTTACCGTGGCCTGGCACAGGCAACTGAAGGAACACGGGTGGATTTTAGTCAGTAGAAGTCTGACACGCCCTTCCGCTCAGACCCAGAGCGGGAGAAGTTATTTGATGATTTCCCATCCAAAAAAAAAAGGCGCTCTACGCACAGTTGGGTTGTGTGTACCTGATGGCTACGTGGGGCGACGGAGGCGGCCGCCGCTGCTGTGGGTGCCGCCCGCTCGTACCAACCTGCTGCAACACGCGCCGCTGACGCTCGCGTTGCTCACACTTAATATGGTGTCACAACAGATTGACTGCTTCAATTGTACTCTGAGTGAATTCACACGGGCCGCATTTTGTAAAATTACTCTTCATTGTTCCTAATATTATTGTAAATCTAGTCTTTGTACGCTATTATAACTATAACTTTAACTACCCTATTGCATTAGGCAGGCCTGTGACGATAGTTGTATGTGTTTTAAAAAATAAATAAATAAATTTTATTATTAAAAGCCCCGGTTGAGTCGGAATTCATTCGGGTAAACCTGAAACATCTTCTACAAGCATAGGTATGCTTGTAGAAGTATTAGGTACCAAAAACAAAAAAGGGGTTATCAAAAAAAAAAAAGCTATTGAACGTTCTAAATTCTATATTAAACTAAGAGATCAGGTGATAGTCTTAAATACAAAACATTGGCGCCGATTCCCTTGTTCACAAACTAAAGAAAAGGATAGAAGATAAATACTAGTTCAGTCCTGTCAAATTAGTCAGCGCCTGATGTAAATTGACGTATTTTTTAATCACGTCTAAACTTGTCTATAAAGTATCTTAATTTGACAGAAATAAACTAATATTTATCGTCTGTCCTTCTCTTAATGAAATAGATAGAAAAAGATGCACCGAACTTAAATTTAGTTTAGTTTGTGAACAAGGAAATCGGTGCCATAAAATTAACATTTATTTACAAAAGTGCGAGATATTTTTCGAATAAAAACAAATTCTCTTTGGTTCGATGCTCGTTCGTCAATTTGTGCACTTGGATCTCTCCTTCTGGTGTTAACAGGGCCTGGGGAACAAAATGGTGGATTATATTATTTAAATCGAGAAGATAAATAAAAGTAGATACTACCATGTTACAAATACTTTTGAAATGGCTTAAAAAAAAACAATAATAGTCCTTTGAAACACGCAATAATCAAGTAAAGGCGACATTCTACGGTTCAACCAAATTAATTCAGTTTGGTTGAAAGGCACAGAAATGAAAAGTTTGCATTGAATGATTTTTATGAAAGTTATTTTATTCGTTTTAGATTTTTGAAGTCGGCTCTTACTTTTTTTTAAGTATATTTTGTGTACACAATTCCATTTGGTTGCTTCATGACATGAAATAAAACTTTCACACACCCCCCAAACCTCCCCCCAGTAAACCGCCTACAGTCCACGTCCTATCACTATGCACGTACAGTTTTTGAAAAACAGCATGTTGCACGAAGGGGCAACTAGAATCAGTTCTATTTTCAATTCTATTTATTTATTTGAATAAACTTGAGCGTTTACAAAATATCTGTATTCGTTTTGTTTTAACCTTAAAAAGTATGACCACGTTTCTAACTTTCGCAAGACTCTCAAGTGGCTCCCTATTCGACTTCGCAGGAACTCTCGCATATTGTGTCTGCTATTTAACATCCTTCACAACCCTAAAACACCTTCCTATTTGCGGGAACGCTTTTCTTATGCCCGTCCTTTTGATGTGCTTTGCAGGTCGCATCTTAGAAACCTCCTAAAATTTCCTTCCCATTCCACTGACTTCTACTCCTACTCCTTCACTGTGCACGCGGTTCGGTTGTGGAATTCACTACCACCTGACATTAGGGACTGCCAAACTGTTGCAGTATTTAAAAGAAGAGTGAAAGAACACTATCTTTCCATTTCGTCATAGTTATTTTAGTGACATTTATTCTAGAAGTATGTATGTATTTAAGTATTTGTTATATGTTTTGTTAGCTTAGTGAATTGTGTTTTAGATTTTATGTATTTTTATTCTCTCTCTTATTCTTACACACGGTGTCTACATCTCTTTTTATCCTCTGCCCTATCGCAGGTATGCTGGAGGAGATTTCTTTAGAAATAAGCATCAAGCATATTCTTGTCTGTTTATTTGTGTGTACATAAATAGTTAAATAAAATAAAATAAATAAATATTTTCTTGTTAATTTTTGACGTTCAAATGTGCATTTTATGTGCATATCCTAAATAGACAAAAATCAATTGCCGAATGTATGTAGGTACGCGCATCACTTCAGAACGGTTGCACCAATTTGGATATTTCTTTTTTTGTTGTGATTCTAATTGTCAGGACTGACTGTTTGAAAAGTTCCCGGGAAAATTAGGAAATTCGGGAAAACTAAAAGTGCATTTTCTATGGGAATTTTGTATGAATTAATGACAGAACAATGTTCGTCGGGTCAGCTAGTTTGAAATAAACGATTTGACTTTGTTTTTAAAAAAATTCTGCTTTGTACAGCGTCGTCTTTGTCATCAGGCTCTTTCACAGAGCTCGATACGATATTCCATATTTACGCAGTTACTCCCGGGCAGTTCAAAATTGCATCCAGCTTCCTTATAAGTTCAACACTTTGTGTTATGTTTTCCACAGCTCTTAATTATGTGTGACTAACTGTTTCCCGCGACTACGTCTGCGATCCAAGATGAATAGTAGCCTATGTCCTTCTCCAGGTCATGGTCTACTTATGTGCCAAATTTCATCAAAATCCGTTCAGCCGTTTTAGCGTAAAAGCGTAACAAACAAACACACTTTCACACAATTTATAATATTAGTAGGTTAGTTAGGAGAATGAAAAACCAGTCTATCGACACTTTAGACTCACAAAATGTACTACTGGTGTATGTGGTACTTAAAGTCATAAGAAAAACTCATAACACACTACTAAAGTTTCTATAATAATAAAATTCAATCATGATTCGAAAGACACGTGGCGCCATCTATTATCATAAGAACGTTATTGTTGTTTTCCTCGGGAACAGTATTTTTTTTCGGGATAAAAGGTACCCTATGTCCATTTCTGTACACCTGACAACGTATATGCAAAATTTCAGGATGATCGGTTCAGTGGTTTAGGCGTGAAAAGGTAACAAACAAACAAACAAACAAACAAACAAACTTACTTTCGCATTTATAATATTATAGTTAGGAATAGTTAGGATATCAATCGTTTCAGAATATAACAAAATAGATGTCGCTACGAATTCTTACCAGCGTACTATCCCCTGCAGAACATGCGCTCGCCGCAACATCGCCCGCCCATTTCGCATAGATATCGCTGAACGATAGCTCCCATTCAACCAAGCTGTCGTCTTGCAGCGACGCGAAGAGGCAGCAGGGATTGATGTGGGACCAAGATAATGATGTTACTGATAGCTGGAAGAGATTAAAATATACAGGGTTAAAGGTTAAGTCGACCTATTCCCGTTAAGGGCGTGTAGTTTACACCTTTACTGACTGATTTGACTATGAAACACCCTATCCTAAATCTATCAGTTTTCGAGATATTTGAATTAAATTGTTTTTTCCCGATTTTCGGTTATCAGCTTAGATATTTTGAAATGTGTAAGTCTTATTATTACTATTATTTGATTTTTACATGTACAATTAGATGCTTGTCTTATCATACGTGATTCTTGTCATACGTGATCCACTTTTCATCACCAGTTATCAGCTTCTTCAAAAATGGTTCGGTTTCATTACGTCGTAATAAAGAATCACAAATGAGTACACGGTTCATTAGGTTTCTTTCAGTGAGCTCGTGAGGTACCCAAATGTCGAGCTTTTTTGTGTACCCAGTTTTTTTCAAATGCGCCAATACTGTTTTATGGTCAATTTCCAGTTCTTCAGGTACGTCGTAACTACTGATATGCCGATCTTGCTCCACTTTTTCAAAAATGGCATCCATTTTATCCGTATTAGGGCGACCAGAGCGACGTGCATCTTTGACATCAAAATTTCCGGATTGAAAACGCTTAAACGAAATTTGTGCTACTCTCACAGACACTACACTAGGTCCATAAACATCGCAAATTTTTTTCGCGGCTTGCGTTGCATTTTTACCTTTTTTGTAGTAAAATTTTAAAATGTATCGAATTTCTTCATTAGATTCACTCATCTTGACGGTACGAAAAACAAATGAAAATCACACATTTTCCTAATTTGAATTTGGAATTATGTTCTTTAAAATTTAAACTTTCAATGATACCAAAACCAGCCAGATACAAATAGTATAGCCAAAGAGATTTTATTACAAGTTCATACATGCCTTGACTTGATGCCAAGACTTGAGCTCCTAGGCATGGAGTTGACATCTGGTCTCAACTTCGGCGCCACCATCGAGAACAAGGCCCAAACTGCGGCCAAGAAACTGGGCATCCTAAATAGGGTGAAGCGATACTTTACGCCTGGACAGCTTTTAACCCTTTACAAAGCGCAAGTCCGATCCTGCATGGAGTATTGCAGTCACCTTTGGGATGGATCAGCTAAGTACCAACTAGCCGCGCTTGACTCGGTGGAACGCAGAGCTAAGAGGCTCATTGGCGACGTAAAACTGGTGGATGCCAAGCTTCATTGCTTGGCTCATCGCCGCAAGGTTGCCTGCTTGTCGGTCTTCTACAGATTGTACTTCGGAGAGTGTGCCCGAGAACTCCACGACCTCATTCCACCGGCCCCCTTCTACCACCGGACATCTAGACGCACTGCCAGTTACCATCCCTACCTGGTTGCTATTCCACCAATTCGCACTAAGCGCTTCCAAATGTCTTTTATAATGCGCACAGCAAAAGAGTGGAACTCACTACCTGCGTCTGTGTTTCCGAACGTATACAACCCTAATCTCTTCAAAGTGAGAGTGAACAGGCTTCTTCTGGGTAAGCTCACTCCATCGTCGACTTTGTCTCTGTCACCTCTGACCTAGACTAGAGTCAAGAGCAAACCCATCACAAATTAAAAAAAAAAAAAAAAAAAATACATACTATAATGCGAAAAGACTTTTTCCCCAACCTAATACTTATACAAATATTGCTTATTTAATAGTATAGGGTAAAAAGTGATTGTCATTCCGAAAGTGGCGCAGAGCAGTAGATAAAATTGTTATTTCGGCGACATCAGGTAAGAAAAGCATAGACAAAAAGCATAGACGTACTTCTACATCTACTATGTACTTATTTTATTCTATTATACGTTAAATTTAAAGGTTTACATTGACATTTGCAAGGGAGTATCTTGGGTGCATATCGAGAGTTCTTGAGCTTGATTCTCCAAATCCAAAGCCTATTGCCATGTTGAAACTTCCTCCACAGCTCATGAAACGCACCATTAGTTCCATTTCAATTATACAGGGTGTAAAAAGACACATCACAAAGCCGTCAACTATGCATACTCTACGTCTAAGTAGCTTTGCACAAAAATTAATACTGGGAATCGACTTTTATGTTACGGTATAAAAAAGCAGTAATTTTTTTATTACTCGCAATGTAACGCGAACCCAGGCAAACCGCGTATCCGGGTCGACGGCGCGTTGTGTTCCACGCGCGCCTCAAAGATATGTGAGCACTAGCTGAAGGGGCCCGCTAAGGCCGATGCCCGCCAGGGTTGCGGGTTGTTCGAAAGAGTTACCGTGGCCCTGGCACAGGCAACTGAAGGAACACGGGTGGATTTTAGTCAGTAGAAGTCTGACACGCCCTCCCGCTCCACCCAGAGCGGGAGAAGTTATTTGATGATTTCCCACCCAAAAAAAAAAATAAAAATAAGGCAAACCGCGTACGCGTAGGCAGTGGCGTAGCTAACATGGGTGGCACCCGGTGCGCATAATTGTGGTGTCACCCAAGAATGAAATCTGTTAAAATGAATAAACATGCAATAAACGTATAGTATGTTTTTATTTACCTAATTATTATAAAGTAAGTCTTTTATAATTACAATAGAAATTTTGATACTAATAGTTACTAATTACCTACATTTGTTTATACTAATCTAACAAGCACTAAAATCTCTTTTTTCTAGCTTTAACAGCTGCAAACTCGGAAATCACGTCATCAAAATTTATATTTTGTGTTGCCTCGTGTTCTATTGTTAATATGCCAAGATTTTTAAGTCTGTTTTCGGTCATAGTAATTTTTAATTAATTTTAGTTTGCTGAAACTCCTCTCACATGAAGCAACTGATACGCAAATTGTCATAAATAACTTTAGTGCGACCATAAGATTCGGAAGAGATTCTGTAAAGTCCCATTCCACGATGAATTTCAAAAAGTCTAGAGTCACCCAGCTAGAAACTGTAACATTAGCCGCTTTTAAATGTCTTCTCTACCTCGGTATCTCTAAAAAGAGTTCTGTTTCTGATATCTCATCATAAAAACCAGTAAATTTTAAAAATTCAGGAAAGAAATGAGCAATGACACAGGCGACAAGCAACGACTATTTCAGGGGAATCCCCAATCATTTAGTGTAGTAGGGCTAAATAAAATGACAACATTTTGAGGGGCTGGGTGAATATTTGACCTTTTAACCGCCGTCATTACTTACCGCCAAAAGTTGATGAAGGAGAATATCGTTAATGAAATATTTCATCAATTCCCAGAATCTGCTTAAGGACCAGAATCAGGAATTGCTGAAATATTTCATTAAATATATTCTCCTTCATCAACTTTTGGCGGAAGGTAATGACGGGCGGTTAAAAGGTCAAATATTCACCCGGCTCCCCGATCGATCGCGCCATAGAGCCATGAACATAAAAATAACAGTGTGAACACTGGAAAAAAATCAAGGTCTAATGTGTGGTCAGAGTGAATAATTTCTTGTTAACATTTATTTCAAATAATAGGTACGTGCATTTATAAATAATCACAATTGATAAATTAAATTATTTTGTTGGCATAACTCAAAAGCATTACAAATTCACTTATAGAGAAAACATAAATAGGTGTAAAACAAAGTTATCAGCCAGTAAGCGTAGATAAAAAACAAAAACAAACAAGTATCTTTAAAACTCTAAGATATGTACAAATATATTGTAGTTACCTTACATGGAGAATATGTACAAGCTAATACTAAAAATAAATATACATATTATGTACAAGTGTATAAAAAATCATAAAAATAAAAACGGGAAGAGCTCATAGGGCATCAAAACATTCGTCCCCATCGCTGTCAACGGAAAAAGTGCCCAAAAGGCTGGCAGCATTGCCACGTTGGATGGCAATGCTGATTCTTTGGGCTAAAAATAGGCCAGCCCTCTGGTCCCCTGAAGAGTAGACCAACCGCTTAGCGATGACCCGAAATATTCGATGAGCACTCGGACCCCAAGGCCCTAGAGTTTCAACCCCAAACGGCTCAAACATATAGCTCCCAATAAGGTTGCTATATTTGCGCCGTTTGAGGTTTTCTGCTCCTGCAGCAGCCGCCCCAGCACAACCCGCCGTGCTAAGAAGATGGGATGGCGCGAGGGTGTCGACACAGGTTGCATCCCACAGCAAAGGCCTACTCAACTTCCAAGGCATTATGGTCATTCCGTCTGGCCTCTTCCCATCGTCGCGCGCCAAGCCATTGTGTTCTAAAACTGCTGGCACCCCGGCGGTGACAAGAGCTCGACGGATGATGTCGTTAATGCTGGCATGCCGTGCCATCCGACCAGCGCTCTTGCTGCAGGATAGTCCATGGTGTCCGAGGCAGTCGACTCCTTCACCGCATAACTTGATTAAAATAGCTTCAAACCCATATTATTTATCAATAAAAAACGTGACAGTTTGTGTAAATTTTTTTACACAGTCAGGTGTCACCCCGGAACCGGTGACACCCGGTGCGGACCGCCCCCGACGCCCCCCCCCCCCCCCCCCCCTAGCTACGCCACTGCGCGTAGGTACTTGTAGTAGTGTGCTTTTGATATTCATTCATTACTTTTTGTAACTTCAATTACGTAATTTGTTAAGAAAAAACGAAAATCTAGGTAATGTTTGTTTGGAAAAAGGATTAGGAATAATAGTTACTTGGAATTACTTTTCGTAAAAAAGTAAAAAAAAAATTGCGACTTTGACCTTCAATATCTATAGAACCAGTGGATTCCCAGGTATGGTCTAGTAGAAAAAAATATCCAAATAATGGAGAGAATATGTGGCTTTCGGCTTCGAAAAGTGTCTTTTTACACCCGATAAGTATTCATTTAGTTGTAGGGAAAATAAAAAATGTTGCATAAATTGTAAAAGCTATGGTTTCATTGACCAAGAATCAATCTACTTGAAAAGTTTTAAGCCTAGGGATGGGCCGCAGATGACTGACACATGATGATGTTTAGGGATTAATTACTAAAAGCGTAATGATGCTAATGACATGAAACTCTGTATTTATATTAATGAGGGTATTCACAAATTAGTAACATGTAGCGTTAGAAGTAAGATGACACTTGAAGTTAAGTACTTAGGCTACAAGTGGGTTGAGGGAGGGTGTTATGCCACCCACAGTAAAGACATCGATCGATAGTACTAACGTCGATTCGGAATAAAACTCGAATCGACTAAGAACTCGAAGATGTCGGGAGTAAGTTAGCAAGCCTTGACTTATTTTCATTGGGTACATTCTTAGTAGTGAGGAGCACGTGGCTAAGTAATAACAGCCGCACGGGTCGATCCATCTGGTTAAGCTACGCTTGCCGGGGTTGGTCTGTGGATGGGTGACCATCTTTTCATACCGAGACTCCTCCGTGCCTCGGAAAGCACGTTAAGCCGTTGGTCCCGGCTGTCATTCGTGGATCTTTGACAGTCGTTACGGGTTGTCAGAAGCCCGAAAGTCTGACAACCAGTCTTACTAAGGAGTATCGTATTACCCAGTAACTGGGTTGTGGAGGTCAGATAGGCAGTCGCTCCATGTAAAATACTGGTATTCAGCTGCATCCGGTTAGACTGGAAGCCGATCCCAACATAGTTGGGAAAAGGCTAGGCAGATTGATTGACATCCTTAGTAGTGGTTCCTTAGGAAAGACTGACCAAGCACAGAATTTAAAAACTAAAGTATGATACGGACTACACTCAGTACGTACTCACAAAACATTAAAAGCATTTAACGCCAAACATATTTAATAAATAAAAAAGTTTTGTCTCAAAAATCTTCAAACGATTGACAGAAAAAATCATTCTGTCTAGCCTTTTCCTAACTTTGTTGGCGTCGTCTTCCACTCTAACCAGATGCAGCTGAATACTAGTATTTTACATGGAGCGACTGCCTATATGACCTCCACAACCCAGTTACTGGGTAACACAATACCCCTTGGTAAGATTGGTTGTCAGACTTTCGAGCTTTTGATGACCCGTAACGACTGTCAAAGATCTATGAATGACAGATACCCCGACCAAAACCTTTCCGAGGCACGGCGGAGTTCGGTATGTAAAAGATGGTCAGCCACGAGATCCATAGAAACGGAACGATATTTTAAATTCATACGCATTTAGTGATTTGTGGAGCATCTGCAAGTGGGCCTCAACATATTTATTTAATTGAATTTAGATTTTGATTTTAATTAAATATTTATTTTAATTGAATTTTGATTTTAATTTTGATCTGATTTGTTTTTAATTTTCATTAAATTTTGTTTTAAATTAGATTTGATTTTAATTTTTATTTTTATTTTGATTGAATTTGACTGTGATTTTGATTCTAATTTTGATTTTAATTTTATTTCTAATTTTAATGTTGATTTTAACACTAACATAGCTTGTAAGTAGTAGTACTAATACAATATTTTTTTATAAGATCTTACATGCTTTAATTTGTGTGTAAACGCATGTTATGACAAATAAATTATCTTTATCTTTAATATTGAAGATTTCCGAAATAAAAATGATTGATTGATTGACACGTAAATATTATTCACTCAATTTGTCTCCTCCACCTTACATCCCTACTGATCGAGCATCTACATAGTTGGCTCGTCAGTAAGTTACATAATTCAAGAAAAAACCTTACCTTAGAACTTTTCCTCTCGTGATGATGAGAGCGATTAGAAACAGTGCCGATGTATCTACCCTTGTGGTCTGACTTGACCTTTTCAATGTCCTTAGGTTGGATGTTCCTGTAATGGGTTCAACGTCATTATGTATTTACAAACACAAGCCCACACCTGTATTTTTGCGAAGGAACATGCACTTAGCCAAACTTATACGAGGTATAAGGGACATCAACGTGTAAATGTTACCATGAAATTAAGGCATGATTCTAGACACTCAGATTAGAATATTTTTGATAAAAAAGAATGATGTTTCATACCAGCGGGGCTGAAAAGTTTCGAGCCTAAGTAAATTATTCCGTAAATATCATCATGTTTCCTTATAATTATTAGCCATTCCTAGCCTCAAAACTTTTGCAGCCTTTTTTAAGCCCTATAGCAAATCTGAGCACTGAGCAACAATAGCGCTCTTAAGAGTGCTACATCCTGTGTACCGGGGGCCGGGGGGGGGGGGCTTTGTGCTGAATATAGTGCGTGCGACACAATTATAATGACACTTGAAGGTACTTAGGCTCAAAACTTTTCAACCCTCTAGAGTTATGTCGGACGCCTACCGACTAAATCCCCACTGTTCCTTCTACTACCATAGGTCGGGGCCCAAGGAGATACTTGTACAATCGCCGCACTCCTGACTGATATCAGCCCGCCATGCCTAGAGGGCCCCATCGCCAATTGCAGCCGATCCCACGACCGCACGTCCTCCCATAAAGGCCCGCATGGAACACTGCATGCCACCTCTTTGGGCCTGACTGTTCAAGCGACGACACAGCCCCAGTTTCGTCGCCCGCAGGCTCCTCCTTATGGTGGCCGGAGATCGTTAAACGCCATTCCACGCTCGGCTGCTCTTCTGGTGCGACTGAAGTAAGACATATGCTCTCTCTCTCTCTCTCCGCTGTCACCTTTGCATGCATCACCTCCTCGCAAAAACAGCGACACCATCCCACGCGTTTTCGCTTTCAACCATGGACTTAACCACGGTCGGAAGCGAGAGTTCACCCGTACCACAAATAATACCCGTACCAATAGTCGTGACGAGGGCTCAGCGCCCTTATGCCCTAGCTAGGCACTCCTCCAGCGTATGTTGCACCGTGTCAATTTGCAGCCCACACAGTGATGCCACTATTACAGTAACCGGCATGAGTCGTAAGCAGAAACTGACACCTGCGCAGTAGTTAATTTTCTGGTCTCTTTGGCGGGATAAAAAAGCCTTTGGGGGGCGAACTGCACGCGATTGGTTCGTCAATCGATGCTCGTCGTCTATTGGACTGTCGCGTGTCATTCGGCTACTGTACACTTTCGTGCAATTTTAGTGACTTACGTTTTGGAATTTAAAATAGTTTATTTTTGTTATTTCGTGTGTCCTCCGGATTGAGACGATTTTTCGCCTACAACCAAGAATGCTGTAAATTATTCAAAACGTTGCAAAACATTAATAAACAAAGAAAAAGTAATCAAATTATATTGTTTTATTGAGATAATTATAGTTTAGTCAGGAAGGCCTAATACCAAAGTAAAATTTCAAGTACCACTAACATTTTAATTATAGTTTGTGTAAGTAGCTATCAACAATTTTCGTAAAAACGGCACTAAATAAATTTGGCCGAAAGTGTACATGCGCGAGCTTCCTCCCACTACTGCCCATCTGTGCTCACGACTAGTGCCGGTTATTTTACCTATGTTGAAGCAACCATAAAATTAGCACCGTCTAAACAGTGTGACGATCCAAGTCATTTATTGCTTAAATTTTATTGTGTGCCTACTGACAATAAACTTGCATCATGTAAATAGAGAGATAAGAAAGAATGAAAAAATGTTTATTCTGCACAAATAAAACGCACATTACAAAAAAAAAAAAAAAAAAAACAAAGCTAAAGAAAGTACACACATGCATAGCAGGCAAAAGACTCGTATTCAAGCAGTAAACAGTGTGAGGATCCAAGTCATTTGTTGCTTAAATTTTATTGTGTGCCTACTGACAAGAAACTTGCATCGTGTAAATAGAAAAAAGAAAAAAAAAAGAATTAAAAAATGTTTATTCTGCAGAAACAAAACGCAGAGCTAAAGTAAGTACACACATGCATAGCAGGCAAAAGACTCGTATTCAAGCAGTCTCCATTGCTTGATGTCAGGGCCAGCCAGGGACCAAAGACAAACTAAATGAGTCTAGAAGAAAATGGGTAACTCACCTACAATCCAATGTAAGTAGAACCCTGTTTTCAAGTAAAGAACATATACTGATGGTCCCAGTGTCGGTAGCCGCTAGGAAATAAGGCAGTCGGTGAGGCGATACTTCTATACAGGTTACTGATGATGCGTCAGCTAGAAAGAGAGAAAAAAAAATCGCTATTCGTTGTGAAAAGTGTTGAATATCTTTCACACTCATGCTTACATTCCCCCGTTATTTTACGTAGATTTCATCTTCATCATCCGACTGATGGAAAGCGATGCTTTCCATCAGGCGAGATCGAGATCAAGAGCAGACCCATGCCGTAATAACCAAATTAAAAAAAGAAACTGAGACTAATGGGACACTGGGCGTAAGTACCATGCGCCCTGAAAATGTAGATAATGTCTTTTGGAGGGGCGGTTTCGCTTCCACGTCATGTATTTTAAATTTATTCTCTATATTGAAAAATATCTTACTTGCAACAAAAAACTTATTCATTTTAACGGCTCCGAGAATCCTTTTACAGCACAAAACTTCACCACAGTTTTTAGCAATCAAATAATGGTCTCGATCCATCCAATTCATCACTTTCAAGTCCTCACAAACAATTCCACTCTCCCAATTTTTTGAAACATCTTTTTCAACTGACAACACTCTTTTGTATTTAGCACTGGCAGCACTGGATGGTCTGTCACTGTCAAAGTCAAAACTAATGGCGGATTTTGGGCGGGAAACATCTTTTTTTATTATTATGTTTTCTTGTTTTCTGTTCATCAATCTTCTTTTTGCTGCGTTTAAATTGAAGTTTGATTTTAAATCCGTATTTTGTGGGTCTTTTAGCGGGAGATCTATGTAGTCCAATAATGAAATTGTTTGGTTCTTCTCTAGCTTCATTCTGGACCAGAATGCCTTGCCAATATCTGGCGGGATCGTTTTAGATTTTTGTTGTACTATTGACCATATTGTTAGTATGCCTATGCTTTGTAGAGATATGACCTGAAAATAATAGAAAAAAACATAAAAATGGTGAGATAATGAGCCAACGGATTAATATTACATTCCACTTATACCTTTTAATTTGAATCATCATCAACTTTCTCTAGCCCTTATCCCAATTTACTTTTTAATTTTAATGAAACAACTAAATTGAAATGAAAAAACAATGGTGGCCCATTGGTAACAGCCCCGACTTACGAGTCGTATTTACGGCTCGTCGGTTCGAACCCAGGCAGGCGCTTTTCTTTGTGTAAATAATTTCATCACGACTGCTCTCAAAACGGTAAAGCAAAACATTGTGAGGAAACTGGCATGTCCTAGAACCAAAAATTCGAAGACATGTGACATCTACCAACCCGCACTGGGCCCGCGTGGTAGATTAAAGCCCACTCTCTCTCACAGAGAGGAGCCTGTGTCCCAACAGTGGGAACATTCTAGGCTTATGTTAGAAACCAAATCGAATGGTGTTCAAATTAAAGCGCAACATTCAATGTTGGCCATTACCCTTCATGTCTGTGTTTGTGCCTTTCGACCAAACTGGACTTGTGACGTTCGACAAGTGCGGATTCTCAGCCTAGTTAGAATAAATGACTTTTGATTTTAGATCAATTTAGTTGGACCGTCTAATAATGTCATAACAAATTGAAGAATAGGTAGACAAGCGCCAGGTTTTATCATTCATTTCTTAAATAAATTCCGCTCAATCTTCTTCCTTTCTTTTTCTCATGCTTCTCAATAAGCTTAGAAATATCGCAGCAAAAACTAACACAATTTATCAAAAATCCTAACTAGTCCTAACTTAATATTATAAATGCGAAAGTAAGTTTGTTTGTTTGTTTGTTACCTTTTCATGCCTAAACCACTGAACCGATCATCCTGAAATTTTGCATATACGTTGTCAGGTGTACAGAAACGGACATAGAGTACCTTTCATCCCAAAAAAAAGTACTGTTCCCGAGGAAAACAACAATAACGTTCTTATGATAATAGATGGCGCCACGTGTCTTTCGAATCATGATTGAATTATATTATTATAGTAACTTTAGTAGTTTGTTAAGAGTTTTTACATTTTGTGAGTCCGTGATAGACCGGCTTTTCATCCTCCTAACTATAATAATATATAGATGCGAAAGTAAGTTGGTTTGCTTGATATTTTTCACGCCCTTAACCGCTACTCTAAATTAACGCGAGCGAAGTCGCGGGCAAAAGCTAGTAATCCATAAAGCTTACCTGTCCCACAATCCTTCGTCCGCCCTCCTGAGTTATGATAGAATGCGGGTCACCAGTCACCTCTAACCCGACTATGCGGTCAGTCGTGTCGCCACTGCTCATATTGAACGCACTGTTTGTGTACGCACACGACTGTAGAGCGCAAGGTATGCTGGGCTGAAATAATAATCGTTAAAATTCATTATTCTCTTGGCCTTGTCCTAATTTATTTGGTTCTTGTGTTAAATGAAGCAAAAAGCAAACCTCATGAGACTTTAGTGCTATCATTCATAATTATCATTCTAAATAAATTTTGGAACGCCCAGCTGACTTGAATTTGTGTAAATATTTAATTCCAAAACTGAAAACTCACAGCTATATCACGGAAATATATGAAAAATCAGAAGTTAATGCCCGTTTTCACTTAAACTAGGCGACACCTAAATTAAAGCATCAGTAAAAGCGCGCTGATAGAGTGATGGATTTTCAACCAAAATTGAAAACCGCACAGCGCGCTTTTATTTCGGAATTCTGTTTAGGTGATGCCTAACGTTAGTGAAAATGGGCATAGGGCTCTTTAAGAAATGAAAGAAAAGTGTGAAACTTGAAACCTACTGCATCCAATCCAACGTTACTATTCTTATTGTTCCACTCCCGATGCTTCTCAAACTCAGTGAGTTCCTTTTCATTTATTTCTACTAATTCAGTACTTTTCTCCTCGCTGGCAACATCGTCCCGCCATATTGGCTCTTCTGATAAATCCCACAGATGTACTGAACTAAAATCAGGCATTTAAAAGGCATTATTTTATTGTTTATTTGTTTAGGTATAGTTTATAAGCTTAAAGTCTATCGATTTATACACGAAATCTATTATGAGGTCATTGTACTAATCATTATGAACAACTTTTACTATGGGATCAAACCTGAAATCACGCAAAAAAAATCAGCTGTTCTGAATTATAAAGTGCAACTTACCCATCTTCTAAACCAGCAACAAAATATCCAACAGTAGTACCTCTTAGTCGCCCTTTAGCTACATTGTCTACAGCCGTTAGTAGTTTTACAGGTTCTCGCGTGGCAACACTGATGTCCCATAGACAAATAGTACACTTTTTAAGAGCCACATTCTGGTTTTTCTTGTGTACTGTTATTATTAGATTTGATTTCGTTTCAGAAAAAAACATTTGTGAAATATTTGTACTATTCAGAAAAGAAAGGTTTTCGGTCGTTATAAGCTTCGGCGAAATAGATACATAGCCTTTGCTAAATGGATAATTGGTGATATTTAATTCGGAAAGTTCTGTGTTGCCGCTGTTCAAATTCAAAACATTACATACTCTACTTTCTATTCTCTTTAAAAACTTTCCCAGACGTTGAGTATTATAGTCATTCTTTTTTAATTTCGATTTGTATGTTTCGTATGGCAACATTTCGCTGGGTCCGACACCATCTTTCTGTTCAAAGAATATACGTAACGGATCTGTTTCATAATTTTCATCTAAGTTAATAGCATTATTCTTTTCTACATCCGGACTATGCGTGGTCAAAAAGGTGAACTTCGTTAAATAATCTTCCATATTTTTACTATATTTTCGACTCTCGACTTTTTGTTTGATGCATATATCATTTTTTGTAAATGCAACTGGGTGTTGCGTCCATTTGTGTTCACATTCAATTTCGTCTGTTTGTATCTCTTCAGAAATCCCATCGTCAAAAGTTTGTACAGCAATTTGGGTATAATTCGATCTGCCAAATGTCGCCATATAGAGGTCATAGGAAATTGGTTTCATTTCGAACAGACTGTACGACATTTCGTGCAAAGTTATAATGCTCAGTAAATCCTTTGCGCGTTGTCTTAGCCTATCTCCTATCCGTTTCTTTCGTCTATTCTCTTTTGATTTTGTGAAATCGATGAATAGAGGTCTGGAAAGAAACACATTTTTATATACTTGAATATAAAGAAGCCAGCGCAGCAGCGGTGAAATTTTCGTCATTAGTATCGACCTGAACTCAATAATAGTTGAAGCTATACAAAAATTTGCCAATCAAAAAGATGGTAAGAAGATGATGGCGAGGCTGACTGCCCGAGATATACCTACATTTATATGTATCGCCACTCGCAGAGGCTAGGCTAGGCGCAAACGAGTCACCGGCCACAACCACCGGTAGCAGTCGCTTCTTGCTGCGGTGTTGAGTACTACTGTAGCCGGTGGCCACACGTGTGTGACGAACCCATACAAAAAGTGTGAAAAAGCATATGAATTGTTTGTCGCTGGGCTACCGGTGGCTTGTTTGCGCCTAGCCTTAGGCAATTTGGGCCTGGATGTCATTCGTAAATCTATGACAATCGTCACAGGAAGTCAGAAACCCGAAAGTCTGTCAACGAGTCTTCACTAAGAAGTATCGTGTGACCCAGTAACTGGTCCGTGGATGGGTGAACTTCCTTTTTTTTTTTTTTTGTTCCGGGGTGGAAAATCCTCATGGATGTCCTCCGCCCTGGGGCGGGCGGAGGGGTCTGTCAGACTCTTACTGACTAAAAACCACCCCGGTGTTCCCTTCCCACACTTGGACCGGGGATCATGGGAACTTGTGCGCCTTCCACGATCCTCGGCTAGTGCCGGCCCGCCTTTGCGGGCCACCTCAGGCCCTGCCGGCCTGCCTGCAGGGTGAACTTCCTGCCTCAACCTCCATGCCTCAGAAAGCACGTAAAGCCGTTGGTCCTGGATATTATTCGTGGATTTTTGACAGTTGTTATGGGTCGTCAGAAGCGCGAAAGTCTGGCAACCAGTCTTAGCTAAAAGGTATCGTGTGACCCAGTAACTCGGTTGTGGAGGTCAGATCGGCCAGCTGCTCCATGTAAAAAATACTGACATTCAACCGGTTAGACTGGAAGCCGACCTGGAAAAGGCTTGGTTAATTATATTGCACAAACCTGTCTAGCACTTCTGTGTGCACCGTCCGTATGCTGGATACAGCGCTGGAACTGCTCATCTCTTGGAAACCCTCATCAGTTAAGGAGCTTGGCTTCTCCCCACCTTCAGCTGTCTCCAGAATAAAGTCTAAGGCCACTGGTTTTAGTTTATTTGCTGAACGGTCACGTAGGTCGAAACTGCCTGGAATTGAAAATCTTGAAGAGTCGTTGACTATTTATAATATAACTAGCTGCGCCCTGCAGTTTCACCCGCATAAGTCTCGACCCCGCGGGAATATCGGAATAAAAATTATCCCATGTCTTAACCTAGGTCATGGTCAAATTTGATCCAAATTCATTTTAGCCTGGAAGCGTAACAAACAAACCAACTTACTTTTGAATTTGGGTCGGCGCATCATTCACTCCCTTCTCATTCATATCATTCCTCACACCTCAGACCAGAGGATATTTAGTCTGTGCCTCACACCATCCATCCATCTTTTCTTTCTTTGATGGACGGAGAGGGAGAGCAAGTCTCTCCCTCTCCGTCCATCAACATGTTTATTCATCACTTTTTTAGTCACATGCATTTCCCCGCTCCTCATCATATGCGCATACCAAGCCAAAATATTTCCTTTCAACTTTTCTGTCACTGGCGCCACTTTCAAACTTCGCCTTAGGTGACTGGTAATTAGTGACCGATATTTAAACATATTATTGTACTCATGATAACAAAGGGTGGTGGTCGACGGAGCGCTGTCAAGCGCCCGCCCGGTGCTGCCGGTGTGCCGCAGGGCAGCTGCGTGTCGCCGGCGTGTTACTCACGTTACACCGATGACATCCCCACCACTCCGGACGCGATGCTCGCGCTGTACGCCGACGACGCCGCGTACATTACCACCTCGCTTAATGCGAAGTACGCGGCGGTCAAGATGCAGCGCGCGCTCAACCTGCTTCCCGAGTGGCTGTCCAAGTGGCGGCTGTCGGTCAACGTGGGTAAGACGCAGGCGATGGTGACCGGGTCCGCGCCTCTCCCACCACCCTTGAAGCTGCAGGGAGCTGACGTCGAGTGGTCGCCTCGGGTCAAGTACCTGGGCGTCACCATCGACCGTCGGCTCACAATGGGGTCACACGTCCGCAATGTTGTCGCACAAGGTAGGGTCGCCCGCAACCTCCTTCGACCAGTGCTCTCGTCCCGCATCCCAGCGCGCGTCAAGTTGGGCGTGTACAAGTTGTACGTGCGCCCAATACTGACGTACGCCGCCCCTGCATGGTTCGCCCTCACGAGCGAGACGAACCGTAAGCTCCTCCGCACGCAGCAACACCTTGCGTTGCGGACCATCGTGGATGCCCCTCGCTTCGTGAGGAACGACATCATCCAGAGGGACCTCCGGATTGAGAGCCTGGACGAGTTTGTGCGGCGCCTCGCGAAGGGGATGTTCGCGCGTGCCGACGCATCCGCTTGGCCCCATGTCAAGCAGATAGCGCCCTGGCATACGCGCCCCCCAGACGCGAGGAGACCCTTGCCCCGCGACCTAGTTGCGGACGACTGACCCCATCACCGGACTGGACTTCCGAGTGAGTCGCCCTCAGTCTACACGCGGCTCACTTGTGACACTGACTCTATACAAATACATGCATCTGTTGCGTGGCGCGTGCTAGGTTAATATAGGCGTGTCACGTAGCAAACAACAGACATTCACCTCTATACAGGCACCCAACTCACACGCGAAGTCGCGGCTCTTTTTATGCGGGCGGGCGACTCGCGTATACACCGGGCGGTGTTACACAGTACAATACCGCCCACACACTCAGAACACGGTCCCTTCTCACCACCCGGGCTCGGCTCGACCTGAAAACGGGGAGGTGAGGGGGGCCATTCACCCCTTCTGTAGGAACGTCGAGTCCGTAACTCTGTCGCTGGATGCCATCTGCTGGGCTTCCCCCATGTAGGTGGGGGTCTCACCCGGTAGGGGTTGTCCGCCGAGTTACGGTGAAACAAGCGGCGTTGGGCATCAACGTCGTGGCGTGCCTACAGACACAAATTTCAGACACCTCTTAACATGGGCGTGTATGCCGCACGCCCAAACATCCACTCGCCAGCGGCGAACAAGATGAGGGGCCCGTGGTTACGGGCCACCGTATGGCTTCCGCGGTCAGGGGGCTATGCCTCGACGCCGCACGCCGCGCCCCCTTACGGGGGCGTAGCGACATCCCGCAAATGATAACAAACAACTTTTACTATGGGACCAAACCCGAAATCGCGAAAAAAAATCTGCTGTTCCCTACATTTCTGTTCGCTTAGCTCGTCAAAATGTAGGGAGCAGCTGATTTTTTTTTCGCGATTTCAGGTATGGTCTCATGTGTTTAAGTATCGGTCACTATAATATACTCATTTCTTACTTTATCCATTTTCGTCTTCCATTCACGTCATATAGGTAGGTAAATCATTATTACCTAAGTATATTACATTATTCACGTATTTTTTTTAATTACTTTTCTTTAGTCAGCATCCAAACGTGATGATTTAGTTTAGGGCAGCCCACTTTGTCAATAAGAGATATAGAATTAACTATCTATATATAATTCAGTTGCAATCACCGACGTATACACTACACGATAATGACGGAAAATCTTTATAAACAAAAATCAATTGCCGAATGTATGTAAGCGGTATCACTTCAGAACGGTTGCACCTATTTGGCTAATTATGTTTTTGCTGTGTTTGTAACTGACGGGACAAGGTTTGTATGACAGATTTGTTTTGGAAAATTCACCGGAAAAGTCGGAAAGGATGTCATTTTTGTATGAAAACAGACAACACACCGTCTAAACCACTGGAGATAGAGACATGAAATTCACCCGGGCGACGCCGAAAACAAACAGCTAGTAGCTAATAAAATGTGTAAGATTGGAAAGAATACCCCACTCCTCCATTTTACGTTGATTATAGATAGATAAAAATAAAAATTACAGATATTAATGTAGAAATTTAACAAAGGGTGACACAATGGGCGGTCTTATCGCTAAAAGTGATCTATTACAGACAACCTTTCCATGGATTAAAAGGAGAAGGAGAGACAATACTGCCTGTAGTCAGTGGTGTACAATTTACATATTAGTATATAATACAAATGTATATAATATAAAAATGTATATAATACATAAAACAAGAGCAAGAAACTGTAATGATGATGTTTATGGAGAGAGCAGTGTATTTTTTACCAGAATTTTAAACGTGGACAAAGATTGAGCACGCCTTATCACATGGGAAAGGCATTCCATAACCATACTGCTTGAACTGTAAAAGACTTGTCATAAAAGCTGGCGGAATGCATCGGCATCTTTAGTCTCAAGCTTTCCGATGACCTCAGATATATATTATGACTATGAGTGTCATGAAGAAACTTGAAACGTATAATAAAACTTACCAGAATCTAACATATTCTCTTCATCCTTCACCTCCTTTAAAGCCTCAACTGCCTCGCTCTCATCGTCATCATCATCAACGTCGTCATTGCCTTTATCATCCTTATCATCGGCTTCATCACTTCCGTTCTGTTCACTATGTGTAGAGCTGTGGTAAGAATCGAAGTCCGATTCGTAGCTCTCGAAATCGTCTTCGTAACTTACGTCTTCGTCACTGGATACTTTGCTTGGTGGTGTCTAAAGGTTTGTTATAGTAAGTATAAACATGAAATAACCATATATATATAGGAGATGAATCTGCACTTCTTATCCCATCTTGGTGAGTTTATTCAAAACTAGCTTTTGCCCGTGGCTTTGCCCCCTTTGGACATCTTAAGGTGAATGCTCAGTTGTAGCCCGCGAAATTCAAATTTTGTTGCGTTTTTTGCAATTTGCAGGTCAGGTTGCCTTGATAAGTTAGATTTGCCATGTTTCAATATGATTGAACTTAGAGAGATGATGATTCTTATGGTTATAAAAATATTATGTAAACACATACGTATTTGTTATTGCCGTGAATCATATTTTGATAAAGATACAACCAGATACTGACCAGCAAATTGCAAAAAACGCAAGTAAATTTGAATTTCGCGGGCTACCACTGCGGATCCACCTGAAGTGGTTACCGCCACCTATGAAATACCACAGTCATCATGGTTGCGTTAACATCCCAGTTAAAATGTCTCTTCTATCTGTTATTACACCGGTATTGACACACAGTAACGTTGTTTGGTGGCAGAAAAATAAACTATATCCAAAGAATAAATAAAAATAATATATAGGTACTCACCATTTTACTGTGACTTGGTTTTTCATCATCCAATTCAACATAAAACGCCTTAGGTTTTGCGTTGAGCTTTCGCGACAAATTTAACATTTCAACGTTATTGTCGACTTGCTCAGAATTCAACATTTTCACTTCACTCTCATCCAATGTTCTTGTTTTAGTCCGCTGTCTTTCACTGTCTCTTGAACTGGCCCTATCTTTATCTTTTTTATCTTTAGCTATTTCTTTTATGAAACTCTTTTCTTTAACTTTTTTATCTTTAGACACCTCTTTTATGAAACTCTTTTCTTTAACTTTTTTATCTTTAGACACTTCTTTTATGAAACTCTTTTCTTTAACTTTTTTATCTTTAGAAACTTCATTTATGAAGCTCTTTTCCTTTCTGTCTTTCGTCGCATCTTTTACAAAATTCTTTTCTCTGTCCTTTATATCTCTTGACACATTTTTGACAAAACTCTTTTCTCTCTCCTTCCTATCTTTAGAAACATCTTTAACAAAACTCTCTTCTCTTTTCAAATTAATATCCAGTTTTCGTTTAACGATTGGCGAATTTATTGCAACACTAAAGTCTTTACTTCTCGGCGTGGTTGAGTATCTTGAAGCATTCGCGTCAAACATTTTTGGGGCCGTCACTTTGGATCTTTCGTTTCTTGTCTGACTGGTAAAAGAGGGTGAGGATTTGAGTAAGTCCTTCATTGGCGATACATTGTTCGTCGCGTATGAAGTGGTAGTTGGCTTTTTGGGAGCTTTGGCGCTTTGTACAGCGGCTCTTTTCTTTTGCCCGTAAATATCGGCGGTCGAACTCTTTTGTATAAAACTTCTTGGTGTAGAAACAGTGTAGGGAGTCTTTTTGAGTTTCTCTTCTTGAGGTATTTTCGAGGCATCGTCTTTTGTTTGCTTTTCTCTTTTCGGTTTGGGTTCGGTAGGCTTTTTTGCTGTTGTCTGCATTTTAAGTTAGTAGGTACCTATTCACTGAAATTCAAAACTTTATTATTCAAAATGAAATTACTCACTTGATGCAACATTATCGAGCAAGCACGACTCATTCATGAATCGCCTTCTATTCGAATTATAAAATACAAATACCTAGTAAAAAGTTTAATAAAAAAAATATTAGCTCCCTATGAAAATTAATTCCATTTGTTTAACAGGTATCTATCCTCAAAAGTAAGATATCGAACGACCTAACTGTTTTCGTTACTCTTTGGTGAAATACATTTTTATAAGAATTAATTGCAGTTTTAATCCTCCGATTGGTAGAAATGCCACCAATATCCTGCAATTTCCTACACTATACTGCACGCCCATTGCTTTCGGCTTTCTTATTGGATATCGGCATCGGTTGAAGAATGCTTCAAATCCGAAAGATTTTTTAAACTGAAATGATTTTGAATGTTATTTAATCATAAAAATAAGATTCAAAATCATTTCAGCTTACAAAAATCTTTTGGCGTGCCGCCGTGCCGCCGCGCGCGGCCTTTGAGCTCGCCGCCACCTCGGAAAGACAATCACTAAAAGATTCCGTACATGTGTAATAATAACGCGATTCTATTCTAAGACCGGGCAATCTTTTTGGGGTTTTTGGATACTGTATTCGATTATTTTGGAATTAGATTTGTTTCATAATTATGGCAATGTATTTTATTTCTTTATCATTTAAAAAATACAGAAAATAGATAAACCACTAAGATTTGTAATTAATGCTACAAATACTAGTCAACCTCGATAATACAATTTTAACTGGCCGCCTATCACATCATGGGACAGAAATACCGTAAGCAAAATGTAGGTGCACTGCTATCACTAGGTACAATATTTTATTTTAAAAATAGTACCTATTTATTATCGGAATTCACTTAATATCTTATTGATCCCTAAAATTGTGTACATTTTTGTTATTGTAGGCTAGTTAAGTAATTAGGCATTTATTTCGCTAGTTCACTTCATTCTTTCGAGCTGGATGCTTGTCGTCTAGTTTCGCGTTGGATTGCAGTGAATTTTGCGAGGAATCATGACCGAATATGCGAACAATGAATATTATGACATGATAATGTGTGTAGGTGCGACTGACGGTAATCTTGCAGCAGCAAGACAACTGTCTAAGTTCTATGTACCTTTTGTGTTTGTTGTCCTTATTGTGAATAATATGTTCATGTGCTAAAACTATGAGTGTACTTACGTGTACCTACGTGTGTAAAGCTGCGCAGGATTTGAAAAGGAAAATGGTATGGTATGTACAAACTTAATAATTACCGTACTGATCATTTCACTCGCGCGATGAGGCAACAGCTCGCCAGGTCAAAGGACGCGACAATACCTACATACCTACGGCCTGCGGTCATTGATTTATTTGGCTCCGCCTATCTAGGGTTGCTACGACATAGCAAAATTAAAATATTATTTGTATTTTGTAAGAGAAAACCGAAATTATTTAAAGTTGAGATATGACCATGGCGACCTTCCAGAATAACTAATAGTGTATTAAACAATACACTGTTTTCGGTATAACAGGGGTATTTTGAATCACACTGTATAACATCAGCTATCTGCCAGTGAAAGTCCCGTCAAAATCAGTCCAGCTGTTTCAGAGATTAGCCGGAACAAACAGACACAAAGACAGAAGACAGACAAAAATTTTCAAATTGTTTTTTTTTGGTTATAATTTCCGTATATCGCACAGTGAGTATGAAAGGGACCGAACTCAAAATTTTGGACAATTTTTTAACGAGTATTTTGTAAAATATAATATTAAATATCTTTTTGACTCATTTTTGATTAAACCATTTGAAAATAGTCTAAAAAATATAAGTACTGGCAGCATAAACCTAAGCCTTCCATTTGAAAAAGTTATGACATATTTTAATGAAATTTCCCTAAAATACGAATATAATTTTGTGATTTCCCACAAAATGCAAATTTCGTGTTAGGTCTCTTTTATTCTCACTGTGTGATATAGGGTGACTGGTAATTAGTGACCGATACTTAAACACGTGATTGGACTCATGATAACAAACAACTTTTACAATGGGACCAAACCTGAAATCGCGAAAAAATATCAGCTACTTCCTACTTCCTGTATGTCCGACGTCAGAGCGTATAATCAACAGACTTAAAGCCGACCCTTGGTGCAAGCCTACAGCCACACTGAACTCGTCGGTATTGCCAGCAGTTTATCCATTCGATAGTGATTATTGGTTCGATTGTGTTTCTGAACACTTCTTTAAGGAAGAAAGTCGAGTGAATCATATCGAGAGTTTATCTGAGGACCTCAAAAACAGAGCACAAAGAAGGAATTCGCATCTGAGGATCTCAGAAATCGGGCATTAGTGACTCAAAACTACGCACTATTTTAGGAAGCTACACCTACTTCGAAAACGCATAATTCCTAATGGTCGCACCTTATTATATTGATAACCACCTTGTAGTATTAACTTCATTAATTTAAGCTCGACAACCAACGTTATATATTATCTGTAGTACATAAGTACGTAGGTTACGTTTCTATTCAGGTACCGTTTGACCTAAATAAGTCCTATGAACAAGTTTAAAAGGCACCTACTCACCTAGCTAGTAAAGAATCGATGACATGCGAACTTTCACGTGGCGAAATGCAAAACATACATGAATAACTAATAAGCCGAGAACGAATTATTTCTTACCTTGACATAATTTTCCGTTTGTCTGCAAAAGTCTTCACTGGTATCAAATTAATATTTTCATAAAAACCTTAAAGTAATAGTACCTATGCAATGTTTAGGCACGGACTGTTTGGTAGAAGAAATTAATATTTTAATCCTTAAAACACCCGTCACTGAATATTTTGTTGTACACACTAATTGCGTTGCCATGGAAACCGTTATTTCAAACAATGTCGAGCTGACGAGAATGTGAGTGAGGTCCACAGATAAAAAATATAGTTTTAAAAGTGGATAAGTGCGAGTCATCAAGTTTCAAGCCGAAATATATTCTACCTAAACTAAGTTAGTACGTACCTATGGTAAACGGCTTGGGCCAAGCGTTATTCCTGTTTCCTAGAAGAGCGGTCACCGAGGTCACCGCACTTAACGGCCGCAATGACGACTGTCATGAAAATGATAGCAGTTGCAAGATTTAAATCGTTAGATTCGCCCTATCGGATCAAAAGATAGTCGCGTTTCCGTTTCGGTTTCACACCTATAACACACAATGACGAAATGACTTGACTTGATTGTCATGGAAACGCTATTTAATACATGTGTGAGCTCACTATTCTCAGTATGGACACTTTTTTGCGTGACTAAGTAGGTACGGTGTGGGCAAATCTAGCGATTTACATCTTGGGGGGGCGGGGTTGAAAATGACAGATTTTCATGACGATTATTACGGCTGCTTTCCTAGGAAACCTTTAGGAAACCGTAGCTTTACTGTCGCACAACTTTCAAACTACAAGTGCAAGACAGACCCGCCAGGGTTGCGGGTTGTTCGAATGAGTTACCGTGGCCCTGGCACAGGCAACTGAAGGAACACGGGTGGGTTTTAGTCAGTAGAAGTCTGACACGCCCTCCCACTCCACCCAGAGCGGGAGAAGTTATTTGATGATTTCCCATCCAAAAAAAAAAGTGCAAGATAGAGACGGGAGCACGTCTACACGACCTAAGTAACGTTTAGGGCTCTTACACACCATTTTCTTTTTAGGCGCCGTCGCATCGACGCGCGTCGCACGCAACTGTAACGCGTTGCAAACGCGATGTTATCGCAACAAAATTATCAATTCACACGTTCATAAAATTTTAGTATGCAAGCGACCACCTTTTCGCGTGCTGTCGACGCGCTACTAGCACGGAGTTACTATCGATACAGATGCGCTGGCACAGCGCGTCTGTTTATCTGCAAACACACACGTACAGCGCGTTCTGAATGAAGTACTGACGGAGTGTGCGCCGCAGGCCTCTCCTCCACCTCTTTACGTCGGTCGGTCACCCAGCGCACGCACGTTTCCAGCGCGATACCCGCACGTTTGAAGCGTTTTGTGCGCGTGCTACGCGCGTTTTACTATGTAAGGAGAGTTGCTCACGCACGTCTGTAGCGCGTTTCTAGTGAATTTGCAGTGATTCAATCGCAAGTAATCTACCGTTTTCAAGTTTAGCAGCGCCGACAACGCGCGATAGTGAAACGCGCGTCGACGCCGCCTGAAAAAAAACGTGGTGTGTAAGAACCCTTATAGATCTCAGCCTCAGAACATAACATCACGCCTATATTCCCCGGAGAGGTAGGCTGCCTAGCCTGCCTAATAAGTAGCGGTTGTATTTAAAGAGGCGATCCTATTGCCATATAATCAGAAGCAAATCCAGAATGACACTAGAAAGCATATTTTGCCTGAGTGTACCCATTGATTCAGTGTTTGATGATTATAACAATGGAATAAGGGAAAACCCAACTATACCTACCTAACGCCCGAACCAGGATTGAACCTAGCACAGGAGTATGCACGGTAGCGAAACCGCATGATGTTCCGCTACCCGACTAGTGGAACATCATGCGAGTCAGTTGAAGTGAACTACTACGGTTTCGCTACTGTATAGTTTCGCGGCGGCCGTGTGCTAAGTGTACGGCCCGTGTGAAAAAGCGTCCAGCGGGGCGTTCAGCGTTGCGTGAAGTTCACTGAGCGCCGCTCGGCCGTCACTCAGGACACTCGCGAGTGTTTGCATGTGTTTAACACGAACGTCGCATGCCCCGTCCACCGGACGCTCGAGTCGAGCGTGCACTAAGGCCCTAAAGTTTTATTTACTGACAGTTCCTACATTGTAGTAAATTTCAGTAGCTACTACAATCTGTCAATTTTTTTAATAGATTTTCAACTTTATCGCTAAAGCATTAGGTTCAATGTTGCTTGGGAAAATTTGACAGTTTCAGGTAGCTTGACCTGCTGGCGTCTGCACTACATTATTAATAACTAACTATCGTCCCTAGCACTACTACTTATCTGATCTAATATCTACCAACTGCCCAAGTAGCATTACCAAAATTGGCACTTGACCTAAATTAATACGTAGGTAGGTACGGTCAGCAACGAACGTTGGTTGTTAAAACCATAGATCTGCCGTCATAAGGAAAAAAGACGTATCTGACATTTTTTTCGAAATAGAGGTATTTACATATATACAGAATCAGCAAAAAAAAACGCATCTACCAGTATTTTTATATTGGCGTATACTTAACGA
This sequence comes from Dicycla oo, assembly GCA_948252095.1. Taxonomy (NCBI): domain Eukaryota; kingdom Metazoa; phylum Arthropoda; class Insecta; order Lepidoptera; family Noctuidae; genus Dicycla; species Dicycla oo. Next base: position 15,721,187 of record OX411734.1, read on the forward strand.
AAACCTAATAATTATTATTCTTACTATAAAAAGACGCATCTGCCCTTGTATCTTATATTTTAAACAGGGCAAAAAAATTTTTTTCTCTATTTCTATAATTCAGTAGATACATACGTCCTTTTTCCTTAGCGGCGGCAGAGATATACATACGCTAGTAAGTTGTTCATAATGATGAGTACAATGACCCCTTAAGAGGTTGCTGGTGTTTTACCAATAACCCTGTATATAGGGTGACTGGTAATTAGTGACCGATACTTAAACACATGATTGCACTCATGATAACAAACAACTTTTAATATGGGACCAAACCTGAAATCGCAAAAATAAATCAGCTGCTTCCTACATTTTGACGAGTTATGGGATCATGAATATATGGGACAGACAGCTGATTTTAGTTTTCCCGAATTCAGGTTTGGTCCCATATTAAAAGTTGTTTGTTATCATGAGTACAATTATGTATTTAAATATAGGTCACTAATTACTAGTCATCCAATGTACTAACCCCCTTAATCATAAAAAACCGGCCAAGTGTGTGTAGGACCATGCACAATGAAGGGTTCCGTAGTTGGGATGAATTTATCCCCAGAACAAACTTATCATTGTAGTTGAAAAACATGTGGTCAACAAGTGTTTTGTCTTCTTCTTTCAAAATCAAATCATAATTCGAAAGAAACTGACAAAACAGTTTTTAACTAATAGGGTTACGTTACCTCAAATGGAATTAAATAAATAATTGCAGATTCAGAATCAGACAAAAATTCTGGAAAGTTTTGTAACCCTATTTTTTTGAGGAACCACCTAAACATTTGCTGTGAATAGGTAGCATAAAAAATTGCAATATTTTTTATCACTTTGCATTTATACCAATTCAACATTTTGCATTGGTCCCGGTAGTTACCTACAGCGCTTCTTCATTTCTCTTCAAAATACTTGATTTGGAGTCGCCCATGCTCCGCTTCATTTACAGCGTTTTATCAAAAACAAAAAAAAAGTGCTGTAGATAACCCACAGAAATATAGTTCAAAAGTAACTTATAGTAGATTTTGGGTATTCATCTTGATAAGATATCAGAACAAATTTTATTTTCTGATCTCTTTAGAATTAGAATGTCACTTGTAGCTTGTAGGTCTAATAGACACGATGTTTTTTTCTGAAATCTCAATCGGCTCTGGTGAACTTTTTTATATTTTGTGGGTTACTACGTTTCCGCTTGTGCCTTGCTTTTAGTGGTGCTAAATAAATGTATTTTCTTTGTTTCTTTTATTTTATTGCGTGTATTTACAGACGCCAGCACATCAAGCTACTACAGTCTGTCAGATTTCTTTAATAGATTTTCGACTTTATTGCTAAGGCATTAGATTCAAGGTTGATTGGGAAAATCTGACAGTTTCGGGTAGGTTGACCTGCTGGCGTCTGTACATTACTGATAAGAGCGTGTGTTATACTTACTTACTTATCATGCTGCATTCTGTTATTTGTATTTATGTAATACGTTTAGATAACATACTAAAGAAACTGATGTAAAAACACTTTCTTTACTAACTGTATAGATATGTGTAGGTTACCTACCTCGTCCTGTAGTCTTGCACAAAAATATAAAATAGGTGAAGGACAAATTTTATTATGCCAGACGATTCCCCGAATATTAACTAACGAGGCAGACACGAAGGGTTCCGTAACAACGTAAAATATTTAACAATACCTATTTTCTAAAAACGCCGAAAAAACACGTTTCTTGCATGTGCATTTGGATTGAGTGATCTTTTTTTTATTTCATGACAAAATCTGATTGTACATTATTATCCAAAAATAGTCAAAACTCATACCAAATCAACCCAAAGTGAAAAAATTGTTACTCTCAATGGTCTTCAGTTATTGCCCAAAATATGGATCCCTCAATCCAAATGCACGTTTCTTGCCCCTTTAATTTTTAACTTTATTTTATTTCTTAATAGTACTTAGTACTTACACACTGTGTAAATGTCAAGTGTTCTAACTATTACGGTCAGCCCTGTGACAGAAGGACGGATGGACGGACAGCGGAACCTTCGAAATAGTTCCGTTGGCACCCTTTAGTTACGGACCCCTAAAAACGAATCTACACGTGCAGTTCCATAGATACATATTTAAATAAAAAATCCCCGTATTCGCGCCCTTTGAATGAGCTTAGTTATGATTATTATCTATGTATTTTGTATAAAAACTGATAAGTGTGAATAGGAAAGTAACGTTTTTAGCACATTATGACTTCATATTATCATTTATTCTGTTAACTAGAGAGGCTGTTGCAGACAACATACAAAATGTTTTGGACTTCGCTACTCGTTGAATATCAGCTTGGAGATAAATATTGAACTTGTTGACTAAAATCTTATTAACAGGTTTTAAATGTCATTGCATCAGACATCGAATGCAAATAATTAAATTTACATATAATTATGTTGGTATTTACGTATCCAGAAAAGATTTGGAAAATGATTGTCCGAATTTTAGATTTCCACAAAACGGGATAAATAAAATATAATTATGCACTTTTTCTCATAATGTTATTAGATATATTTGAATGCTTTTGAATTTCACATTACAAAGTTGAATACTGTAGATTTACCACATAAAGGGCGCCAATTAAGATAATTTTTAATTAAAACAAAAAATAAATAAAACGAGGCTTTACTTACGTCGTCACATATAGGTAACTTTATGTACTTCTCGACAATTATCACTTAGATAAATAATACATATACAGAATACGAGGCGAACTTCAATAAATAACAAAAAAAAAAAATTCGGAACTGACGGACGCACGTGCATACACTTCAGCATCTAACACCCTACTAATTGAATAGTGTGAATAATTTACATGATTCTCTTTTTTATTCAACTACCCTCCGACCTGCGAAGATTTGGTCAAGTATTCTCAATGGTAACTCGCTGATTTTTCGGTCGGATGGTTCCAAATTAATTTACAATCCAGCGATGATTGATGCTGGGTCTTCGACTCCTTGCTTGATCTTTCTGAGGAACATGACAGCTTCACGACCATCAATGAGCCTGTGGTCGTAAGTCAATGCGATGTACATCATAGGCCTGATGACGACCTGGCCGTTTAGTGCGATGGGTCGCTCAAAGATACCATGCATGCCCAGGATAGCAGACTGAGGAGGATTGATAATAGGAGTACCCATCAATGAACCGAATACACCACCATTGCTAATAGTGAATGTGCCGCCATCCATCTCTTCAATCGTTAGCTTGCCATTTTTAGCTTTCTCTGCTAAACCAGCAATGGTCAACTCAATATCGGCGTAAGTCATAGTTTGTACGTTCCTCACTACGGGTACCACCAGACCTTTGGGGGTCGCGACAGCTACGGAAATATCAACATAATCACGGTAAATGATTTCAGTATCCTCAATGACCGCGTTCACAACGGGCTGATCCATTAATGCGCTGGCTGCTGCCTTTACGAAGGGAGACATCAAGCCAAGTTTGACTCCATGTTTCTTGGTGAAAGCCTCAAGGTTCTTCTTTCTGAAGGCCATTATATGCGACATGTCGATCTCGTTGAAGGTTGTCAGCATAGCGTTCGTGTTCTGTGCCTCCTTCAGACGCTGTGCGATACGTTGACGCATCCTGTTCATTTTGACTCGCTGTTCCGTGCGAGTACCAGCGATCTCTTTACTGTAGTCTGTGGGAGGGACCTTTACAGTCGCGGTTTCGATTGATTGCGCGTGACGGATCGCTGCTACGGGGATTGAGGAGATGGGGGCAGCGGGTTTAGCTGCGGGGGGCGCCTGAGGCGGCGGGGGAGGGATAGGTATCGCGGCTGCTGGTGGTGGTGGAGGGGGCGCTGCAGCGGCAGGCGGCGGCGACGGTGGTGGTGCCTCCGCCTTCGGGGGCTCAGGAGCAGCCGCAGCCGCCTGCTTCGGTGGCGGACCACCCTCAGTCAGCTCCAACCTGAACAGCTTCTGTCCAGCCTTGACCGTATCTCCATCCTTCACGTAGAACTCCTTAATAATACCGTTACCGGGTGCCATGACAGGTAGCGCGGTCTTATCTGTCTCGACCTCCATGACAACTTCGTCAACGGCGACGGCATCGCCGACTTTTTTGTCACCGATTTTTGCGTCTCCTTCGGACACGGAGTCCGGGAAGCTTGGGGTCATTACATCTTGTTCGGCGAAGAGTGGGTTGGTGAAATGGATGGTGGCGACTTGGTTGTGGGCTGCGCTGACGGCCCGGGGCTGGGTTGTCCTCGCGGCAGCCTGGGTCAGGGCCCCAAAGACCTTGGGCGCCTCTGAGGACTTAAACCGAAGGGTCTGTCCCTGCCTTCGGTATAATGTCTGTAAATGCTTGGAGCAGCGTCGTAACATCGTGAGTATTTCTTTTTTGAGATTTTTTTACCCTGAAAAGAAAAATGGTGAGTTAGGATAGTGTTTGAGAATCGCAATACGTAGAGTTTCGTAAGAGATTGGTATGTATTGGTATGTAATTAACGTAACGTTAAGTAGAAAGTTGTTTTCTGTACACATATACATCGTATTTTGCGAACACATAACATACGATACTAATCAAATAACCATAGCCAAAAATTATCTTCAGATTCAAATAAGTATGGAATTCTGGTTCACTTAGGTGTGACTTAGGTCAGATACTTTTCATCTGAGGAATATGTTTGATGTTTTAACAGCTTTTGTATAGAAAATAATGTCAAACCGTCATATTTATTCCTGAGATAAAAGATAACTGACGATTGAAAAATCAGCCCTTGCACATACAGTAAGATAAAGCGAGGTAAGCGTCACTAAAAAGCAAATTACCGAAAAAAACCTATTAGTTCAGCCGATCGGGAAACAAAATATGTTATCAAATAGATGAAAAAAAAAAATCAAGCGGTGGTTCGAGCCAAAAATAACGTAATGAAGGTCATGGCAGCGCCAAATCTACTCGAGTATGCTTATGTCGTTATATTTACGTAGCTATCTACTTCAGAAAGAAAATAAGATAAGTAATTTATCTCGTGTCGACAAATGTGACTTTAATGCCGTGAATAAGAGGAAACCTACATTTTATTAAATAAACCTACCCCAGCCCGCGATGTTACTTCGTTTTCGCTCAGCGTTCTTTCTGACTTTTTTTTTCTCGGTTCTGAAGTCGTACTGTGGGTGATGTTAAATCCTAATCCTAACTAGAATATTATAAAGGCGAAATGAGTTTCTTTGTCTGTTACGCTTTTACGCTAAAACAGCTGAACGGATTTGGATGAAATTTGGCACATGGGTAGACCATGACCTGGATTAGGACTTATAGTACATGCAGTGAGTCATCATTGTCCGTCGGCCTAGCCCCGCCCCCTAACCAATCAAATCTTTTCAAATTACAAAGTCAAGTTCACAATGACAGTTGAAGGCATTGCTTCGAACGCAACGGTTGGTCGGATCTTGCAGTTGCACTGATGACTCACTGCATTCTTAACGCGAACGAACTATAGGACAATTTCCGACCTCCACGCGGGCGAAGCCGCGGGCAAAAGCTAGCAGCCTGTAACCTTAAAATTTTTCATAGCCGACTGGTAGTAGCAGAGATTAGCGCGGTCAAGTAAGCAAACTCATCAGCTTTAGTTAGGGTCAGTGCCTTCCTGTCTCCGGGTCGTCTGGGATCATCGTAGCGGCAAGGACGAGAAAAGATTCATTTTGGATGAACCCAGTTTAAGCATACGTAAGTCCGGATTTCAGACAGTCAGGGCAGGGCACTCAGTATTGTGGAGCATGTCCTGACGTAGGAGCACTGACGGCTCAGAGCCCGGAACTGTGTAGATAGACGTAGACGAGGCTGACTAGGCTATATGGAAGGATGTTTGTCATGTCATGCTAAAGTATGAATGTGTGGGTCGTTTTCAGAAAGCATCAAAAATGGACTGATGGACTATGATTTTAACGATCAGCGGATGCTGGCTGAAAAAAAAAACCCTAGTGAGACGATTGCACCTGCGTTTGCGCACACTCTTTTGCACTATAATATCTCCTGCGTGCTTGGCTAATCTCTGTTGAGATTGGCCGTCCGCCGTGACCGAAATTCGTTCTGGATGATATTGTAAAGACGATTAGGACTTTTCTGAGATATTGTCCAAGAAGACCAGATAGAGAGCTTGAAAGAATAAGGGGGTAACCTGCCTTTACATAAAAACGTTAAAAAGAAATAATGAGATAAATGACTAACACTGAGTTGCTCAAAACCAACATTAACGGAGACTTTAAATTCAAGCCATCCCTTACATTTTGTATCAAAAAGATAGTGACAGCATCAATTTAAAGTCTCCATTAAATTAATGTTGGTTTTGTGTAACTCACCGATACAGGGCCTGCAGTCTCGACATAGATAGCGATCGCTATACGACCGAATTCGGTCGCAAAGTCCTAGTGGGGTACCTAGACGGTCAAAATTGCATGACAAACACGAAAAAAATCACATGCTTGTCAAGCATTTTTGACTGTATAGGTACCCCAGTAGGACTTAGCGACCGAATTCGGTCGTATAGCGATCGCTACCTATGTCGAGACTGTTGGCCCTGGTGCCAATGCTCTTGTTCATTAACCGATTCGTTGCGGCTCCCGGTTTCGCAAACTTTTAGCCATGGCGGCGAACAAATATTTCATGGCGCACCTGTCGTGTCAACCGCCACAGAAGTAGATGACACACCTAGTGTGCCATGTGTAAAAAAAAATATACTTTTTATGCTTTTTGCGCATGTGTAGACCTGATTAGGTTTAGTTGACATCAAAAGTTGATAGTGAACGGTCGTATAAGTGGTGTAAAGTGGCTAAATACGTGTTCTTCTACGCCGTTTCCTTGAAATGGCGGGTAAGAGACTTTTTTATGCAGATGTTGCAAACCTTTTGTCTTATTATTTTTGTTTTTTCTCATTTAATTGTGTTGGTACATTTAAATCACCCTGAAAATCTTTACTTTTTATTAAATTAACTTTTCAGTGAATAATAACGTTAGTAAATATCAAGTAATCAAGAACCTTATCGTGGGAAAAATAGGGCATAGGTATGACTTTTACAAAAATAGGTATTATTCGGCGAAACTGTTAGGCAGATCCACACAAGGTCGGAAAGTAAAGCACGTCTGATTACTAAGGATAGCAAAACAGAAGTGTTCTCAGAAACAAAAACAATGCGCTGCGCTGTGCCACAGTATAAATATGGAACAGTACGGAAACTAAATATAGTTTTTTTTTTATGTAATGCTTTTTTAATTACTAGTTATCAGTCACGCATTTTCGGGTTGAAACGCGGTACAGTTCACCCTAAAATGCGTGACTAGTTATTTTAATTCGATTTATTGAGTAACATTAAAAGTAACAGCCCTATTGCTTCAATGGAGCGTAGGTAATTATTTTATCGAATAGGCTTATTTTTCATACTGTTTCATATTTATACTGTTGCTGTGCTGGCTGGCCGACGAACAATAGACTGCATTTTTTGCGAACCTTTTTTTGTGCAGATAGCGTTCGATCTGTTTCAAGCAAAAATTAATATGATAAATTGGCCACAAATGAGGAGAATTTATTGGTAAATTCATTTCATACTAAGTTATTTAAAAAAAGGCAATGCCTTAAGCTTCTATTTCATGTACTTATTATTTTATTATACACTATTATTTTATATACTCTATTATTTTCGAGACGCTAAAAAAAGTCTCCCAGTATATATATATTTCTTGTTTTAATTCATAAAATATTTTTATCTCGTTTTCTGGGGTACATAAAGACATGCAAATTGTACAAGCAATTGTGGCTGTATTTTTAATTCATGGTTCAATTTTTTTGATAAAGTTAATTGATCTAACAATAGCTTCGTTATATTTTCAAAATTATTTAATTATTCAATGATAAAAGAAGCATGTCCGTGTTTAATAATACAACGAAAAAATCTCTTGTCAAAAAGGTTTTCCACCCCTGAAAATTTCAAATTCACAAAATATCTAGAAACGAAGGCTCTACGTGCAAAATAATGCATCGTTTGTCTTGGATAAATCGTCAAAAAACGTAATTTGAGCAAGTTATAACAATTTTTAAATGACACGACTTGCGTGCCTTCCGCCACAAAGAAAAGAAATCGATGACACGCGTGGCGTGTCATCCGCAACGAATCGGTTAACTAAACTAAAATTAGAGAATCGCTATCTTTTACAGGCATCTCGAGAAAAGAACTGCTATAGCTATGAACTAAGTTAGAGATGTCAAACTAGTTTACGCCTTGCGCTTCACTGAGTTTTTAGTCGCCTTTTATGAAAATATTACTTCAACTAAATTTGACAGCTCTAATTTACGTCCGTCTCTTATAGCAATAGCCTAAATTAAGTTTAGTTTGTGAACAACAGAATCGGCACTATTTATTTTCTTTATACAAATATTAAGTAACTTCATCCAAAAGATAAGCAGAAGTGTGCGGGAAAAGATGCAGTTATTATTTATCCAAGCGAATTATAATCACCAATAATGTTATACTGACATGAGAACGCAATACAATGCGAAATGTTCACAGCGATAAACTAAGTATTATTACTCGAGTTGATTAATTAGGTACCTACTTTAGATACAAACTATCTGAAAAATGGTCCATTGTTTTCATTTATACATCGAACGTAATTTTATAGGTAACTAGGTCAGTTATTAACTTTTTACTGTGAGCTAAATTCAAATTCGCGAAAAAAAATCAGCTATCCCATACATGGTCGAATAACTCGTCAAAGTGTAAGGCAACAGATATTTTTTCGCGATTTCAGGTTTGGTCATGGTACCATGTGGTTAGTAAGAAGTTGTTTGTTATCATGAGTACAATCATGTGTTTAAGTATCGGTCACTAAATACAAGTCACCCAATACAGGGTTATTTGTAAAACACCAACAACCTCTCGACAGGTCATTGTACTCATCATTATGAACAACTTTTACTATGGGACCAAACCTGTAATCGCGAAAAAAAAATCAGCTGTTCAGTACATTTTGACGAATTATGCGAACATAAATGAGGAGCGTCTGTTCAAAAGGTCGTATTTCACTTTTCAACTTTTATTTATTTATTTTTTTTTTGAACTCATAGCAGAAAACTCCATCGACTGAGCGTAAAAACTCAAAAGGAGCGTATTTCCCATATAATAAAATTCAAAAAACTTGGATTCCAATCAAAACGGATGTATTTCTGCATTAAAATGTTCCCTTGGATTGTTTTAAACAAAACAGGCATATTTCTTCTACAAATAGCATCTTTTATTTATTTTTCTGTTCAAAAGGTCATATTTTTTTCCATACATAACAACTTTAATAAAAATCGTTTCGTTCGAGTAAATAACGGTATCGAGTCAAAAGATGACGGCTGTACGTTGAATATCATTATCAATAGCAACCCTATAAAAAAAAAAAAAATTAAAAAAATATGACTGCATCTCTCTAACGACGTCGACAGATGACACTGACAGATGTTATTCTTGACGTTCTGTCTTTCGATGCGAGTAGATGAAATTTATGAAATTTTGAACTTAGTTATTATAAAGTAAAAATCATATTGAAAATGGATGAGCAAGGTTTAGTCGAGACCTTGAATGCTGGTTCAAGGAAAAAAAAGCGTAAAGTCAAATCAAAAGGGCATATTTCTAGAAGTGACAAATCAAAAGGTCGTGTTTCTGATTTTTCCGATCAATAAGTCTTATTTCTGAACTAAAATTAAATTTAAAAAAAGTTATGGTGTATTTTTTTTATTTTTAAAAGTGCATGTAATATTGTAGTCTTAATCTTCACAATGATCTAAATTTAATTTAATTTTAGAATTTTTATAATAGGAATTAGATGTTTTTTTCTGTTTTTGTAAAGTTTGTTTATCATAGAAATACGACCTTTTGAACAGATGCTCCTCAAATGTACTGAACAGCTGATTTTTTTTCGCAATTTCAGGTTTGGTCTTATAGTAAAAGTTGTTCATGATAAGTACAATGACCCCTTAAGAGGTTGCTGGTGTTTTACAAATAACCCTGTATAAGAATTTACATGTAGGGAACTACTGATCCGATTCCGAAAATTCTTTCACTAATAGGAAGCTACGGTACTGCCGAGTGTCATAGGATATACAGTCGACTCTCGATAATTTGACACTCGATAATTGGAATCTCTCGATAGTTTGAAATGTTTTTCTGGTCCCTTGAAAAATATTCGATAAATTGAATAAAATCAATGTTAATTGGTACCCTCGGTAATTTGAAGTTGACGGAATGGTATCTTGCCCATCGACATGCAATAATTTGAAGTCCGGGCTTACATACTCTCTATAATTTGAAGCGTTTATCATGCACCTATCGTTTGTTTATAAAGACAGGCCAGTTGGCGTGGTTGGTTAAGATACTACCTGCCATGCCGCTGGCCGTGGGTTCGATTCCCATCCAGGACAAACATTTGTGTGCATGGACATGTCTGTTTGTCCTGAGTCTGGGTGTAATTATCTATATAAGTATGTATTTACAAAAAAAAAAAAGTAGTGTATGTAGTATATCAGTTATCTGGTTTCCATAGTACAAGCTCTGCTTAGTTTGGGATCAGATGACCGTGTGTGAACAATGTCCCAGTATATTATTATTATTATTATTATATACATGGACAGACCTGTCTATTGTTTACATAAATAAGATATGAGTGAGTTTACAGTTCGCATTCCAGTCTACCTTTGAACGTTAAAATGAGTCAGCTTGTTTACTTGATTTTTTTCTTCCCTCCCTCTTGATTATTAAAACTCTTGTTATTTTGAACTCTTGGTAATTTGAAATTTTTCTCTGGTCCCTTGAGTTTCAAATTATCGAGAATCGACTGTAATTTATGTTAAAACAAGAAACTTCATGCGGACGAAGTCGCGGACATTATGCTAGTAGGTACTAATTTAATATTATAATTGCGAAAGTAACTGTGTCCGTCTGTCTGTTACCTTTTTACTCCATAACGGTTGAACGGATTTCGACGAAATTTGGCACGAAGTTAGACGATGATTTGGATTAGACAATTAGAACTGATGATACTTTTTATCCCGGTAGCACGTTCCCGGGGGATAGATTCCGACCTCCACGCGGGCGAGGCAGCGCGCAAAAGCTAGTTACTTATAAGTTTGTCTAGTAAGCATATATGGGTCGCGATGCATGTTGCTTACCGCATAAAATGGGTACCCATCACGCATACAAATACCTTTCGAAAGTTGGTTACCATTCAATGTAGCCTTTTGAACCAGGCTAGGGTATTTAATCACTATTAAAGATGTACGGTCGGTGACCCTAGATAAGTTAGTACTAAGTATTATTTATTCTGTGCCCTAGATAACTTCGCGCAGAAGGCTGCGCAGTGAGATTTTTTAAGAACCAAATGGTGACATGAGGCGAGTGTGAGTGAGAGAACATGCGCGAGTCCTTATTTGTGTGAGTAAGATGGATACTTATTTCAGCTTATAAAAATTCTTTAAATTTGGGGAGAGAAGTTCAATAGAGAGGACGGCAGTCGCTTCGCTCCATATCAATACTGGTATTCATCTGCATCCAGTTAGACTGGAAGCCGACCCCAACATAGTTGGGAAAAGGCTAGGCAGATTGATTTTGAGTTGAGGGGGGTGGATTCTGTGTCCTTGTAGCGCAAAATGGCTATTTTACCGGGGTGTTGAGTTATCATAACGTTGTTGTGACGTCACTATGTACGTCATATACTAATTGCAATTTAAAGACAACTGACATGAATATTTACTTTGTAAACTATTATGTTATTTTAATTATTGTTAATGTGACGACTATGTAGGTCATTGCTTTTTTTTGTTTGTTTTATTTTTTTCTCTCAGTTATTTTTAATCATGGTCTGGCAGTTTGAGTAATTTCTGCGGCCTACCCCAATGTCCTTTCTTTTGTATTGTTCGTCGAATCGTTGAGCTCCTTAAGTTCTGAGTTGAGCTGCGCGATTACTGACAAATGCGTGCACTGACTGGACAGGTCCTCTCAATCTGTGTGGTTCTTTCCTCAAAAGACCATTTCAGACACCAATCTACATGGTCTTCACATGAACTGACCAAGATTATGTCTGGACTATATAAGTGACCTATGAGTTTGTTTCGGCCTTTCTTCTCAGAGTAGTCAGATAGGAAACGCCGACCTCATCTAGTTTTTAAAGAAAACATGATTGACTTGTAAAAGTGTTTGTACAAACCTACTTACAGAAATAAAATCATTTATCATTATCATTTATCACTGCAACAACAAGACGATCTTAGAAGATATGAATGAATATAAATACAATTGATGTTTTTTATGATCAAGCTCCAATTGGTGGCAACGGGTCATTTTTTGCATGGTGCACGATTTTACTGATTACACCACTTGGTTCATGGTAAATATAGTATCTATATATATCAATGAATCATTTGTCTATGAATAACACTATTTGATACAACAGGGTGTTATTTAATAATAATTAAATTTATTTCAGTAACATCCATTATCCTGTTTCCTAAACAAAGTCTGATTTAGAACCGAAAATAAGCAATCTCAAGCTAGCATTGAAATGTGGATATTTGAAAGACACTCACTTAAAAATCGCAGTTCAAGACAAATACGATCAAGGATTGATGGATGATCTTTAATGCCAAATTAAAACTCTCAATGTAAGCAAGGACAAGCCATTTATTAAAATGGTTATTGGCTATGGAAACTGAGGCTTCAATTATTGAGAAAATTATTAGGTAGGTTACATATAGTCGGTATAACCTGGGCAGTCTCTCCCGTAACCAATTTGGCTGACTAACAAATATTTTCATCACAGCATAGGCTATTAGAAAGAAAAAAAAAATTGAAATAAACGAAGACAACAATTTGTCATTGGAATAATTTGAAATAAGCACAACCTAAGGGCCCATTTTGTGATCCATATTTAACTCAACCAATGGTTAAACATAGTAAGTAACTAAAGGTTGAATTTCAGCTAAATGTGAAAGGTGAATGAAATAACATGAACATGTTCATGTTAACTCATTCATTCAAACACATTTAGCCAAAATTTAACCTTTTGTTACTATGTTTAACCATTGGTTTAGTTAACTACAGATCAAAAAACCAGCCTTAAGAGTAACATTGTCCTGCAAAATGTGAGTGCGAAGAGTGGATATTTGCACTATAAAAATGCTAGCCATCGTGGACATGACTGGGGCGAGACTACACGACACAGAGCAGCGCAAAATAAATAAATTATCTGATGACCTGTATCAATCCATACTAGTATCATAAATGCAACATTAACTCGGTTTGTCTGTTTGCTGGCTGTTCAACCCTTAACTGCTGATTGGATTTCAATGAAATTTGACACACACATAGACCAAGACCTATACAGGACCTATTTAGGACATAGGATACGATTTATCCCAGTAGTACGTTCCTGGGGGATCACTCTCAACCACTATGCGGGCCAAGCGGCGAGCAACAGCTAGTATTAATTAAATGTAGAACACAACTTTCCAATGAGGGCTTAATTATGAGTAGTGAGAAGCAGGAAAAGGCAAGAATACACCACAGATAAAAGAACTTGCCTAGCAAAGTAACTAAACATAGAAATGTCAGCAATAAAACCAAGAAGTGGCTCTGGTATCTTCACTACCTCGTAATTAGGATAAAAAGCCGAAAAAATTAAGTGTTTACTAAAAATATTATACATTTCACTGTCAAGGTATAATCTTATCAGAAAATGAGTAAACAGCCTATTGATATCACAAATTCGTAATCTGATCTGAATATTATCAGGACATAGCTATGGTTCTGCAGAGATTTTCTTTACTAAATCATTAGATAAACATGGCTTAAAATATTCATGAAATGTGTATGGCAAAAAATATGAAAAATATTGAGTTTCGTTATGTAAAAATGTCTAATATGTGTAAAATATGTCCTAATATTTGGTAATAAACCAATAAGAAAAAATGCACTTATACCACTTTTCATCAAAAGTCCAAAATATAAGCTAAAAAGAATTATACTGTTTACACTATCACCTCTTTTTTTTCACAGAGTATTTTAAAGAAACATACATTTGAACATGGAATGGAACAGCAGTCTCGTGACATTTCAAGGAGAGTGACAGAAAGTAGTGCAAGAGAATATCTGATAAAATATAACTAAAAATTACAAAGTAAATTACCGAAAGCGTTAATAAAGAAGCATTACAGGTAAAGAACAATCGGTTAGCGTGTTACAGCTGAAAAGGACAGGTATACACCTACACGATGTATTTCAAGGTTATCTACAGAAACATGAACTACTAGATGCAGAAACATTAGTAAAATCAGACCCCTTACCTTCTGGTGGAGGTAAACAACCGCTAACAGGTAAATTTAACGTTATTTCACGGACATAAAATGTTACATAAGCTTAAATCTCATGACAGTTCTTAACCACGACCAGTGTTAGTTATTCGAGTTGTTCTAGCTAAGTTACAAGCGTTATTCAATGCATAGCGTGTTTACACTGAGTTTATAACGTACTGAACTGATACTTCACTTATATTTTGACGCTGCTATATGAGAATTCAGAGTTGAGATGTGGCCCGTAGCCCTACATTTATTTCGGTTCGATTGGGCCTTTTACAATCGAATTCAAGTTGGTGGCACCTGTCAAAACCTCATTCCACCGGCTCAAATCGCTAAAATCTTAACACTACGCCGGAATAGCTAAATTGGTTTGCCACCATGTGTAAGTAGCATAGCACTATTATTATGGTCAATATTCTTTTATTGCAGATCTGGAACGCAATCGAAAGAAACCTGGGTCTGCGTTTAGTAACTTCAACGTGAGAAAGTCCTAAAAAAATATTGTTTTATAATTTTGAGTTCAAGATGGGTATAGGTAATGGGTTATTTAAGGCTTTCACTAAACTGTATCTATGTATAGTGCAATGGGTTAGCTTGAAAATGAAGGATATAATAGGCTTACCTTTGATTAGTGTTCATAATGCTTTGATTATTCCAGAACAGCCTGAAAATTCGCTAGTGTAAAAGTAAAGAAAATATCATAAGCACAAACTAAACGTATGATTGCATGTGATAGCTTGCCGTCTGTTCCTAGAAATCGATATGTTCTAATGAATAACATGAATGGGGCAAGGGCAGGAGAATGATGATATTCTTCAATAGATAATTATTTAGTTATAATTTATCGTAATATTTCTTGTATTCATAATTTGTTTTAGTCGAATATGGCTGTGTGAAAATAAAAAATATTTCTGAATGCTGACGTCATGATTTTCAACCACCTCGACCATCTCTTCCTATTTAAGGCATGTGAAGAGACATGCAGCATCGCTGCTGGCATCTCAACAGCCCCGGATCTAGATTTTTTTTCGAGGGGTTCAAAAACTTTCGTCTGCCGCCCCCCGCCAATTGTTTAACCTTATGTTTCTTGGTTTTGTTCCCACTAGTATATACCACCGATTTGTGCCACCGGTGGTATAGTAGCCGGCACGAGTCGTGAACACAAATTCAACTTTTAAACCTTACAAATATTTTTTCCTATTACGGCGATTCGTACACAGGCAGCGGCAGCTGGTAATATAAGATCAACCTTATTTATGCACAGGTAGAAAACAGAATACAAGAGCCCGTTGACGATGGCAACAACATTTCATTTGGAATTTGTGCTCACGACTCGTGCCGGCAACTATACTAGCGGGAAATTTCGTTCTCTATAGTACCACCATTTAGGTATATTAATTAATATTAGTGGTACCTACTAGTGAGACTGTTTGTTCCCAATAGTACTATAGTTTGATCAAGACCGCTATACCGCGCCTTAGGAATGCGCGGCGAGGCGAGGTGTAGCGCTGGCGAATGAGCGGTGAGGCCGTGAGCGTTGACGAATGAGCGGCCTGCACTGCCCCCCGTCTCGCCGCCCACATACCTACGGCGCGGTATAGCGGTCTTGGTCAAACTATACTTACCTACCTGTAGAGATGGCAGCTGCACTATAATAAAGAAATTAATATATTATACATATTATCATTTTAATTGCAAAACAAAAGTAAACAAAAAACAAAGTTACCTTTCGGCCAAAGGAAAAATAAAATAACAACGTTTATATGCGAACTAACGAAGTTTCTCTAAAAAGTGGCCAGTACAATTTTCTCCTTATGTAAATTGCATTAATTGTGCTTCAATTATCCGATCATCAGAATCAATGTGTTGTTTTGCTCGCTTTGATTGTGAGCTCTTATTGAACTTGTTACTTCTGAAGTTTAAGACAGGACAAAATGACAAGATTGTAGAAAGATTTCTACAAACCCCGTTTCTATTGCAGAAACCGGGTAAGTATTTGTCGTGGCGGAGTGGAGCGGAGAAGTGCGGAGTGGAGCGGAGCTGAGGAGAGCGGACCCGTATTACGTATCTTGCAAAAGCAATTATTGCGCAAATTTTGTTATCGCTAGCCTTCTGCAAGATACGTAATAAGCCCTGCGGACCTTCATGGGACCGTGTTCCGCAGGCTTATTACGTAGGAATCTTTATCTAGAAGCGTTTCATAACAGTCAATAGTTTCTACTTATAATTAACTGTCTTCTAACATAATAGGTTGGGGAAAAAGTTTCTTCGCATTTTTTAAGAAAATTCAAAACATTTTTTAGTTTATTTACATTTAACTAAAGTATGTAGGTACCATTTTGTTCGACAACTTTTTGCCATCTTGTAGGTAGGGACATGATCCCTTTGCTATAGAAATTTTGGGACTTCTGGTCAAAATACCGCGACAAGTGGTTTTGGCAGTCCTCTCGTGATGTTAACCTGACACTGCCTAAAGAATTCTGAAGAGACCGAAACAGGTGGAAATCTGAAGGTGCAAGGTCAGGACTATACGGCGGATGCATTAACACCTCCCAGCCAAACTCTCTTAATTTTTGCTGAGTGGCTAAAGATGTGTGAGGTCTAGCGCTATCATGAAAAACCACACCCCTTCTGTTGATTAATTCCGGCCGCTTTCTCTCAACTTCTTGCTTTAATCTCATCAGTTGTTCGCAGTAGAGTTCAGAATCGATGGTCCTGCCTGGTGGTTAGCTCATAACTCATAATGAATAATGCCCTTCCAATCCCACCACACACACTGCATCACCTTGTTGCGAGTTAACCCGGGTTTCGCCACAGTCTGTGAAGCCTGACCGGCCTTTGACCACGACCTTTTTCGCACATTCTTGTCATACGTGATCCACTTTTCATCACCAGTTATCAGCTTTTTCAAAAATGGTTTGGTTTCATTACGTCGTAATAAAGAATCACAAATGAGTACACGGTTCATTAGGTTTCTTTCAGTGAGCTCGTGAGGTACCCAAATGTCGAGCTTTTTTGTGTACCCAGTTTTTTTCAAATGCGCCAAAACTGTTTTGTGGTCAATTTCCAGTTCTTCAGCTACGTCGTAATTACTGATATGCCGATCTTGCTCCACTTTTTCAAAAATGGCATCCATTTTATCCGTAATAGGGCGACCAGAGCGACGTGCATCTTTGACATCAAAATTTCCGGATTGAAAACGCTTAAACCAAATTTGTGCTACTCTCACAGACACTACACTAGGTCCATAAACATCGCAAATTTTTTTCGCGGCTTGCGTTGTATTTTTACCTTTTTTGTAGTAAAATTTTAAAATGTATCGAATTTCTTCATTAGATTCACTCATCTTGACGGTACGAAAAACAAATGAAAATCACACATTTTCCTAATTTGAATTTGGAATTATGTTCTTTAAAATTTAAACTTTCAATGATACCAAAACCAGCCAGATACAAATAGTATAGCCAAAGAGATTTTATTACAAGTTCATACATACTATAATGCGAAAAGACTTTTTCCCCAACCTAATATTTTGCAGTCTCAACTTATTCGTGACACATGTCACAGCAATAGGAACCTCTGCTAGAGTATGACGTGCAGGCCTCATAAGCCCACATCTAGACCTACATAACAGTCTTGGAGGTTTGTTGCTTGTGGTTTGGATGCCGGTTTCGTCAACATTGTAAATTCGCGTTGCATCAATGTTGTGCTTTAGTTAGTTAGGTAGTACTTAATATAATTTTGTACATGGTGTAAATAGTTATAAATTATAAAAAAATAAAATTTATATGTTGTGCTTTTGGATTTCTGCTTCAAGTACCTAAATCATAAAATCTTTCAAGTTGAGGTGCCTCTGGCACGTGTAACTGATGTTGGTTCTGGACGGCGCAAACTAACTTCGGAATGACGCATCTTAAAGCCAGCGTACCAATATTCACCCGCGGCTTCGTTTTTAAAAGGATGTATAATATTGTTTCTCCCTGCATATTGGTAGACTAGTTTCAAGAATTCTGTTTTCGTCAGTCCAAAAAACAGATTATCCATATGAAATAGATACTCAACTAGCTCTGATTCTTGAGCTGCTGTAAAAACAGTTGTAAATCTTCCTAGTTTCTTTTTTGGACATCCCTTCTTTACATGTCTCTGTAAAGTCGAAAGGTTGATATACATATTTTTTGGCTGCACCATTGACGGAAGTTTTGAGAGCTTCTTCTATCGCAAGCTTCACAACTCCCTCATCCCACGATGTATTTGCAGTCTTTCTTTTATATTTATTAACAATTTGCAAAAGTAAAAGAACTAATAAGCTTTCAATGAAAATATACAGGGCAAATCTGGTATGGACAAAACGGGTACCTGCTGTACCCCTACCCGTTTTACCCAAAAGCATGTATTTTTTTCAATCGACATTTCAACCTTAAAACCGAAATAATATACGCCAATCTATTGTACAAATAAAACGTCTATTTATTGCAAAATAATAACACAAAACTAGTAAGAACATATCATAAACCATTTTCGAGTAATCAAAAGTAATGTAACTCAGATTTTTTATTAGTAGAAATAGGATAGATTTTTTTAATATGTACTGTCAACAATTTAATCTCATCTTTATTCCCAAGACTATCTCGGTTAATAGTAACACGTCTTTCAGTGATTGGGCTACCATTGGTATTCATAAAAGTAGAACACGGCTTTGTGAACTATACAATGAAAGGTCTTTTGTAAACACTGCTGAATTTAATTTATATGTTAGAAATTATTCAAAATTATTTAAAAAAGTTTTTTGTATGGCCAAGTCGCGTTATTTGAGTTCGAAGATTAAAAACAGTAGTAATGTAATTAAGTAAAACGACTTGGAATATTATTAATAGTGAAATAACATAGATATATAATAACCGAAGTGCTGACTACAGCCTGTCTATTAACGACAGCATAATAAAATCAGACTCACAAGTCGCCGCGGCCTTTGAAAATTCTTTTCAGATATTCCCGTTTCAACTACTAAATCCCTAAACTCATCAACTTCTGTGCTGAGTCTTTGCTTAAGGAAAATGTTAATGCTTGCGATTCGGAATTTAATTTTGAACATATTACCTGTAGAGATATAATTAAAACCTTTCACACTTTAAATGTAAAAACCGGCCAAGAGCGTGTCGGACCACGCTAAGTGTAGGGTTCCGTAGTTTCCCGTCCGTAAAAATATAATAAAATATGTAAACGAAGTTAAAAAAATGCTTGCATATACGATTATAATAGGTTGGGGAAAAAGTTTCTTCGCATTTTTTAAGAAAATTCAAAACATTTTTTAATATAGTTTATTTACATTTAACTAAAGTATGTAGGTACCATTTTGTTCGATAACTTTTTGCCATCTTGTAGGTAGGGACATGATCCCATTGCTATAGAAATTTTGGGACTTCTTTCTGGTCAAAATACCGCGACAAGTGGTTTTGGCAGTCCTCTCGTGATGTTAACCTGACACTGCCTAAAGAATTCTGAAGAGACCGAAACAGGTGGAAATCTGAAGGTACAAGGTCAGGACTATACGGCGGATGCATTAGGGTGAATATTTGACCTTTTAACCGCCCGTCATTACCTTCCGCCAAAAGTTGATGAAAGAGAATATATTTAATGAAATATTTCAGCAATTCCTGATTCTGGTCCTTAAGCAGATTCTGGGAATTGATGAAATATTTCATTAACGATATTCTCCTTCATCAACTTTTGGCGGAAGGTAATGACGGCGGTTAAAAGGTCAAATATTCACCCATTAACACCTCCCAGCCAAACTCTCTTAATTTTTGCTGAGTGGCTAAAGATGTGTGAGGTCTAGCGTTATCATGATGAAAAACCACACCCCTTTTGTTGATTAATTTCGGCCGCTTTCTCTCAACTTCTTGCTTTAATCTCATCAGTTGTTCTCAGTAGAGTTCAGAATCGATGGTCCTGCCTGGTGGTAACAGCTCATAATGAATAATACCCTTCCAATCCCACCACACACACAGCATCACCTTGTTGCGAGTTAACCCGGGTTTCGCCACAGTCTGTGAAGCCTGACCGGCCTTTGACCACAACCTTTTTCGCACGTTCTTGTCATACGTGATCCACTTTTCATCACCAGTTATCAGCTTCTTCAAAAATGGTTCGGTTTCATTACGTCGTAATAAAGAATCACAAATGAGTACACGGTTCATTAGGTTTCTTTCAGTGAGCTCGTGAGGTTCCCAAATGTCGAGCTTTTTTGTGTACCCAGTTTTTTTCAAATGCGCCAAAATTGTTTTGTGGTCAATTTCCAGTTCTTCAGCTACGTCGTAACTACTGATATGCCGATCTTGCTCCACTTTTTCAAAAATGGCATCCATTTTATCCGTAATAGGGCGACCAGAGCGACGTGCATCTTTGACATCACAATTTCCGGATTGAAAACGCTTAAACCAAATTTGTGCTACTCTCACAGACACTACACTAGGTCCATAAACATCGCAAATTTTTTTCGCGGCTTGCGTTGCATTTTTACCTTTTTTGTAGTAGAATTTTAAAATGTATCGAATTTCTTCATTAGATTCACTCATCTTGACGGTACGAAAAACAAATGAAAATCACACATTTTCCTAATTTGAATTTGGAATTATGTTGTTTAAAATTTAAACTTTCAATGATACCAAAACCAGATACAAATAGTATAGCCAAAGAGATTTATTACAAGTTCATACATACTATAATGCGAAAAGACTTTTTCCCCAACCTAATACTACAAACTTAGTCCAGAAATTATTTTGTACAACTTTTTGTCTTTTTTGTACAAAAACCGTTGTTTCCATCAAGTTCAAAATGATTTTCCTAGAAAGTCCTTATAAAGTTCTACTTTTCAGATGTTTTTCATATTTTCTAAACTTATGGTTCAAAAGTTAGAGGGGGGGACACATTGTTTTTTACTTTTGGAGCGATTATTTCCGAAATTATTGACATTATCAAAAAATGTTTTTTTGTAAACCCCTATTCATTTTTAAATACCTTTCCAACAATATATGACACGTTAGGGTTGAAATTTAAAAAAAAAATCACTTTCCACCTTACATATAGGGGGGCTACCCTAATAAAACATTTTTTTCCAATTTTTATTTTAACACTTTGTCGGCGTGATTGATATACATATTGGTACCAAATTTCAGCTTTCTAGTACTAACGGTCACAGAGATTAAGCGAGGACGGACAGACGGACGGACAGACAGACATCATGGCGAAACTATAAGGGTTCCTAGTTGACTACGGAACCCTAAAAAAGACAGCAAATCTGTGGGTAATTCTGTAGAAGTTGCTAAGTCTATTATTGACATTGTAGCACCTACTTTAGCTCTTATCTTTAATAACTGTATCGACTGTGGGGAGTTTCCTGACCTTATGAAATATAGTAAAATTATACCTTTGTTTAAATCAGGTAGTACATCAGACCCCACAAATTATAGACCTATTTCAGTACTACCTACGTTTAGTAAAATTTTTGAGAAATTAATTTTAGACCAATTGCAAAGATTTTTTAATAAACATAAATTATTACATAACAAGCAGTTCGGTTTTACAAAGGGTCGTTCAACTACTGAACGCCGGTGTTGAACTTTTAGGACATATTTATAATGCATGGGAAGACAAATGCGATGCCTTGGGCATCTTTTGCGATTTATCCAAGGCATTCGATTGCGTTTTTCATGAAACGTGAATCAGGAAACTCCGCCATTACGGGATCCGGAACACCGCTCTGGATCTTCTTACTTCATACTTGAGTAATAGGATTCAGAGCGTTGACGTTGATGGAAAAAGATCGCCCGGATCTATAGTAACAATGGGGGTCCCACAGGGCTCGATTCTTGGTCCTTTATTGTTTCTTATTTATATTAACGATTTGCCTTACCTCATAAAGAATAATCAAGATATAGTTTTGTTTGTGGATGATACTTCAATTTTGTTTAAACTTAAACATCAGCAGCTGGTTACTGACGATGTAAACAGAGCGATCTCGAAAGTAGTTCACTGGTTCAATGTTAATAATTTACTCCTTAATGAAAAAAAAAACCAAATGCTACCTCACGTTAGGCAGTTGAAAACTAACGTGTTGATAAAGGGCGAAGAATTGAATCCTGAAGATAGCACAGTATTCTTGGGCTTAACTTTGGATGCTAAGCTTCAGTGGGGCCCACATATAGATAAATTGTTGTGAAAAAAAAAGCTAAGCACCGCAGCATACGCTGTTAGGAAAATTCGTAATTTAACCAACATAGAGACAGCCCGTTTAGTGTACTTTAGCTATTTTCATAGTGTAATGTCGTACGGTAATCTGTTGTGGGGAAATGCAGCCGACATTCAGACTATCTTTATTTTGCAGAAAAGAGCTGTTCGATGCATTTATAAAATAAGTCCGAGACAAAAAGGAGATTAATATAATGACTTTGCCTTGTCAGTACATTTTTGAAAATATTTTATATGCCCATAAAAACATTAAATTGCTTAAAAAATACAGTGATATCTACAATATAAATACTAGGAACAAACACAAATTTGTTGTACCTCCAACAAGGCTCAAGAAAATAGATGGCTCATTCAGGTGTCAATGTGTACGCTTTTATAATAAACTTCCAAGCCACGTTCAAGATCTGAGCCGAAATAAATTCAAATCATTCATTAAACGCAAGTTGTGTCAGAAAGCTTTTTATACCGTTAAAGATTACATTGAGGACAAAAAGGCTTGGGATTGAACTGCTCCAAATTTTATTTTATTTTTATTTTTGCATTCTGAATGTTGACATGAATATTTACTTTGTAAAGTATTATATTATTTTAATTTATTGTGAATGTGAAGACTATGTAGGTCATTGCTTTTTTTGTTTGTTTTATTTTTTCTCTCAGTTATTTTTAATCATGGTCTGGCAGTTTGAGTAATTTATGCGTGTTCGTCGAATCGTTGAGCTCCTTAAGTTCTGAATTGAGCTGCGCGATTACTGACAAATGCGTGCACTGACTGGACAAGTCCTCTCAATCTGTGTGGTTCTTTCCTCAAAAGACCATTTCAGACACCAATCTACATGGTCTTCACATGAAGTGACCAAGATTATGTCTGGACTTTATAAGAGACTGTGACCTCTGAGTTTGTTTCGGCCTTTCTTCTCAGAGTAGTCAGATAGGAAACGCCGACCTCATCTAGTTTAAAAAAAAAAACATGATAGACTTGTAAAAGTGTTTGTACAAACCTACTTACAGAAATAAAAATCATTTATCATTTAAAAAACCTTTTTGTCTTACCGTGAACTCGTGTCTGCCAGAGAAGCGCGCCGACTGCCTGTGATTAGCGAGCGGCGGGGGCCCCACTCTGCACGCACAAATTCTCACTAGCAATAGCGGCGCGCAATTTAAAATGCATACCCGTTTTAGGCTTACCTCCCCTATGACATAGGTAATATCGCGGCGCGCGAGTCCTGTCCTGACATGTCCGCCGCCGCGCCGTACCGCCCTCCGCGTGACACCACCGCGGCCCTGCTCGACTCCTCCGTTCTGTCCGGCTCGAAGCCGCGTGTTCATATATTTTGACAGTCCGCTCAGCTCCACTTACACTGTTTCCACTAACGCGGAGCGCAGATTTCGAGCACTGTGATTGGTCAATTTCTGTCCGCTCCTCTCCACTACGCCCAGCTCTGCGTGGATATGCACCCTTAAGATGACCCCACGCCCTAACCAAAAGCGATCGTAGCGCGACCACGCGTTCTGTTTCACCTAAAAGTGATCGTAGCGCTACCACGCGTTTCGTTACAACGAACAAAAAGTAATATGAACACGCACGATTGCTTTTGGTTAGGACGCGGCCTGCTCAGAGGCAAACATGGTGTCCTTCACCACACAATCCTCACCTTTGAAAACTTCATGAAAATTTTGAGTACGCCAAAAAATAGTCATAAATAGTCACCAATGTTAAAAAAATTGTGGCATTATGATTCCGAACTATATATTGGTGAGGATTGTGGGGTGAAAGTCGCCACACAATCCTCACCTCAGTGCAAACAAACGGGAGTATCGACTTCAATTCAAAAAAATAGTCGTAACGCTATGCCAAATCTCGAAAATAGAGTCATTAAGGGATTCCAGAGAACGTACTCAAAATTGATTTTCATGAAGTTTTCAAAGGTGAGGATTGTGTGGTGAAGGAACCCAATCATGTGGTGTATGAGACCGGCGAATAGCGTTTGAATTATTTTGAACTGTTGAATGCAAGAACCAGGCTTCTCTTTTTGGGTTGTTACCACTATTCCTACCAGTATGTAGGTAGTGTGAATTTTCTTCAGTTTATTATATTTTTAGAACTGACGCCAGCACATCAAGCTAGGTACCCAAAACTGTAAAATGTTCCCAATCAACCTTGAACCTAATGCTTTAGCGATAAAGTTGAAAATCTATTAAAAAAAATTTGACAGATTGTAGTAGCTTGATGTTCTGGCGTCTGTACTTATTATAGGTAATGAATAATAAGGGCCCGTTATAGTGTGCAAGTCAACCCCTGCCATAGTGTCCACCTCATCATTTAAAATTGTTAAGGGGCCTCTGCGAGTTGGCTTCGGCCGCTCGTGTGCCATCCAAAGGTCCGGGACCCCAGGGTCCATAGTTATGCCAAAAAAATATACCGTAAAACGGGGTGAATAGAAATCGCGGGGTGAATGGAGACTATAGTTAAAAAGTTTAAAACCAACCTTGACTCATAATATGATTGCATTAAATACAAAGAAACGAATCGTAAACAGTATGAATGTCAATTGTAAAGTTCCAAACTGTATCTATTCACCCCGTTTTACGGTATAATGAAACCGCAGACAGCATAGGTATGGCGAGCTGTTGGACAGTAGCGACCCCACGGACCCTATCTCCCGGGAGAAGTCTTGCTCTTCACCTCTGGCTTGCCTTTAATGGCCGGCCTGAGTGACGAGGAACAGAGCTCCCACCCACAGACATATTGGCCAATATAAGTATGTGCTCCCACCTCTCTTTGTAGCCTTTATTGGCCTGCTTGGGTAGAGATTCGCAAGAGCAAACGTGTTCGGAGGAAGGAAGTATTCCAGTAAGATGCTGGTAGGGTTCTTGACCGTACTTCCGGGATTGTCCCGATAGCCGTGGGATACCTCTCCACTCCTCATCAGCACCTCAGGACATGTTGCCCCCGTTTTGTTTCCATGTTCTGCAATAGTCGTGCGCCAACCGGGGGTTGCCCTTGGGAGCACTTGCATAGAGCTTACAAAGATCGCCGGTTGGTGCATCCTCATCATTTAAAATTGTCTAAGAGGCCTGTCTGCGAGTTGGCTTCAGCCCCTGGCACGCGCCTTCCAAAGGTCCGGGACGCCAGAGTCTCGCGATATTCCAAAGACAATAGGAATAGGAACTCATGGTAGGAATATTGCGTAGCTAAACTTCACAGACATTAATACCTTTGGTAGAAATAAAAACAAACACATAGCCAAAAGACATTTATTGAGATAAACAAGCTAAAATAACAGTCATACACACAGACAACTTACTACTTTGTACATTTTACGGTAGGTAAGACCCTCCGCCTGAGGGATGACCCAAGTTATTACTTTTTCAGCAGTGGCAACACTCTCCAGCCCTCCTTAGAGACGCTGGTAACATTAGCAAGAGATGGAGCTATACAAGACGTTTATCGTCGCGTCATCTCCTTTTAGCAACGAAACAATAATGGCTTTAGCTGTCGAGAACATTACAATCTCAAATATTTAAAATTTTCATCATTTAAAAAATACTAAGGGCGAATTCGCCCAAACTTATACCTCTATCCTGCAGCGAATGTTTCATTTTGACAGTTCTTCCATTCAATTATTGTCAGACAAGAAAAGTAATCTGACTTTGGTTAAATCAACCCTTAGTAATTACCTACTTCACAGATGCAGTTTTTATTTTTTATTTTATTCATTCTCATAATATTTATTTGCAATGTTACATTTTAAAGCTAGTAGGTATGTATTTGAAACTTGATACGACTTTTGTAAGTAAAAAAGATTCGAGATACACATAAAACTATATTTAATTTGAAAATCATAGAAATAGAAACGGGGGCAAACAAATCAACCTACTACAAAGTTATTTATCTACCTACGGGATATGGTTTATTACGCCTGGCTGCTACTAGCCAGTAGACGGCCACGGAATTAGCCAAGGTAATTTTGAAGGTGTGATACTATGATAGTATTAAGTGCTTTTAATTATTAATGGCAAAATCATAGATATTTATGTTTCTTTCAACCAAATGAGCGGTTTGAGTTCAGTTACAGGCAACTTTTCAATTATTTTTATCACGGAATTAAATGAGCTATATTTTCATGTGATATTTGCAGTGTGAATCAAGAAACAGAAAGTGAAGATAATTTTTGAGTATTTTACTACGTCGAATAAATTCTGTTTGCTGATCTGACAATTGAAAAATCAATCCTTAGTTTTGTATTATTATGCTCTATTTTCTTATTCCATGATATAAAAATAATAATGTCCGACGTAATTTAGTGACAACGTACTTAGTTATGTATGTATCACGGACTTAATTCTGCGACTCTGACTTAATTTCCAACGAAAACTAAGTCTAATAAAACATTTATAATTTCAAGTGTTCTTATTTATCACTTCGATGCATAAAACTATGAACAAAAGTCTGATTCATGTCCCTAATAAAAATTAAAAAAAAAATGTTTATGGTTATATTTTATTTCTTAATGTAGTTTACCCCGTAATTAGATGAGGTCGCTTTGGTTTCGTAACATAAAACACATGTTCAACAAATAGCCTGTAAGTGATGTAACATTACAAATTAAAAAAAAAAAAAAAAAAACAGCCACAAAATAAAACTAATTTACGATGTAGCAAGATCTTGCGTAAATAATACTAAATAAACATTCATTTTTTGGTAAATTAATACTCCACATTCACAAAAAAAAAAAAACGTGTAAATACTTCTGTATCTACACAAAATACTTAGGTATTGATTTTGTTTAAACATTTACGTAAAAAAGGGTGCCGTTGAAATATATAAAACGCGCCATGCTAGTAGAGTTCCATTCCAACTAGGCATAATCATAAATGTGCAGTGCGAGAATATCCTGTCGTCGTATCATGTCGCGCTGAAGCGATACATTAATATGAGTCGAGTCATGTAGACGCGATAAATTACGACGACAAAACTTTGTCACTTGCGCATTTTAGCCCGGCAAGTAAGAAAGTAGAGGACCAGTAGAGCAGTGGTGGCGCACTAGAAACGGCCGTAAGTCGTCGTAGGTACAGACGCCAGCACATCAAGCTACTACAATCTGTCAGATTTCTTTAATAGATTTTCGACTTTATTGCTAAGGCATTAGGTTCAAGGTTGATTAGGAAAATCTGACAGTTTCGGGTAGGTTGACCTGCTGGCGTCTGTACAAACCCAGGCATGCACTTTGTGTAAATTATGTCATATCACCACTGCTCTCAGAACGGTGAAAGAAAACATCGTGACGAAACTGTCCTAGAAATGTGACATTCCCCAACCAGCACTGGGCCGGCGTGGTGGATATCGGTCCACTCCCTTTCACAGAAGGGCCTGTTCCCAGCAGTTTGGATATATAGGTAGGATAGGCCGATTATGCCAAGTAAGAAAGGTACTCAGTGTAGTAAATACCTAGGTAATTTATTTTAAAGCATTTGAAACGGCAAGCTTTCAATTGGCATATTATTTTAGTGTCATTATTTCATTATGCAAAAGGCACTAATTAAAAAATAAATATGTATCAATGAGAATTTGCTTAGGCGGGTATCACACCTCCGCCGCGAAACCATAGCAGCGAAACCGCAGTAGTTCAACACAAGCGGAACAGAAGCGAAACGGCCTGTTGTAACGTACAGATTTGCTTATAAGCTCTTTCCCGCATGATTTCGCCGATCTGTTCGGCAGCCGGTTATCATGTTGCGGTTTGCGGTGGTTATGGCCGGGTGCTATGGCGGTTATTTTGTTGCAGTGCCACGTTTGTTTCGCATGTATCTGTGGCAGTCGACAAGTTTATAAAGCGAAAAATTTTATTTTTTCGTTTGTAAAATGGATGTTGATTTCACGGAAAAACTAATTCAAGAGGTCCGAAGTAGGCTTATACTGTATTTACTAAGTCGAAACTGACGACATTTTGCTCCGATTACTACAATTCAACTGACTCTCATGATGTTCCGCTACTCGGATAGCGACAATGGAGTTATGTTTCGCCGTGGAATTCGTTTTAGGTGAGTAACTATAGTCATCGATCGGTAATCCCATACAGTTGTCGCACAGACCCGCTAGCGAATATTTCTAAATTTCCACTGTTAATGTTGCGTTTTGTAAAAATAATTATTATTGTAAGACAAGTGGTTTACCAATATTATCGTCGCTAAGCCGTGAAAATATCACTTGTAGAGTAGCACCTCATTTCAATAAAAAAAAAATATGCATGGTATTTAATGTTGTTTAAAATTTTTAAAGCTGCTCAGATTGAAGTACAAAACGACTATTTCACGACTATACTCGTCTTAAGGCGAAAGCGTCAGGGTAGCCCGCGAAATTCAAATTTTCTTACGTTTTTTTTTTGCAATTTACAAGTCACTATTAGGTTGTACGTTAATCAAAATGTAATTCGCGACCGTAGCAATGATGACTTTAATGATTATAATTATGTATTTACATAATTATAATCACTAAAGTCATCAATACAATTATCTAAGTTCATATTACTCTATTGAATGCCTATTTCGTGAATCTTAAGTTATGAAGTTGATTTAAATTATTATAATTCTGTAAATATAAGTTTTTTTACGGTCGCGAATTATATTTGAATTAACATAAAACCTAATACTGACTTGCAAATTGCAAATAACGTCAGAAAATTTGAATTTCGCGGACTACCTTAGCGCTTCCCCCATAAGCGGTTTCGCATCGGAGGTGTGCTAAGGCCCTAACTCTTTTGCATCTAAACATTTATTGAACATTCATTACGGGTAATTTAAATTGTCTAGCAATCTAAATTGCCCGTAAGTTAGAATAAAAATGGCTACAACACTGCAAATTGATAAGTAATGAATTAATTATTAAGTAATTAGTTGTTATAATTGTTTTTTTAGCCTCTGTAACCGGTTTCTTAATTAAGATAGATAAAACTCTTTGGAAAAGTACTAATACTGCCGTGCATATTCACGATTGGAAGGAATACCTACCTACACTGATATTTCCTGCCAATTTACTGAATTATTTGCAAAACGAATCGTTAGCAAAACTGAGTCTT
This sequence comes from Dicycla oo, assembly GCA_948252095.1. Classification (NCBI taxonomy): domain Eukaryota; kingdom Metazoa; phylum Arthropoda; class Insecta; order Lepidoptera; family Noctuidae; genus Dicycla; species Dicycla oo. The sequence goes on from OX411734.1 coordinate 15,750,884, forward strand.
TTTTTACATGAAAATCATTTAAAATGTATTGATATTGCTGAAACATATATTATTAATCATAAATAATAATTTATACTTCTTTTCAATAATAAATAAAACCTAAATAATAAAGCTGCTATAAATACTCACCATTTTTTGGTACATTACAAAATTCATTATTAATCCTAAGTATATCCGAAAATTATATTAAAAGCATAGATTTAAATTGCAAGATTTGCCCACACCGCACTTTGTCACGCGAATGAGACGCTTTGTCCATACTGAGAAACATTATGAAATAGCGTTACGAGGACAAGCAAATCAAGTCACTGCGTCAATGTGTGTCAAGACGTGTCAAAACGAAGCAGAAACGCGCTTTTGACGCGGTAGGGCAAATCTAACGATTTTCTTTGGTACAAGTGAAAAGAGCTAGACAAGTTACCTACTCAGTATACGATCTTCAAAACCGGGACAATCTCACTCTATTAGAGGACACGTGGAAGTAGGACGGCATGTCGTAATTATAGGGAGCGAAAGAGGCAACACGAAGAAAACTTTGCTAAATAGCAAAGTTCTGACGTGCCACTTGCCGAGCGCGTATAACTTATGTACCTCTTTTAACTTATAGGTAATATTGATATCTGACACAAAATTTACGTATTCATTGGTCAAACTCATAAAATTGTGGATATCCCGAAACAAAAACAAAACGTAACAATTTTAAATAATACAATATTAATAATATGCGGCAGCCAATCTCGACGGAGACTAGCCATGTACGCAGGAGATATGGTACACAAGTGTGCGCAGACACAGGTGAACTCCCCACTTCTTACAACTCATAGTCCGATAGGACGGCAATCCGTCCCGACCAGAATGAGAACAGGCCGCAAGGCCAACGGCTTTACATGCTTTCCGAAATTCGGAATTCGATTCCCAGGTCGGGCCTGGGAATCGAATCCAGGACCCCACGCTCAGCAGTCGCCCTTGCGTCCACGAGACCAACGGGGCCATCAATATAGTAAAATACTAGCATAGTGTTATTACACTATTACAAAATAAATAAAGCTGAATATTCATTGGCCACAAAGTTGAGAAATAATTGCGTTAGTAATATGGTTGCTCGCAACCCCAAATGTTCCTGAAACGCAATATTATGCAACTTTGTTTCCTATTGAATACGAAACATAATGAATACTAAAAGTCATAAAGTCTGATTTACACAGGGTCAGTGTAGCTGACTGCAAATGAAGTCAGTGCTGGCGCCGAGGACTGACTTACGATTACATACAGTCAGTAGTCGTGAGACTTCCAAATCAATTTAACGTGAAGGCAGTAACGGGTCAGCGCTGACTTGGTTCGAGTTTGGAATTAGCTACTGACGATGTGTAAATCAGCCTTTAGATGTAACAAACCTCAAAGACGCCTCGAGTGCAGCGACGAGACAAGACGGCCTCGCGGACAGCAAAACAATTACCATAAAAATAATTTTGAAAAAAAAAAAAAATAAGGCCTGTACCACCACACAAACGAGTAAAATTTGCATAATGACGCATCTGGCGGAGCATTTATTAGAAAATTAAAACTCTCCATTTTCATGAATAAAAATTTAATCTATAAATACAAGAAATCCAACCTATACACAAAGACAGCCCGCAAAATTCAAATAATCTTGCATTGTTTGCAATTTACAGGTCAGCGTCAGTTTGTATCTTGATGAAAAATGATACCCGACTATAATAAATATCAAAAGAATCATCCATATATCTCGCTAAGTTAGATTTGTTCTAAATTGTCATGATTTCTGAAATTTAACTTCGAGAGATTCGATGTATTTATTGGTAATTTTTATAGTTACACATAATGTAAGTAGGTAAATATATTTTTGTTACAGTCGCAAATCATATTTTGATCAAGATTCAACCTGACACTGACCTGCAAATTGCAAAAAACTATTAAAATATAGGAAATTAAAATTTTGCGGGCTATCTTTGCGTATTCACCGATATAGATTCACGACTACAGAGGGACAATTTCCGAGTTTTAAAGAAGGTTCGTATTTTCTAATATTTTTCAATCTGTCGAAAATACTTCGATTTACACGGCTATATTTTTGAAAAGTTATCAAAAATATAAGTTGAATCCATTGTACCTGAAGGCTCCTACACACAGTGCCGGCGGCAGGGCCGCCGGGTAAGCCGCCGGCCAAGCCGCCGTGCACCCGGCGGCATACAAAGCCGCCGGCTTTGCCGCACAAAGAAGCCGCCGGGGTGTGCCGGCGGGTTACGCGGCTTGTCGGCGTCATTCGTGCCTGGCATTCGAGCGGTAGTGGTGTGCGGTTTGTGTGTATTCAACAAATTAAAATGTCGTTTCATTGGGACGACGAAACTGTGTTGCTATTAATTGAAAAATTTCATGAAAATGATATATTATGGAATCCCAGAAATGCAGACTATAAGAATAGGAACAAACGAATGGACGCCTTGAATATAATTGCAAGTGTGTATTTCACATTGATAAAGGCGAAGTAGAGAGAAAGTTAAAAAATTTAACCTCTCATTATTTTCGGGAAAAAAAGAAGGTTGAACAGTTGTACAAATCTGGTGCAAGCACAGACGATGTACAGGAACCAAAGTGGTTTGCTTACAAGGCATTGAACTTTTTGCGAGACAAAAATAAACCACTACCCACAGTAAATAGTGAGAATGATGTAAGTATTCATGTTTCCTATTTTTCTTTATTTTATCACAGACTAACTACTCGCGGGCACAGAGCATAATATACTAAAGTGAAGACGCGACACTTGCATGTGTACACAAAAAGTGAGTCGCGGACTCATGGCTATGTGTGCGTGCCCGGGCGAGCGCGGGGGCTGTGCGACGCGACTAAAGCGTTTAGCGCTTTTTTTTGTTGTACCTGCAATGTTGTACGTTTGTTATAATTTTGTATTAAGACGGCAAACCAGGATCTCAAGAAGAGGTGATCAGTTCTTAATCAATATAAATTGGTGTGCTTGTGCTTGTGCCGGCGGCTTGTATTGCCGGCGGCATAGCCGCTCGGCATGAACCCGGCGGCATTGCCGCCGGCATGTGTGTAGTAGCCTTGAGACCCAACTCATGTTTTAGAATGGTCCTTCAAATGATACCCGTTTAGGTTTTACAACAGCGAGCTTTAACTAAACGTGAAAGCGCCCAGAAGGTAGCCCGCGAAATTCAAATTTTCTTACGACTTTTGCAATTTGCAGCTCAGTTTCTAGGTGTATGTTGATTAAAGTATGATTCGCGACTGTAACAAATACATAAATGTATTTACAGAATCATTAGAATCAGTAATACAAGTTAAAATTGGCCTCGAAAGTCATGATTTCAAAAAATAGTCATGTTATATTGATTTTAATTATTATAATTATATAAATACATTTTGTTACGGTCGCGAATCATATTCAGACATAACCCAACCTGATAACGCAATGCATGTTGTTGAACTGTCAAAATGATTGATAGTGTGATACGCAATTAGTGCGCTGCAAATTGCAAAAAACGTAGGATAATTTGAATTCAGCGGGCTACTCTGACGCTTTCTCCTTGTCCAAAATTTGCAGTGGTGAAAACAGGCTTTATTATGACATTAAAGTTAAAAGTCGGCTGCGCTCGAGGCAGTCTGACTCCGTTTGAGGCGCAAGGCCTCGCCGCTGCGTCGAGGTCTCGAGGCGTTCTATTCCACTTCGTGCACTTTTTGAGGCGACTCAATCGTTTTAAGGGTGCTTTCGTTCATCTATGGATAAGAAAAGTCGCTGTTACCCGACTTTAATGTACCCAGACTTTATAAATTAGATAAATAAACTTGACCAAAATAAATTATGGAATTTTGGGGTAAACGCCTTTTAAAGACAATAAATAAATATTGGCGCGATTATCTGTCAAGCAGACAATTAAAATAAATAAACCACTAATAATTTGGTTACGTTTTGTACATGTTAGGCAAGTTCTGCTATTTTTAACGAATAAATTAATATAAAAGGTAATTTATTAAAATAAATACAGAGCTGCTGTTTAAAAGGCTCAAACCGAGGCAAACAGTTCATTAGATTCGTAGACATTTAGGCAGCCTTGCCGACTTGAGGCAAACTGAAGCTGAACATAAAGTAGATAAGCAACTAATGAGGCTATTTTAAGCATGACATAAACCGACAAAGTATGACTTGTGCTGAGGCGACAAAAGCTTCAAGACACGAATAGAGGCTGACTCTAATCAATATGCAGCTTAAATAATGTGATAAGTACATGGGGTGGCAGGGACATCGCCGCACAACCTGTTACCATGGATTCCTTACACGATTCTGGACTTCCTTGCGTTGAAAATTATCGTCGGTTATTTATAAAAAAAAACCCCATGTTTCCTACGCGGTCAAAATGTATGGAACAGCAAAGGAGATGTTTTAAAATTGGCCAGGTCTGTCTACAATACCACAAAAAAAAAGAGAAAAATCCATAGAATTCGGGTAAAATACAGATAATTCATTTAAATTTATACGGTTGTGGTAGGGAATTAATAAAATTATCAATATTTTTATCGAATTTCAAAATGGCGTCTCACAGATTTAGTTACTCTGTGCATAAAAACAATGACAGTAAACCCTACATCGACCTCTGATCATAGAAAAAGGACTGTCAGCTGACACAACAGTGTCACTTCAGTCCTTTTCTTGCGTATTAAACATGTCAAACGTCATTAATCAATCAAAATGACAGCTTACCGCGTTGACGGTTTTTTTGTGTGTTGCAATTTCAAGTGTAATTAATTGTGGATTACCAGCAAACAAAGCCATTTTAAAGTACTTGGACAGTTGAGAACTGTTATATATATATATATATATTTCCCTATTTGTATGTATAGTCACGTACACGTACCTGGCCTAAAGTCCATACATTTTCGAACATCTCGCTTTGTTTTTAATAACCGATCAAAATCTATTAAAAAAAAATATATATTAGAATCGGCTTTCTGTTATTTATAAGTATTAATTTATTCGTTTTAAATCGCAGAACTATTAATTCGACCGTCAATTTACACACACACACACACACACACATTTTTCGTTACATTAAAAAAAAAACATCAATTTTGTCCGGATGACATCTTTCGTTCAGGCTCTAGGAGCTTGTCAACCAGTGGTCCAGGGCGGTCCAAGCTGCTATAATTGTCTTTTTCGCTAGACCTGTTCTCCATCTGTAATTTTCATCTTTCTAAGCAATGGGGTGGTTAGTTGAAAGCTTCGCCGCGAGAAAGCAACAGGAGATGTGTCGTATTGTCTTGTCCCGTTATCGCCATCTCGCGACAAAATTTTCAACAAGAGACTCCATTGGCTGAATGAAAGTAACAAACTCAGCGCCATCTACTCGGAACTAATTTGACAGTTTTCTGCGCCATGATGATTGTGGTAGGCAAAATATCCCCGCAGCTTATTACGTATTAGGCGTGGGCAAAGTGTATCATTTTTGCGATTGGAACATTTGCATCTGGATCACTGAAATGATCCGAATCACTGATATGTTTCATTTGGATCATTTGAATCATCGGCTTAAATGATATAAAATACAGAATGTTACGTATACATTTACGTTGCGTCGCGGGCGTTTACTACTGAATCAGAGGAATGCTAAGTGGCAACAATGTTGAACATTATTTTTTTTTTTTAACTTTGTAAATAAAAAGGAAGAAAGTACCTATGTCACTTATTCACTACGCAAACAAATATTGTAAACAGAACTGCAATGTTTTCGTCAAATTTAAATTTTTGCGAACGAATACAATCTGCCGCGTGCTGCATCAAACGCTTATTATTGCAAACGTTATATGCAAAAAACGATCTTATATAATAGTATTTAATATGCACGCCTTAATGGTCATTTTTACGTGCATGGATAACGACAACGAAAAACTGTGAGAGTGTGAGTGACACACGTGTCATTTGGTATCTCTTTCTGACTTGTATAAATTGTATTATGTCACCCACTCACTCGCGACTCGCGAGTCAGTACAATAGTAAAGTAACTCAGTGTCTCAGTCTCCCTCTCTCGCTTACTCCGCAGTCGCCTTGCAAGCGACGCGTCGCGCGGAAAGAGCACAGAGCAAAGAAAGTAATGATTCAGATCCAAATGATGCGTTTGAAACGTAGTTACTGAACCAATCTTTTGAATCACTTCAATGATCCGGATCAGTGAGTCGGTTCCGTAAAGAGTTACACATCTCTATTACGTATCTTGCAGAAGCCTAGCGATAGCAAAATTTGCGCAATAATTGCTTTTCAACCGCTTGTCAATCGCAATTATCGCAAATCAGTATGAGGTATCGCTGATACATAATACCGATTTGCGATTGAAAAGCAATTATTGCGCAAATTTTGCTATCGCTAGGCTTCTGCAAGATACATAATATGGGTATACCGGTCGACTATTAGCGACCAGACGTAAGTGCGCTTTTGTAATTTCTAACGTCACGATATTGTCGTGGACGTCCACGGCATCACGATAACACAGGGAGTTTTACTTCCCTGGAAATATATATTATGGAAATATATGAAGACGCTGTTATTTCCTTCCACGATAACATGCAAGTATTTCCATACATTTTATGGAAGTGGACGTCCACGTTAATATCGTCTATACCGATTATCTATACGATAAGGCCAAGAACTATTGATGAAAAAGGCTCCTAATAATATACCTCAAGGTAATATCAGGAAACGGTTAGTGGAAGTGAATCTCTCATCAAGAAACCGTTCCTTTCACACTTTAAAAACACGACAAAGAAACTGGCCGGGGAATCATCGAGGTTCATAGACTGGCTCTCACAGTCGCCCGATTCTGACAATATTAATTTGATAGGTTTAGGGCGATAATATCAATTTAATAGATTTTTATTAAAAACACAATAGAAATGTATTTTTAATAATTACCTATTATATTAATATTATTTACTAGTTCGCCAATAGATTACAATCTGCCTAGCCTTTTCCCAACTATGTTGGGGTCGGCTTCCAGTCTAACCGGATGCAGCTGAATAATTATACCAGTATTTTACATGTGGCGACTGCCTATCTGACCTCCACAAACCAGTTATTAATTTAATAGGTTTTTATTAAAAACACATTTTTATTGTGGAATACTTTTTGAGCCGAGTTAATTAAATAACACAATAGAAATGTGTTTTTAATAATTACCTATTATATTAATATTATTTACTAGTTCGCCAATAGATTACAATCTGCCTAGCCTTTTTCCAACTATGTTGGGGTCGGCTTCCAGTCTAACCGGATGCAGCTGAATACCAGTATTTTACATGGAGCGACTGCCTATCTGACCTCCACAACCCAGTTACTGGGTAATACGATACCCCTTGGTAAGACTGGTTGTCAGACTTTCGGGCTTCTGACGACCCGTAACGACTGTCAAAGATCTCGAATGACAGCCGAGACACGGAGGAGTCTCGGTATGAAAAGATGGTCACCCATCCACAGACCAACCGCGGCAAGCGTAGCTTAACTTGATGGATCGACCCGCGCGGCTGTTATTACATAGCCAAAGAGGCCAGCCATAGAGGACCATAGAGGTGAGCCATAGGAGAGCCATAGAGGTGAGAAAATGTGATAGCCCTCTTAACAGTGTCTTCGATACGTGGCGTTGTGGAAATGACGTGATTTTCTGCTCGCGGCGTTGTTCGTGCTTTCCGCAGCGGAGTGAATTTCATACGTGTGCAATCCAGCCCACTAAATCTTCATGTTCTAGCAAAAGATGGCAAAATCAAAAATGTTGTTCACATTTCAATACGTACGTATGGATCCTTATGGTTACCTACTCACATAAGGGCGATGTTATTCTATGAATTGACGTTATCAATTGACTCGTCGGCTTATCGATGCCCTCGGCCTTTTTACTGTTGTTTGAAGTCAATTCATATATTGACATCTCATATAAAGGAGATGTTATTCTATGAATTGACGTTATCAATTGACTCGTCGGCGTATCACAGACCCCCGCCTTTTTACCGTTTTTTGAAGTTAATTCATATAATGACATCTCACATAAGTGAGATGTTATTCTATGAATTGACGTTGTCAATTGATTCATCGGCTTATCGACGCCCTCGCCCGTTTTACTGATGTTAGACGTCAATTCATATATTGACAACTCACATAAGTGAGATGTTATTCAGTGAATCGACGTTATCAATTGTCTCGTCGGCTTATCGATGCCCTCGACCTTTTTACTGTTATTTGACGTGTTTGACGTAAATTCACATAGTGACATCTCACATAAGTGAGATGTTATTCTATGAATTGACGTTATCAATTGACCCGTCGGCTTATCGATGCCCTCGGTCTTTTTACTGTTGTTTAACGTCAATTCACACAGTGACATCTCCGTATGGAAACGTGTGTTTTGTAAACAACATTTTTTGTTTTTGCCATTTTTTGCTAGAACATGAAGATTTATGAGCTGAATCCTAAGTATATCCTAAAGTAAGTTTGTTCGTTTGTTACCTTTTCACGCCTAAACCACTGAACCGATCATCCTGAAATATTGCATATAAGTTGGCAGGTGTACAGACACGGACACAGGGTACATTTCATCCCGAAAAAAAGTACTGTCCCCGAGGAAAACAACAATAACCTTCTTATGATAATAGATGGCGCCACGTGTCTTTCGAATGATTGAATTATATTAATAGAAATTTTAGTAGTGTATTATGAGTTTTTTAAAAGTACCTAATACATTTCGTTAGTCGTAGAGTGTCGATAGACCGGTTTTTCATCCTCCTAACTATAATATTATAGATGCGAAAGTAAGTTGGTTTGTTTGATATCTTTTCACGCCCTAAACCGCTATTCTAATTAACGCGAGCGAAGCCGCGGGCTAAAGCTAGTATACTATAATAACTTAGCACACGTACCTATGAAAGTCACTCTCCTGCGGAAAAAATCTACTGCCGCGGGCAGAAATCGCGTCATTTCCACTATGCAACGTATTGAAGACAATGGTAAACTCTCCGCTCTGCTTACACGGTTTAGTGTTTTAATTTTTTTTTTCTTAAGTAAATGAGTCGCCTGATACTAACCTAGGCGACTGTGAGGACCAGTCTAAGAACCTCGATGATTTCCCGGCCAGTTTCTTATTCGTTAAGTGTAATACCTATTGGAAATGTTCTATACTAATACCGGTATGGAAAAAATCCGATATTTGAAACCCTGCTAGAAATTTTGAAAGCGCACAATATCATTGGAAAGTCCATTATCCATTTTGCCCAAATGGGCGCTTCACTGTTATTTTGTCGGTTATTCCAGTCATGTCATTCCATTGATGAAAAAAGAAAATACGCCTAAACTTCGATTTTTAATCGTATTTAGTAACTTTACACATTATTTTCAGTTAAAAATACCAGGGGGGGGGGGGGGGGGGCTTTGATAAGTTTTGAGCCTAAGTACCTTCAAATATCATTATTGCGTTGCGCTGCATATTACTAATTTGGAGTTTCATTGTCATTAGCATCATTACGATTTTAGTTATTAATCCGTAAACATCAAGTCTCAGTCATCCGCGGTCCATCCCTGGGCTCAACATTGCTCGGATTTGCTATAGGCCTTAAAAAACTTAGCTGAAAAGTTTTGAGCCTAGGGATGGGCCGCGGATGACTAGACATGATGATGTTTAGGGATTAATTGCTAAAAGCGTAGAATAGAATAGAATAGAATAGAATCATTTATTTGCCAATAATGTAGGTATACAGATATGATGGTATTTTGGTAAGTGTCCCGATACATTTTGCCTTACGGCATGCAAAAATTATTTAACATAAAAACATATTAAACTAAACAAACAAGAAATTTAAATGTCAATAAAATACAAAAAAATAATAATAATAATAATTCCAAATGTCAATAAGTTAATTTTAAGTATAATTTAAAAACAAAAATCTCAATAACAAGCTAACAATGTCAACAAATTAGGTTTAACAATTACAGAAAATTCTATTGTAAATGTCAACAAATTAGGTCTATTAAAACAGTATAAACGTAATGATGCTAATGTTTTTTTTTTTTGTATGAATGGCATCTCGTAGTTGGCCTAGAGAGGCCGTGACTACTTAACCGGACTATCCTGTAGCTGCCTTAAGAGAACTCAAAGCCTCCAGCCAGGGGCATAAAACTTACAGACTAAGCGACTACACGCTAAGGGCTCCCCCTGTGGGGAACGGGCCTCGGCTTAGGGCGTCGCTGGGGGGAGGACAGCAAGATGGGACAGGCTGGATCAGATTTGATTGATTATTGTCAGGGGAGTTTAAAGCTACTGGCTCAGCTACGCCACCAGCTGGCACTTCATACCCGAGCAAGGGACGGGGGGGAAATGATGCTAATGAAATGAAACTGTGTATTTATACGGTATTAGCAAATTAGTAATATGCAGCGCGAGATAATAATTACACTTGAAGATACTTAGGCTCAAAACTTGTCAGGTATTTGGTGTCAGAAACTGGTATCCCTCCAACTGTCAAGTTACTGAATACGATTAGAAGTCTGAGTAATAAGTACCTGCTAATACAAAGGCGTATTGGAACTGTGCCCCTCTGACCTCTTTGCAAAAATGACAGTTCGAAAACAACAGGTGACATTCGTGGAATGTATTTGAAAATCGCTTATAATAGGGATGATGACTAAAAAATGATTTTTTGTCCGTCATGTAGATTATTCAAATATATTGGACACGTATTTTTTATTTTTGTACGTAATCAAAAGATTACGGCGATACATTGAGTTAAAATGTGGCATGACGTCACGTCTTCGTAGATTTTATACATAGAAGAGACGTAGCAAGCCCCCACTCCCGAACTTTAATGCGAGTTATCTAAGTCATTTTTTATTAATATGATAAAGCAAAAAATACGTGTCTAATATTTTTTTATTATCTGACTGACGGACTAAATAGAATTTCTTTTTTTTTACCCAGGCATCATCCCTATTTTCATTCCGCGAGTGTAAACTACTTACAAAAAAATTAAGGATACAGGGTGTAATTGTATACTTAACTTTTTTTTGGCGAGGTTGAGGCCAAGAGCGGGCCCTTAATAAAATTATATAAAATAGGTGTCTCCTCACTTGCCTTGTTTTTTTTTTTTATGACAACTCTTGATCCGGGTTACTTTGACACCAATAATATACCGTTTTCATCGAGTTTCAAGTCGTCAAGCTGCGTATCAAAAGGAGATCATTCAGGCTTCGAAAGTTTAGTACAGCAAAATTAAAGAACCGGCAAGAAAAAAGTACTCTGTTAAACTTTTTTTACAGTTGCAACAAAAGTCTATGATTAGTGAATGCAAAACTAAAAAAGTGCGCTGTTGGATTGTCAACACTCGGCACAACGCCGAAAGTTGAAAATCCAACGATGCCGCGTAGTGTTAGTGAAAACGGGCATTAATGTAATGCTCCAAACATCGCATTGTGAGGAAAAATGTGATTTTTTCAGCCTGAGCGTTAATCGTAGATGTTCCTTGTAGTAGTAAAAATCAAATCCAGTACTTTTTTTCTGTAGTACTGGCTGGTACGGTCAGCAACAAAAATCCATTATCACGTCGCTTTTACATACATATAATCACGGAATAAAAAACAGTGGACGTGCAAAGTAGGCGTGGCACGCGTGCCACAAATGAGTGCTGTTACCATTACTTGGTCCCAGTCGTGTTATAACAGCACGTCGAGTTGCTAGTCTCGCGACAAATATATTTTTCCATAGCTATGCCGTATTGTTCCATTTTGGAGTGCAAAAATTATAGGAGAAAAAAAATCTAAAAACCGGTCAAGAGCGAGTCGGGCTCGCGCACCGAGGGTCCGTACCATCCTACTTTCTACTTATCCTCCTTCCTACTAATATTATAAATGCGAAAGTTTGAGGATGGTTGGATGTTTGTTACTCTTTCACGCAAAAACTACCGAACGGATATTAATTAACTTGGATTAATACATAGGATAACTTTTATCCCGATATTCCTACGGGTTCGAGACTTACGCGGGTGAAACCGCTGGGCGCTGCTAGTCAAATTATATAAAAAAGTGTGCTATTTACAGACATCGTTTTACTTTTCCTGTAATCTTTACATAAATTACAGATTTTTCTCTATGCAAACTTCGGAGATAAGGGGGGGGGGGGGGGGGGGAACGGTATTTTTTTACATTTTTCATCAAGTTGAACAAACAGCGCTCTTTCATATGATACCCCACATGCCCTAGTAGCCCCACTTCAAATTTTTAAGACCCCCTTTCAGTCCCTGTTGCAAAAAAAAAAGTATACATTTATACATTTTTATTTCTTTCTCATTTGCAAAATAGTTGGGCAAACGTCATCTAAAACTATCCCAAAATGCAAGTTGATAGCATTAGTAGTTCTTGAGATATCTAGCTGTGACAGACAGACAGACTGAGTCGCACCATAAGGGTTCTTTTTACCATTTTGGTACGGAACCCTAAAAATGGAGGTGGAGTGACAAGTTATCGCCCCTTAGATTATTTTTTGATCGTGGGCGGTGTTAAGGCGTCTGTAGTCCTACCTTAGGCATATATTGCTGTCGCGGACATGTGAACCGGGCATTAGAAGACCCAGCGGCGAGTCACAGCTAAATGACGGCTATCAGATGTAAAATAGCGCCGCATGCAGTCATGCCTGGTCATCATCTCACCGCAAAAAAAAAGAACATTTTCAATCTTGATTCATCGCACACGTTGAAGCCATAAGCTTATTGGTATTATCTCGTAATCCTTAGGGATTTGCCATTCTATGATTCAACATTGTGCAATAATCTAGACTTTCAAGTGATCAGTGTACGGCAAGCCAGGTGGCCACTAGCTTTAGAAGATTCTTCAGGACCGACTAAGAAGACCACAGATAGCGCGTTGCATTATTTTGCTGGGGTAAATTACAGACGCCATCTGACCGTCACCAATCCTCTTGTAATGTTTCGGACTAAAAAATAGGCAATTTGAATTAACGTGCAATCCAGACGCTAATTTTTCTCTCGTCCTCAACCCGCATAGGATACACGGCTATTTACACGCCTGTCCCTCCAAGAGGTGCTTCGTACCATCGATAAGTACGATTTTATTTGTTTTCTAATAATATCTTAGTTCATTTCAATTTACTTGAGCAAATTAGTGATGTAGTCGATTCGGATGTTGGTTTTATCGATAGATATCGATAAAAGAACATTATTAATTTAATATTTATACATTACAATACAAATATGAAGTTGCCAAACATTCATATACGAAATTTATTTTAAGAAATGTATTAGGTTGCATAGATGCTTTATAGCAAAAACGTAATAAAACTTTTACATACTTAATAACGTAATTATTATAATTTTAATAATGCTTGAGACATTGCATTGCATTGGCCAGCTGGTCATTTCAGTGTGTAAGATAAACGGCCACGCCAGTTCCCGCCTCAATGACAACACAACAAATATTTCAACGCCACTTCAGTACCAATAATACTACGTCATTCTTCCTACAGTTTTACTGAACTCCCAACAAAACTTATTTATTTTTTCGAATTAAACAAGAAATCGGGTATCTATCGATATCGATAATGTAATTCAAAATTCAATGTGTTACTGCACTAGTGTGGCCTTGGTCGAGTAGCACTAGATATCGGCCTATGACGCGAGTGTCGACCTTATGGCCACTGAGAATACTGCCATCTATGGTCGAGTAGCGGAATTTACTCGTCTATCGAATCTAGTTGGACTTTAGATAACAAAACGTTGTAAATACTTTCTGCACTAAAGCAAAACAAAACCTATCCATAGAGCGTGAAGATTTATTTTCAGATGTAGGATCTGTGACTTAAGCTAGTTTTGACTAAAATTAATATGATAAATGAAAGGAATTGTTTATTTGTAATGCATTATAATGATTATCGGTTTATTTGTGTAAGTTTGGCGACAACGGTTCCTATAATATTTTTTCTGCATTGCACTTCCACGGTTTTTTCTGTTCCGTGGATATAATCAAAATTGACAAATCATGATCGAATCATTATTTGTCAATTTTAACTTTAAACAGCTTTTAGCATGTCAACTAAAATCTAAGTGTTTTTGTTTTTATTTTATTTTACATCTGTTCCGGTTTTTTTTCATATTTTGCTCAAATATTATGAGTTGGCTAATTTAAAACAAAATTGTGTTCATCGACTTTCATTGCTAATCGTACTTCTAAATCTTTGGGTACGTTCTGAATGATTTCCTTTATCTCGTGGGAATAGTAAAATGATCTCGACTTCGAATTCACAGTCTCGGGCTTGACAGTCCGACGCCCTTGCTAGGCTTTTGCATCAAAAGATTGGGTCGATACGTAATTATGACCAGTCTATTGTCTATCCCCCCCCCCCCCCCCCCACCCCACCTTTCCTGATTTAGAACTATTCAAATCAAGACCTACAATTAGAACCCGATTTTTCTAACTGTGCGCTTGGAGCTGTCAAGAGTCGTAGGTTGTCTTTTGTGAATTGAATTCATCCGCCCGCTTACCTCCTCAGCGCCGACGCCTCGTAGTAAAGTCCATACAGTCATGTTGTCTGCACATTTCCGTCATATCATTGGTTAAGTTTCCATTTATTTATTTGTATAACAATTGCGTTACGAGTGTCGAGACTGCCGCCCCAGGTTGAGCCGCGAACAGTCACCGCGAGGTCCGGAGGAAACAATTAACAGCGAGCTAGAGTAGTCGCGTCATCGATCTTGTTATTGGGCAATTAGTAGTACATCAAAAGCGCACACTTGCGTCTCAGTTCCAACGTGTTGATGCCTACCATTATCGCATCAAGCAGACGGATACAAATAGGGATAATACCCATATATATTTTTTATAGGTAGCAAGCAAATTTTCGTTGGACCCGTTCTACCATGAGCTTATTATTTTTGCTCATGTGGATCTCATATCAGCTCATATCAAGTTTGCTACGTACAAACGAATAATAAAGAGTGTGTATAACATTCCTGTCTTTAAACCTACTTGCCTGTCTCATAATTAAATCAAGTGATTGGCAGACCTTGCCACAGATATTATTTATGTGAAGATCTTTTATTTCGTTGACGTGCTCCAGAGGGACACCCGATATGTGCTTGTTATGCTGAATGGGCGCGCTCGCGAACTGTTAAAAGAACTAGTCATGCACTTAGAAGTGTTAAATTCTAAGTGATTGGCTTCACTGCATAATCCCTCTCTGCAGCGCCTCACAATCATGCTCACTATTAATACCGAAGAATAACTTCATGTCAACCGCAAAGATCGTCATCGTGCCGTCCTGACGACCTTCGGCAAATCATTCCCCGTTACAATAAACTGCGTAGGCCCCAGGGTACTACCCTGGCTTACACCAGAGCAAGTTATGTAATGGGGCAGATTTATGTCTAGATATTTGAACATACTGAAAACATTCAGTGAAACGGCTCGAAAAGAGTTGAAGCAACTTCGGGGTAAATCCTATTGCGGATAATTTTAAGTAGAACGTCATTTTGGACACGATCGAATGCCTATTCAAAGTCAAAATAAGCCACGTCAACTTGCTTATTTTTATCATTTCGGTGACAGCATAGTCTACAAAATTAATGTGGTTTGTCACAGTGGATTTACCAGCCAGATGGGTCTTGATCTGTCTGGTGATGTACCGATAAGTATAGACTCAAAGACCTTGCCGAAGGCTGACAGAAAGGGAATAGTCCCGTAGTTGCACTTTTGACCTGGCTCGAACCTTTGGTACAGGGATAACCCGTGAAATGATAAGAAGCTGTTCAAAGGTCAGATAGGCAGTCGCTCCAAGTAAAATACTAGTATTCAGCTGCATCCGGTTTGACTGGAAGCCAACCCCAACATAGGCTAGGCAGATGATTATGATGATGGGGATAAGGAGCTGTTCTTAGGGACAAATAGAAGTAGTTCTCATAATATTTCCAAACAGTCTTAATGAATAAAGGGGTGATTTCCATCAGGCCCTGCAGATAAATGGGCTTTTAAGCGACGAATTGCTACTGATATGTCGGATGAGTCAATTACATCTATGGCGATCCGCGAGGAGCACAGTGGGTCTGTTGCCTCCAGCTCAGTATTGGCTGCAGATAACTCATTACCATTTTGACGTTGACAGGCGCACAGTTAGAACAATCGGGTTATACACACAATAAGGATGATGACTGGTTAAAAAAGGAATTCTATTTAGTCCGTCAATCAGATAATTTAAAAAAAAATAGACACGTATATTTTGCTCTATCCTATTAATAAAAAAAAACTTTTTAGCAAAAAATAAAACCGACTTCCAAAACAAAACACTACAAAGTGAAAAATTACTTTAATTTCGGTAGTCGGTGTTTTGGGTTTTGTATTTTCGTTTTTTGCCACCGACTTCCGAAATTAATTTTTCACTTTGTAGTGTTTTGTTTTGGAAGTCGGTTTTATTTTTTGCTAAAAAGTTTTTATTTTTCACTTTTTAGTTGTGGAACCTACCCCATACTAATTCGAATACATAATTGAGCACAATAATTGTAGATATAGCCATGTAAATAACAGTGATAGGTAGTTATTAAAACACCATCACATCATCCACATAAAATAAGTGGGAAATAGACGCATTATTGAAGCTAACTCAAAAACTCCCCCAGCAAAGATAATAAAATTTATATGGGACCACCCCGGAAGTATGCCCTATCAAACAAAAAAGAATTTTCTAAATCGGTCCATCCGTCTTTGAGTAATCGCGCAACAAAAATACAAAACAAAAAAAAAACATACAGACGAATTGAGAACCTCCTCCTTTTGGAAGTCGGTTAAAAATGACTTATCTTGCAAGGCGTCACGTCATGCCACATTTTAACACAATATATTGCCGTAATCTTTTGATTACGTAAAAAAAGAAAAAATACGTGTCCAATATTTTTTAATAATCTACATGACGGACAAAAAAAATAGTCATCATCCCCATTATATTCGGGTCGACAAATTTAATTTATTTATAAACAATAAAGCCGACCCGAAGCAGTTAATATAGTATCTTCATGGGCTTTCATTCGACTCGTGCAGATCACCAAACGTCGTTCGGGATCTACCCTCGCTTAATCATTGTCGGGTCTATATAGTAACAAATGAAATAAGCTAGCGAAACACCGCCTATGAAACCAAATCTGTGTATAAAAATATTTTCTCTAGGATTTTTTTTTTTTGTTAACTTCATTTACGTGATGGGTCAATATTTAAACACGATAAAAAAAACTGGTTTTCTAAACTCAAGTTTGAAGGTAATTGCACAACCTGAGGTCGGTGGCCTTTGTTTTTTTTTTTCTTTCTCCTTCTGAGGAGAACGGACGGTTATTTCGGATTCCTACCGACTAAAACCACACTGTTAAGTCGAAGTCCCAAGAGATACTTGTACAATCACCAAGTGCGGCCGATCCCACGACCGCACGTCCTCTCATAAAAGCGCATGGAACACTGCGTGCCACCTCTTTGTGTCTGACTGGTTCGAGCGAAAAAAATCATTTTTTTTTTTATAATTTTAAGATATACGATACCGATACCGATACCCATCACGTCTGCAGAGTTTCGCTAGCTAATTTAATTTAATTTTGTCCCAGCAGTGGGAACATTATAGGCTGACTATGACTCGGCTGTGCCGAATCATAGCGACCCGAATATCTGTGTAGATCACTCCTGAGGTTCTAACTCAACTACTCACATCAGGCTCGCCAAGCAGGGTGTTGGCGAGGTAGGGCGCCTTGAGCACACCGCGCCAGTACAGCTTCTCTAGCGGCCTGTTCACGCACCAGCCGGCACAACGGATGCCTAGCAACCGCCAGTAATGGATCTCACTCCTGGGAAGAGGTCATGGAGTAAAAAGAAGTATTAATATTAATAAATGTACTATCGACAAACGCCTAGCCATTCCCATTTCGAAACAATTTCGTTTGCATGCTGCAATTGTAGGACAAACAAAGGACCATAGGGGCAGGGTGAATCAGTGTATACAAAAACCAACTTTAACAGACTGATGCATGCATTAGCCCATTTAAGGTCGCCGCGCTCAATAGGGTATTCGACCTCTAAAAAGACAACAAACAAAACAAAAAATATCTCAAAAAATGACGAAGTTGTAAAGCGTGCTAGACAAAGAGCACTGCTAGTATCTGACGTCACAAGTCAAACGCCATAGTAACTTCGCGCCATACAGACATTTCAATTAATGTTTTGTGTGACAAGGATAGGTACTATCGACAAAACGGATGCCTTTACACTTTAAAAGTTGCTTTTTGTAACACTCGATTCATTGAAGAAACCCTACCCCTATGGTCCTTTGTCATCGTCCAACAATAGAAAGTCGGAACGGCACAAAACTTTTGCAAGCAAAATTGGAAAGGCCTAGAGTTTGTTGATTTTGAATTTTATGAATGACGGAATACTAACACGGTTTTAAGATCTTGTAACTAACAATTTTGGACAAATACGAGGGCGGCACTGAAAATTTCGGGAATCAAGGAAGTGACACAACATTACTATTTAAAAATGTATTTATTGCTTTTCGAAGTATTCTCCGCGAAATTTGACACATTTTTCCATACGATGGAACCAATCATTGAAGCAACCATTCCATTCGGAAGTTGGGGTCTCCAAAATGGCCGTTTTGTAGGCGTCCACAGCTTCTTCAGGTGATGAAAATCTCTGACCACGCAATTTATTCTTTATTTTAGGGAAAGTATAGAAATCATTAGGGCTTAGGTCGGGGCTGTACGGCGGATGGTCTAATAATTCTATGTTTTCTTGCTCTAAAAACTCTTTTGTTCTGTGCGCGGTGTGAGAACTCGCATTGTCGTGATGGAGGATGATGCGGCGGTTTCAGTTCTGTTTACGGAGTTCAGAAACGACCTGTGCCAAACAAATGCTAGCATACCATTCTGCATTAACCGTTCTTTGTCCCTCAAGAGGAATAGTCGCAACATGGCCGGTTTTGGAGACAAACGTGGCCACCATATTTTTTGCAACACTCCGTGAACGAACAATTTTTGCTGGCTTTAACTCATTTTCGAACACCCAAACTCGTGACTGGTTTTTTCTTTCGGGTTCGTACGCGTATATCCAGGATTCGTCACCTGATACGATGTTGTATACAGCATTTGAGGATCCTGCGCGGAATCTTTCGAGAGTTCTGACGCACCAAGTAACGCGAGCCGCTTTTTGCTCTTCACAGAGCGAATGCGGTATCCATCGGGAAAACAATTTTTTTACACCTAATTGTTCATGCAAGATTATTTGTATTTGACTCATGCCAATGTCTAAAGTTGCCTGAATTTCGCGGTATGTCACATGTCGATCTTCCTCAATCAGCTTACGCACAGCATCAACGTTTTCTTGGGTGACTGCAGTTTTTGGACGACCTTGACGGGGATCATCACTGAGCTTGACACGTCCACGTTGAAATTCAGCAAACCAGCGGTAAATTGTGGTTTTGGATGGGGCTTCATCACCAAATGCAGAAATCATCCGGTCAACACACTGTTTTTATGTTAAACCACTTCGAAAGTCATAATAAATCATCGCTCTTGAATTTTCTCGAGTCAATTCCATTTTCTCAACGACTAAACACGTAGATAGAGAATGAACTATAGATTCGCTATCAGCGTGCACCGACATGAGATGGCTATAGTCTAAATGGAGGTTGCCAAATTAATAATTTTACCCATATTTATGGGTAGTCGACCTTTTACCCATGATCATAAAAAACAAGATCTGTATGTAAAAAAAATTGCCTTTTATGCTTTGACGCAATTGGGTAAAAATAAAATAAGACAGTTGAAAGAAAAAACGTTTGTTCAAAATACATAGTTACTGACCCTTAAATAAAAATAATTTGGTACAAAAATTTCGGACCTTGACAACTTGATGCATTCTAACTTCTAACAGATTGATTTTGGAAATGTTGGGCAATTTGACAAAATAATCTGACGGAGAAGCAATTCTTCAGACATTTTTGCAAAATATTGTGAAAAATGTTATTCTCGCTAAAGTTGTTTTGACGGAATATTTTTTCACATATTTCGCAAATTGTTACAACATCTTTGCTGGGATAGTGCAAGCCCCCCTTATCTTTTTTTAATTGTAAGCTCGTGTACTTTTCTTCTGAAATTAAGGCAGACAAACATTCTTGGCATTTTAAATCTTTTTCAAGTTTTTGGACCACAAAACCGCCAACATAGATCACGACTTGTTTAGAAAACTCAGTGAGTCTACTTGGATCTGCTATCCTTCATATTTTTTATTAAATCTATTTCTCCGCTGTGGTATTCCCCAAAGTTATCATCGGAATCCTGAATTAATATATTCCGATCGACTGTTTTATTGATTGCCGCTTCAGGTTTAGTATAGGTTAAAATATTTATTTTCTGTAAAGGAATACAATTCCCTGTCGTAATATGTTTAAGCTCCCCATGTACTAGCATTCTTTTGAAGGTTATATGTAAACTGCCTCGCCGTGGGGTTGTTATTAAAACCGCCCTTAGCTCGTATAGCAATTAAAAAATAGCCGAGTGGTATCTTCCATGATCCATTTTATTTTTTATTTTATTTTATTTATTTGGGACAAAAAACAGTTATACAGTACAGCATTTACAAAATGTAGTTATATTACAGTCGAAAAAACGTATAACCCACACTATTGTCCACGAGGTGACATAGGAGTATGATAACGAACGCATGTTAAATGAGAAAAAATAAATAAATATAATGTACATATTTAGAAGAAAAACACTATATACCGACGAATCGAAGGAAGTGGATGACAAGAGCGACTCTTATGGGCGACTTGCAAGAGATTGTGAAACCATTCTTTTAAATTTAGATTGCGATAGCGCGAAAATATCAAGATCAATGAATTGTGAGTTATAGGTTTCTAAAAGTCGCCGGAGAGGGGCTCGCACCCCAGCCTTCGTTCTACATCGCGCAGTGTAGAATAGTCGAGGTGTGCGCACCTCCCGCCGAATAACAGTTCTAGGTACTAAGTAACACAATCTATTCGAGAGCTCAATGCAATTAAATTTGTTGTTGCATATACCGTACAGCATCACAGCCATGATCAGTGAACGTCTGGAATCCAAGCTTAATATCTTATAATGCTT
This sequence comes from Dicycla oo, assembly GCA_948252095.1. Classification (NCBI taxonomy): domain Eukaryota; kingdom Metazoa; phylum Arthropoda; class Insecta; order Lepidoptera; family Noctuidae; genus Dicycla; species Dicycla oo. Next base: position 15,772,064 of record OX411734.1, read on the forward strand.
AAGCAATTCGGCATAGGGAATCCTTGTACGGAAGCACTTGTAGTGCGTGGCACGAAGAAATTTTTTCTGAACCATTTCTATTGCTTGCTTATATTTATCATAATACGGGCACCAAATGGGTACCGCGTATTCCAACTGTGACCGGACTAGTGCTTTATATAAGAAGAGAAAAGTAGAAGGCTTTTTGAAATCTTTACAAGACCGCATGACAAAACCATACATCTGAATTTTACACATGTCATCATAAAAACTAAGGCTTCTTTCGCTAATTGGTCATTGTCTAAATTGTTGCCATAATGACAAATCCAACTTAATCTTTTCCATCAAAATTTATAAACTTTCTGATAGCCATTTCGTCAAAGCTCAACGCACAAAGCAATTTAGTTGCTTTTTTCTCACTATGGCCTTTATTGAGAAGTTTGACAGCTTCTATAGACTCTCTGCTAAACCCCGGATTACCCTCTACACACTGACACCAGCGCGTTAGTGTCCGTGGATGAGGAAGACAAGTATTAAATTGTTCCCGAACATAATTATAGGCCCTAGGACTTATAAAATTTAAAGTTAAGGCGAATTTTCGTATCTCCGGAGAATATTTTCGTTCACAGATATCTTTACAAAGAAACCTTTTTAAAAAGTCCTCATTTGCCGGTTCTATATAATTTAACATAGCAGAAAAAACGATTGAATTAATTTCTTGTAAATCCCATAGCAGACAATGAAACGTGTTAAACCCATTTTTAAACGCGCCAATTTTAAATGGTTCAGTAGGTTGATATCCTACGGGATTTCCATATGATATCAATCGAACCATTTAAAATTTAAAAAAGCCAATCCCAGTTTAGGCCCTTTTTGTGATGAGATGAAGGCGGGCAAGCACCATGTACATATTATTATAATTATGTATATGTTACTTACAGGAATAAAAAGTGTTGGAATTGAATCCGGGTTCAAGTAAGTCAAATTGTTTTTTGTCTTGCGAAAGCAAGAAGATTCAAAATGTTTGGAACATATCCGAGCACTTTGGTTTGGCTGCCAATTTTTTCGTCCAGTAAGAAGAATCCACAGATTTCATATTCTTGGTTTTTTTGGGAAACTGGTAAAAAAGAAACAGCGTTACTATAATAAAAATATGATAGGAATTTGGATTTATGGGTAAACTTGCCGAGCACTGGTATCCCTTAAACTGGTATCCCTCAAACAGTACAAGAATATTACTATAAAACCAATGAAATAAAACAGTTTAAAACACGTTTAATTTTTCATTACTTCTGATAATTACGTGTTAATATAATGAATGACAAATTCTATAAACGTTTTAAATCGTAAATACTACTATTTTATTAGAAAAACTAACTCACTTACCGATGAAAAGTTATGTCTGCATTTTTTTGTTCTGGTCGATTTGTACAACATAATACACTACAGCGCCCCATATTAAAAGTAATTTAAATTATGTTCTGCAATTACACATTCACACAAATAAAAAGAAAGCGTCGAAAACACAGTTTTCCAAAGAATTTTTATCACGATGGCACTGACAGTTGACAGCTGTTGTTTGTTGGGAGTCAAACTAAACTGGCTCCAAACAAAAAAGATGAGTCGCAAAAAGGGATAGAAAAACCCTATATCTGTCTTGCTTACTCTTACTACTGGTTTAATAAATGTGTCCCGCTCTGACTTATTATTGTTATTTTAGTAACCAATCTATAGTTCATTCTCTATCTACGACTAAACAAGTTTGATAAAACCTTGTGACAAGACCGAGAATCTTTTTTAAAATAAATAAATGGTATTCGATTTTTAAAACCAAGGAGTTTTCAATTAAAAAGATTTTAATATGACAGGAACAATGGAAATATTCCATTCCCGATACTTTTAGTGCAGCCCTCGTAATAAACTGAAATAAATGAATTTATTATAATACACTAACGCGCTCACGATGTCCTTGTGTAACAAAACAGCGCTGACAGCGCACCAGCGCGCCGACCAGCGCCACAGTAGCCCATGTATAATGTCCGCAAAGCGTAAAGCGCTATGCATCGCTAGGTTTTCAGCGAATCTGAGGAAAAATATTTAAATGAACATCGTGACAGATAAAGTTACATTTATTTTTAGGTTTAAAAGTTCATGCCAAGGCACCACCCTGTATACAATTGAAATTTATAACTTAAATAACGTACAACCTCTTAAGTGGTCATTGTACTCATCATTACGAATAACTTTTACTAGGGGACCAAACCAAAAATCGCGAAAAAAATCTGCTGCTGTCTGCATTTTGACGAGTTATGCGAACAAATGTAGGGAACAGCTGACTTTTTTCGCGATTTCAGGTTTGGTCCTATAGTAAAAGTTGTTCATAATGATAAGTACAATGACCTCTTCAGAGCCTATACAACAACCTCAGCTCAAATTTTAATTTCGCCCCCACTTCCCCGCGCCACCTCACCTTTTATGTTGTTGTTTCTGTAATGTGTGTTCTGAGCGCAAGCGACACAGCTCTCCCGTTCGAAAGCCGAAGCGAGACTGAGCGGGGGTGTCGGGCAGCAGGGACCAAACTTCAAGACGTCGATAGATTAGGTAATTTCTTTTTACGGTGAAAATAATGGTAATTAAAAAAAAAACATAAAACCTGCTTTATAGTTAGTTCAGTTAGTATGCAAAGTTTCATGATCTAATTTGAAGTATTTTATGAATACCAGCGGTTTATTGTTCAGTTTGGAGGTAGCTTTGGAATTTCTTTCTACCGAGAAAATTTTATAGAATCGTGTTTTCGTCAAACATAGCACTCATCAACTTTACCATATATTTATTTCAAAATTAATACTGCAGTATTTTCGACACAACGGAGGATCATGCTAAGCCATTTGAGGTAGTATAGGCACTTAAAAGGATGTCTATGAATTAAATTTCATCCTGTATACACATTACAAATTGAAGTCGCTTTTCATGCCTGTGCGACCGCGAACTACGCAACGAATTTTGATGCGGTAACACCAACATTTAGAGAATTTATTCTGAAAGTTTTATGTGTACAAAACATTAATATTTTTAAAGCACTGAAATCTCGTTTTGGCATGGCGCCACAATAGCTGGGGGCCGATTCTACTAATTTGCAACGTTCAATTGTGTTTCAAAAACAATTCAGTTTCGATCGCCGTTTGATAGTTAACAAAAAAGTCATTCTACTATTCTATAAGCAAAATGGAAACTATACTTAAACCGAATCGTAACGGGATCGTAACAGCGGGTAACCTGTGTGACCAACTTTCCAAATAGTATGTTTTAATAATACCACAGAAAAAGAAAGTTGAATCTAATAATATTACTAAATACGAATAAGTGCTACTAAAAGTATTTTTAATACAAAAACATATCTAGACCATATTTATACTTTTAGCCTGTTTATTTTTTTGTAACATTTCAACTTTATAAATAATAAAGACTCAGAAGAACGTTTCGTTTTCGGCCCCAGCTTGCGAAAACTGTGAAACGAAACGTTTCAATTATGTCAAAAAGATAATGATGCGACTAAACGTCACGCTCATGTTCGGTTTTGTTAGCAGAATAGCTTTTGAGATTGTTTCGATCGATCGGTGACTGAACTGAAACGTAACCGCAGTTGGATCGTTGTTACATTAGTGGAATGCGAAAACGCTCAAAAGCCGTGGTTCAGCTGTCATTCAATTGCGATTTTTTTACAATTTTGTTAGCAGAATCGGCCCCCAGATAGCCCCCGTGCGATAGCTCCCTAGTACCTACTCGAATTAAACTGAACTAACCGCGGGTTAATGGGACCTTTTTCTGCGTCATAATCTTGAGAACTGAAGACATACGGCCGGTAACTGAGGCAACCCACTATCTGAGGATCACTCCTACGAATCTGAAAATATACAATATCATTAAACAACTTGAGAATACTAAGAGGGATGTGACGCGAATGGATAGAATAAGAAATGAGTACAAAGGGTGATTGGTAATTAGTGACCGATACTTAAACACGTGATTGTACTCATGATAACAAACAACTTTTACTATGGGACCAAACCTGAACTTGCGAAAAAAAAATCAGCTGTTCCCTACATTTTGACGAGTTATGCGAACATGGAATGTATGGGATAGCAGATTTTTTTTTTCGCGAATTCTGGTTTGGTCCCGTAGTAAAAGTTGTTTGTTATCATGATTACAATCATGTTTAAGTATCGGTCACTCTATACAGGGCTATTTTTAAATCACTAGCTAAATTTTCACAGGCTGAAATCACGAAAAAAAAAATCAAATGTTTCATACATTTTGGTCGAGTAGGTATAGAACTTTCGTATGAAACAGCTGATTTTTTTTGTGATTTCAGAGTTGGTCCCATAGTGAGTTGTTCATATTCATGGGTAGAACACCCTGTGAAAATTTAGCTAGTGATTTAAAAATAGCCCTGTATAAGAGAGGAAGTCTGAAAGTGACACCGTTGACTGAAAAGTCGTCAGGAAAGTTTTGAGTATGAATGTGGACTTTTTAGTTGTGTTAAGTGCCTACCCCACACACATTCGAATACACTACCCGCTATGTAAATAACAGTGACGAAGTTATTAAAACCACATTCACATATATTAAAACATCATCCACATATACTAAGTGGGAAAAATACGCATTATTGAAGCTAAGTCAAAAACTAACCAAGCAAAGTCGAATAATATTTATATGGGATCACCTAGGAAGTATACCCTTTTAAACAAAAAATAAATTTTCCAAATCGGTCCAGCCGTCTTTGAGTAATGGCGTAACATACATACATACAAACAAACACAAAGTCGAATTGACAACCTCCTAGTTTTTTTTGAAGTCGTTTAAAAAGATATTAAGATATTTCCAAGTGACTTTGAGATATGGGATATTTTCGGTTATCTACAACCGCAGAAAAAACTTTATTATTCGTAGTTACGAAATACAATCTTATTACCGCGGTTGATAAGAACAATCTCGTAAATGCGTAGATGTATATCCCGAATACGGAACCCTTCACAATGTGTGGTCCGACACGCAATTAGCCAATTAATGAATCAAGTAAATACAGAAACTGAGGTCACCACAAAAAAGAACATAACATATAAAGAAAGTAAGAATAACGTTTATATGACACAGTTCGTAAAACAAAATACAAATAAAATAAAAAAACCGATCAAGAGCGAGTCAGACTCGCGCACCGCGGGTTTCGTACCATCATATCGCCGCAAGGTTGCCTGCTTGTCGGTCTTCTACAGATTGTACTTCGGAGAGTGTGCCCGAGAACTCCACGACCTCATTCCACCGGCCCCCTTCTACCACCGGACATCTAGACGCACTGCCAGTTACCATCCCTACCTGGTTGCTATTCCACCAATTCGCACTAAGCGCTTCCAAATGTCTTTTATAATGCGCACAGCAAAAGAGTGGAACTCACTACTTGCGTCTGTGTTTCCGAACGTATACAACCCTAATCTCTTCAAAGTGAGAGTGAACAGGCTTCTTCTGGGTAAGCTCACTCCATCGTCGACTTTGTCTCTGTCACCTCTGACCTAGACTAGAGTCAAGAGCAAACCCATCACAAATAAAAATAAAAAAAAAAATATATAAAAAAGTGTGCTATTTAAAGACATCGTTTAATCTTTACATAAACTTCTATCATATAGAATAATTTCAGATTTTTCTCTATGCAAAAACCTCGGAGATAAGGGAACGGTATTTTTTTTAAATATTTTGCATCAAAAGTCGAAAACTATGCGGTCTAAAAAATTGACACCCTAATTACATATGCATGCTATTATGCATGCAAGCTCAATCGAAACCGGGAAGCGAGTTTTAACTTGCAAGATTCGATTACAGACAGATAGACACCGCGACAAGTAAAACAAAATAAAAGCTTTTTTAAAAAGGGAGTGACTACCGAGATGACGACTCATAGAGAAGTATGGAAAAAGGGATAGATTGCGCCGACCTCAAATAGATTGGGATAAGGGCAGGAGAATGATGATTATTTACAGGGGCGTTGTTCAAGATGACTGTTTGTTAACATACCTGGTAAAGAACGAATGGATTGAAACTCGTTACGGCTGCATACTTGTACAGCTCAGGTCTTGTGGCGAAGCTGTTCAGAATACCATTCACTACCTGTAATCAAAAACTGATACTTCAGCTGTTGAAAAGGAGGTTAGATAACAGCCGCACGGGTCGACGGTCTCAGGATGGATGACCATCTTTACATATCGAGACCCCACCTTGCCTCGGAAAGCACGTTAAGCCGTTCGTCCCGGCTGTTATCCGTGGATCTTTGACAGTCGTTACGGGTCGTCAGAAGCCCGAAAGTCTGACAACCAGTCTTACCAAGGGGTATCGTATTACCCAGTAACTGAGTTCTGAAGGTCAGATAGGCACAGTCGCTCCGTGTAAAATACTGGTATTCAATTGCATCCGGTTTACTGGAAGCCGACCTCAACATAGGACCTATAAGGATTTTTACTGTCCGGCAGTCCGATTTTTTACGGTCCGATGTAGCAGTAATCAGTGAATTAATCGATGCATGCAGTCATCACTGCGGTCGCCTTCGGAAAAGCACCTTTTTGAAATCCAAGCTGGTTTACAACAAGGCTGAATAGGTACCTGTTTGTCTTCGCCCTTAACGTCAATTATAATCTTCGTTTTGTTAGCGATGAGGTAATCCAGGGCATCGTCTAGTAGACACAAGCGCACGTCTTTGAACTGCTTTCTGAAAGGGAAACGATCTAGGTTTCATCTGACCTAACCAACACATTTTGTCCTCCATTCTATCGTACCAATATCGGTGTCCATGGTCCGCTCATAAGAACAATTAACCATTACAATATGCTCAACCATATTTCACGACTCCTTGGGTGGTATTCGGAAAAAGTACTAGGTCATTATCATGTAGTCACATAACTTTTGTTAGTAGTATTATATATCTGAATTATTGTGTTTTAAGTTCATGCCCATCATTAACTTTTTCATGTTTTGTTTTATGTTGTATACCTACAATTCAATTCGATTTTGTTAAAGTTATAACTTTGCTGAAATTTTAAATTTTACTTTTAGTTTATAAGCAGCTTCTGTATGTCTTTTTTTTTCTTTAAATGTTATGTACACCTATAATTTGTATACGCTAAACTAATGTTGAATGTGTATGCTGTTGGTGTTCTTTAATCTAAGTCTGTTTGTATGTTTGAACGCGCTAATCTCTGGAACTCCCAATCGGGTATGAAAAATTCTTTTTGCATTTTATAGCCCAATTTTTGTGAAAGGCTCTATAGGCTAGGTGTTAGCACAAACCAAATCTTTTCTTCTCCTATCTGAAGGTACTGGATTAAAATAAAGTGCAGTGTGTTGGCATAAAACTACATTCAAAACAAATAATCGTCGTACTGTTAGCACCTTACATGCCATATAAAGCTGGTGTGTAGGAAATCTAAAAGGACGAAAAGTAGCAAAACATCACGTTAAGACCCTTATGAGCCGAGAAAAAATAAAAAAAAAGTCAGTAAGAACGCTAAGGAAAAACGAAGTAATTAATAGCGAGGCCAGGCGAAGCGATTCGACGGGGTGGGGCGGCGGAACAAGAAATTTCACGCGGACGCGGTTTGAAATGAATTTGATAAGTTTTCATAATAATTTAAGAAACCGAATAACCCCCACTGCCCACATAACCTTGTTATTTTTAAGGTTCCAGACCTGGTGCCAAACGGAACCCTATTACTAAGCCTCCGCTGTCTGTACTGTCTGTGTGTCAGTGGGCTGTATCTCATGAACCGTAATACACAGTTGAAGTTTTTACAGCTTGTGTATTTCTATTGCCGTTCTAACAACAAATATTACAAATTTAATAAAGTAAAAAATTAAAGGCTCCCATCAAGAAACGTGTTTGTTTTTAAACTGAATATGTAGGTGTTACAAATTTTGCATACTGATATAGAATCCTTTGTGTCCGAATCACACTTGTCTGGTTTTTAAATGTCTCTCTGTCACAACAAACAGGACTCAAGATTGAGTAGTTTTTAATATAAATCTTAAAATAATATCCTAAACTATAATAATTTGTCTATGGTCTATTTCAAAAGTATCTGATAAAAATGTAAACAAATGAATCCGAAAACGTACCTGTGGATGCAATCAGCTGACCACTAATTGTACGGAAATCCTACACATGTGACATGTGAGATCAGCTTACTACTGAAAATGTATAGCTTGATACGTAGCCGTGTATACCAGTTACAAAATTGAGAGTTTTGATTTAATTTGAATAATTAAATACAAAATTCTAATTTTAGTTTTTCATTTAACAAGTGAGGTTATGTTTAGCTGAATTTGATTTTTCAATTAAAATTTAGTAATGTTATTAAAACAATAATTGTTGAACAAAGTGGCCGAGACAAAGTTGAAACCTTTTAAATACATCTGATGTATGTGTTACCAATTCCCTTTATCGAGATATTGAGTACGAATTTAACCTGAACAGAGTTTGTTTACACTTTTATCATATAGGTACAGCCTGATACAAACTTTATGGTGGCTCGGAACATGAGGCGAGTCACTGCACATTATTAAATTCATGTGTCAGCGGTGCGGTACTGCGCAACGAGGAGCGCACTTCAGAGCCACCATAAAGTTTTACACATACTATACTTTTGGAACTGACAACATATCGCACCTTGATAACAAAAGTGGCATTATCAAAACTATGTTTTCTAAATAACTCCATAATTTACTGGCATATTTTCAGTATATACAAAACTTAGAGTAAGATAGTCAAATTGCAGTCTTTTATTGCAGTTATTTGCTAAGATATTGACCAAAATGCTGCGTCAAAAAAGCTTTAAATGGACATACAGAAAAATTTTAACTTTTGTTTTCAAGGTGCGATATATTCCCACATACTGTTAAGCTTCAGTTTTCTGATCTGATACCTGTCTGATACAACAGGGCTCTGTATTGTCAAATAAAATTTACAAACCTATTAGGATGAGTAGCACCCACGTCAATATCTTTAATCTTATCCCAGTCTACGGCACGGATGTCAGAGATATCTGTGCCGGCCAACCGTTCCAAGCCCTGGTCATGTAAGAGCAACAGCTTGCCATCTCTGGACGACCGTACGTCCAGCTCTACAATGTTGCATTCATGTTCTACGCACTGGAAAATTAAATTAAATTCATCATTTTAAAATAAAGATAGTTACTATCTTCTTCTTTCTTCCACTGTACATTATTTGTAGTACGGCCATAGACAACAAGATCACAAACTGCATACAACATTTTTTATACATAATTCTATTGAAACAGGTTTTCCTTAGTTTGTGTAGTCTATAAAATAATAATGGTTGTGTGCTATTGGTTCTTCCATTATATGGCAGATTTGCATGTAAAAAAATGCTTGTGTTGCCTACTTACGAGTCTTAGTATATTGTCTTTATACTAGAAAGAGATTTATTTCTATAAAATTAAGAATTATAAGTTAATTCTATATCATCAAAAATCAATGTTTGTTTACAATTTTTTTTTACAATGATTCCTTACATGTTTTGCCTCAACTATGAGTAAATTCACTCTGGTACTAAATACTCTTTATTGACAGTTTAAAGTTTACTTACATATTTGAACGCCTCCATAGTGTTTTCAGGAGCGTCCAGACCCGCTCCCCTATGCGCGATGCAACGGACCACTTTATCTGGATTCATCTGGCTTTCCTTCCTCCAGGGCTCAGGCCCGAATATACTGACCACATTCTCCAGCTCTGGCTTCCTCAACTTGGTCAAATAATACGTCGAGAATCCCAACAAGCCGAGATCCAATCCAAAAGGCAAAACTGTATGGGACCAGGATAATAAAAAGTAAAATGTAGAGAAAACATAATAAACTGTGTTTATGAATAAAGACAGTATAGTCAAAAACATGATTATCGTTCGTTCGTTGTTTTATTTTAGTTAAAATTAGGTTATACTTTTCGAAAATAAATACATTTGGGAAGTGGGAGGGGCGTTATGACAGCACAGTATTGACAGCATCCAACGTTTTGTTGTTATTTTTAGCAATTAAGAAATTCGCGTTTGGTTGCTAATCATTTTGTTAATACGTACAGAAGACTTTCATGTTTACAGGTGCACTCAGTTGGATTGGAATGTGTTTTATTAAACAATGACCTTGAATTAATGTCAAAATCTAGTAATTCCAAAGTTGACAAGAAATACAAAGTCACGTTTTGCGCCTGTCATGTGGCTTAATGAGGTCTCTCGGTCCCGCTAAATAGAAGGTCAAAATTGCATAAGCATTCACGTGCATATCAAGCATGCTAGACAGGACTTGACGCAACGTCAAGCATCCGCATTCATTTTCGTCGCCACAGAGTGACCCAGTCTTGACCTTTATTTTATTTTACTTTATTGGGACATAATACAGTTACACATAACAATTATTTAAGTGTGGCAGAATAAATTACAAACTAGTTAAACCCACATGCATGTCCGCGAAATAATATGTAGTTTATAGATATAGTTCAACGCGTGCGTTGATTTTACAGAAAATTAAGAAGTACTGTACGTATTTTTGGAATAATAGGTAAAAGATGGCTATTTTAAATATTCAATGGCGCCGATTCCCTTGTTCACAAACTAAACTAAATTTAAGTTCAGTGCATCTTTTTCTTTCTATTTCATTAAGAAAAGGACAGACGCTAAAACAAGTTTATATTATACGTGATTAAAAAATTGGCTACTGTACTATAAATACGTCAATTTACGTCAGGCGCTGACTAATTTGACAGGACTAAACTAATATAATTATCATCTGTCCTTTTCTTAATAAAATAGAAAGAAAAAGTTGCACTGAACTTAAATTTAGTTTAGTTTGTGAACAAGAGGAATCGGTGCCAATAGCCATTTTTTGAACTTGAAAGTGTGTAACCGCGAAAATATCCAAATCGATTTGTTAGACGTATCTAAGAGGCGCCCGTGCACCAGCGTGAGTTTTGTACAAAAAAATCAAACTGCCTAGCCTTTTCCCAACTATGTTGGGGTCGGCTGCCAGTCTAACCGGATGCAGCCGAATACCAGTATTTTACGTGGATCGACTGCTTATCTGACCTCCACAATCCAGTTACTGGGTAATACGATACCCCTTGGTAAGACTGGTTGTCAGATTTTCGGGCTTCTGACGACCCGTAACGACTGTCAAAGATCCACAAATGACAACGGCAACGGCGACAAGGGACCAACGGCTTAACGTGCTTTCCGAGGCACGGGGGAGTCTCGGTATGTAAAGATGGTCACCCATCTACAGACCGGAGCGTGAGTTGAACAAGAATTATCAACAAGCACGTAGTTTGCTTGTCAAGTACAGAACGCCAGCAAATCAAGCTACTGCAATCTGTCAAATTTCTTTAATAGATTTTCAACTTTATCGCTGAAGCATTAGGTTCAAGGTTGATTGGGAAAATTTGACAGTTTCGGGTAGCTTGACCTGCTGGCGTCTGTACATCAACCTTCGTTCTAAATGGTCAAAATTGCTTGACAAGCACGAAAAAATCACGTGCTTGTCAAGCAATTTTGACCGTCTACTAGGAGTTAGGACCTCATTACTGAGCACACGCAGGGTTGAAGTTAGCTGCCAGATTATTATATTTATTTTGTTGACTGTACTTATTTGGCTTTTTAATTAATATATTTTTTATTTCGATTTAGGGAAATAAATAAAACGATATTTTATATTAAACACTCTTTATAATTTCTAATTTCTACAGAGTTAAAGCTAACTTTAGGTACTTATATCTACTAATCTGCAAACAATTTATTAAGTACCTACCTAAAGTAGGTACTAAAACCAGATAAGTAGCATAGAAATATAAAAATGCTAGATAGATTTGTTTTTTTCCGATTCTTATAGGTTTTTTTTTTTTGATAGACCTAAGTGTCGGCAAGGCCACTTTTGAGTCACAAACGGGATAGAACGCTCTCATTAAAATTACTTGAACCTCTCAGCAAAAACCTAAGCACATCCGGGGTTCCTTATAGCGTACCTAGCTAAAAAGTGCTCTATGGCTTAAAATCTACTACTCTGCCGCGGCCTCTCCTGATGACCAATCGCACAAGATGTCTTACAATGAAGAGTACTGTCTCCACAACTGTCAGAACGCTGGCTCCAACGAACAGCGCAGTTGTACCGCCTAGCGACGCTGAAAGTACACAACATTCTGTGGTCATAAAATCATAAACAGACATCTGCGCGAAAGAACGTGTTTTTGCAAAAAAAAGGGTCTCAGAGATACGCGAAGATAAATGCGAGAACAACTTACCTGGACAGGTACCATGCAAAAATAAAATAAAAATTATAAGCGAATCCATTTCACACCTTTCTGCTTATTAGTTCTCATTTTACAACTGCTGATGTATGTCTTCTGCCCAGACATGGGTAGGCCATCGTTTTTGACAAGCATGTTTTGTCTATCATGAAAACTTTAATCTGTGCTGGTGTCTGACTTGCAACGTGCGGGTGAAAGCGAATCAAGCTTTAGGCTGCCTGTCCACTGAGCGAGGCTGCGGAGCGGACAAACCGAGAAATATTAACCAATAGGATCCTGGCTCCCAGAGCGAGCGGAGATTTTATGCAATCCTATTGGTTAATATTCTTCTGTGGACAAGCACCCTTAAGGCGATATGTAAAAAGCTAACTGAGCGCTAATAAGAAAGTGACAGAGTCAAATACATCCACATGCGAAAAAAACAGAGCGCAACAATGCGCTGGAACCAAAATAAAAGCGCCAAACCAAATAAAGATTGTGCTATCTATCAAAAATATGTTCAGCCAAAGTTTTCAAATACCTAATACGCACAATTTTAATGCAATTTTGCAATGAAATTACTTATGATTTTAGAATTACAGAAAAAATATAAAAAAATAGAGGTATTTTCGGAATTCAATTCTATCGAGGAAATTTAACGCAGTCGTGTTTTCTTTCAGTCAGAGTATTAAATTAAATCCATACATTCTGTAATAGTGAAAAAAATGGTTACGAAAAAGCCCCCAACGTTTTTTGGTATCGCCTTAATCGTGCGAAAAATGTTTTGATCGTAACTTCCAAACAAAAAAAAAAAAAAAAAAAATAGTAGGCGCAGTTCGAGTCCGCGTCGCGCGTCGTTTGTTTTCGTGAAAACAGATTAAAATTTTATTACTGTTTCCGATACTGCCGTAGCCATTGCATTCCTTAATATTACTTGATATTTTTCAGTTCTGAGCAGATTTACGGCCATCTTGAAAGTTTTTTGAAACTTGCTGCAGATTTTCTTATGGTTTTTGACACTGCCGCGTAGCTATTGTACAGACGCCAGCAGGTCAAGCTACCCGAAACTGTCAAATTTTCCCAATCAACCTTGAACGTGCTTACTTTATGCGTTAGCGATAAAGTTGAAAGTCTATTATAGAAAGTACAATGGCGAATTCTTATTTGAAATTTGAACGTCTAAAAGTGACACTTATAGAAAAGAAATTCAATTTATTAACGTTAAGCTGTAATTTGTGGTAAGAAAAATAAATCTATTCTATTCTATGTTCATGCTATCATAATTATCTAATTAAAGCCAAATAAAAAATTATGCTTAATGAAAAGTTTTTTGACTACTTCGTTCTAAAAGGTTAGGAAATTGTTGCTGTCAATTGACATGTTGTACAAATGTCAACGTCAAAAACGAACACCGATTACTCTGGTGAGGCGGCCATCTTGTAAAACGAGCAGAGAACTTCAGATTGCAAACGTCCTTAGACTGCAATAAGGTGCGCACGCAACTATATCGTCGGTGGACGTTATATTTTAATCGCATCCCTCTTAATCTAAGAGATCTATAATTATTTTGTGAAGTGTTTGATTGAATTATCGAGAATTCGAAGTGGAGTGATTGTGACAGGTGTTATTTTTTTAAATACTGCCGTTCTACCCGATAATCCACGCCTACCTGAACATGGTCGGCGCCTTCGCTTTTCTAGACTGTTAATAGACTTGTATAAATGTCAACCTCAAAAACGAACATCGAGAACTGGTGAGGCGGCCATCTTGCAAAACGAGCAGTGAACTCGTGGTCGGGGACGTTATATTTCCTCTCGAATGTCGGAGACTAAATTGACTTGACCGAAATTGTCAAGCTGTATTAGGATTACATTATCATAAAGGTCATTTTAATATTTTCACTTGTCAATTTAGTGTAACTGTCCGACTTAAGACACTTGGAGCATTTTTTCTTATGTCGAACTGTGTAACATAAGACATTCGAGAGGTTAATCGAATCCCTCTTAATCTAAGCGATTATAGAACTTTCGTTGGGACGTGATTTAGGTTCTATGAAATTAAATGTTCATTTAGTGGTACACATGAGTTTAATAAAATGATATTAAAATTAACACGGTACAATAACTGATTGTATGACAATTATGAAATAACGCGAATGACGCGGTAGGTAACGACAGTGTTGCGTGTTGTCGTGACGTCGACTGACGACTGTTGACTGTTGACTGGCTACTGTGTCGTGAACTTCGCAGACATGTGAAGTTATAGGCACTTAAGCGCATGTGTGTGCATGTGTGGTTCCATACCACTACATGTCCTCCCCCCTTTGATGAAGACAATTTATTAAAAGGGTAAACAAAAATAATTATCAAAAAACATGAGCAAAGTGTAGGTAAAACATTGCAAATACCAATAAAATGGTTTAGTGTAAAAGTTTATACCTAACTTAAATGAAACAAGACACTACGCTAACATGAGGCATTTAAAATGTATATAAAAACAAAACTACACAAGTGGATGCTTAAACTAGAGAAAGACATTTAGTAACAAAATTAAAATACATTGGTCATAAATTGACAACAACTTAATACAAAAAGATTTTTTAACTTAACTAAGTGGTAACGATAACATAAAAATAATGACGTTATAAGTTGACATAATTACTGTGAGAACGCCACAGAATTGTTTGTTTTGTTGGTCTATTTTAAAAACACAGAACACTTCACCACACTTCAAATTTCACATTGACATTTTTATTGCTTTGGGACTGGCGACAAAAAATGTTTTAAATGGCAAATCTCACGGTCTTTTTCACGATGCGACCTGATCTAGTCGTGACAGATGGCTCAGATTTGTCAAGTGGTGTCGATTGGGCTCCACTTCCAACCGGTGTGTTTGCTTTTGTTTCTGGTGAAACGAAAACTTCATGCGGTGGCGACTCAAGTGCAGGGCCATTAGTTATAACATAAGCAGGTTTGAGACGATCGAGAGAAATAGTAACTTTTCGAGAACCTACTTGAATGTCGTAATGTTTATTGCCTCGTTCGAGGATTTTATAAGGGCCGTCGTATGGTGGTGTTAACGAACGTTTAACTTCGTTTTTAATGAACACGTAGTCTGATTTTTCGAACTCTCCTAGAGGTGTAATTGTATGCCTTTGTACTTTACATTTCTGACATTGAATGCGACTTCTTACAAAGCTTGCAACGTCAGTATTCATGTTGGGACAAAAATAGCGCTGCGCGATAAGGCGACGCGTAGCGGCTACCCCAGGGTGGTTAAGAGCGTGGACACTTGAAATCGCTTTTTCTCGAAACTCCGACGGTAAATAAAGTCGCGCTGATGACGTTGATGTTTCGAACGTAAGCTCTTGATTTGCGTATGGCATGCGGAACAATTTAAATTCCAAGTTAGGTTTTTGCTTTAGCATTATTAATTGCGTATCTTCGACTTGGCTTTTGTATAATTGCTCATAATCGAAAATATCGTGCACATATATCTCTTCTATTCTTGAAAGAGCATCGGCGGCGTTATTGAGCTCGCCCTTAACTCAATTTTGTTGCAAAACTGAGAAATAAAATCTAATTGACGAAGGCGTCTTGGAGGATCTGCTTTCGAGTTCTCGCATTTTACGAAGAAGTTGAGTGGGTCGTTGATCCCCTAGCTCGACTTTCGTAAGTAACGTATGTAGTTGCTTGGACTCCGACTTCATATGCCGAAATTAATCTGTCTTTTACTGTTTGATATTTACCGTTCGCGGGCGGGTTCTCGAGAATGTTACTAATTTGACCCAATTCGTCTCGACCTAACTTAGCTATAACTAGTTGGTATTTATGTAAGTCACCTGCTTTTTGTGCACCGATTATGGCCTCGAACTGGTGGAACCATAGTCGTGGACGCGCTGCCCAGAAGTCGGCGATGCGGGAGTTGATGGTGATCGTCCCCGTCTCTGGCGGCTGGTGCCGGTCTATGGTATAACACGGACCAGCTTGCTGAGGTGCGTAGACGCTGCCAGGTGCGGCGCCAGCCATGGTGGCTGTGTGCTCAGGATCGACAGTAATTTTGTAGTCAGCGGCAGCAGCAGATGTAGGGTTGGACATTTCGAAAGTTCGTAAAACAGTTCACAGTAACAACACTAAAGATGGTCTGAGTCTGTATTAAACGCAATTGCACTCGCGGGTGCAGAACCGTATTTTTAAAATCACGTCGGGGTCACCAATATAGAACTTTCGTTGGGACGTGATTTAGGTTCTATGAAATTAAATGTTCATTTAGTGGTACACATGAGTTTAATAAAATGATATTAAAATTAACACGGTACAATAACTGATTGTATGACAATTATGAAATAACGCGAATGACGCGGTAGGTAACGACAGTGTTGCGTGTTGTCGTGACGTCGACTGACGACTGTTGACTGTTGACTGGCTACTGTGTCGTGAACTTCGCAGACATGTGAAGTTATAGGCACTTAAGCGCATGTGTGTGCATGTGTGGTTCCATACCACTACACGATCTATAATTATTTTGCAAAGTGTTTGATTGAATTATGGAGAATTAGAAGTGGAGTGATTGTGACAGGTATTTTATTAACTTTCTACCCGATAATTCTCGCCTACCTGAACATGGAGAACATATTAGATGAAAGTCGAAAGACTTCAAATAAATAATGTATTTATTTTGTTGATGTTTGAGTTTATTGTGTTCTTCCTTAGATAAAAGTATTGCAGCAAAGTAGGAAATATATCAAATGTTATGGCAATTCTGAACTAAAACGACTAGTACTCAAAGTCTTAAAAAAATATTTATTGGTGGTTGACATTGACAACCGTTGACAGTTTACAACTGATGCTTGTGCTCTGTATCTCTATGTAGTCTGTGGCTTTGTCCTATGTTGTATAAAAGTTCAACACTGATTAACTATTAATCTAACCTTTCTCTAACAAAAAATTTTGCACAAACTATCTCAGAAAATGACGCTGAGTTAAATAAGGTATTTTTCATTTCAAGACAGTGATTTAATTTCAAATAAAACAATGTATGGGAAGCTGCCATTGTTCTTTGACAGATTGTAGTAGCTTGATGTGCTGGCGTCTGTACATACTTGCCCGGCATTAGACTTTTTAGGCTCATTGCATTCCTTTTGGTGCAAGCTTTCTTCGATTGGGGTTTTATTTTCATTTCTGAGCAGATTTACGGCCGATATGAGACGACATCTGACATTATTTTGCTATTGTGAAATTCATATTAATTTTTAACCTTATTTTCTCAACAGTAGTTCCTAAAGAAAACCAATGCAACATATAACGTCACAGAAAGCTGTCAACAAAACCCACTCAATCAGCTGCACCCACCGAAAAGATCTTCAAGTGTAAATATGATATCCCGGTTAAGTCTGATCTTTGGCGGCATCATGTTGATCCTGATGGCTGACCGTGGGTCCTCTTCCGCATCCGGCGTTGTCCCATTCATGTAGGTTTAATATTATGAGGTTAAATAGGTTTAAGTAAGGTAAAAATTGATTTTATTAGGGTAAAAATAGGTTTTATTAGGGTTTTTGTGTACGCCAACAGCACTACAAATAAAGTTAACAGGTATTGGTGTAAATTTCACTTAAATAACGCACTCATCATTATTAACAACTTTTATTATGGGACCAAACCTGAAATCGCGACAAAAATCAGCTGTTCGCTAACAAATTACCTATGTTTGAATAACCGGTCAAAATGTAGGGAATATCAGGTTTGGTCCCATAGTAAACGTTGTTCATGATAATGAGTACAAAGGAAGCTCCAGGTAGCCCGGGAAATTCAAATGTTCTTACGTTTTTTACAATTTGCAAGTCAGTGTTAAGTTGTATGTTGATTAAAGTGTGATTCGCGATCGTAACGTATATGTATTTACAAAATTATAATCATTAAAATCAGTAATACAACTCCCTAAGTTAGTATACATACAATCTGCTACTGAGCTGCAAATTGCAAAGAAAATTTGAATTCCACGGGCTACCTGGAGCTTTCGCCTTAAGTGAAACTGTCTGTGAAGCTCGGGTCCCCTATGTTGTTTCGAACGCCGCTGTTGCGACACACGCTGTTGCGAATTATTTTTCCACTGCCTCACAGGTTCGAACGCTCATGGACTCGAATGAAGCAGTCGCGAAAGACGCTGTTTCGAAAAACATTTTCACTGCCTCATACGCTCGAATGCTTGTGATTTCGATTTATTTAGTCATAAAGGGTACAGAAAAATATTTAAGCAGTAATTTAACATTGGGTTGAATCCAGGGCAAATCATGTCGGATTTTGAACAAGCTATAATAAAAGCTATTTGAATCGAATTTCCAGACACAATTCAAAGTGCTTGTTTGTTTCACTTAGTTCAGGTCAAAGAATATGGAGTAAATTTCAAGCTTGTGGTTTAAGTGCACGATATGGTGCAGATAGTAATTTTGCGGTACAAATGCGATGCTATATAGCGTTTGCCTATCCACGAGTACCTGCGGAAGATATACCAAATATCTTCAGACAATTTAAAGATACTCTCTTCCCAGAAGAAGCCGAAGAAGTTACTAATTATTTTGAAGAGTACTATGTTTTAGGACGACTGATAAGCCGCAACATAGATGACAAAATTCAAGTTTTACGCTTACAACCACTTTTTCCACCGAGCCTATGGTCTATAGAAAGAAATAACTACTTGTTCCTTCAACATACTCAAAACAGTGTAGAAGCCTGGCATCGCCGCTGGAATTCTTTGTTAGAAAATAAGAGACTTGGACTGTATGGATGTATACGAAAACTTATTAAGGAGCAAAGTGTCACGGAACAAAAATTCGAGAAGATTTTGGGTAATTTACCTCAGACACCAACCAAAAAAAAAACAAAGAGTTGCAGAGAATACTATTTCAGCAATTTTGAAAAAAAAAAAGTACAATGGGCACGCCTGAATTTATAAGAGCTTCAGCGTTAAGTACTCGAATATACTAATACTAACACATGTGCAATTGATTAATTTCTGAAAAATACCACTAATAATTAATACCACTTAGGTACCTAGACTATTTTTTAAAAAGATCAGTCTTAGATTTTGTGTACTCATAGAAAAAAATGTAAATAGTGTTGAGGTACTAATATTTTTGATTGTTACTTTGTTAATAATAATATTAAATGATGATGTTGACACCGAATTTGTTGATTTTATTTAATTACTGCTTAAATATTTTTCTGTACCCTTTATGACTAAATAAATCGAAATCACAAGCATTCGAGCGTATGAGGCAGTGAAAATGTTTTTCGAAACAGCGTCTTTCGCGACTGCTTCATTCGAGTCCATGAGCGTTCGAACCTGTGAGGCAGTGGAAAAATAATTCGCAACAGCGTGTGTCGCAACAGCGGCGTTCGAAACAACATAGGGGACCCGTGAAGCTCGACAACGTCAAATTGCAAACGTTTCGGCATTTCATCAACGTTTATTTATCTAACACCCCGCCCGTTTTAACTAGCTGTTGGGCTCGGGGCCAAAAGTTGAAATCTAACAGCGTGCTTCCCTTCCTTTAAAAACGAGCATTGGTTATTTAACATTAATGGAAAACCCACTCCATTCACGCTACCCCATAGACTTAATGATGACTTGACATTGACAGCTACGAAAGTCAGACCTTGCCAAGGAGGTCGAAACTACTCCAAGCTGCCTTTCGCAAGAGAAAATTCTCGTAAAAAACGATTATGAACGCAATAGTAGGGAAAATCTACAAATATCTAACTACAGTCTAGAAAAAGAAAATATAAAAAGCCACTAACCGAATAAGGATCGTTTTTGTGTGTGAATAATAATTGAGTTCGGCGCACTGGGGGAGACATGTGCATTTAGCAAGGTTCTTGGGTATGTTAATGAGGATCTCCACGTTCCGGCCGATGCACGCCATCCCGTATGCATCACAGACGTCCCCATCTTGGATCACGCGCAAAAAAAGGCAGACGAATTCGATTAAAAATTTAAAACAGATTTTTTAGCGATAAAAATGTTTTAATTCCTGTTATTTTTGAATGTGTTGAAAAATTTCCTGACAGTTCTTTTGCTGTCTGTTGACTGACTTGTGGTTATTTTTTCTTTTGTCAGCCAGTTATTTTTCCTTTGAAATTTTATTGGTACGCAACCTTCTTAGATTAATTTGGGTTAAGAAAACACGGAGCAATGTATTTGGAAAAGTATATTGGATTAGTTCAGCCACAATTACAGCACCGCATAATGTGAAGCGAACCTGCGGGGCAATTGCGTAACGACAGATCACCAGCATTCATTGCGTTATTTACGTTGTCGAACAGATAAGTTTTTCGAACATATGAAGCAATGGATTAGCAATTTGCTTCGAAATGATTCAAATTCCGATTGATAGCGTGTTACGCAATTAGGGTACTAACATTTCTGAGCTGATGACAGTCTAAAAAAGTCCTGATCAGGTAGATCGTAAGAAATTAATGGAAGACAGATGCTCACCTCCTTTCACATGGAAGTATGGTCTACATCCACAAAACATCACAGCCATGCGACTGCGGCAGTGCATCTGGCACAGAGAGAAGCTGTATGCCTGAAAAAGTACAGTTAGGAACAATTGAAGACTACCCAGGCTGGTGGCAAAGACCTCTCGCTGAGTTTTGCCCCTTCTTCTACTTATCCCTATCTCTGCCTTCTGGGGCTAACCTTAGAAAGGAGTCTACCTCATCATCATCATCATGATTTCAGCCAAAAGACGTTCATTGCTGGAAGTTGAAAATAATATTAGAGGTTATTACTATAAAAGACTTTTTGGCACTCCTCATCGCGTCAATCTAGGATCTTATATTTTTATGAGGAAGTAGATAGAAAAAGAACCATATGCCTACCCGTATAGAGTCGCTGATCCATTCATCAGGATATTTGCAGCGACGCTGCTCCGATCTTAGACTCTTCACACTTGGTGAAGCTTGGATCTCGACTACCTAAGACGCATAAGAATAAATAAAGGTTCAGTATATAAGTACATAATAACACGCCAGTACTCATATGTTAGCAAAAGGATCTGACCCTTCGGGCCTTCGAAAGAAAGTTACCTTATAATCAATAATGAGCTCTTCTCCAGGCAGTACTTCACCAGTTGGATTGGATATGGCTGTCGATATCTCATACGGTGAATGGATGAAATACTAGAACATGGAAATCGAAAAAAGAAATTATAAAAAGAACAGTTTCTGATCGGTGCCTTCGCTTTTTGAGCTCTGGGACCGTCCGAAATCCGTCCGTCCGTTTTCATGTCGGTAGGTTTTCGAAAGCATGCTCTGGAAACTGAGGATCTGGACAGGGACGGCCTGAAACTCGAACATGCGTGAATTTTTTTTAAGCATTCGTTTTCCATTAGACTGGGGCGGTCCGGATGCTCAAAAATCCCCAGAATAGACGCAAACTCATCATCCAAGTTGACCATCCTAAAATAGGCCATTCTAAGTGAAAATAAACAATAAATTCTCACCCTAACAGCGTTGTTCATAGAGTCTATTCTCACAGAGCACTGGCCGCTATGGTAGTGGCACTGTAGCAGCTGGAAGGGTGTCCAGCCGACCTCCTGCAGCATGTGCTGGAACTCAGCATAGACTGAGTTGAAGGTCAAGCACATGCCCACTTCGGTCATTACAGGGTTCCAGTGTACCTGAAAGGATTGGTCTTTTGTAGGTCCCAGGCCTCAATTCTTTCTTTATATAAATATACCTAATCAGTCAGCCCAGTAGATTGCAACCATCTTGCTGAATGGTTAATATTTTTGCCACAGCATGAAACTATACTCCCAATCTCTCGTATTGTTTGCAAATTGTATTATTATAGGAACGACGTTCTTTAACGCGGCTTGCAGTAGGATTTGACTGGTAGAAATCGTCACGTAACGAACAAGCGTTATGCCCCCTCCATGCGACTTTCCTAATTCTGTCTCTTTCTATTTTAACTAATATAAAAAGACAGAGAGAGAGAAAGAGTGAATTTGGTCAAAATGTATAATCCAAAATGGCGGCTGCGATTTTGTTTTAAATCATACGAAGGAACTTCGTTCCTAACGGGGGTCCCCCGACCGCACATGTTTTTTTAATGTTGTCTGTGTGATGTTTTGTTGTCCCGGTGCCGAAGCGAGAGAAGGAGACTTTCTACGAGTACCATCCAGACGAAACAGATATAGGTAGATAGGGGAAGACATAGGCTCCCCATCTATCTACCGGGGTGATTTTTCTGGGGAAACAGCGTACCCAATTGGAACTGCTGTCCTGTATCTGTCCAGGGTGCATCAATCACGTTAACCCCTCGTGTTACTATTTAATGCACTTAGACCCATTTTCGCTAAGACTACCTACCTACCTAAAAAGAATGTCTAGATAAAAGCGCACTGATGAAATGCAACGCTTGGCTGAACGCCGAGAGTTGCAATTCCAACACTGGAATAGTATTTAGGTGTTAATTTAGGTCTTTCCTAGTGTCAATGCAAACGGGCATTATACTTACAGCTTGAAGGTACTTACTTCATGCTCATTATTGGACACAATAACCTGCAGCACAGACGAGGGATGCACAGTCAGCGCCAGTTCCAGCAGGTCGATCCCCTTCACAGTCTCATCAGCCTGGTACTTCCAGAAGTTCTGAAGGTTATCGCGGAAGGAGACGTCGGCTATCAGCTCTATGAATTCGTAGTAGTAGTTGTACTTCGTGGGGTCTGACTCTTCGGTTACGTTCCAGGTGCTGGCGGGAATTAGAAGATGAGGGCGATAATTTCAGTAGAAGGGAGTACCTAATAATGATCAGAAGATTGCGTGTTCAGAACACGTCGGGGTCATGAGAAACAGGGTGTAAAGTTCACTCATCCTCCATAGAAAAGGGAGGATCCTCCGACCAGACGGGTGTTGCGTCTGGTGGGCTACTGCCCGACGATTGATGTCGGGACGTTGTATATATGCAAGTCGCGCGGTAAACTCTGATTGCGCGATGCAGGATTTCACGTGACGTCAGTGTGATGCGTAGTTCGCATGTGGCAATGTAGATGCCGCCACATGTGTTTGTCCTATGGGATTACCCGTCGGCAAAGATGACGAACTTCCGTACAAACTTTTATCCCCTATGCCTATTTAACCGTTTTTGATTAATTAAAAAAAGGAACATAAGAAACATAATGCAGAATGGCGGTTTTGGTTTTGCAGCGGCGTCTGTCAGTGAATGAATGTAAGATTTTTTTATTATGAAGATGAGTTAACCTTTCATTTTTTATTGATCCATCACATGCATGCACTGCTGCTAATAGTTGAACTTTCCTTTAAATTTTTGCATGTTAGGTAATCCGTTACCTACTGTCTCACTCCTAGCCAGTTCTGGGTAAGCTCACCGTTCCCTACTTCCACTGTACTCCACGATTTACTCTCTATTTGTGGGCATACAGTTGACTCTCGATAATTTGGCAATCGATAATTTCTGGTCCGTTTCGTTTCTGGTCCCTCGGTAATTTAAAGTTGACGGAATAGTACCTATCTTGCCCGTCAACATGCAATAATTTGAAGTCCGGGCTTCCCTACTCTCTATAATTTGAAGCGATTATCATGCACCTATCGTTTTTTTATATACATGGACAGACCTGTCTATTGTTTACATAAATAAGATATGAGTGAGTTTACAGTTCGCATTCCAGTCTACTGAGTTTCTTTACTTTATTTTTTCCTCCCTCCCCCCCTCTTGGTTATTGAAACTCCAGTTATTTTGTACTCTTGGTAATTTGAAATTTTTTTTGGTCCCTTGAGTTTCGAGAGTTATCGAGAGTAATCCTACCAATAAACGCGAAAGTATGTTTGTTGGTTCGTGCTTTATTCACGCAACAACGGAGCGATGGATCGACGTAATTTCTACGCTACTTTTTTCACAAAGTAACTAATATTATATTTTTAAGGGATGTTTTTATTTAAATTTGATTTTTTATGATTTATCCGGTCTGCGGAATAAATCGCGGGACTACGGGAGTGAAGCCGTGGGCACAGGCTTTTTCCCATAATTCATTTAAACTTACTCCTCAATCAGCTCCCTAGCTTTATCCGCCTGCACTCTGTCGAGGAAGCAGGCGGTCACAGCTGGGAAAGTGGTCCACCAGCTTCTGTAGTCTCGCTGAAAAGATACCACCACCGGTTCCGAGTTGTACCTGTACGATTATAAGAACAAACGCAAGTTGAACCAAAAAAACATCAAAGTATGTCGGTCTGAGTAGCCAGGTCAAAGAACTCCAGGTCTCCCAAAAGCGCTTTGGGCTGATGACATTGGTAACGTTGCGGGAAACACCAGGACCTGGGACACACGGGATAGTGGAGGGTGACAGGAATGAGAGGAGAACCCAGCAGTTGGTGTCAGTCAGCGGACTGAAATTATGATTATGATAATGACGTCATTCGGATGAGCCTAAAATCTTGACGTAGACCTTGACGAGATGGTATATCACCTGAAATATTGACTGAGCGCGCAGTAGACTGCGCCGCCAAATGCACTCAACGTCAAGATTAGCCAGAGTAGCCTGAAAAGAAGGAAGAGTCACATGCTCAAACTGCAGCCACAGAGCGCGTAAATGATAAAAGTAAAATAGTCGTCAAACCCATAACTCCTATATAAGCCTCTACTAAGTCATCATTAGAGACTTACAAAAAGCGACGGAAATAATCAGTAAAGAAAAATGTTCCAGGGTCATGGGCTGTTGGTTTCAGAGTTCAAAAGCAAGGATAAAAAATAATGGCGACAAAACAAGATCAGATCCTCTTTGTAAACAACCAACAAAAGAGTTAACGAAAAAAGAAGAATTCATAAAAAGAACACGTCAATCCTAACATCTCAACTGTCATTTTGGACATTATTTTTTGAAAATTATTTGTACAAAAAAAAATTCAAGCAATATTTTTTTAGTTTAAAAGCAAATTTCTTCATTACCTTTCGAGCCAGTGCAGTTTTTTCTCAACAGTATGCTTCATTCCATGTAGTGTGGTTTCTTGGCAGAACCCAACATAGATGCAATAACCAGAGGCGATGGAAGCTTTGATTGACTCTATCATAGACTTTGCTCGCGTTAGGCAGCTCAACATCGCGGTAGGTCTAACTCTATACTTCTTACTCTCTGATTTGCCCATTATGTACATATCCACCCTCTGCCTGGTTTGAACTTTGATAGATGAGAGAATGTAAAAGTTACTCATGCACTAATAGAATCAGATACAAAAGTTGATTAAGAGTAGGAATTTGGACACCGAAAGACCTCCCTGAAGCATTATGCTCAGAGCAATGAGTAGTTAGTTTTAAAAATAATTACTAAAGTTTACAGCAGGGAGGCATAATCCCACCCCCATAGGGTCAATTAAGAAGCAGTATCTGTGATCAAACTTAATAATGGTGGCCAATTAAATTATTATTTAAAAGCACGCGCACGTGTCCACTAATGGATTCTTTTGTATTGTTGTAATCAAAACCATGTGGATGAATATATACAACTATTAACTATTATGAAAGTTAATTCTAATGTATCACATCACTTTGTTCCATTTTGGCCAGATTAAAGATTAGGCTTTTAAATTTTCCCATAATTGGTCTTTGGCTCCCCCGTACGAGCTACGCACCTGACGTCACGCAAATCCTTCATCACACTAGTAGTTATTCGCGCGATCTAAGCTTTCCAAAATGTCAGTGGGTTTTTCTATCAAGAATTTCTCAGTATGGGGGCACAGATTAATACAGATGGGACACTCCGCAAAATCATTTAAATGACCAGCGACTCTTGCTACGACACAAAGTGCAATTCAGGTCGCACAACGCTTAATACCTACCTACAGTTATATTCACTTACAAGTTGCCTCTCTTTCTAACGCGTAACTCTTATACCTTTTGACCGCAGCAGTCCTACTGAATTGACCCAGTGAGTTAGGCCCGCCGCGTACTTGTACATACCTAAACTGCGGAGTGTTCCATCTGTATATGGGAATTAAAAATAAGTTCTAGCGAAATGCGGGTGTAAGTACTTTAGAAGTACACCTATGGCTAACCCTTCGGGGATTATCTATAGGCGTGATGCTATGTGATCTTTCCTTTTTGATTGCAGTTAGCTGGAGTGCTAACCCTGATCTACTTGGTATATCAATACTGGGGCCTGCTCTTCAAGAGAAAAGAGGAGACCTATGATGAAAGTCAACACTCCCTCAGGACCTCGCGCTCACGCTCCAGGTAGGTGCGAAGATGATCACTGCATGACTAGGCATGCTTCCTTATAGCCGATTCCTATAATTTACGGACCGTTATTGGTTAAAATTAAAACTCTTGTATCTTTACCAATAATAAAGCAAAGACCTCATAGCTTTGCGTAATAGACCCTCACGTATGGAAGTAGCTATCACAGCTAAAATTAGCTTACAAATATATTTACAGGCCCAGTTTGGCAATACAAAAGGCTACTATTGGTAAACAAAACGATTCGTTTTTGTTTATAGGAACCGATCGAGATCTGCGCTTGTAATTGGATCTTGATAGTTTTTTACATAACTTGCAGTGTCTATTTAATTTGGTGTAACATGCATGCCTATTATAATTGCAAAAGTCTGTATAGAGGATGAGTCGTAAATAGTGGTCCAACGTTCAGCTATCAGCTATACCATAATTTGAACCATTTTTTCCAGCCTCAGAATAAAATATTTTTATATTATTATGTCCTATCTAAAAGAGCCGGGTGATCTGTAACTCAGGACCCTCCTACCACAGACACCTTTCTAATAACTTGAGCCTGTAACATTAAGATAAAAATAAAGATTTATGATTATGATTTATGATTTGAAAAATTGACACCTTGCTTTACTAATTTGGCTGTATTTTCTATAAATTACATTTTTTTTAAATTAAGTTTTTCTTTATAAATGAAGTGCATGTGTAAATGTAAAAAAAAAAATTCTAAAGCAAACTGTCAATTTAAAAATAAAATTGTATTCTGAGACCTAGGAAACAAATGGTTCAAATGGACCTAGTTATGCAGAAAGCAGCCATTATAA
This sequence comes from Dicycla oo, assembly GCA_948252095.1. Lineage (NCBI taxonomy): Eukaryota > Metazoa > Arthropoda > Insecta > Lepidoptera > Noctuidae > Dicycla > Dicycla oo. The sequence goes on from OX411734.1 coordinate 15,799,432, forward strand.
CACTTTTTCCAAAAATGAGTTATAAACACAGTCAAACTAATTTCGACATACAAGATTTTTTGCAAAAACAGCCATGTCGATTTAACACTGAGATATGAGCCGTCAAATGCAGCCTTGTCCATACATCCATAATGCAACCATCGACAGAAGGATGCTATAACTCTGTATATACTTTTCCCGATTTGTACATACTTTTCCCGACACGGTCCAAATTGTGGTACAGACGCCAGCAGGTCAAGCTACCCGAAACTGTCAAATTTTCCCAATCAACCTTGAATCTCTAATGCTTTAGCGATAAAGTTGAAAATCTATTAAAGAAAGACAGATTGTAGTAGCTTGATGTACCTACGTGATAGCTCAGACCAAATAAAAAAGTACTTTTTTATTTGGTCTGAGCGTGATAGCTGAAAATATACGGTGTATCGACCCCTTAACGTTGGACCACTATTTACGACACATCCATTACCTTAGCTTAGACCACCGAAATATTCGTTATGGACAGATAGGTACCCTAGCTGCGGTACATGGAAAAGGGGGGCATATATGCTACTTTCATCCTAGAAAGGAGACTGGGTAAAAGTGATATATGGACCAATAGTGACACGGTTTTGATACCTATTTGTGTAGGGATACCTAATCTATGCTCTTGTGCAAAGGGGCGTCAAAATGTGTCCCGGTATTTTTTTTATTTCTCCCTCTACCATATTGCTATTTAGGAGACTTTTAGCCTTCTAACGAGGCCCATTGCGAGCGTTTCAGTGCCGTGAGTAATGACTGGCATGTTAACGCTCCCTGGTTGCACCTGGCCGAGTCGAACTCAATTATTTACCTCTTTCTATAAGTGTACGACCCGAGTGAAAAAGCGTCCAGCGGGGCGTTCACCGTTGCGTGCAAGCGGCGAAGAGCGTTCACCGAGCGCCGTTCGGCCGTCACTCAGGACACTCGCGAGTGTTTGCATGTGTTTAACACTAGTGGTGGTTAATATATCATATAGCAAAATAAAGCACCGTGCTTTTCATACATATCAAATAGCACATGCTATCATGGCTCTCACTTGTTGCTATTTGCTTAATGCTTTTTTACATCGCACTCTCTGTCTCTGTCAGTCGCGCATCACAAAATCGCAAATCGCAAAGCATGAAAGCAATAGCAGCGCGGCGCGCGCGGCGGGGCGGGGCGACCAGTCGTTGCATGCTAGAGATTGCTTTTGGTCGCGTGAGTAATCGTGTGAGTAATCGTTTTACGCACCGCTTGCGATTTATTTATTTAATAAGGTACACCAACAATATACATAAAAATTAATGCATTTTTTTAAATTTTATGACCGAGACAGAGATCTTGTATGTATATCTCTAACAGATGTACACAACATTCACTGCATGTAATCATAAACATAAAAAAACAGGATAAACTAGGGTATTAATTAGCGATTTTGCTAATCCGTGATCTCGGGCGGCTCACGTAATATAATATACGTAAATATTATTTTACTTCGTGCTATAATTCGCCTATAATTGCTTTAATTAAATAGGTACTAATATACTTTATTTCATCATAACACTTAATCAATTATAGACAGTACCTACTAAGCCTGGAAAGTATGAAGGAAAGTTCATTGTTTTTTTACTGTTCCGTTTTATCGTAATAAATTCATAAACGCGATGCACCGCGGTTGCTACCTATAGTCGCTCCCGCCCGTTTGGCGCCCGTAAAAGTAGGTACCTACGCACGGTCGCACGTACGCAGTCGCAGTACGCTTATAAAAAAAACTTGCTTATAATAAAGCATATAAAATAGCTTGCTTAAAATATAAAGCATATAGCATTAAGCAAGTGATTGCCATATAGCAACTTTGAACACTACTATTTAACACGAACGTCGCACGCCCCGCCCCGCCGGACGCTCGAGTCGAGCGTGCACTCAGTCCGTACACTAAGTTGGACTTACCTACCTACCCAACTGCTGGGTAGCTTGTTAGTTTCTCATACTCATAAAATTAGGTAATATTATTCTTTTTTACCTCAGGTCGTGCTCAAGGTCAAGACCGCGATCCAACAACCATGACTACAAAACGTCAGTGGATAAGCATAACCGCCGAGGACGAAAAGCTCATCGAAGGTGCCCCGACTGTAGCAACTGTTACATCGACCAGTAGCCGCTAGATGGCATTATCCTCAATCAATCATGTTAAATACAAAATTTGCGCACAGGTGGCGCTTTTTAATTATTTAAATTACTTGTGGCCGTGCGTGTTTTTTTTATATTTATTTACCTACTTTTTAATAAATAGTTTGATATAATTAATCTGAATCCTACGTTTTTCTTTTCTTCTTGAATTAATCGAACTACATTCCTCGTTTTCCTTTTTCAAGTCCTAGATAATTTACGAGCCTGTTCTTTAGCTTCTATTCTAAAATATAAATACCATTACAATCATAACCCTCCTTTGGGTAGGACAATCTGATTCCGACAAAGTCCTGCTCTTATCGTATTTATAACGAGTCTCATATTATTATAATACCTACGACTAGTATAATCTATGTATGTACGACAATGAACAATGGTGTACTGGCCTACCTACTGGGTCTATAGGCGGCTTTCTAAAGCGCATGCGTCACGTCAACCCCAATAGTCTGGACTGGATTCCCCCCATTTCACTCACTAACAACAACCCCTCGTGAGACAAGGTCACAAACTGTCGCAAATCTCTCATGGCAACGATGGCGCTTAAAATAGGTAAATAAATCATTTGTTTACACTCTTTTTTCATAATAAATAAATATTATGCTTACATAATACTTATCAATATTTACATTTCAATGAATATCAGAGTAATTTTCTGTTGTTTTCTGTCTCCATGAAGAATTTGTTTACGACTAGGTTACGTTCCGAAACAAGTCGTCAGAAACGAAAGACGCAACACTTCGGTTTTTTTATTCTTATCACAATATCTATTTTGCACAAATTAAACGGAATTGTGCTAAAAAACAGCGTGCATTGAATTATTGGCTTAATTATGATTATCTAGACTTAAAAGAGACTTGTATTACTGGTTCTAATGATTATTATTAATGTTCTGTGACTACATATTTGTTACGGGCGCGAATCATATAAAATATTTTAATCAACATAGAACCTAGGTAATACTAATTTGCAAAGTATTAAGTTGTATGTTGATAAAAAATAAGATTCGCGACCGACCGGAACAAATAAGTATTTACAGAATTATAATAACTGAAGTCATCAAATATGTACCTACATATTATTTATAGTCTACAACTTTATAAAGGTACCGGATTACTTAGTAGGTACTTAATCCTAATGAATGACTATTTCATGAAATCTTGACATTTAGGATTATAAGAGTACTAGCTTATGGAGTTGTATTACTGATTGTAATTCTGTAAATAGGTAGGTATTATGAAACTAACAATAGTTAAAAAGCGCTAGACGGCAGATTTTGATGCCAATTTTGTTGTTCAATGGCGCCGATTCCCTTGTTCACAAACTAAACTAAATTTAAGTTCAGTGCATCTTTTTTTCTATTTCATTTAAAAAGGGACACACGACATCTCTTAGTTCATAGCTATAGCCGTCCTTTTCTCGCGCTGCCTGTTAGTAAAAGATAGCAATTCTCTAATTTTAGTTTAGTTATTAAGAGGATTGTGAAGCTGTAAATTTTCATACAAAAAGAGATAACGTTTTTCTCCCCGTAAACATAATCTAATTTTCATAATTTTTGGAAATGCTGTAGGTATAATGAAAAACTAGGTCCGTACGTTTTTATTATAAAGAAATATTGCATACAATATAAGTTATTAGCATCTAAATATCTATATTTTTGACATAAAAACATCCTCGAGCATTTTTATTTTTTTAAATTAAATTAAATTGAATTACTAAAAACGAAAAACGTACAGACCTAGATTAAAGTATACTAAATGTAATGAGATCAAAGTTATCTCATTTCGTAAAGGTTTAGGGGAGTAAAAACGTTATCGCCCGAAACAATATTTATGTAAATAATTGTATGAAATGTAGGTAATTGCCTCCAAAAATCGCGCCGCGTATCGGCACTTCACAATCCTCTTAAATAAGTGAATCGGCACCATTGCCTAATGATTGGAATTGGAAAGTGAAAAATAACTTTAATTTCGTAAGTTGGCGGAAAAAAACTAAAATACAGATCCAAAGATACCGGCTTCCGAAATGAAAGTTATTTTTCACTTTGTAGTGTTTTTTTTGGAAGTCGGTTGTTTTTTTTTTTTGGAAAAAAGTTTTTTGTTTAGAGCTCTATCAATGTCAAATCTGTTTTCGTCATGTCAGACTAAGTGTCAAATAGTTCGTCCTTGGTCTAATTGACGAGAATAACTGTCGGACCATAGAGTGAAACGGCCCACACACGATATTAGGCCTTAATTATTAATAATATAAATAGAGTGCGTTTCATCAAATAGTTCCTATGCCGTAATGTTGGCTCCCTGTTGTAGGACGAACACGATTTGGCTACCGTTGATAAAGCGTGGACCTCATAGGTCCATGTGTTAAAGTTTAACAGCGGAGCCAACATTACGGCATAGGAACTATTTGATGAAAGGCACTCTATTAAGCCGTGTGAATCGGCCTGTACCCGGTGTACCTCAGACTAAGTATCCTGGATATTTAGGATATTTAGTCTGAGCGGTGTACCGGTGGGGCTTGATGGCCATACGGCAGTGGTCTCGAACGTCACAAGGCCAAATCGGTAGAGTTGCCTACAAATATAGTAGATAGATTCGTACCCAAAATAGGTAGGTAAAAAAAAATATCCCAAAAATGATCCCATATCGTTCTACCGATATGGTCTATTTTTTGGGATCATTTTTTTGGTAGAACCTACCGAAAAATCGGTAGGTTTGAGACCATTGGCCAATACGGCCGTCAAGCCCCACCGGTACGGCGGTGCCGGTACGGCGAGCGGTACGCCCCGTAGTCTGTGGCGGGTTGTTTATGACTTATATAATATATAGTTATCTGTGTTTTGTTTGTTGTTGTTGACTGTTAGTGTCAGGTAATAGTGTTCTGTGTTTTGTTTAGTGTACGTAACGTAACTACTAACGTAAGTAGTTCACCGTGCTGTTTACAATACGTCGAATACGTTTTTGTTTTCGACTTCGGACTTTCGGCTTCGAATTACGGATTTTTGGAAAAGACACCTCCATATTGACTAGACCTGGAACCTGGAAACTGGACAACGAGTCTTGCACATACTACAACATAATCTAGTGTAAACTTCGGATTTTGACTTAACCTCGGGATTTAATAAAGTGCACCAAATATGCCTCCCATCAAGTGCTCCTATTGGAGGTGTACTAATACATCAAAAGACTTCTCACTGTTTCGGTTTCCAACTGGACATGCAAGTCGTTTGGAAGTTTGGTTGAGCAATTGTGGTAAGTGTATTTATGTAGGTAGACATTCACTTTTAGATATTAAAAAGTAATAATCAAATGACTAAATATTTTTGATATTATATAAACAATACATATTTATTATTACAATACAATTTTAAAAAAATCTTCACTGTCAAAACAAATTTTGAACTGAGGGCAGTTCAAAGTTTGCCCTAACGATAAAAAAGAATCTTTATAATATTAACAATTCTGCGAAAAAGACCACTGTTCAGTAGGGATTAAACAGTAGTCTCCCTGCAGAACCACATTGTTAATAGGGACGGTCGATATGAGTACTTATTATGATAAAACATATTGTTAGACTACTTATATAAGATACGCTTATAGGTACTACAAATGGTTTTTTTCAATGTTTATAACAACTTTATGATTAATTTCTTATGACCACAAATACATATTTGTTTGCAAAATATATAATAATAGCTCAACAATATACATTTAAATAAGGCCATATACTAGTCAATAACATATTGTTTCCTGATTTTAGGAAACATGGAGATAACTCACCTTAGCCATCAGGAACTACGGAATAGATACCTATGTATTACACATTTCGATGATAAGTTCATTCGGAATAAAACTGGCATAAGAAAAAGAATAACAAAACTGGCAGTGCCTCAACACTACAAGGATGAGCAATTCCCGGACATGACGCCACATACACCCAGTCCATCAACATCACAAGGTATTTTTTTAGAGAATCACAATACCGTCATTTGTGAGAATTTTGTAAGTTATTAAGAATAACAAGAACTGTAGTTGTCATTCTTAAATACACTCATCAGTTTGTAACATAGGGACTAGTTCAGCTTACCTATATAAGGTGACTTGTAATTAGTGACCAATACTTAAACACATGATTGTACTCATGATAACAAACAACTTTTACTATGGGACGATACCTGTAATTGCAAAAAAAAAAATAAGCTGTCCCGTACATTCATGTTCGCATAACTCGTCAAAATGTAGGGAGCAGCTGAATTTTTTTCGCGATTTGGTTTAGTCCCATAGTAAAAGTTGCCATGTGTTTAAGTATCAGTCACTAATTACCAGTCACCCTGTATACCAAATTTATTTAGCTCACGAAACTTCGGCTGTCCTGAAAGTTTTACTCTTTTGACTCGCAACTAAAGTAAACAATATACAACTGACTTGTAACACTGAAAACGTAGAAGAACCTACTGAATCTAGTGCACCTTTCTTTTTTGATACACCAAAGAAAAAGAAAGCAACTGACACTCCAAAGTGCGAGAGATTAAAAATGAACCTCCAAATGACCTCCAAGTTGTTAATTAAATAGCGAAAAAACCAAATATATTAGGGCTCGTGTAGACGGCACCGCCACCGCGCGGCCGCCGCACCTCCAAAGAGTAAAGTAAGTATAGTGAGACGCACCTCTGAGCTGTGTACACGAGTCCACCAATATAATAGGTTGGGGAAAAAGTTTCGTCGCATTTTTTAAGAAAATTCAAAACATTTTTTAATATAGTAAATAATAAATAATAAAATAAAAATAAAATAAAATAAAATAAAAATCATTTATTTCAGACAAAAGAGTCCATAAGCACGACAGGGTTGTTAGTATTAAAAGTAAACTAATGTTAGTAATTAAAATACAAAGTGTCACCGTCTACTCTGAACAGCAGGCTCACTGGTCTCGCAACACATGGAGTGCAGTGAACCTACTGAGCAGAACAGTATCGGTTCTCTCGCCAATCATCTTCAGGACGCTATTAGGGCTCCCCCGTACTCGTCGCACCACCGACGCTACTTTCTTACGCATAATTGCGTAGAAGTCATCAACGCTGGCATCAGTAAACATGCCGGATGCACTGCAATATCGAGGGAGCCGAAACAGTGCCCTAAACACATTGTTATACTGGACGCGCAAGGCATTGTAGGCTTTTTGAGTAAAGTTAGCCCACAGGCCGCTCGTGTAAAACGTCTGGCAGAATGCCTTGAACATTGTTATTTTAACAGGAGCCGTACATCGAGCGAACCTGTGTGCCAACATGTTACCGCGAACCGACAATGCCCTGCGCTCCCTCTCAATGTCTAATTCGTCACTCAAATTTTCATTGACAATATGTCCCAGATATTTAAACTGTGGAACACGAGTTAGAGGTACACCATTAAGTAGTATAGGTGGTATAAATATAGGTATATGGTTTTTATTTTTACACTTGAAAAACATAAACTCACTTTTACTTTCGTTATACCTCAGGCCATGCTCCACAGCATAAACCTCACACACCTTTAACAGCTGTCTAAGACCCCCAATTGAAGGGCTCAGCAGCACCATATCATCTGCATAACTCAGATTATTGACACATATGTCATCAATATGGCATCCAACATGCATGCTGCTGAGCTCCTCAATCAGATGGTTAACATATATATTAAAGAGCCTTGGCGAAGTCAACCCGCCCTGCCTGACCCCACACTCTAAAGAATAGTCATCTGAGTATACATTTCCCCACCTAACTATATTAAGCTGTTTACTGTACCAGTAAGCAAGGATATTGACAAGATCGGCTGGGACACCAGCAGTTCTTAATTTTGTCCAAAGCTTATTATATGACACCAGATCAAAAGCTTTGGACAAATCCAAGAAGCATGCATATACTGGAGTGTGCCTTTTTACATAATAATCAACAGTGTGTTTCAGAGACAGTATTGCACTTTCGGTTGACAACCCTTCTCTGAAACCGAACTGTGTATCTTGTAATGTTACAAAACGGTCAAGTTTTCTATCTAATAACCCATCAAACACTTTTGCAATTATAGTAGCTAAAGAAATTGGTCTATAATTACTTCTATCAGAGATATCAGCAGTGACATTTTTTTACTATTGGCACAACCACTGTTCTCATAAGATTAGATGGTAAATATGAGTGCCGTATGCAAAAAGTGTAAAACATGGCTAAAACTCTATACAGGTGCACTCCCCCATGCTGCAAGTGCTCGACACTGAGCCCCTCATGGCCTGGTGACTTCCCTCTTTTCATATTCTTAATAATATCAGCCACATCTTTACTTGAAAATCCAATAGGCTTTTCTACTGGGCAATGTTCAGTCTCAGGCACCGACAGCAAGGTGGATTTCACCTGAAAATGATCCTTAAATGAATTTGCAATCATTTTAGCATCACTGAGGCCATCAACACACACTGGCAGACTAGCCTTACCATTTAAACGCTTAGTGCCCTTCCAGAACTTATTAAATTTCTTAGCAGAATGCTGCGAGGCAAGTATATCCATTTTTATCTGTTCCTGGTTGTTCTGACAGTACTTTAAGCGTGACTTGAAAATCCGACGACTTTCATACATTTTATCATACAAGGGTCCACTCACTGGTTTACCACCTAAGACATACAATTGATGGTCCAGTCTAGCCTGCCTATGCGCATCTCTAACATGCTTGTTCCAGCCATGAACACACTTAACATTACTCGGCTTCTTAGGTAAGGAACTGCGACTGTTTGCCGAAGCCTGGCTTAATATATTAACAATATCGTTATATAAGTTGTCAATTACAGATCTGTGTTGTAACTTTTGACACATACTATCGGCACATTTATGAAGTTCATCAGGAAACATAATTTTTCTAAAGTTATTATTGCAAATTTCATGATATTCCTGAATCTCATCTAATTTTCTAACCCCCCATACAACATCATTACTAATATAATTGTGTACTTCTACCTTTGCATTAATTACTTCTAAATTACATGTTACCTGTAAGGGGAAATGATCCGACCAGTATACATCATTGAGGACCATAATATTCATCACAGGCTGCCATGCTGATTTAGTCACCACACAGTGGTCTAGCCATCGCTTACACCCATATACTTCACTTTGAAAGGTATATGTTTCAGATGAAATACCTAGTTTGACTAAATCAGCACATATCCAGTCATTTTCCTCACAAAAATCAAGAAGTTCACTACAAAACGGAGCATTAGGATGTGCATTGAAATCTCCTAACATAAATACTACCTCGATACTATTGTCTTGTATAATTGCATTTAACTCACCCAAACACTGAGTAAATTCCGGCAAGTTCACAGTTTGGTCAGTCGGCATATACACACTCATAACTAACATTTCACGACCAGCTCCAGTTATTACTTTAATCGCAGCAATACGCTCACTTAAACACTTCACTACCGTAACACTGCGAAAAGCACTTTTTCTCCATAGTATCGCAACCCCTCCGTGAGGTCTACCTCGTAGCACTCCAGCCGTCAAGTCCACCGCCGACTTCCCTGTGTAGCCGAAGTTGTCGTCAATATCACCCAATACTTGAATATCGTACGGTAACAGCCAAGTTTCTTGAAGGGCTATCACGTCTGCCGATTTACATAAAGTTCTCACACATTCCAGACTTCTTTTAATATTTTTGCAGTTATAACTTACTAGCGTACTATCCATTTAATTTTATGTCGTCTTTATCAGAATTCCACGGTCTAAACCGTATGAATCTTCTAAACGTTATTCCATCAGGCCACAAGTTATCATTCAAAAAGGTATCAATTTTACTAATTGAAACATAAATCTTAAATGAATTGTACGGCCTTTCTTTTTTCATGCTAACTTTTTCAAGGAAGACTTTTTCCTGGGTCTTATTATGTATATATTCACATATGTCGGCTTCTAGGGTCTCTTTGTTTACATTAGAAATAAACAAAGGAATCTTTGTTTCCGCCGCTTTGAACATTGTTTCAACATTGGTTATTGCCTTTCCCATTTTTCCAATAAATCGATTCTTGTGTCGCCCACGTTGCATCACAGTCCACTCATCTGTGGGCTTATTTTGTTTCCATTCACCCGGCAATTTAACTATTTCCGCCATCGTTGGTGGCAGCGTAGACGGCGTCAGCGTTTGTTTACATGCAATACCGGCAATACCGGTAGTACGAGTATCTGAGGATGACGATAAAACTTTATTCGTGAGCGCCAGTGGCGATGAAATAATATGTGTTTGCGACGACGCCGCCTCTGCCGGCTGAACCACAGGTGTTTTCGGTGCGAGGGAGATAGTCCTATTTTCATATGGGCGATAGTGAGACAGCGGCGTCAAGTCGAGCGCGTTTCGTTCCGATGACTTTGTCTTAGCGTCGGTATTTGATAAATCATGTGATAAACCTACCGGCCCACTATCCGAAAAATATGTACCTCTTTTTTTCGTGTTAATATTTGGGTAATTAACCAAGGAAGTTAGCTTTAGATTGTCTAGGTCTATACGTACTGTTTCTACCATATCTACTGTCGCATAGTTTTCCTTAATTGTTTGTATCTCACTACGAAGGAGCACAATGTCTTTCAGTAATTTCGTAACATCAATGTGATCAAAAGATATCGGAGGCAATTTTTATAAGTCCCGTGCGACGAAGGTGGGAATCACATCCGGATCGATTTCCTTAAAGAGACAGATAATGTCCTCTAAGTCTCTTTGCATTTTACCATCTCGCCTTCGAGATTTTTTCCTCTGAGAAGTCGTTACAGATTCAAAAAACAAAGTTTTCGCCTCATCAATATCTGGTTCCGAGAAGGCAGATAGGCACACACGAACTATAGACTCATTATCCATCACATCATGTTTATTTTGAATAAATGCCAGTACTTCACTTATAATTATATTACAATTACAACACTTCAACTTATTAACCGCCATTGTTTACAAAGGACGCGCGCGCACGTCAGCGCTGTGCGAGCGAGACTGATAGTGTATTTACATTTAACTAAAGTATGTAGGTACCATTTTGTTCGATAACTTTTTGCCATCTTGTGGGTAGGGACATGATCCCATTGCTATAGAAATTTTGGGACTTCTGGTCAAAATACCGCGACAAGTGGTTTTGGCAGTCCTCTCGTGATGTTAACCTGACACTGCCTAAAGAATTCTGAAGAGACCGAAACAGGTGGAAATCTGAAGGTGCAAGGTCAGGACTATACGGCGGATGTATTAACACCTCCCAGCCAAACTCTCTTAATTTTTGCTGAGTGGCTAAAGATGTGTGAGGTCTAGCGTTATCATGATGAAAAACCACACGCCTTCTGTTGATTAATTCCGGCCGCTTTCTCTCAACTTCTTGCTTTAATCTCATCAGTTGTTCGCAGTAGAGTTCAGAATCGATGGTCCTGCCTGGTGGTAACAGCTCATAATGAATAATGCCCTTCCAATCCCACCACACACACAGCATCACCTTGTTGCGAGTTAACCCGGGTTTCGCCACAGTCTGTGAAGCCTGACCGGCCGTTGACCACGACCTTTTTCGCACGTTCTTGTCATACGTGATCCACTTTTCATCACCAGTTATAAGCTTCTTCAAAAATGGTTCGGTTTCATTACGTCGTAATAAAGAATCACAAATGAGTACACGGTTCATTAGGTTTCTTTCAATGAGCTCGTGAGGTACCCAAATGTCGAGCTTTTTTGTGTACCCAGTTTTTTTCAAATGCGCCAAAACTGTTTTGTGGTCAATTTCCAGTTCTTCAGCTACGTCGTAACTACTGATATGCCGATCTTGCTCCACTTTTTCAAAAATGGCATCCATTTTATCCGTAATAGGGCGACCAGAGCGACGTGCATCTTTGACATCAAAATTTCCGGATTGAAAACGCTTAAACCAAATTTGTGCTACTCTCACAGACACAACACTAGGTCCATAAACATCGCAAATTTTTTTCGCGGCTTGCGTTGCATTTTTACCTTTTTTGTAGTAAAATTTTAAAATGTATCGAATTTCTTCATTAGATTCACTCATCTTGACGGTATGAAAAACAAATGAAAATCACACATTTTCCTAATTTGAATTTGGAATTATGTTCTTTAAAATTTAAATTTTCAATGATACCAAAACCAGCCAGATACAAATAGTATAGCCAAAGAGATTTTATTACAAGTTCATACATACTCGTACTATAATGCGAAAAGACTTTTTCCCCAACCTAATACAACAGTTGTTAGTAATAGATTGCTACCCATGAAGATCACACGTGTCGAAAAAAAGGAGTTAGTGTTGTCTTTATATATTTCCAAATTTTTGTCCCATAGCACTTCGCTGTCCTCTACTAAACTTATGAACGTTTCATAATCAAAATTTTCCATGATAGTTTACTAAAAAGTTAAGTTTAGTAAGCATGTGTACGTAAGCGGCCGGTAATGGAATAACAACTGATGATCAGCGAGGTGGCGGGGGCCGCGGTGTCGCGCGCAAACGCGACTCGTGTACACAGCTCAGAGGTGCTTCAGGGGCGCGGTGGCGGTGCCGTCTACACGAGTCCTTAGACTGAAGAGAAAAGCATGTACTTAGTAAAACTAATAACATGATAAATTCAGAAAAAACACCAAAAGTGTTCGAAAGTTTTTACAGTGATGCAAATAAAATAAAACTAAAAGTCAGTGGAGTAATGCAGGCTCCTGATGCCTACAAACATTTATTAAATACAGGTAATATTGCTAGCTTCACTGACCAGCATTCAACACTGGCTCCAATCATCTAATTGTCAGCCAGTTCTTGATGAGGATGTTTTTCAAAATATAGAATTAAAAAAAAAAAAAACCGAACTTGTTGTGCCAGTTTTGGAAGAAGGTGTGCCGATAGTTTTCCAAAATGACGGCTGTCCGGCACACTACCAAGTCAACGTGAGAGAGCATTTAATTTAATTTAACGAATTTAGAAGTTCATACATTCAATAAAAAATTAAACTTTGGAAGCTTGTAAGGAATTTTCTTGAAACCAGTTGTCTCAAACAAAGATGTATTTGGATTTAAATGACTTTGGAGAATACAACAAAATTTATTTTGTGCCACTACACACACAAACAAAAAAGTTATTTCGAATTAAAGGAAACATTTTGGGTAATTTTTTCATTAAAAAAAAAACATTTTTAACCAACCGTGACATTTGGGACAAAGGGTGTATGGGTAGAACCTAGCTAATGACCTCCCAAATCCCTGGAAAAATTGTGTCGGTCCATGCGCCAAACACCCTGTATATAAAAAAGAATCGCGCGATATGCATGTACGCGCATAACTTTCGAACGACTACACCAAATTGGATAATTCTTTTTTTTTTTGAGTTTTTAATTGTCAGGTTTATATGAAAGAAAATATTTGAAATGTTGCCAGGAAAATTCGGGAAAACTGAAGTGAATTTTCTTTGGGAATTTTGTATTAATTTAAATTTTTGACTACAACGTTTGTGGGGTCACCTAGTTTATTATAAAAAAAATATATAAGCAAATTATTGTATTTGAAAGAGGTTTGTTGACAAAAGTAAATGTGTGTGTGTGTCAGTGTTAAAGCAGGGTAAATACGCCATAGCCCCGCCCCCTCCAATCTTCGGCCGTCTGCACATTTTCAGCTTGCGTTAATTCAAAAGGTAATTAAGTGGCAATTTCGCAACTCGAATTACAATTAATATAACAATTAATATAAGAAAGATATTACATCTGAATTTGGAATCTGTCATTTTTTATACGATTGTTCATTGGGTTTTCTAATGTTGGCGCCAATACATTGTACAATATTTTGCAGTATTAAAATGGAGTGGGGTGATAAAGACAACCGAATCGCTGTGATTGCATTACACAAAGTTGGTATGGAGCCAAATGCAATTTTTACAACTCTCCATACGCTTGGTATTAGTCAAATGTTTGTGTACCGGGCTATTAATAGGTACAATGAGACTTCCTCTGTTTGTGACAGAAAAAGATCTGGCCGTCCACGTAGTGTTCGTACGAAAAAGGTGGTCAAAGCAGTAAGGGAAAGAATTCAAAGAAATCCTGTCCGAAAGCAAAAGATTTTATCTCGGGAGATGAAGATAGCATCCAGAACCATGTCGCGTATTTTAAAAGATGACTTGCAGCGTTGCAGCCTATAAGAGACGCACTGGTCATTTTTTAACTGATAATTTAAAAAAGAATAGGGTGGTAAAATCGAAACAACTACTGAAGCGGTACGCAAAGGGAGGTCACAGAAAAATTTTGTTTACGGATGAGAAAATCTTTACAATTGAGCAACATTTTAACAAACAAAATGACCGTATTTATGCTCAAAGCTCTAAGGAAGCTTCACAATTAGTCGACAGAGTGCAACGTGGGCATAGTCCGACTTCAGTGATGGTTTGGTGGGGTGTTAGCTATGAAGGAGTGACTGAGCCATATTTTTGTGAAAAAGGTATCAAAACATCGGCACAAGTGTATAGAATACCTATACCATTCTTGAGAAGGTAGTTAAGCCCCTTAACAACACCATGCTAAATAATCAAGTATGGTCCTTCCAACAAGACTCGGCGCCGGGTCATAAAGCTCGGTCCACGCAGTCTTGGTTGGAAGTGAACGTTTCGGACTTCATCAGAGCTGAAGACTGGCCGTCGTCTAGTCCCGATCTTAATCCGCTGGATTATGATTTATGGTCAGTTTTAGAGAGTACGGCTTGCTCTAAACGCCATGATAATTTGGAGTCCCTAAAACAATCCATACGATTGGCAGTGAAGAATTTTCCCATGGAAAGAGTGCGTGCTTCTATTGATAACTGGCCTTTAAACGTTGTTTAAAGGACTGTATTGCAGCCAATGGAGACCACTTCGAATAAGCTTTTTATATTTTAAATTGTTTTATATTTATGTATTAAACTAACACACTGTAAAAGTAATAAATAATAATTGCAATAAAAAACAATTTTTTTTTTCTTCGTGACACTATTTATGGCAAGACTAGGTATAATACAGTTCTTATATATGAGTAACTATCTTCTACGTATACCTATCCGGACAAGTTAATACAATAGCCTCGCTGTTTCAGACAAGGGGAATGCTAGAATGTTATTGCATCTTCCCACCTCTTTAACATCAACACCAAAGTGTATTAATAACTCAGCTCTGAGATCTTCGTTCCGGACATATGATATGGACTTCAGCAAACATGCTTGATGCGCTGCAAAACCGAGGCAGTCCCAACAACATCCTGAGTCCGTTATTATATTGGACACGCAGGGCGCTGTAGGCCTTCTGCGTATACCTAACCCACAGGCTGCACGAGTAAAACGTCTGGCAATAAGCTCTGAAAAGAGTTAGCTTTACCTCCTTCGTGCACCGCTCAAATCTGTGAGCAAGCATATTGCATCGGGCCGCCAACGCCCTACGTTCTCTATCAATATCCTGGTCGTCCGTAAGACTGCAAACTGAGTGACCACCTGCAACAGAATTCCACGCAACGTTACAGGTGGAATATTTATATATGAATGAATGAAATGCACCGACCCCAGCGTGGTTTGACCAGACTCGATTAATCGAATGAACCCAAAGATTCACACTAGCCCCTGTTGCCTCATGTTACATGGTGCAACAGAGACCATTGCATATCAAAGAGTAGACCGGGGGGCGCGATAATGGTAGGATATGGAGGGGATAAAGAGCCTGCCGAGTATGCACCCTAGAGCAAGCATTGGAATAGTGGAGAGACGGGTGATATAATTATGGATGGGCTCTTTTTACGACGTCGCCGCCAGGTTGCTTCTAGTCCAGCTTCCCCGGTGAATTTTTGGCGGTTAAACTGCGTTTTCGACTTTATTTATGTCACTGCTATGCTGTATTACACGTTGCTGTTTATATAACAAGCAAAATATATTTTGTTTACATTTTGATAAACACAAATCATACTGGTCGTGCAGCAATACAACAAAACTGTTGTAATTGTATTGTAGGCCGTCGAACAGTTGGATGCTGTGCCTACGGCATGTCAGTTATCTGGTATTTAGGGTGGGCACAGCATCAAAGTAATATTGATGCACCTGCTCAATTCTTGGATGAGGTGTTAATACTTTACGATGCCATTGACGAGTAAGGTCTAAACTATTGTAATAACCTCACCATCAGTCATTTATGTAATATTAAACGTAATATTTAAGAAAAAAATAAAAATTATTTTTACTATAAAATCCGAAGTTTTATTTAACCAATTCTTTTTTCTTTAACATATTGACAATTTTTATTAGATTTACCACACCATTTCATAATGTGCACTCAAGGCCAAAATCACTATGAATCTTGGGCATGTCCATTTCAAGTTGATAGCATTAGTGGTTCTTGAGATATCAGCTGTGACAGACGTCTGTCTGTCACAGCACAGCTGATATCTCAAGAACCACTGACTGACTGAGACTGAGTCGCACCATAAGAGTTCTTTTATACCATTTAGGTACGGAACCCTAAACACGAAAAAAATAGGTTTTTTTACAAATTTATAAAGCGAAAAAGTCAGTTACAAGGTCGCAAGTTTTAAGTGTCAAAAGATTTTGTTTACATAATATAGACAACGAAAATTACTGAATTAACTTCGTTCCAACCGGGTGTCCCACGAGTGCCCACGACCGCGACATCTCCCGACTTTTTTACCTATAATTTGATGATAATCCTATAATAATAAACAAGTTATATAGGTATGTATACATATATTTGTTATCACGTTCTCGAAAACGGCTCTAACGATTTCCCGAGCAAAGTTGCGATATAGCGGTTTACGGGGGTGAAAAATCGATCTAGCTAGCACCCTAATTGCGTAACACATTATCAGTCAGAATCTGAATCATTTTGAAGCAAATTAACCCATTGGTTCGTGCTCGAAAAAATTGTCTGTTCTACAACGTAAATAACGCAATGAATGTTGTTGAACTGTCAAAATAAAACAGATTCCGATAGATAACGTGTTACGCAACGCAATTGCCCCGAGCTGGGTACTACATTATTATTGTAAAAACTGTTATTAGACTTTGGTTGTTGACTTTACAATAAAAAAAAAAATATATATATTTGTTAATAATTATTTTAGAACATTTAGATTGGATAATAATCATTATCGACAGTGATATCAATGGCGTCTTGCTTCGTCTTTGGTAGTTTTCGATAGAGTTGGTAATGGTATTCGTTGAATGTATTTTTGAGGACAGCAGACATCACTGAAGGGCTTGAAATAAGATATAAAATTAATCTTATTTTTCTGTTGATTAATCATTATTTCTGAAAAGACACTGTGCCAGAGAGATACTCTATATTGAGCATAGAAAAAATGACATTTAACCATTTGACAGCTTAACGTTGAAGTTTTTGTTTGAAAAAGTTAGCATACGATTTTATGTTTTGTTTTCAATGAAATAAAAACAACAGCATTCTCATTTGTTTATAGGACTTATTATGGAAGACGATACGTCAAATGATGTCGAAGCTGTGGAGTACATTGATAGCCAGGACGAGGACGACCCAGATGGAGGAGAAGGTTAGTATTGACATGATCATAATATGTATTTTCTATTTAGGTACCAAATGTATACATTTCTAGATCATACTGTTTATTAAGGATATACACTCACAGGCACAATTAACCACCTATACCTTTCGTCACACTGTTTGTTTACGGTAACTATGGCTTATCCACTGTTTTATTTTTTGTCAAGTGGGTACTAACGATAAATAAATTAAACACTTATACCCATAACATTGTTCCCGCTGCAACCATTGCCTGTTCTTTTCTGCCATAATAAGTGAATATAGTTTAATTTGACTTTGTAGTGTTTGTTTATTGTTTGTGACCATTGATGTATAAAATAGGGAAGATTAGGCATGCTCTAATGTCACGCAAACATTTAGTGAACCAGAAACAATTACATGTAAAGACACCCACACTACTACATATTCCAATATCCTGTGTCATGTGCATCAACAGCCGAAATAGAGAGATATTATGCAGGCTGTACCGGGAATGAGATAGCAATAATTGTCATTGTTACGTACCCGTAACAACTTGGAAACAAATTACGATTCGGGTATTCCCTGCGAACCGAAAGTAATGTAGGTACCGTCGACAAATAAATTTTAACTAAATAAAATAATACACTTTATTATAATATTAGTTTCTGTATGTACTAATGATACTGCGGTTTTTTTTTTTTATATTCCTATATCCTTTGTGGGTTGTATACATATCTTCTGTTCTGAAATGTACCAAACATAATCGACTACTACTGGTAGCTAGCTAGTCTGGTTCTTGCCTCTGTTTTGTGACAACTTGGAGCCATTTATGTCTTCACACTTCATCTTGATAAAAATTTACTCATTAAACTTTATTTCTTAGCATGTGTAGCTAGTAATAGGGATGATGCCTGGGTAAAAAAAAAGAAATTCTATTTAGTCCGTCAGTCAGATAATAAAAAAATATTAGACACGTATTTTTTGCTTTATAATATTAATAAAAAATGACTTAGATAACTCGCATTAAAGTTCGGGAGTGGGGGCTTGCTACGTCACTTCTATGTATAAAATCTACGAAGACGTGACGTCATGCCACATTTTAACTCAATGTATCGCCGTAATCTTTTGATTACGTAGAAAAAGAAAAAATATGTGTCCAATATATTTTAATAATCTTCATGACGGACAAAAAACATTTTTTTAGTCATCATCCCTATTGTGATAAAATTGCACAAGAACTTTTGTTACTTCTGGGGTGCCTCAGGGCTCCATTTTGAGCCCAGTGCTTTTCATTTTGTTTGTGAATGACATAAAACGCTGCTTCATTAACTCCCATTCCTTAATGTATGCCGACTACATTAAAATCTACAAGTTGTGCAAAAACACACAAGACTGCTTGCTGCTTCAGGAAGACCTCGACAGACTTTCCAACTATTGTTCACATAACAAACTTCATCTTAGCTTACCTAAGTGCACTGTAATATCATTCACAAAAAAAAAATCTAATTAAATACTGTTTTTATTTATTTATTTATTTTATTTAACCATTTATGTACACACAAATAAACTTTACAAGGCACTACTCTTAAAGAAGTTGACCATATTCGTGATTTAGGAGTTACACTTGACTCAAAATTGCATTTCAACCTTCACATTGATAACATTATCAAGAAAGCCTATAGAATGTCTGGTTTCGTTATGCGATCCTCAATTGGTTTCGAATGACCGCATACGTTTATAACCTTGTATGTTTTTTTTTTTTTATTTTTTTATTTGTGATGGGTTTGCTCTTGACTCTAGTCTAGGTCAGAGGTGACAGAGACAAAGTCGACGATGGAGTGAGCTTACCCAGAAGAAGCCTGTTCACTCTCACTTTGAAGAGATTAGGGTTGTATACGTTCGGAAACACAGACGCAGGTAGTGAGTTCCACTCTTTTGCTGTGCGCATTATAAAAGACATTTGGAAGCGCTTAGTGCGAATTGGTGGAATAGCAACCAGGTAGGGATGGTAACTGGCAGTGCGTCTAGATGTCCGGTGGTAGAACCTTAATACGCTCCCAATTAGAATACGCAGCCCCAATATGGTGTCCTCTATATGATAAATATAAGCTAAGGCTTGAAATGGTCCAAAAAAAAAATTTTACGTTCCTTTCCTTCACCTGTTTGAATGAATGAGTTTTGATTTGATTTGTATAATAAATATATATAAATAAATAAAAATAAATTCACTATAAATGCTACCGCTCAAAACTATCTTACGCACAACTACTAAAAAAATACTAACTCCTAGGCTTGGAGTCCAGGCGTACCCTACTTATGGCTGTGATGCTGCATGGCATATGTAATAACAACTTTGACTGCTCTGATATCACCAATAAACTTTGTTATATTGTACCCAGAACTGTAATTCGGTGAGAGGCGCGCGTGCGCCGGCTGTTCCACACTGTCAAGTGCAGAACCAATGCTGGCGCAAGAGCACCCCTCCGTCGACTCTTAGAAATATACAATGTGTCCGGGCATGGACTAGCGATATTCTAAACACTTAAATTTAAGCTATTTTAAAGTACAATTACACTCTAAGCTTGGGTCCAAATCACTTCCCTGCTACGTGGCAGCCATTTTGTTTTTTTTTTGTTAAAATATTCCATATGAAAGTACAAAAAAAATCATATCTCTCTAAGTTTTTGTCATACTGAGATAAAAATAGGCTTATTTGAAAGGCAACAATATTGTCTACCGTTAGCATTACAAAACAATGTGTTCTCCGTTCCATAACTTTTGAAAAAAAATGTGAAAGTCGAAAAAATAAACAAAAAAATACGCAATTCAACCAATAATGGTTAATTACTACAAAAACACCCCCGACAACATTTTTTATTTTTTGCTAGATCGACAGATTTTGAGATAAGCTACAATACAACATAAAATTCACAACTGTATGTCAATTATTTTAAGAGTTATTGTTGTTTGAACATAGCGTTTGCGCAAGTACAAAAGGCCTTTGTTAAACGCTACAGTAACATTTATGGTATTCATTGTTTTCCATCTGGGAACAGGCCAGAAATACTGTTCGTTCCTACCGTTAGTGAGCGAGATGGAACATAATTAGTCAACTACCTGGAACAAAATCACAGTTTTAGGGACAAATGATTAGTTGGGTTAGTTATCCCTAGCCCTGCGTTGTGATCGCTACTTTCACTTACCGTTCGTACTGTTTACGTGCTGTGTTAGTGTGATACCTCTTTCTGCTAATCTTGAATGTACGTCGATAAAAGTTTGGCGACTCGGTGTAGGCCTATTAGGGTACCTTCGTCGATATTCTTGTACAGCCAGATTTGCACTTCCATTGCAAAAGCCATACACGAAGTGTATGTCAGCAATATGTTGCGCTGAATATTGACGGTGAGCCATTTTTATCACACTTAAAGATGAACACTAACACAGCACGTAAACAGTACGAACGGTAAGTGAAAGTAGCGATCACAACGCAGGGCGAGGGACAACTAACCCAACTAATCATTTGTCCCTAAAACTGTGATTTTGTTCCAGGTAGTTGACTAATTATGTTCCATCTCGCTCACTAACGGTAGGAACGAACAGTATTTCTGGCCTGTTCCCAGATGGAAAACAATGAATACCATAAAGGTTACTGTAGCGTTTAATGTTAATTTAATGTTTTTTTAATGTTAATTTTGTTAGTTTCCTATGCTCTTTTTTACTGTTTCTATTTCCTGTGCGTGTCCCAAATAAAGTATTTTTCTTTCTTTCTTTCTTTCATATGGAATATTTTAACAAAAAAAACAAAATGGCTGCCACGTAGCAGGGAAGTGATTTGGACCCAAGCTTAAGAGTGTAATTGTACTTTAAAATAGCTTAAATTTAAGTGTTTAGAATATCGCTAGTCCATGCCCGGACACATTGTATAACACACACTTTCTCGATCTTGATATATTTTCACTATCTTAAACAAAATTTAAAAGAATGGCTATTCATTTGCTTGCACAATAATTATGAACTCTTCCTAACTAATAATTATGAAAACTTTCTAACCTAAATCGCCTCCAGTAGATGCGTGGTTTTTTATTTATTTTTTATTTCTCCATATTAGATTATTCCGCGGACATTGGTGTGGGTTACATGTTTACCTCTATTACCCTAGTTTGTCATTCACTAAAACTGTAATGTGTAAACTGTTTTTTGTCCCAATAAAATAAAATAAAGAACATGGTCAGAAGGTGGTAGGTATGGATAAAATTAGATATGAAAAAATATCAGGAACATCTTACAAAGTATTTATTGTGTTGACGCTACAAATGTAAACAAAAGGGCAATTCCCACTATGTAGGTAGGTAAAAATCAAATTAAATATTATTCAGTTAAATTCGAGGCAATATGACATTTTTTTGCTGACGGTACTCAATCTGCCTAGCCTTTTCCCAACTATGTTGGGGTCGGCTTGCAGTCTAACTGGATGCAGCTGAATACCAGTATTTTACATAGAGCGACTGCGCCTATATGACCTCCACAACCCAGTTATTGGGTAATACGATACCCATTGGTAAGACTGGTCGTCAGACTTTCGGGCTTTTGACGACCCGTAACAACTACCAAAGATCCACGAATGATAGCCGGGACCAACGGCTTAACGTGCTTTCCGAGGCACGGAGGAGTCTCGGTATGTAAAGATGGTCACCCATCAACGGACCTACCTGAAGGATCCACCCGTGCGGCTGTTATTACTTAGCCACGCTTTTTACTGACGGTACTATACGCCGCTTGCGCTGTCGCTAGTCTCTTCACACTCTTACGAATCATATATTTCTGTCTCTTTCTGCAAATGGCGCTCTACCAACAATAATAATCAGGAGCCTTTTGAAGAAAATAAATTAAGTTTTAATGTTCTTATGAGTGAAAAGTAATAATGTGGAACTTGTTTTTGGTTTTTTAAATATTTATGCACATTATGAAAACACAGGAAGGCATTGTTGCTGCTTAGTTAGACGATTACGGTAATTTTACTTAACATGCTACACAAACGCAAGTTCGATTGTGACTAAGGCCAATTGTGCCCGTACACACAATTTATGCGGTCCACGTCGAGGAGCGCGTACCATATCTTCCCTATTTTATATACAGGGTTATTTGTAAAACACCAGCAACCTCTTAAGGGGGTCATTGTACTCATCATTATGAACAACTTTTACTATGGGACCAAACCTGAAATCGCGAAAAAAAAAATCAGCTGTTCAGTACATTTTGACGAACAGTACATTACATTATGAGGTTGCTGGTGTTTTAAAAATAACACTGTATAATCGGTCCATTAGATTCGGAGCAAATTGGCTGTGACAGGCCGACAGAGAGACACACGAGTGATCCTATAAGAGTTCCGTTTTTTCCTTTTGAGGTACGGAACCCTAAAAACAACTAAATTCCAAAAACGCTTCGGAAACACAATTTTATGAAATGAAATAAGGATATTTGTGTTTAATTTATTGCTAAAGTGCCTACTTGACAAAAAATAAAACAGTGGATAAGTCATAGTTACCGTAAACAAAAAGGATACCGAAAGATATACATAGGTGGGCAATATTGTGCCTGTGAGTGTATATGATTATAAAAAGCGTTAACTTTAATTTAGAAAACTCGACTTTCAACATTTATTTTTAAAGTTTGCAATGCTGGTAACTCACAACAAAAATTTCTAGCTAGAAATGGCAAATGCTACATACTGTCTGAACTGCTATCACCTCCAGCAACAATCAATATGCTATCTTTCAATTAGGTATTAATAGGTTGGGGAAAAAGTTTCTTCGCATTTTTTAAGAAAATTCAAAACATTTTTTAATATAGTTTATTTACATTTAACTAAAGTATGTAGGTACCATTTTGTACGATAACTTTTTGCCATCTTGTAGGTAGGGACATGATCCCATTGCTATAGAAATTTTGGAACTTCTGGTCAAAATACCGCGACAAGTGGTTTTGGCAGTCCTCTCGTGATGTTAACCTGACACTGCCTAAAGAATTCTGAAGAGACCGAAACAGGTGGAAATCTGAAGGTGCAAGGTCAGGACTATACGGCGGATGCATTAACACCTCCCAGCCAAACTCTCTTAATTTTTGCTGAGTGGCTAAAGATGTGTGAGGTCTAGCGTTATCATGATGAAAAACCACACCCCTTTTGTTGATTAATTCCGGCCGCTTTCTCTCAACTTCTTGCTTTAATCTCATCAGTTGTTCGCAGTAGAGTTCAGAGTCGATGGTCCTGCCTGGTGGTAACAGCTCATAATGAATAATGCCCTTCCAATCCCACCACACACACAGCATCACCTTGTTGCGAGTTAACCCGGGTTTCGCCACAGTCTGTGAAGCCTGACCGGCCTTTGACCACGACCTTTTTCGCACGTTCTTGTCATACGTAATCCACTTTTCATCACCAGTTAGCTTCTTCAAAAATGGTTCGGTTTCATTACGTCGTAATAAAGAATCACAAATGAGT
Source organism: Dicycla oo (assembly GCA_948252095.1). NCBI lineage: Eukaryota > Metazoa > Arthropoda > Insecta > Lepidoptera > Noctuidae > Dicycla > Dicycla oo. Next base: position 15,823,643 of record OX411734.1, read on the forward strand.
ACACGGTTCATTAGGTTTCTTTCAGTGAGCTCGTGAGGTACCCAAATGTCGAGCTTTTTTGTGTACCCAGTTTTTTTCAAATGCGCCAAAACTGTTTTGTGGTCAATTTCCAGTTCTTCAGCTACGTCGTAACTACTGATATGGCGATCTTGCTCCACTTTTTCAAAAATGGCATCCATTTTATCCGTAATAGGGCGACCAGGGCGACGTGCATCTTTGACATCAAAATTTCCGGATTGAAATTGAAAACGCTTAAACCAAATTTGTGCTACTCTCACAGACACTACACTAGGTCCATAAACATCGCAAATTTGTTTCGCGGCTTGCGTTGCATTTTACCTTTTTTGTAGTAATATTTTAAAATGTATCAAATTTCTTCATTAGATTCACTCATCTTGACGGTACGAAAAACAAATGAAAATCACACATTTTCCTAATTTGAATTTGGAATTATGTTCTTTAAAATTTAAACTTTCAATGATACCAAAACCAGCCAGATACAAATAGTATAGCCAAAGAGATTTTATTACAAGTTCATACATACTATAATGCGAAAAGACTTTTTCCCCAACCTAATATTATATGCAACTTATTCATATTTTCTTAATACTTATTCATTTTTTTACCATTTCAGAGCGACCAATAATGCTACTCCTGCGTCGACTTATCAGAAATAAACAAAACACAGTGATGACCAATGCACAGATAATAGATATCTTACAAAGTGAATTTAACATCTGTGTCAAATCTAGTCACGAACTTGAAGTGGACATCTACATCAAAATCATCAAAAAATACCTTAAAGACTGGCCGCAATGGGAAGAATTAGAACGCATATCAACGAAACTCACCAACATAAAGGATTTTGAAGCCATAGCAAAAGTCTTGAACCACAAATACAAAAACCTAAAAGAGTATTTAGGTGTAATGCTCGAAGCTGCCAAGCCATTAGCTAGAGAAGCAGCTAAGACAATTAAAGTGCCAGAGGACATTAAAATGAACGAGAATATTGACTCAAGCGATGTTGTAATGGAGATACAATGCACGAAGGAACAACTCAACCACCTAGTCTTCAGACGTCCTCGGTTAGATCTTAATAACACTGTATTTAATATGTCAAACGTTACTCCGTCTCGTATATCTCTTAAAAGTCTTTCATTCAAACAAATTCTCAATGGATGGTGTGTCAAACTAAATATCTTTCTACCACACTTTTGGTTTGAAAGACATCTGATGTACAAACTGAAACATGTTCTAGTAAACAAAGTACGGAATGAAAGTTTCGCTGACGTAACTCTACCGACGTCTCTACAAACACTACGGCGCGACCACGTGATTAAAACAACCAAAACATATAAAAGAGAGCTCATTATCAAGCAGTTCAGTGATATTTTGTTAGCCTGTGGTGCCCAAAGTTATGAACTATACTCAACAGTACATCCACTTTTTGACTTTTTGATGTCAGAACTTAGGGATATTTTGGACGAGAATGTTTATTACGAAGTACCTGCAAGGTACAGGAAGTATGCTAACAAGCACAAATATGTCAGATATTTGTATGCAGAAAATGAACAGAGCGATGATCCGAGGTATGATTTGCAGCTGGAGGAAACGGCAGCACCATCATATAACTTCAATATTATGAAAATTGGTAATATTGTTGCCCTTCCTCCGATCACAGAATGGTTGAAATTTGAATGTATGTTTTGTAAAGCGAAGCTCCCTATCAGCTTGCCATGTATAAAAGTGACATTGGAGTCACATTTTAATGAAGTACATCAGAATGAAGCAGATTGGCAATGTACACATTGCAAGATGCTGTTCAGTATTGATTACTTGTCAAATAACAAATGGTATCACAAATGTTGACGTGGATAAGAGTTCCTAAGTCGGAAGCCACGCTGGCGACTAGCGGAGTTAGGTACTCTGTGGAAGGTGGGAGGAGTAAGACGCTTCGGCTTTCGCATTTATAATAGTAGTAAGATTAAACGAAATATCATTATAAAACATAGTAACATTTAAATTATAATTTACTTTTCAAGTAAGATTTTGTAGTAGGTAGAGAGGTTTTGATTGCTGTAGATAGCGCACTCGCGCTTTTTCTTTTCTATTACACCTATTACTGAATCAAAAAACAACATGTATTTTTATTGAAGACTTCCTATTTAATTTACAACGAATTTCATTTTTAACGGACTTTCAAAAAAAGGAGGAGGATCTCAATTCGTCGCGTATACTGGATGACTCTATTTATCGTCTTGAAAAAAAATAGGGTCTAATAGGTTCGGCGTTTGGTTAGTCAGTAAGGTACAGACGCCAGCAGGTCAACCTACTCGAAACTGTCAGATTTTCCCAATCAACCTTGAACCTAATGCTTTAGCAATAAAGTCGAAAATCGATTAAAAAAATCTGACACATTGTAGTAGCTTGATGTGCTGGCGTCTGTACCGATTGCACAAAAAAAAAACAATTGGTGTTATTGTTTAAATTTTTACGTACTTACCTATGTTTGTAAGGTATTTATTTAATATGGGTAATTTCATTTACTGGATACCCACTACATATATGTGAATTCTTGCCTTTAAATAAATGATAAATTATTATTATTTCAAGCTCTTATTCACTTAATACTAATACAGTATTAATTAACCAATTATTCATTTATCATTACCTATACCTAATCACTTTCATCAGAATCAGACTCAACATTAATAATGAATTCAAAATCCATGTCAAAATTTTTCATATATTGTTTTTCGATATCTAACATGTCTACATGTATTTTCCCACATAGTACAATCAATCATTTCAATTCGTTCCTTTATTAGAGCGATTATAGACGTTAAGTTTTGTTCAACATTTTTTGTTGACCGTACTTTTGCGGCGAAATCGACGAGTGGTCCCACTTTCATGTCTCGCCGGTGACTGAGCAACCAATGACAAAGACCAATTCGATACACCTTCTTTGCATGTGAGCGTAACCGCTGTGGAGGGGCGTTCATTTTTAGAATGTTTTATCTTTAGCAACGGTAAATTAGTAGGAAAGAAATAAATAAGATGTACCTATCGCTCTTTAATGATATTCATTAAATAACACAGAAGGTTGGTACAGACGCCAGCACATCAAGCTACTACAATTTGTCAAATTTCTGTAATAAATTTTCAACTTTATCGCCAAAGCATTAGGTTCATAGTTGATTGGGAAATTTTGACAGTTTCGGGTAGCTTGACCTGCTGGCGTCTGTACTTACAATACAGAATAATAATTATTCGAGTACCTACCTACCCACGTCAGTAACAAAGGTATCATAGGCCATGGATAACGATAGGTTATTTTTAGGGTTCCGTACACGTAACATAAAAAACAGTAGAAAAGTAGGCGTGGCACGCGTGCCACAAATAAGCGCTGCAACGCTTGCTTGGTCCCGCAGATCTTAAACTATGGTCCCAGTCGAGTACTAACATCGCGTCAAGTTGCAGTCTCACGACAAATTTATTTTTCCGTAGCTATGCCGTTTTGTTCCATTTTGGAGTGCAAAAATGATAGTAGGAGAAAAACTCTTAAAAATGGAGGTGTTTCGTACCATCGGTAAGTACGATTTTATTGTTCTGTAATAAAGTCTTAGTTAATTTCAATTTACTAATGATGTAATAGAACCTCTAGTTAAAATCGACCTTATCCGATTAAAATACGGTTTCTTTTGGATTGATTGTATTCACTGCTATTCCCCATTTCGTTCTCGAAAGTACTTCGTTACTCAATTAGTGATGTGGTCGGGTCGGATGTTAGTTTTATCGATAAAAGAAAATTAGTGCCGATTCTCTTGTCACAAATGTCTGTAAACTAGACTAAAAATCACCTAAATTTAGTTTATTCCTGTAAAATGACGATGGACTAAAGTGACACAACTTAATTATTTTATAGTTTGACAGCACTAAGTTGGCACTAAGCTATTTAATTTAGTGAAAATGGAAATTTTGCTATTCTGAATTAAAAGTTTTCATTCTTTTTTCGATTAGGACACCGTTTTCGAGATATAAGGAGAAGAAAAACTACTTCATTCTTCCAACAGTTTTACTTAACTCCCAACAAGACTTATTTTTTCGAATTAAACAAGAAATCTGGTATCTATCGATATCGATAATGTAATTCAAAATTTAATGTGCATTGGTGTGGCCTTGGTCAAGTAGCAATAGTTATCGACCTATGACGCGAATGTCAACCTTACGGCTAACGCAATTGACTTATAATTGCGACCACTGAGAATACTGCCGTCTATGGTCGAGTAGTGGAATTAACTCGTCAATCGAATCTAGTTTGACTTGATATTACAAAACGTTGTAAATACTTTATGGACTAAAGCAAAATAAATCCTATTCATAGAGCATGAAGGTTTATTTCTGGTTGTAGGATCTGTGACTTACGCTAGTTTTGACTAAAATTAAAACGACAAATCAGACGAATTGTTTATTTGTAGAGCATTATATGATTATCGGTTTATTTGTGTGAGTTTGGCGACAGCGGTTCCTATAGTAATTTGGTTGCATACCACTTCCACTGTTTTTTTATGTTCCGTGGTTTCGTACCTCGAAAGGAAAAACGGAACACTTATAGGATCACTCATGTGTCTGTCTGTCACAGCCAATTTGCTCCGAATCTAATGGACCGATTAAGTTGCACGTATTCACACGTATATTGGTACACGTATGTATGACCTGTGACCCAAACACGGACGTGTAATGTAAATTAATGAATTTTGAATATGGGGGTCAATTTTGGGAGGCAAGTTAAGAAGAAAATTAACAAAAAATATTTGCAAACTGTACTGTGCGATATATCAAATGCTTACTGTGAGGACTTCAAATATATATATTTTTTTTATAATTTGAAAATAAACTATTTTACAGTTGTATTAGGTTGGGGAAAAAGTCTTTTCGCATTATAGTATGTATGAACTTGTAATAAAATCTCTTTGGCTATACTATTTGTATCTGGCTGGTTTTTGTATCATTGAAAGTTTAAATTTTAAAGAACATAATTCCAAATTCAAATTAGGAAAATGTGTGATTTTCATTTGTTTTTCGTACCTTTAAGATGAGTGAATCTAATGAAGAAATTCGATACATTTTAAAATTTTACTACAAAACAGGTAAAAATGCAACGCAAGCCGCGAAAAAAATTTGCGATGTTTATGGACCTAGTGTAGTGTCTGTGAGAGTAGCACAAATTTGGTTTAAGCGTTTTCAATCCGGAAATTATGATGTCAAAGATGCACGTCGCTCTGGTCGCCCTATTACGGATAAAATGGATGCCATTTTTGAAAAAGTGGAGCAAGATCGGCATATCAGTAGTTAGGACGTAGCTGAAGAACTGGAAATTGACCACAAAACAGTTTTGGCGCATTTGAAAAAAACTGGGTACACAAAAAAGCTCGACATTTGGGTACCTCACGAGCTCACTGAAAGAAACCTAATGAACCGTGTACTCATTTGTGATTCTTTATTACGACGTAATGAAACCGAACCATTTTTGAAGAAGCTGATAACTGGTGATGAAAAGTGGATCACGTATGACAAGAACGTGCGAAAAAGGTCGTGGTCAAAGGCCGGTCAGGCTTCACAGACTGTGGCGAAACCCGGGTTAACTCGCAACAAGGTGATGCTGTGTGTGTGGTGGGATTGGGAGGGCATTATTCATTATGAGCTGTTACCACCAGGCAGGACCATCGATTCTGAACTCTACTGCGAACAACTGATGAGATTAAAGCAAGAAGTTGAGAGAAAGCGGCCGGAATTAATCAACAGAAGGGGTGTGGTTTTTCAGACCTCACACATCTTTAGCCACTCAGCAAAAATTAAGAGAGTTTGGCTGGGAGGTGTTAATGCATCCGCCGTATAGTCCTGACCTTGCACCTTCAGATTTCCACCTGTTTCGGTCTCTTCAGAATTCTTTAGGCAGTGTCAGGTTAACATCACGAGTGGACTGCCAAAACCACTTGTCGCGGTATTTTGACCAGAAGTCCCAAAATTTCTATAGCAATGGGATCATGTCCCTACCTACAAGATAGCAAAAAGTTATCGAACAAAATGGTACCTACATACTTTAGTTAAATGTAAATAAACTATATTAAAAAATGTTTTGACGTCCTCTCCCACGCGGCGCGCTCGCAAACTGGGCGTGTGGGGGGGGGGGGGGGGGGGTCTGATCATGTCCTTTCGTGCTATCTTGCACTATCTGAAAAGCCGTGTTTTAGAAATATCACAGTTTCACCTTGTACGATTGTTTCAATGTTGGACAGGTGACCTTACCTAAGCCGTGTAACGAAATTTTAAGAAGTATATACCTGTATCACAAAAGCTAGCGAAGGATAGATATGAAATCGGCGAACTCAAATTACTAAGAAACATTTTAGAAACTTCATAAAACAACAAAAAAAGTTAAATTTCGTTTACCAGTGTTAAATTATAGGTACGTACACGACTTTTACATAAAACAATGCAACGATCGAAAATTGAATGAAATTAAAATATTAAAATTATTAATTACAATGAAAACAAAAATTATAAGTAAACAAAACAACTACTTTTTACAAAAAATAGAACAAAAACCTGACTTATACAATTAAGGAGCTGGCCATTTAAATGTTTCTTTAAATGACTGCGCAAGAGGGTTTTGAATTGCGGCAGGGAACCAAAGAACACATCTATATCAGGTAGTTTTCAGCCGAGTTCGTTGAATTGAATCGTCATCATAGTGGGTTCGTTATATTAAAAAAAACATTATTTCAAAAAGTTTTTTTTATATTTTATTTACATAAAAATACACTATTTTACATTAATCAATTAAAAGAACACACCTCTCCATATATTTTTTTCATCCCACGAGCTTTCTTTTCCACTCGGCTCTATAATACTGATTCTAATTTTCTTTCTTTTTTTTCCTAAATTCCTTACGTTTTTTGCACTTTGCAAGTCAGTATTATCTAGGTTGAATATCGATTAAAATATGATTCGTGACCATAACAAATATGTATTTACATAATCATAATCATTAGAATCGGTACTTAACTAATACAACTACTCGAGTTGGTATATAAGGGTATTATATTCTGTGAGTGTAATCGTAAACGTCAAGATTTCATGCAATACGCAGTCTGATTGCTGACTTTAATGATTATAATTCTGTAAATACATATTTGTTATGTTCGCGCATCATATTTTGATCAACATACAACCCAATACTGACTTGCGAATTGCAAAAAACATAAGAAAATGTGAATTTCTCTGGCTACTCTGGTGCTTACGTTTTTTTTTATGCAATTTGCAAGCCAATATTAGGTTGTATGTTGATTAAAGTATGATTCGCGACCGTAACCTAATTATATTTACAAAAATATAATCATTACAATTAGTAATACAACTCCTTACGTTAGTATAACCCTAAATGTCAAGATTTCATGAAATAGTCATTCATTAGGATTATACATAATATAAATAACTAAAAGAGTTATATTGGTAATTTTAATTAATAAAGATTTATAAATACAGATTTGTTATGGTTGCCAAACATATTCGGATCAACATAAAAACTGTAAATTGCAAAAAACGCAAGAAAATTTGAATTTCGCGGGCTACCTGGAGCTTCGACTTCCCGACTTTTTTGACCTATAAATTGATGGAAACTTACATCATTTATAAAAAGTGTTTGTTTAATTTTACCTAAAAATTATTTTTATTTGTCAATAAGTATTTTAGAGCTTGATATGAGGATATTATGCGTTTTCGTCACTGTCATTATCGCTGGCATCAATGGCGTCTTGGTCTTGATCTTTGTCATTCGACAGATTTGGTAATACAATTGGCAGAATGTATTTTCTAGGACAGCAGACATCGCTGCAGGACCTGAAAAAAGATTAAGTATTAATTTATTAATCGTATCGTTATTCTATGGAATAATAACTATTCTAAAAAGCCACTGTGCCACAGCCGATACTCTTTGCAGAGCAGAGAAAAAGTGACATTTGACAGCCGACAGCCTATTTGCTATTGTTTGTTTGTTTATATCTGACGTTTTTCTTTGAAAAGTTTAGCACACGATTTTGTTTTGTTTTCAACTAAGTATAAGCCTTAGCATTCTCATTTGTTTATAGACCTAATTATGGAGGACGATACATTAAATGATGTCGAAGCTGTGGTGTACATTGATAGCCAGGACGAGGACGAGGACGACCCCGACGGAGGTGAAAGTTTGTATTGACATGATGAGTATTTCATTTTAAACACACGAAACAAACTGGGTTAAAATAGTAACTCAGAGTCATATTACAGTGTGAAATTTATCTATACATTTCTAGATCATACTGTTGATTAAGGATCATCATATGCCTAGCCTTTTCCCAACGATCTTGGGGTCGGCTTGCAGTCTAACCAGATGCAGGTGAATACCAGTATTTTACATGGAGCGGCTATCTCAAAATCAAAATCAAAAGTCATTTATTCAAACTAGGCTGAGAATCGGCACTTTTCGAACGTCAAAATTACATAAGACAGTCCCCCAAAACGCTGACCTCCATAACCCAGTTACTGGGTAATACGATACCCTTTGGTAAGACTGGTTATCAGACTTTCGGGCTTCTAACGACCTGTAACGACTATCAAACATCCACGAATGATAGCGGCGATATGGTGACGATAACCGACTTTTAATGACATTAAATTGAAGATCACGTCCAAACGAGCAGTGTTAATAATTTGGAAAAAATATAATATGTTAAATTGGAGCATTTTCTAACTAAATATGTGAATATTTTTTATTATGTTGTAATAAAAATAATTAATGAATAATTAATTTATATTTTTTATTACATAGTGTAAATAATTTGTATTTATGTCTAACGCGGTTAAAAACTGAGAATGGCGCCAAAACTATCTTGCGTATCTTTATGAAACTTTCACGATTTTAAAGATAATTTAGTTAATTATTTATCCTTCAGTATGCATGTTTTAATAAAATATTTAATAATGTGTCTAATTTGGCACAGCGCTCCTTGATGGGCGGGTCCCATTACTGGCTGGACGTACGACGCGTTGCGTGAGCTCAGCACAGAACACGCGAACCACTCAAGGGCATAATACGTAAAACGGGCCGGTATCCGCAACTCCAACTCAATGCGCGTATTTTGCGTATGAGTGGGTAAATCAATTATTCGATCCACCCCAGCTCCTCAAAGAAGGCCTGCAGCGCCTTGGGTGTTACTGACAACCGCACTGAGGGTACCTGGGTTACCGAAGTACTTTGCCCTATATGTGGCGATCACCAACCAGTTTAGAAGCACATGAGCTGCTGTCTAATGGTCCTCCATGCAGGCCCTGCACAGCAGACTGTTTGTGACTCCTATGACAAAGAGGTGTTTGTTAAATGACCCGTGGCCAGTTATAGCTGCTGTAATTATATGCATGTGTTGTTTAGTTAGTCGGAGATCCTGTTTCGTGAGGTGCGTAAATACCTGAAGGGAAGCGGCACAATGGGTTCCAGCCCCACTGGTGCCATGCTCGACCCCGTTCTGGCAAGTTCGTCGGCTGCGTCGTTGCCTAGCGAACCGCTGTGTACTTTGATCCATTGAATGGTTATATTATTGAGTTTACCCGCCTGGTTGAGGTGTTGGCCCAGAGTCAACTGTGTGACCGCTTAGTACTTGCAGGACAACCATACTGTCTGAGAGTCCTTTACTTCACTGGCCAAAGTGGCCATGATGGCTGAAGCTGCCAGAGAAATGCCCGTCCATTCGGCTTGGAACACTGTGTTATGAACCCCCAATGGTGTGGCCATAGCCGCTGCCTGTAAACACTATGAGTTCCAAACAACTTATAGTCAATGAGTTTCTGGCATTCCTAGTCTATGCTATTGACTACATGGACAAGGTGAGCATCCTGCAGATATGCCGGTCCAATTTCAAGGAGGACGAAATCAGCTGCGGGAAACTATTACTGTTCCAGTCACTTGGGAAACTGGACCAGATGCCCTCTCGGCGCAGAGATGGAAGGTCTCCAAGATATCCTTAATATGTTGAAGAAGACTGACCCGGACGATATGCCCGATTTCGTGGCGAGGGAGCTAAGTAAATTACCCCCCGTCACGTTCGATCACGTCGACGTTACACGGCTGCTAAAGGACATCACTTCCTTGAAAGCGGAGATGACCAAGATGCAATCCAGAATGGAGGTTTCAGAAAAAACCAATACTGAGCTATGTGCAGAAATAGCGTTACTGCGCAACGTTGGTACAGTATTACTAATGGACTGGATTACAAACTTGTTAAGTAAACGAGTGGTTTGTCTAGAAGGTGAGCAGCAGTTGGCCATGATAACCAAAGGCTGCCCCCAGGAAGGGGTGCTGTCGCCCCTTCTATGGAATCTAGTGATTAATGACCTCATTACTAAACTTGAGGCCAAGCGCTATTACACAATAGTTTATGCAGACGACCTCGCAATCCTTGTCTCGGGAAGGTGACAGAACGATCTGCAACCTCATTCGGCAAGTGCTACGTATTGTAGAAAGATGGTGCAGGGAATTTGACCTATCAGCGAACCCCACTAAAACTGAACTAGTCATGTTTACCCATAAACGAGGGGTCATTCTAGCCAGTAAGTTAAACTGGAGTAGTCATTTAAACAATAAATTAAACAAGGCTTGCATCACCTTCTGGCTGTGCGGGAAAATGATAGGTAAGAAGTAGGGCTTATCCCCAAAATGATACTATGGCTGTACACGGCAGTGATCCGCCCCATGATCACCTACAGGGCTGTGGTCTGGTGGCCCCGTACCAAACATGTTACAGCCTCTAAGACTAGCCTGCAGGGCGACTACGGGTTCCATGAGGACTACTCCGATTGCAGCAGTCGAAGCCATGCTGGGTTTGCCACCGCTCCACTTGTTCATACAACAGGAAGCAACAATGGTGGCGGCACGTCTTAATGCATTAAATCTCAGAGTGACACACCGCGCTGCCATTGACATATTATTATTATATATCTGCTTCTTCGAGGCACGGAGAGGTCTTGGTATGTACCTACCTAAAGATGGTCATCCATTTACGGATCCACCGGGGCAAGCGTATCTTTACCTGATCGATTGACCCGTGCTGCTATTATTACTTAGTCACTTTTGATTAAGGATATACCTAGTCTTGCCATAAATATTGTCACGAATTACTTTTACAGTGTGTTAGTTTAATACATAAATATAAAACAATTTAAAATATAAAAAGCTTATTCGAAGTATAAGTCTTCAGCTCTGATCAAGTCCGAAACGTTCACTTCCAACCAAGACTGCGTGGACCGAGCTTTATGACCCGGCGCCGAGTCTTGTTGGAAGGACCATACTTGGTTATTGAACATGGTGTTGTTAAGGGGCTTAACTACCTTCTCATGAATGGTATCTTGATACACTTATGCCGATGTTTTCATACCTTTTTCACAAAAATATGGCTCAGTCACTCCTTCATAGCTAACACCCCACCAAACCATCACTAAGTCGGATAATGCCCACGTTGCACTCTGTCGACTAATTGGGAAGCTTCCTTAGAGCTTTGAGCATAAATGCGGTAATTTTGTTTGTTAAAATGTTGCTCAATTGTAAAGATTTTCTCATCCGTAAACAAAATTTTTCTGTGACCTCCCTTTGCGTACCGTTTCAATAGTTGTTTCGATTTCACCACCCTATTCTTTTTTAAATTATCAGTTAAAAAATGACCAGTGCGTCTCTTGTAGGCTGCAAGTCCTAAGTCATCTTTTAAAATACGCGACATGGTTCTGGGTGCTATCTTCATCTCCCGAGATAAAATCTTTTGCTTTCGGACAGGATTTCTTTGAATTCTTTCCCATACTGCTTTTACCCACCTTTTTCGTACGAACACTACGTGGACGGCCAGATCTTTTTCTGTCACAAACAGAGGAGGTCTCATTGTACCTATTAATAGCCCGGTAAACAAACATTTGACTAATACCAAGCGTATGGAGAGTTTTAAAAATTGCATTTGGTGGCTCCATACCAACTTTCTGTAATGCAATCACAGCGATTCGGTTCTCTTTATCACCCCACTCCGTTTTAATATCGCAAAATATTGTACAATGTATTGGCGCCAAAATTAGAAAACTCAATGAACAATCGTATAAAAATGACAGATTCCAAATTCAAATGTAATATATCTTTCTTATTTTTACTTGTAACAGTATTTATGGCCAGACTGTGTATTATAAAAACAAATATATGAATGTATATAATCAAAGTATAAAAAGAGTAAAATTTAATTTAGAAAACTATGACAAATTCACTCATTCACTTTTATTTATTGTTTGCAATGCTTCTTACTCACAACAAAAAATTCTAGCTAGGAATGGCGAAAACTGCCATTTAACTGTTTGAGCTGCTATCAACTTCAACAACAAACATATTATACATATACAGAGAGATATTTTTACCGTCTTGAAAAAAATAGGGTTCAATAGGTGAACGGAGTAGAAGCCTATGGCATACCAAGTTTTTTTTTTTGTTTTTTCAATAGCTTAAGACAGAAATTGCTCTATCAATAAACACTACACATTTGAAGTAAACTATAACAATAAAAACAGAAATTTTGAAAAAAAAACTTTATAGATCGTTAAAAAAATATTGAAATTCAAATCATACGCGCTACGCAGGGTGACTGTGAAATCAGGAGACTGATTTAAAACGGTCAAACCATCGGGTCACCGTCGCATGGCTTGTACTTCCAGCGCCCAATGCAGTGTTGATATTGACAGCCGCAGCCCGAGCACAGTGGCCTAACAAGTACTCGTATAAGTATAGTGTTCGAACTTGTCGCTCGTCCATTTTTCTTCAAACTGACTAAACCTTGCGGGATGTCGCTACGCCCCCGTAAGGGGGCGTGGCGTGCGGTGTCGGGACGCAGCGCCCCGACCGCGGAGGCTATACGTTGGCCCGTAACTACGGGCCCCTCGTCATGGTCGCCACTGGCGAGCAGATGGTTGGGCGTGCGGCATACACGCCCATGTGAAGAGGGTTTCTGTGATTTGTGTCTGTAGGCACGCCACGACGTTGATGCCCAACGCCGCTTTTTTCACCGTAACTCGGCGGATAGGCCCTTACCGGGTGAGACCCTCACCTACATGAGGGAAGCCCAGTAAGTGGCGTCCAGCGACAGAGTTACGGACTCGACGTTTCTACGGATAGGATGTATGGCCCCCCTCCCCCTCCGTTTTCGAATCGAGTGACTAAACCGATTTTTTTTTTTTTTTGTGAATGGCATCTCGTAGTTGACCTAGAGAGGTCGAGACTACTTAACCGGACTATCCTGTGGCTGCCTTAAGAAAACTCAAAGCCTCCAGCCAGGGGCAAAAAACTTACAGAATAAGCGACTACACGCTAAGGGCTCCCCCTGTGGGGAACGGGCCTCGGCTTAGGGCGTCGCTGGGGATAGGACAGCAAGATGGGACAGGCTGGATCAGATTTGAATTATTATTATCAGGGGAGTTTAAAGCTACAGGCTCAGCTACGCCACCAGCTGGCACATCATACCCGAGCAAGGGACGGGGGGGAGGACGATTATTACGGGGTCGTCGCGAGGGACCTCGGCGGCGAGGTCGGAATGTCGATTTGTTTTTGTTCCTACGGTCCCTACTGCTCTCCTGGAGAAGAGTTATGGGGTCGTCGGGATCTGAGAGGACAAGCCTGGGGCGGCGGACCTTACTAATACGAGAGGGGACATAGCTAGCCGCCTCGACAACCAGAGGGTTGCGATGGTTGGTGGCTGAGTCGAAGAAACGCTTGGAATTGCGTTTCAAGAACTGGGAGATGGTGGGAATATCGAGATCCACGTGGAGGATTTCGTTCCGAACGAACCAAGGGGCTCCCGTTGCCTTTCGGAGGAAACGGTTTTGGAGGGCCTGCATCCTATGAATGAGGTGGGGCTTTGCGTGCGCAAACACTGAACCCGCATAGGTCATGATGGGGCGAATGCACGCTGTATAAATGCGCAATTTGCACCTAAGTGACAATTTGCTACGTGCATTCAGAACGGAGTGGAGTCTACCGAGAGCGAAAGCGGCGCGCGAACGCACCTGCTTTATGTGCTCAGCGAAGGAGAGGTGGTGGTCGAGGGTCACACCGAGGTATTTGGCTCGCGTCTCCCAAGGGATCGGCTTGCCGAACATGGTGATCGGTCGGGGACTAAACCGATCGCGAGGGCGGCTTTATATAGCCCCACATCACAAGTACCTAGAATGTTCTACATCTTTCTAGAATATTATCGAAAACTTAAAAAAAGAAATGTATGTATAGAGTTTTGTAGAGTGTCTCATTACTTTTGTGCCATCCATTATTAATAGGTACTATTAATTTAAGCAACATAGTTATACATAGTTGTGATTAGTTATAGTGTTATTGGTGTGTGGTCGTGTTAGTTTTCATAACAATTATTATTTTTACCATTTCAGAGCGACCAATAATGCTTTTCCTGCATCGATTTATTAGAAATAAACAAAACACAGTGATGACCAACACACAAATCAAAGATATCTTACAGAGTGAATTTAACATCTGTGTCAAATCTAGTCACGAGCTTGAAGTGGACATCTACATCAATATCATCAAGAAATACTTAAAAGACTGGCCGCAATGGAAAGAACTGAAACGCATATCAACGAAACTCACCAACTTAAAGGATTTTGAAGCCGTAGCTAAAGTCTTGAACCACAAATATAAAAACCTAAAAGAGTATTTAGGTGTAATGCTCGAAGCTGCAAAGCCATTGGCTAAAGAAGCAGTTAAGACCATTAAAATGGACAAGAATATTGACTCAAGAGATGTTGTAATGGAGATACACTGTACCAAGGAACAGCTGAACCACTTAGTCTTCAGACGTCCTCGGTTAGATCTTAATAACACCATATTTAATATGTCAAATGTTGCTCCGTCTCGTGTATCTCACAAAAGTCTTTCATTCGAACAAGTTCTAAACACATGTTGCGTGAAGCTAAATATTATTCTACCACACTTTTTGTTTGAAAGAGAAGTTGTATACAAACTGAAACATGCTCTAGTAAATAAAGTACGGAATAAAAGTTCCGTTGACGTACCTCTACCGACGACTCTACAAACACTACGACGCGACCAGATGAGTAAAACAGCCAAAAGATATAAAAGAGACATGATCATCAAACAGTTCAGTGATATTTTAGAGGGCTGTGTTATCCAAAGTTATGAATTATACGCAACAATACATCTACTTTTTGACTTTTTGATGTCAGAACTTAGTGATATGTTTGACGAGAATACTTATTACAAAGTACCTGCAAGCTACAGGAAGTATGCTAACAAGCACAAATATGTCAGATATTTGTATGCAGAAAATGAACAGAGCGATGATCCAAGGTATGATTTGCAGCTGGAGGAAACGGCAGCACCGTCATATAACTTCAATATTGGAAAAATTGGTTATATTGATACCTTTCCCCCGATCTCAGAATGGTTGAAATTTGAATGTATGTTTTGCAAAGCGAAGCTCCCTCTGAGCTTCCCATGTGCAAAACTGACATTGGAGTCACATTTTAATGAAGTACATCATAACGAAGCTGATTGGCAATGTACACATTGCAAGATGCTGTTCAGTATTGATTACTTGTCAAATAACAAATGGTATCACGAATGTTGACGTGGATGGAAGAGTTCCTCAGTCTCAGCCTCAGCGAGTACTCTGTGGGAGGCGGGAGGAGGGAAGATAAAGGCGCTTCGGCTTCGCACGCTGCCACTCGCCGCTTGTTTGAGCGGCCGCGTAACGTCTCGTTTGGTCCAGCCATCCTGACGGTGATTGTTATTTGCTAATAATATTTTGCGCGGGCAACCATGTGGTTTTATAATTTGGCACTTTCTTGTATAGACGGGAGTAGTTTTTTGGACAGGATATATCCAAAATAGAAATAAAATATTTGCATTATAATGCAACATTTTGTTTTTTGGGAGAAAATTATTTAGTTTATAATTTTTCTAGGGAGTGACCACTCTATCGACGTCGATGATATTCTTGCAGTACATTTGTCGCATTCCGAATGACTTCTTTTTCTCTTTTATTACATGGACATAAAGTTCTTTCTGATCGGCTCGAACCGATTCTGCGTCGATAAGCGTGGTCACTTCCCAACTCGACATCTCTTTCCTATGACGTGTCTGTTATGTCTTACATTCCTGCAGACTAATACTCTGTCTGTGACGCGCCATGTACCTGCATTATGCATATGAAAACATAAGTGAAATAATGACGATTGGTATTAAGTAAAAAGTTAAAATAAGTATAAAATACTGTGTCTTCTTTATTTTTAACTAGCGACCTGCCCTGCTTCGCACGGTTTTTACGACTTGACAAAACATTGAGATTTCTTTTTTTTTTTGTTCTTTTTTACACATATCTCCGGACCCTGGGGTCCCGGACCTTTGTAAGGCGTACGAGGGGCCGAACCCAACTCGCAGAGGATTCTTAAAAAAAAATTAAATGTTGAGGAGGCACCAACCGACGATTATCCCTACCTATATGCACTATGCAAGTGCACCCAAGGACAACCTCCGGTTTGGGTGGGTCAAGTGGATTGGGTAACTTGTACTATGGAAGAACTATGTCCCCTGCCTGCCCAATGTTATACACGGATAAAATGGCAGGGGGTGACCAGCACACTCAATAATAAGCCTCCGGAAACGGTCGCTAGCACATAGTGACGTATCGACAAGGGGGCAACACTTCCTGAGGTGCTTGAGGAGTGGAGAGGTATCCCACGGCTATCAGGACAATCCCGGAAGTACGGTCAAGATCCCTACCAGCACCTTACTGGAATACTTCCTTCCTCCGAGCACGTTTGCTCTTGCGAATCTCGACTCAAGCCGGCCAATAAAGGCAAGCCAGGGGTGAAAAACAAGAATTCTCCCTGGAGATAGGGTCCGTGGGGTCGCTACTGCCCAACAGCTCGCCACATGCTGCCCTGCGGGTTTATGCACCTCTCTTGGTCTGGCTCCTTACCCCTAGACCTATTTCGGCAAAGTGAACTCAACAGGGCAGGCGATGCGATGCGACGGGGTGGGTCGGGGGGACAAAAAATTTTACGCGGACGAAGTCGTGAGCAGAAACTAGTGCAATATAAAATGAACCTTCTGGAATTAATTAATTAATTCTGTAAAGGATGGTAGTACAACGCGCTTACACAGACAGGCATGAAAAGCGAGTTTAATTTATTTATAACTAGCAGCACCCCGCGGTTTCACCCGCTTAAGTCTCGAACCCGTAGGAATATCGGGATAAAAAGTATCCTATGTGTTAATCGAGGTTATAAACTATCTGTGTGCCAAATTTTATCAAAATCCGTTCAGTAGTTTTTGCGTGAAAGAGTAACAAACATCTATCCATCCTCGGAAACTCACATTTATAATATTATAGTAGGATAAATGGGTATCCGGTATAGATTAAACTGCTATCGTAAAAGGTCTGAGAGCCAATGAAATAGAAACAAGGAAAGAAAGGACTTAGATTAGACTTAGACTTTACTAACTCCAAGGACCAAGACCCGTGGTAAAGGACGGCGAATGTTTCGTACGGGATTTTTATAAACCGAGTCTCGTCATCTCGTGCGACACACACTTATTTTTTAAATTAATTTACGTCATTGTAACTTTATGATCGTTTCTCACAGTTGGTCGCAATAACTATGCTAGGGTACCCCTATCAAACGGGTTAGGTCCGCACCTTACCTAATTGCGTAACACACTATCAATCGGAATCTGAATCATTTTGAAGCAAATTGCTAATCCGTTGCTTCATATGTTCGAAAAACTTGTCTGCTCGACAACGTAAATAACGCAATGAATGTTGTTGAACTGTCAAAATGAAACCGATTCCGGTTGATAGTGTGTTACGCAATTCAGGTGCAGATTAAAACAGTGACAAACCGCACGTGAGCGGATTCGCGGCAGTGGCCAGCGAGCGCTACATCCAAATTGGTCGCGGTTACTTGGCTATTTAGTATTTTTAACCCCTGACACAAAAAGAGGTGTGTTGTTAAGTTTGACCGCTATGTGTGTGTTTGTGTGTGTCTGTCTGTGGCACCGTAGCTCTTAAACGGGTGAACCGATTTGGATGCGGTTTTTTTAGGACCCCAAAATATGAATTATTTGAGGTGCACAAAAAGAGGTGTAATCAGTATATTAAATTTTTGAATAATATTGTTTTAAGAAAGCAAAATGGAAATTATTTGAGGTTCGATCCATCACATGCCATATTTTTAGGGAGGTTCATCTCCAGCTCGATATTGCAATGCTTTTCAGGGACGGCGCTATATCTTTTACATTTTGGTGTGGGGGGGGGGGGAGGTTATTGTATGTTGCGTTTTGATAAATAGTAGATATTAGAACAGTAAGTAGTTTATGCAGGGTGAGAAGAGCGAGCGAAACAAATATTTTTACATCCCATTTGCACACTCTTGGCACCTGCCAAGAAACTGGGCATCCTAAATAGGGTGAAGCGATACTTTACGCCTGGACAGCTTTTAACCCTTTACAAAGCGCAAGTCCGATCCTGCATGGAGTATTGCAGTCACCTTTGGGATGGATCAGCTAAGTACCAACTAGCCGCGCTTGACTCGGTGGAACGCAGAGCTAAGAGGCTCATTGGCGACGTAAAACTGGTGGATGCCAAGCTTCATAGCTTGGCTCATCGCCGCAAGGTTGCCTGCTTGTCGGTCTTCTACAGATTGTACTTCGGAGAGTGTGCCCGAGAACTCCACGACCTCATTCCCCCCTCATGCCCCCTTCTACCACCGGACATCTAGACGCACTGCCGTCTGCCAGTTACCATCCCTACCTCGTTGCTATTCCACCAATTCGCACTAAGCGCTTCCAAATGTCTTTTATAATGCGCACAGCAAAAGAGTGGAACTCACTACCTGCGTCTGTGTTTCCGAACGTATACAACCCTAATCTCTTCAAAGTGAGAGTGAACAGGCTTCTTCTGGGTAAGCTCACTCCATCGTCGACTTTGTCTCTGTCACCTCTGACCTAGACTAGAGTCAAGAGCAAACCCATCACAAATAAAAAAAAAAAAACCTACAAGAGTGTGAAAAGTGTCTGTTTTCTATTGACCATTATACATACCTACATACAGAAAGAGAACTTTCTTTGTCGAGTTATGAAGAAAAACTCAAGCTCGTTTAAGAGCCTATACAACTTCAGCTCAAATTCTAATTTCGCCCCCACTTCCCCGCGCCACCTCACTACCTATTTTACTTGTTGCGTAATGTGTGTTCTGAGCGCAAGCGACACAACCCTCCCGTTCGAAAGCCGAAAGGAGACTGAGCATGCGGTGAGCGAGGGTGTTCGGGCGGCAGGGAACAAACTTCAAGACGCTTAATTTCTTTTAACGGTGAAGATAATGTTAATTAAAAAAAACACACACACAAGACCTGCTTTATAGTTAGTTCAGTTAGTATGCAAAGTTTCATGATCTAATTTGAAGGATTTTTTGAATAACAGCGGTTTAGAGGTAACTTTGGATTTTCTTTCCATCGAGAAAATTTTATGGAACCGTGTTTTCGTCAAACATAGTACTTAACATTAATCCTCAACTTTACCATATATTTATTTCAAAATTAATGCTGCAGTATTTTCAACATAACGGTGGATCATGCTAAGCCATTTGAGGTAGTATAGGCTCAAACCGAGCTTAGTGGTGCCCAAATTCCCGATTTTGCTCCGCTCGGTCTTGCATCCTAAGTCTATTTTTACAACAGGCTTTTTTTCTTAACGTGTTTGATGCCCATCAGGGTCACGGTGGCGCATGTACATACTTACTTACAGTTTTTAATCAGACACGTAAATCATTCAGGCTCTCGTCAGCTTTAATGATTTGGGGGTCATGACCCCTGTGTCAGGGCTCGGAAACGTTATTTTAAATAACGTTTTTAAAACGTTTCTAACAGTTCTTTGTACAACATTTTGTTCGGAACGAAAACGATATGAGAACGTTTTCAAAAACCGGTTTATTTCGCAGGACGCAGCCGCGCGATAAAATCCCGCCGCAATAATTTTACGTCCGTGCGAACGTGGGCTAAAAACTAAAGCACATAATTATGTATTTGGAAGGAGTTTTATATAAGGGTATATATACAGGGTTATTGGTAAAACACCAACAACCTCTTAAGGGGTCATTGTACTCATCATTATGAACAACTTTTACTATGGCACCAAAAATGATGTTGCGAAAAAAAAAATCAGCTGTTCAGTACATTTTGACGAATTATGCAAACATAAATGTACTGTACTGAACAGCTGATTTTTTTTCGCGATTTCAGGTTTGGTCCCATAGTAAAAGTTGTTCATAGTGATGAATATAATGACCCCTTAAGAAGTTGTTGGTGTTTTACCAATAACCCTGTATATGCAGGGAAGGGTGGAGATCCCCTCCCTGCATGGGGAAGTTTAGGAAATGCATAGTGTTTTTATGAATTTTTAAAAATCTTAGTTTATGTTTTGTTAAGTTTTTGGTAAAAATTTAGTATCGTTTGCCAGGAGGACGGGGTGGGGGGTAGGGGGGGTGCAACCTCTCACCTGGCACCACTCCCATGAAAGATTACGCACCCCTTCTTGAGAAAAACAAATTATTGTAACCTAACCTCAAAAACTTTAATGTTGCTTCTGCAACGTCTCCGGCGCTGCGGGAAGTGCAGCCCCTTCGCCCTTGTGTAACAAAGGATAGACACCCATGCTCACCTCCGCAGCTTCGGCCTCCCTTCGCGCCTCCGGATTTTTATATACAATCTAGGGGTAGCAGCCAAAAGACTACGTAGAGTCACCTGACTCTACGTAGTCTTTTCGAATCTGTTCAAAAACCGAGTCAGGCTCAATGCACCTGGCTTGAGCCTGAACAGACTCGGCTTTTGAACAGATTCGACCTATTTTAAAGATGGATGAAGAATGGCTGCAAATTATAGATATTGTGTTTCGTTTCACCACTAGCAGATACCATCAGGATAAAAATAATAATTTTACATTGTCACAAAATCAAAATTTTCGTAGTTACTCACCCAGAAAAAAAAAAATGTGCGTCATCTTATTATTTGCAAAATCAAAACGCATTCAAATAGCAACACCTGCTGTCAAAATTACGTCAAAAACAACAAAATAGTGCAAAAGTTGAGGTTATTTTATCATAGTTTGATATTTTATATTTCCGAAAGTATTTAGAGCGCCATGGACAGTACGATCCCAACATAGAGCCTCCGGCAGGAAGTATTTGCCCCCCAGATTAGGCAGCAAACGCGAGAGTGCATTCGCGGTGCCCATCAATCGGGGAGCCAACCGCTGAAAATGCGGCCCGAAGTTCCACCGGATATCGAGGACGAGTCTTAGGTACTTCATCGTCGACTTGATACCGATGTGAATACCTCTTACTATTGTGTTGGATACTGAGTGCGGCGTTTTCCGGGGCCTGTGGAAACAAATGACTTCCGATTTATGCAGTGCCACCTGGAGACCCAATCGCCGGGATCCTGCCTACGACTTGCGCAACCCCAGCTGTTGCTAAGACATTCACCTGCCGGAGCGTCTTCCCCCGTGCCATTAGCAGAGTGTCATCGGCGTAACAGATGACGCCGACGCCACGGAGGGGTGCATCGCGCAGCACCCAGTCGTATCCGATGTTCCACAGGAGTGGCCCCAAAACCGAACCCTGTGGAACACCACACGACATCTCTCGCCAACCGATCCGGGTAGATGACATATCTGTCAGATAAGCCCCGATAACGCGGCGGAGGTAGTTTGGCACCCTATGATATCAGAGTGACTCCCTAATGTTACTCCAGGGAAAAGTGTTGAAGGCATTGGCAATGTCCAAAGACACCTGCCAAGACGACCTCACCCTGGGCCATTGCGTTCTCCGCCAAGACTTTCACGCGCATGATCGCGTCTATTGTAGAGTGGCCCTGATGGAAACCAAACTGGTTATCTGCCAGATCCGGCCCCTCTCTTGTCATGTGTTAGATAAGGCGGTCTGCAATAATTCTCTCGAAGAGTTTGCCCACCTCACCCAACAACACAATGGGCCGGCAAGCGGATGGTGAGTCCGCAAGCCGCCCTTCCATTTTCAACAGGACCAGCTTTCCAGTCTCTCCAAACATGTGCTCAAGAGTCCCACTAATCGGGGCCAGATATCCCTGATGGCCAGAACCCATGCACGGCCAGGAATGCCGTCAGTTCCTGGAGCAGTGTTTTTGGCCTGAAGCCTTTGTACTGCCGCTTTTAGTTCTACCTGGGTCATTTCAGGCGCGTCGCCATCGTCATTTTCCGAGTTGGGCACCAAGTAGGCGGAACTATATGCGGTGGTGTGTGCTCCCCTTGTGAGGGAAATAAAGCGCTCACTACTCTCTCTAGCAGTTGCCGGTAGAGGCTACGGGATAGTGGAAACACCCACGAGCAAAGTTTGCGTCCAACCAAACGGTAAGGACGCCCTCACGGATCACGTTCTAGAAATGCCAGCAATGCTTTATGGGCTTGGGCCCAAGCCTATTATTTCCAGCTGAAGAGCCTTCTTCGCCACTCTACACACCTCGTACAGTTCCGCCTCTCTTACCATAGCTTCTGGTGTTCGTCTGCGCTTTCATCGCTGCCTGGTGTACGGGCGTCGCGCCGCCACGCATGCGATGCGCAAATGCGCAATGTCTTGCGATCACCAATAAACCTGGCACCTGGCAGATGGAGACTGAACTGAACATCGCAGCATCACAGATTTGTGTCATGGCCTCCCGGAACCATTCTGCCTCCTCGTCAATATCGACAGACCTGACTGGTGAGTCCAACCAGGCCTTCACGATTGAGGCAACCAGAAGGGTTTCCCGTTTCAGTTGTTTGAGCGCCCATCGCGAGCCATCCTCAACCCCGGTTGGGGCCGCTTGTGCCGGGCCATTCGAGGTCTGGGCGGAGACGTCGAACTGTATCTGTGATCCGACAACGTCTCCACGTCCTCCAATACACGCCAGTCCTGAACACGGCGTGCGACAGCGGGAATAGCAAACGATAAGTCCACTATAGACCCACCCCACTGCCGCACACATGTCTGAACAGATCCCCGGTTTAGGAGCAGTAAGCCTGACTCCACCGCTCACTCCTCCAGTAACACACCCCGTGCATCTGTTGCTGGGGAACCCCAAGTCGTAGATTTGGCGTTGAAGTCACCCATGACAAGGAGAGGGTGAGGACGGCTTCGACTGATGACTGTGCCCAATTCCGTGATGAAACTCTCAAAGTCGGCGAGAGGTGGGTTGGGTGAGAAATAAATCCCCACGATCATGATATCTTCGACTAAGACCGCTACAAAGCCCCGCCCCCGGGTGACGGTCTCCAGGGGCGGAGTGCCAGCGGCCAGCCTCGAGATAAGTGCCGCCAAGCCATCAATGTCACCCACTCAGTCATCCCTGGGAGGAACAAAGTATGGTTCGGCGACAATAGCGACGTTGATCAACCACTCCGCCATGCTCTGGAGATAAAGGTCCTGAGCTCTGGCGAAATGGTTGATATTCGCTTGGAGAAGACGAAGGTGTGGGGCCATTCCTGGGTGTCCATATCAATCGCCTCCCCCTCAACCCTTTCTTCGGCTTTATTGCCAGCGGTCAGTGGGCGCGAGGGCCAAATTTTCCTATTTGAGTTAGCTTTTTTATTCCTCGGTACATGCCTTGCTGCCCGTCTGGTGGTCAACCGACATGTTCAATGCCACACACACTACACAGTGTGGCGTGGCATCGCAAGAGCTGGCCTTGTGACCGAGCTGATCACAGCGGAAACAAAGACCGCAGCAATCGACCTCTGAGGTGAATTGAACTCCAACGTGTCCCTCTCTCATGCACTTATAACATTGAGGGGCTTATTTGCCAGAAGCCTGACCCATGCCAAATTCCAGCCCACCACCAGTCTGGGACCATCTTTTAATTTTCGAGCTGCCGTGACGGGACAGCTGACCAGTACTGTCCGCAGATCGGAGAAGCCCGGACGAATTGTTTCCACCTTAACTTGGTCTAGGCATTCTACGGCCTTTGCAACAGCAGCTGCGACCTCTTCCGAAGTTGCAGAGTCCCCCAGGTGCATTATACGCAGATCTGCGCACTTGACCTGCCTGGACACTCTAACGTCCACTACGTGGAACGACGCTGAGGGCCACTGTTGACACCAGGGAACTCCAGTTCGAAGTTGCCTACCCTACCACACACTATTTACCTACGCGTACTCACAGAGTCACAGATAATACTTAGTACTTGTGAAACGACGAAACTAAGCCGCATGGCCTTGAAATACCATTGAGTGAAATACTCGGTAGAACATTCGTATCGGAAAAAACCCAAGAAATGCAATAAAAACGGTTAAAAACGTTTTATTAATCGAAAACGATTAAAATTTTGTTCTTCTTCAAAAACGTTATTTATAACGTTCCGTTCGAACGTAACCGAAACAAATCGTTTCTTAGGTATTTAAGACGAAACCGTTTCGAAAAATATACCGGTATCCGAGCCCTGCCCTGTGTACCTAACTTGTATTAGGAGGTGACGTAGACTTTATACTCATATCTTATATATTTTATTTTAGATGGGTTTGCTCTTGACTCTAGTCTAGGTCGGAGGCGACAGAGACAAAGTCGACGATGGCGTGAACTTACCCAGAAGAAGCCTGTTCACGCTCACTTTGAAGAGATTAGGGTTGTATGCGTTCGAAAACACAGACGCAGGTAGAGAGTTCCACGCTTTTGCTGTTCGCATTATATATACAAGGCGTGAGTGGAAACGCTGGGAGGAGACACCCTAGCTAGGGGGACATAAATATACCTTATTGGGCATGTTCTTCAGAGAGGTCAGGTGCGTAGTACTCGCAACCGGCGTGCGAAGCAAAAGGAGTATGTATGGATCGCAGCAGGTGGCGTTCTGTAGATTCTACCTAACTTACCCCCGTGGGATGAAAGTGTGAGTTTATGTATGTATGTTTATACTCACATACGGAACCCAGGCGGCCCATACAAGCTTAGGTCTGTGTATGATGTATTGAAGTTGCAGTAAGACCGCGAAACGCAGCAGCCGGCCATATTTCTCCCATTCACACACTTGATTGTTCGCGTCATGTTGTGTACTGAAACATAAATAATACCTATAAAATACCTAGTAAAATACACTTATGTATGCGTGCTTCCTCACAGGTGATAGAATAATTCTACCTATGCCAATACTGATGGCATAATAGCTGCAATCAAAGTTCCCAGTGTTAACTTAGCTGCCACAATAACTTAATTAAAATGAGCCGTTTACTGAGTGTTAGCTGGAGAGATGTTAACCCAGCTTCCTTAAGCAGTACAGGCAAACCAGTGATGAGGTTAGAGTTTTGGACTATAGTTAAAAAAATAATAACTACACAAGGAAGGAAAGAACTGAACGATTTAAAGTGTTGAAAGTACGATCAAAAAACTGTGTGTAACCTGAAGTTATGTCACCACAGCTACTCATGTCATATCTTCCGGACGAAAGAAGGTATGATTAGGTATGTGTATTCAAAAAATTAAGGCAACTACCATTGGCAGCAAAATTTTTAAATCTCTATGCCTCTTAGTTTCCACGTAATAATGTTGTCGCGCCATAAAATTCAAATTATTGCCGCGGATAACCTAAGGAGCGCCGTTGCCGTTCTGTGCGCTACATTTAGATTATTGACTGGGACTACTACTACATGGGAAAGCGTCAGTGTAGCCCAAGAAATTCAAATTTTCTTGTTTTTTTGCAATTTGCAAGTCAGTATTACCGTAACAAATATTTATTTACAGAATTATAATCATTAAAATCAGTAATGCAAATTGTTAAAAGAGGGCTGTTTCGTTTTGTCACCTCTCTCGCTCACACGTGACCAAATTTTTAAATAATGAATGAAAAGATGCTTTTTGAATAATGTAATCAATTAGCGAACTAGTAAATAATAATAATCATCATTTTATTATCAGGCTACTGATGCCCGTAGAAAAAAACTTTTTAGCAAAAAAGTCGGTGTCTTTGGTTTTGTATTTTCGTTTTTTGCCACCGACTTCCGAAATTAAAGTTATTTTTCACTTTGTAGTGTTTTGTTTTAGAAGTCGGTTTTATTTTTTGCTAAAAAGTTTTTATTTTTCACTTTTTAGTTGTGGAACCTACCCCACACAAATTCGAATACATAATTGAGCACAATAATTGTAGATATAGCCATGTAAATAACAGTGATAGGAAGTTATTAAAACACCATCACAACATCCATATAAAATAAGTGGGAAATATACGCATTATTGAAGCTAACTCAAAAACTCCTCGAGCAAAGTTAATAAAATTTATATGGGACCACCTTGGAAGTATACCCTTTCAAACAAAAAAAGAATTTTCCAAATCGGTCCATCCGTCTTTGAGTAATCGCGTAACAAACATACAAAAAAAAAAAAAAAAACATACAGACGAATTGATAACCTCCTCCTTTTGGAAGTCGGTTAAAAACCGGTCAAGAGCGCGTCGGACCACGCACAATGAAGGGTTCCGTAGTATGTATCCCAACAAAAACTTAACAATGTAGTTGAAAAACATGTTCTCCCATACATTCCAACTCCAAATGTCCATAGTTAAACAAAAAGGATTCAACCCACATTACGTGTAATGTGGGTTGGATTCTTTTCGTTTAACTATGGACAAATGTAAGTTTGTACGCAAAATATTCAGAAATTTACCATGTTGTTTTAAGACCATCGACTTCTTATAGGTTTTCCTGTAATCTGTAGGTATTGAACTATTTTCTATATTTTTTTCAAAATTTTAGGCAATTTTCGTCTATTTTCTTAAATAACTATAAAATGGTTTATTTTAAAATTATAAAAAAAAATACATTCGAGACTTACAGTAAGCCCTTTCATTTGATATGTCACACGGTACAGTTTGCAAAACTCTTTTTTTAATTTTCTTATTTGCCCCCAAAGTTGACCCCTATATTCAAAATTTATTTATTTACGTTACACGTCCGTGTTTGGGTCACATAAATACATATCGCACCTTTAATTCGAAACCGTTACTAAACGAAATTTTCATTATAAAACGTAATTATAGAAAATATTAAATTATATGACTACACTACCTTAAAAAGAAACCAAATTTAACAAATAATTACATAAATATCTCATAGGAGTAGTTATGAGTTCATCACTTTTTTATTAAGAGGTAAATAATAATGCAAAAATCGTAAGTTAATTCTCTTGTAAAATTTAGCTTTTTTGTTTAGTAACGGTTTCGAAATGAAGTTGCGATATGTGTACCAAATTTCAACTTAACCGGTCCATTAGATTCGGAGCAAATTGGCTGTGACAGACAGACAGACTCACGAGTGATCCTATAAGGGTTCCGTTTTTTCGTTTTGAGGTACGGAACCCTAAAAATAAAAATAAACTAATACATATTTAAAACCTTATCAAACTAACTATACACGTAACGTTGTCGGCGTCGTGTGTCGCTGCGCGGTGTCGCGTAACCGTCCTCGGAAACGGCGATATACGACACCTTTCGGCCACGCACTCGCACCACGAATGACTTAAAGTTAATGTCGTGGCGCGATTCCAACCTTTCGACCCTCGGAGTCCAGTTGGTCTTTACTTTCATGTACTGCACGACCTCCTCAATTGTCGGGGTGTAATGGTCCACTCGGTGCAGTACCGCACAGGTTACGAGTACTGGGCTTCCTCCTCTTCCTTTCCACTTTCGTGAAACCCTCCTCATCAACTCGGCTCGTCCTTGGCAAGGAGCCACTGACTGAAGGCTGGGCAGGTTGAGCAACCACCTTCAGTTTTTCCCCTTTCCAGTTTGTCGTTTAGGCTGCGACCAATCTGGTTTGCCGCTGGTGACAATAGCAGCGTAGGCACGTTTAGGGGGCGACGTACCCGCGCGTGACGTTTCCGCAGCCGGTGTTGTGGTGCGGGCAGCGGGTGGCGCTTGCTCAGCGTTATCGGCAGCTGGTGACGGAATTGTGATCGCCGATTCGAAACTGTCGATTGATGCAAATTGCGCCCCTCGACGTGTGTTCACCTTTGAGGCCTCTGGTGACCCAAATACTGTAGCAAAGTTGCGCAATAACGCTATTAACTGCACGTAGCTCAGTATTAGTTTTTCTGAAACCTCCATTCTGGACTGCATCTTGGTCATCTCCGTTTTCAAGGAAGTGATGTCCTTTAGCAGCCGTGTAACGTCGACGTGATCGAACGTGACGGGGGGAATTTAATTAGCTCCTTCGCCACACGATCGCGCATGTCGTCCGGGTCAGTCTTCTTCAACATATCAATGATCACTTTTTTATTGTCATTTATTTCAAAAACAGATCGTAATACTTTTTCAGTTGATTTCATTAGATAACACAATAGAAATTTGTGTTTTTAATAATTACCTATTAAATTAACATTATTTACTAGTTTGCTAATTGATTACATTTTTCTAAAAGACATCCTTTCATTTAATAATGTTAAAAATTTGATCCCGTGTGAGTGAGAGAGGTGACAAAACGAAACAACCCTCTTAGTGTAGGTAATCTTATTACTTAGATAAAAAAAACTGTGCAAGCATAAATTCACTCATCATGATGAGATATTTTTATCCCCCAACGGAAACAGAGAGGTGTTAGAAGATTAACTTGTGTATCTGTGTATAGGTCTGTGGCATCGCAGCTCGCAAACGACTGAACCGATTTAGATTTTTTTTTGGTTTTGTTTGAAAGGTGACTTGATCGAGAGTGTCCTTACTGTTCGTTTGTGTTACTGTGATTCAAGAAAATCTGTTCAGCCGTTTGAAGACTATCAGCTCTTTTCTAGTTGATGATTGGATCTGAGCATCTTCCGCAGGTCTGACGTGATCGAGTCGTAATTTGGTGGGTATTCTGTTACTTCAATGATATTAGAATAACATAGTAACCTTAAACTGATGCTGCAGCATTACCTGGAATTTGCAGGGACAAGGTACCCAATAACCTGTCCAATTTACAGCAGAGGTACATAATTAACGTGTTTGGGCTCATTGGAATGGTCTCAATGCATATGCTATAGATAGATGGTAAACAAGGTCTGATGATGGAGTAGCAAAAAGAAATGAAAGCTAATTTGTGTCGGGGGTTTAGTAAATTTAAAATCTAACTTTTAAATTAAACTTTGTTTCAACAAAAGCGCCTGTCATTTTCTGCATTGCAACATCACGCACTCCTGTGCTATGTTGCCCACCGTATTTGACATCTGAAAAATTAATACGACTTTGTAATGGTTAATATACATACCTATTGTTCCATTAACTGATAGAGTATTGTCTATTAACGGGCATGCGATGCCAGTATCATCTGAATCTAACGCCATTTGATTCGACAGCAGAACGAGAGACAGGATAAGGAAGACCAATCCGCTGTAAAAGAAACGTGCGTTTAATGGCTGAACTAAAATAAAACAAAAAACCGGCCAATTGTGTGTTGGACCACACACAATGAAGGGTTCCGTAGCTGGGATGAATTTATCCCAAAAACAAACTTAACATTGTAGTTGAATAAGTATTTTTTCAATGGAATTTGCACAAAATTTTTACTTTTCCAAGTACATTTTATAAGTTGGTCGACTATCACTCGTAATCTTGTAAAGCCTACTTATACGAGGGCGGGTCAATAAGTCCGTGACTTTTGGAATAAAACACAGATTTTTTTATAAATAAATCATTTTATTTTTCAACGTAGTCTCCCTTGAGCTCTATACACTTTGTCCAACGCTTCTCCAATTTTTTTATCCCTTCCAAAAAATATGATTTGTCGAGGTCCTCAAAATAGGCCTTTGTTTGCGAGATGACTTCATCATTGGAGTCAAATCTTTTTCCACCAAGCCATTTTTTCAGGTTTGGGAACAAGAAGTAGTCACTCGGAGCCAAATCTGGAGAATAGGGCGGATGAGGGAGCAATTCATAGCCCAATTCATGGATTTTTGCCATGGCAACTGCACATGTGTGCACCCTTGCATTGTCTTGGTGGAAAAGAACTTTTTTCTTGGCCAAATGAGGTCGGTTTTTTTCAAATCGTCATTGAATCGGTCCAATAAGTTGGCATAATATTCCCCATTGATTGTTCTTCCCTTTTGAAGGTAGTCAATGTGGATTATCCCGCGTGCGTCCCAAAAAACAGTCGCCATAACTTTATTGGCTGACAAACCCACCTTGGCCTTCTTTGGCGCCGATTCACCCTTGGAAACCCACTGTTTTGACTGTTGTTTGGTCTCTGGTGTGTTGTGATGGATCCATGTTTCGTCCACGGTTACAAAACGGCGCAAAAACTCCTCCATATTGCGATTAAACAACGCCAAACCTTCCTGTGAAGTTGTTACACGATTGCGTTTGTGGTCGACTGTGAGCAAACGCGGCACCCATCTTGCGGAAATCTTTCTCATGCCCAAGTGATCATTCAAAATTGAAACCACTGAGCCATGCGAGATCCCTACGGCTTCCACAATCTCTTGCACTTTCAATCTTCGGTCGGCCAACACCATATCGTGAATTTTTTCGATTGTTTCGGGTGAAGAGACCTCAACTGGGCGTCCAGGACGTTCGGCATCTTCAGTGCTTGTACGGCCACAACGAAATTCAGTAAACCACTTTTTTACCATTGAAATCGATGGTGCAGAGTCCCCATAGTATTTATCAAGCTTAGCCTTGGTCTCGGTAATGGTTTTTTTTTCGCAAAAAATAATGCTTAATAACGCACACGAAATTCACTTTTTTCCATTTTTTCCTCAAATTACTGGGTAGTCTGATAAAGATAGCTGTCAAACACAAACTAACTGACGCAGCAAGTTCAAATTTTGACAGGAGTCAACTGACAGATGCCTGTTGACAGGAGTAGTGTTGCTTTTTCAGTAAAGAGGTCAGAAATTCAAAAAGTCACGGACTTATTGACCCGCCCTCGTACTACAGCCGTGAATTTTTCACGTACCCAAAACGTAAAAGTACAATTTAGAACAAATCATGTTTTGCCAATATAATAATAAGCATGCAAATTTTTCAGTAGGTTTCTGACATTGTTAGTCAATGAAATCCTTAACACTATAGAAACTATTAACAGAATTAAATGTTTATATTTGTTTATTGTGTTGTGATTGGAATGTTTATTTTTAAATAATGTAGTGCTTAAATTTTTGATATTGGTGCCGATTCTCTTGTTCAATAACTAAACTAAAATTAGAGAATCGCTATCTTTTACTAACAGGCAGCGCAAGAAAAGGATGGCTATAGCTATGACATAAGTTAGAGATGTCAAAATAGCTTACGCCTTGCGCTTCACCGTGTTTTTAGTCGAAATAGACAGCTGTGCTGCTGGGGAGTTTGTTGCGCCACTTCTTCTCCCCAGCTAAAGCACTAGGAAGTAGTGAAGGGCGAGCGTTTTGGGGGACTCTCTTATGTAATTTTGACGTTCAAAAATGCTGATTCTCAGCCTAGTTTGAATAAATGACTTTTGATTTTGATTTTTGAAATGTTTTTACGAGTTGTCAAAATTTGTATGGCAATACTAGTTCAACTTAATTTGACAGCTCTAATTTACGTCCGTCTCTTTCTTGTTTTATTAGAGAGAAAAAGTTAGCAATAGCCTAAATGAAGTTTAGTTTGTGAACAACAAAATCAGCACCTTTATATTCTTCTCGAAATTGTTGCAAATGTCGTAATAGCTCAATGGTTAAGGCCATTCATTCACGAGGTTGTGGGTTCAAATCTGGGCAAGTACCAATGTGACCTTTTCAATTCATAAATTATGTACCTAACCTACTTATTTTCAGAGCACATGGTTAAAGAGCGCGCTGTTTCTCAACCTACGCGAACTAAACAGATAACTAGACACTCTTGTAAAACCCGAAAGGAACAGCAGAAAGCAGTACAGCAAAAAAATCGTAGTGCCTCACGTTTCCTAAACGCAACATGTTGTTTAAAGTATTGTTATAATTATTCCGTTAGGCGCAATATTATAAGTCAAGATCATACCTACCGAGAGCCCGATTGATTTCTGCAGTAGCACTCACTCACTCAGAGGTCTTCACAAAGGGTGTATGACAGTAGAATAATGTCAGTTGTTGCGTTAATAAATATGGCATAAGATTATGTTAACAGCACTTCAGTTTGCACTACCTTGACTGCGTTGCGCAATCCTGTGGTACACCATAACAAAGCTTAAAATAAATGAAAAGAAACGTCTTACCATTGTAATATCAATCCCCGAAGCGTGGGTATTCACAGCAAGTAAGCTCCTTTAACTACGAAATTGACGCTTCAACGGCGCTTTCGCTACTGACGCTCAGTTCGCCAAGAGCAAGTGACGTAATCGGATGTATGGCGTATTGACCCTACTACCTAACTAATTAATTAGTGTTGTTTGAAGTAAGTACGTTGGTTCAAGTAAGTAACATGAGTGATAAGGATTATGAGGAAAAGAACATCTTTGTTTAGAACATATAAATATATGGACTGGAATTAGGTATGTAAACACCTACAAAAAAAAGGTACATACCTACATTAAATTTAAATTTAATATTTGTGTTGCGTAATGTACTGATAATTATTTTGCGCAGTGTTGTAAAGTATATTTTTTTTTTTAACTGAACAGACAGCTGTGCTGCTGGGGAGTTTGTTGCGCCACTTCTTCTCCCCAGCTAAAGCACTAGGAAGTGGTGAAGGGCGGGCGTTTTGGGGGACTGTCTTATGTAATGTTGACGTCCGAAAAGTGCTGATTCTCAGCCTAGTTTGAACAAATGACTTTTGATTTTGATTTTACAACTCATTCATAATGTCTCATAAGGCTGGTCCATCAAGGAACATAGTTGTTACTGTATCTAAAGTTAAATTGCTGTTTTAAGGAGGAAGCGTCAGGGTAGCCCGCGAAATTCAAATTTTCTCCCGTTTTTTGCAATTTGCAAGTCAGTATTAAGTTGTATGTTAAATAAAGTATGATTTGCGGCCGTAACAAATATGTATTTACAGAATTATAATCATTAGAATCAGAAATACAACTCCTTAAGTTAGTATAATCCTGAAATGTCAAGATTTCGTGAAATAGTCACGACAAAATGTTGCCATAATACCACAACTTAAATATTGTTGTCTCTTTTATCAAATACGATTGATTTATTAGAAAGAATGAGGCAAAACGATATGTCACATTCTGTATCGTATTTTAAGCAAATTTATTTATGGATAACGCCACGTCTCCATGTTTTTCCTATCCTATCTCAATAGTTTAGATACGTCGATTTATCACGACTCTGTTGAAGTAAATATGACATAATAGCCTAGGCACATACATCGTATCTTATGTTTAAGTATTAATTAAAGTCGGTTAAAAGTAATATTTTCTATACTAGTGGATTCTATTTGATAAGGGCTCTGCACAAAATGTTAGGAAATAGCCGATCAGCGAATTTGGCTGAAATTGTGGTACAATATAGCCTGTAAATGATTGAAATTACTTGATTGAAAAATACGGGAGCAAAAATAAATAGTGGAGAATTTTAGAGATATAGGTATTATAGCCATTTTTATGTTGTAGTCACAAATAGGTTTTTTAAATAATCAAACAGCATTCTTATCAATGAAAAACGTTTCAATACATATTTTATAGTTTAAAAACATATTTCAGCCAAATTGGACGAAGGGCATTTTAGGGTTCCGTAGTCAACAAGAAGCCATGTCGGTCCGTCTGTCTTTCCGCGGCTTAGCTCAGAGACTTAAGAGGATTGTGAAGCTGTAAATTTTCATGCAAAAAGAGATAACGTTTTTCTCCCCGTAAACATAATTTAATTTTCATAATTTTTGGAAATGTTGTAGGTATAATGAAAAACTAGGTCCGTATGTTTTTATTATAAAGAAATATTGTATACAATATAAGTTATTAGCATCTAAATATCTATATTTTTGACATAAAAACATCCTCCAGCATTTTTATTTTTTTTTAATTAAATTAAACAAAATTACTAAAAACGAAAAACGTACAGACCTAGATTAAAGCATACTGAATATAATGAGATCAAAGTTGTTTCATTTCGTAAAGGTTTAGGTGAGTAAAAACGTTATCGCCCGAAACAATATTTATGTAAATCGCGCCGCGTATCGGCATTTCCCAATCTTCTTAATAAGTACTAGAAAGCTGTAGACATATTAATCATACCGAAAAAGTGGTAAAATAAAATGCTGAATATTGCACATCAAGTGGGGATGATATATTTTTCACGTCCTTGTGGGGTATCGTTGGATAGGCTGTTCGAAAATATTGTCTGGGTCTGTGAAAAACATTTTCAAATTCAGGGATCCGTTTGCTAACTTCAAGCTTTAAAGTGCTTATTTTTGTTAGTCAAGTGTCCCTCTATACATATGTGAAAAAATCACGGCAGTAATACGTAATATACAGGGTTATTGGTAAAACACCAGCAACCTCTTAAGGGGTCATTGTATTCATCATTATGAACAACTTTTACTATGGGACCAAACCGGAAATCGCGAAAAAAAATCAGCTGTTCAGTACATTTTGACGAATTATGCTAACATAAATGTACTGAACAGCTGATTTTTTTTTCGCGATTTCCTGTTTGGTCCCATAGTAAAAGTTGATTGAATTGTTTTAACAATAACCCTGTATAACGAAGTTAAAAGGAAAACTATCAAAGCTAAGTAGGCTTTATGAGTTTACGAGTAATAGACGTATAACCACATTAGATACATTTGCAGTTGGAATGTTTGGGAGAACGTTTTTTTCAACTAAGTATAATGCAAAGTTTGTTCTTGGAATAATCATCTCAACTACGGAATATTTCATTGTGAGTAGTCCGACACGAACTTTTTTTATTACTTCGAAAATTCAATTTTGTATTTAGGTACCCCTTGTACGCCACGGTAGGTATAAAAAACTTTATTACAAAAAAAAAAAAAAAATCAATCGACTTCCAAAAAAAAACACTACAAAGTGAAAAATAACTTTAATTTCGGAAGTAGGTGTCTTTGGATCAGTATTTTACTTTTTTGCCACCGACTTTCGAAATTTGTTACTTTTTAGTGGGTCAGTTTGTAATTATCTAAGTTACAATAGCCTAATGTCAACTGCTCATCACCTTTTACAAAGTATTGTTTTCCCGATGCCGATGCTGGGAGTTCTCCTAGTAAGAACCAGGTGAACTGGAGCTGATGGTGAAGTCACCAACAGCATATATGCATTGTGACGAGCATAAATTGCTTAGCAACCATAACAAAGTAATCGAATCGCAACCCATGAAATAGTTAGGTATAATTGAGTGCCTAGTTCCTATGGCCATCTGTGGTCTTCATCATCAGTTCCACTTCACCAAAAATGGTGCTTTCCGAGAGCAAATGCTCGAGTTACTATAAAAAATACCCAAATCGCTATAGGTGCGCCTATAGAATTTGAGGGTTTCCTTAGATTTTCATGGGATCCTCTCATCAGATTCTGACTTGGTAGCAATGGGACCACATCGAGAGTATACCTTTTCAAACAAAAAAGAATTTTGCAGATCTGTCTATATATTCATACATGAAATCTCTTAAGGGGTCATTGTACTCATCACTACGAACGACTTTTACTAGGGGACCAAGCCTGAAATCACGAAAACAAATCAGTTGTTCCCTACATGTCGCACATCGGCATCGAGAGAGTCACAACACAATATTTCTGAGAGAGCATATTGGAGAACTTAAGATATATTTAAGAAGACTATTTAATGCTCTATTATATTTTTGTGGAAATTAAAATTTTAATATACTTTTTTTCAATTTTATATTAATTGTTTACTTTTAAATTTCTCTAATGCGTCACTTTTCTCAACTTCGTATTTTTATGTGTTGTGACTCTCTCGTTGCCGATGTGCGATGTATGTTCGCATAACTCGTCAAAATGTAGAGAACAGCTAATTCTGTTTTTCGTGATTTCAGGTTTGAGATTACAACTTTTACTATGGGACCAAAGTCCCATAGTAAAAGTTGTTCCAATGATGAGTACAATGACAAGAGATTTAGTGTATGAATAGATAGACCTTATATAAGACGGAGTTGTAATATCTGTGACGGAGTTATGCCCGAACATACAAAAAATATATAAGTATATATATATATATATAAACATCCGAATTAGGAACCTCCTCCTTTTGGAAGTCGTTTGAAATCAGTCAAATCACTTGAAATTAAATGAAATGATGTTTATTTCATAGGCCTTTGGACTTTAGCCCCGATTCCCTGCATCTTTTTCTAGGACAGACGATAAATATTAGTTTAGTCCTGTCAAATTAAGATACTCCATAGACAAGGTTAGACGTGATTTTACGTCAGGCGATGACTAATTTGACATGACTATAAGTACTAATATTTATCTTCTGTCCTTTTCTTAATTAAATAGAAAGGAATCTGTCCTTCTGCTAGTCTGTCTTTATGAGAATCTGTCCTTATGCGAACAAAGGAGAAAAAGATGCACTGAACTTAAAATTAGTTTAGTTTGTGAACAAGGGAATCTGCGCCACTGTGAAACAGCCCATGACTAATAATGTCGTAATATTTAGTTAGATATTCTGCATAGAATAGAATAAACGCCCTACTTACATAAATCTGGATGCGTCCATGTTGTAAGCGGATGCACAACGAACTGACGTCGATAACAAAATAATAATATCTATAATAATTAAAACGTAATTAATTATTAATTAATAATATCGCCACGTAACGGCAAATATCTCTACCATCATAAACATGAAACATTTAACTAATGAACATAATGTAACACCACGCCTTCTTACCCCGAAGGGTTTGACAGAGGTATAGTAACCTATTATAGGTTACTATACCTCTGTCAAACACTGATTGTGATGTGCTAGCCTCTGTACTATAATAGTACAGAGGCTAGCACATCACAATCTGTCAAATTACTTTAATAGATTTTTTACTTTATCGCTAAAGCATTAGGTTCAAGGTCGATCGCGAAAAAAAAAAATCTGCTGTTCAGTACATTTATGTTCGTATTCGTCAAAATGTACCGAACAGATGATTTCTTTTTCGCGATTTCAAGTTTGGTCATAGTAAAAGTTGTACATAATGATGAGTACAATGACCCCTTAAGAGGTTGTTGGTGTTTTACCAATAACCCTGTATACACATACCCACATTTCGCCAGTTATGTTCAACTCCCATGTAATAGGGGGCGAGCCTGTTGCCATCAACCGGACACAAATCCAGACTCCGGGCTGCTCCGCCCAGAGCGGGAGAACTTATTTGATATTTCCCTTCCAAAAAAAAAGCTGTTACTGAGGTGGGTTCTCGCATTGTCGAGGCGGGGGGAGGGGGGGGGGGGGGGCGTCGCAGTAGCCGTGGTTTGGTCGCCCGAGGAGGGGCCGCTCGTCAGCCGGTAAGCCGACGACGTAGTCGGTACCTACCTGCCGCGGCCTTGACGGGGTCACCCCTGTCTGATGGCGCATGCGGTGGGTCCGCAGGAGTGTCGGTATGGCGTCGCCCGCTCTCCCTATCCTCTTAAAAATTAAAAAAAAAGTGAAAAGTAAAAAGCACGAACTTTTCAGTTTCTTTTTTTTAATTTTTAACTCCGTCATCAGCCCAGAGCGCAGAGTTTTTATTATTTGAGAAAAGTTTTACAAATTAGTCAAGTACAGATTATCATTCATAAAAAAAGGTATCTACAATAAAACTAACACTTCATTAAACGCGTTATTATTTACTCTAGATTTAGATTTTGGACTATAACTTAATTTTAAATATTCATTAAATATGTTTGGCTGAAGGTATATTTTGCTACTTAGTGCCTTTTTGCTATACTTACTTACGACGTAGCAGCTATTAGGTCACAGTCTAAGAATCATAATTTGCACATGCGCAGTAGTAGATATGCTTAGCGTGCATGTGTTTAAAATAAACCCGCCATTTTACTAATTTCTTGCTTAGTTCGGAGTCGATTTGTGTAAATCTGCTAAAAATGTCGAGTTCAAGTGACGAATCAATTAATTTAACGCCGGAAAATGTTATTCAAGAAGCACAAAATGCCAACAACAGCCTCTTATTACCAGCTAAATAAAAAAAATAAAAAATTGAAAAGGTATATTTTTTTTAATTTCCTCGTACAATGCATAGTAAAACGTTGTATGATACACGTGCGTAAGATGATTTCCGCCTCGTGTCGACTTCACTCACTCGCTTCGCTAGCTCTTGAATAAAAATGCCACTCGACGGAAATCACCTAATTTCGGCACTTGTAGCATAAATAACTAAAACAATTATCGCCATGTTTCCATGGAGGCATAAACAATATTTTTCTACACTCAACGCCTTAATACAACTACCTACTCATAGTTATGCATGACAATGAATCCACATGGGACCATTAATTGAATATCTAAGTACCTACCCATATCCATCCAGTCCTACCTAGGACGTACTCGTATTATAATATATACTAAGTATGTCTGCAGTTGAACAATCCGACCATCGAGAAAATGTGTTCTTGACAACTGAATATGTGTTTTGTTAATTTGATCCTTATTACTACAAGAAATTGTTCAACTGTCAGATGTCAGAAACGCATTCTCTCGACGGCCGGACTATGTAGAGCTCGTCCGAAGAAGTAGGTAGGTAACTTACCACACCTATGCAGGGCCCCCAAATTACAACCCCTGTAACTTGGGGGCCTGAGCAACAAATCGTAAAATAATATCCGACCACTCAAATAATATTATACCTTCACAAGGGCATCGGTCCATCTTGTGGAAGGTCTTCCGTTACGCGGTCGCCACTCCAGAACCTTTCGGCCCCATGGGCCATCTGTTCTACGAGCAATGTGCCCTGCCCGCTGCCACTTATGTTTGGCAATTCTTCGGGCTATGTCGGTTACCTTGGTTTTCCTGTGGATCTCTTCATTTCTGATTCGATCACGTAGGGAAACTCCAAGGATGAAAAACCGATGACCTTGTGAAGGCCGCAGGAATCCGCTGGATGCGACCGGTCGAAGTGGCGGGGTTTGGGGACGCATCTTTCGGCTAAAATAATGATGAAGATATAATTTATCTTCTTATCAATAAGCAGATATGAAAATCAACGAATTTTTTTATAGTTTACCTATGTACTTACAAAGGTTTCAAGCTACAGACGCAGGCTAATTCTCAAGCTCTTCCCTTCATTTAGGGCCGGTTTTTTGATCCGTAATTAACCAATTATTAAACATACTAACTAATGGTTGAATTTTGGCTAAATGTGAAAGGCTACACATGAATGTATTCATGTTAGCTCATTCGTACTAAAAAAAAATAGTAACTAATTGCATAACTCATTCATGTTTAGCTTTGCACATTTAGCCAAAATTCAACCATTAGTTACTATTTTTAACCATTGGTTAGCTACGGATCAAAAAACCGGCCCTTAGCCAAAATTCAACCATTAGTTACTATTTTTAACCATTGGTTAACTACGGATAAAAAACCGGCCCTTAGCCAAAATTCAACCATTAGTTACTATTTTTAACCATTGGTTAACTACGGATAAAAAACCGGCCCTTAGCCAAAATTCAACCATTAGTTACTATTTTTAACCATTGGTTAGCTACGGATAAAAAACCGGCCCTTAGCCAAAATTCAACCATTAGTTACTATTTTTAACCATTGGTTAACTACGGATAAAAAAACCGGCCCTTAGCCAAAATTCAACCATTAGTTACTATTTTTAACCATTGGTTAGCTACGGATAAAAAACCGGCCCTTAGCCAAAATTCAACCATTAGTTACTATTTTTAACCATTGGTTAACTACGGATAAAAAACCGGCCCTTAGCCAAAATTCAACCATTAGTAAAGTACTATGTTTAACCATTGAACTACAGATCAAAAAACTGGCCCTTAGTAAAATCACACAGAACATCTAATAAAATAACCTATCCGAGTCAAATGCTTCAATTTTCTAGCTCGCTCGCTTATTATAAGATGTTATAACACTTTAAGAAGTGCCAGACCATCGAACTGAATAACTTTTACTATGGGACCAACTTTGAAATCCCGAAAAAAGAAAGTAGCTGTCCCATACTAAAGTTGAATACCTACAGTTCTAAACTAACTAATACTTAACAGATTTTTTTTTTCGCGATTTTAAGGTTGGTCCATAGTAAAAGTTATTTAGCACCCTAATTGCGTAACACACTATCAATCGGAATCGGTTTCATATTGACAGTTCAACAACATTCATTGCGTTATTTAGTGTTGTGAAAACAAATTTTTCGAACGTATTAGCAATTTCATTGCATTAGCAATTTGCTTCAAAATGATTCAGATTCCGATCGATAGTGTGTTACGCAATTGTGGCTAAGTAATAACAGCAGCGCGGGTCGATCTATCAGGTTAAGCTACGCTTGCCGGGGTTGGTCTGTGGATGGGTGACCATCTTTACATACCTACCGAGTCTCCTCCGTGCCTCGGAAAGCACGTTAAGCCGTTGGTCCCGGCTGTCATTCGTGGATCTTTGACAGTCGTTACGGGTCGTCAGAAGCCCGAAAGTCTGACAACCAGTCTTACCAAGGGGTATCGTATTACCCAGTAACTGGGTTGTGGAGGTCAGATAGGCAGTCGCTCCATGTAAAATACTGGTATTCAGCTGCATCCGGTTAGACTGGAAGCCGACCCCAACATAGTTGGGAAAAGGCTAGGCAGATTGAGTGTGTTACGCAATTAGGGTGTAGTTTGACGATTTAAAGCACTCTATAAAATTTGTAGAATTAATTTTTGAACGCCTTATATTCTCTTTTCAAATAAGGTCACAATTGTCATTGACAGTTCAACCTCCCTAGTCAGGCAATTTTATTCAGAAATCGGGTAAAAAGGGCCTGCAAACAATTTTGGAACAGGGCCCGTTTAGGACTAGCGACGCCATATCCGCATCTTACGTGACGTGACCCACATTCTATGATAGCTTTATAATAACTCATTTCATTAGTAGGTACCTAAGTTTATCGATACCAGAAACTAATTGCTTTGTTCTGTATATAGATATTTAGGTAGGTAACTGTAATTCTGTGATAGACATTATATATACCTAAGTACTTATATATATTTTGCTAACAAGATAAATTCTTAAATAAAGAAATAAAATACTAGGTATAAATAGAATTGAAACTTACGAGTTATTTATAATCGCCCTTTCCGGGCGTAAGATACGCCTTAGCGTATAATTATAATGTAGGAAATTATCCCACGGGAACGTACCTACTATCGGGATAAAAAGTATCCTATGTCCTAATCCAGGTCATGATCTACCCATGTCTCAAACATTCAAATTCGTTCAGCTGTTTTAGCGGGAAGCGTAACACACAAAAAACCTCACTTTCGCATCTATCTATTTAAATAAAAATCAATTGCCGAATGTATGTACTCGCATCACTTCTGGGCCCCAAGTCTGCTATTTTTTATTAATTCGTCATTCCAACACGATCCCATTGTAATTTTGCTAAAAGTTCGTAATCTGCTAAATTCATAATGGTCGATCATTGGTAGGTCAGTGGTCTCGTAATAGCATCGTGGTAGGTTACTGATGAGTAATGGAAAAATTTCGGAAGGAAAAGAAAAGAAAAAAAATATTTTTCCGAAATTTTTCCAATATTTTTCCAATACTTTTCCGATATTTTTCCAAATCAAAAAGCTGACTGTGATTAAAGATTAAAAAAAAATAAGACTATTAATGTGTACTCTGACATCAAGCAATGAACTGACAATCAATGAATGACATCAAGCAATGAATAGACTGCTTGAATATCTACGAGACTTTTTGCTGCAGTTATTATGCTAAG
The DNA here is from genome assembly GCA_948252095.1 of Dicycla oo. Lineage (NCBI taxonomy): Eukaryota > Metazoa > Arthropoda > Insecta > Lepidoptera > Noctuidae > Dicycla > Dicycla oo. Next base: position 15,865,571 of record OX411734.1, read on the forward strand.
GTCTTTTGCCTGCTTTGCATGTGTGTCATTACTTTAGGTCTTTTTTTTTGTAACGTGCGTTTTGTTTGTGCAGAATAAACAGTTTTTCTTTCTTTTCTTTTTTTTCTTTACTGAAAAATTATAAATATCTAATCTTTATTTTTTTTTATTTATTTTGCCATAATGTTCTCTTATTGGAAATTATATACATAAATAAGAAAGAAATTACAATGTGCACTATAAGTATGTACACAAGTAGTTCTTTTTGGCCGGGTAGACGTGAGCCGACGACGATGCGCAGAATGCACAATTGGGAAAATACCATGTGCAGATGGCGCAAGATGGCGGTTGCGCTCATTTCAACCCGCGGAGCAAATTCCGTCATTGGAATCAGTTTCTTTTTGACAGTTCAAAAACATTCACTGCATTATTTACGTTGTCGAGCAGATAATATTTCGAACATGCGATGCAATGGATTAGCAATTTGCTTCAAAATGATTCAGATGTTGATTGATAGGTTGTAACGCAATTAGGGTGCTGGTCAAAAAGATTGGGGACTAATTGGACTACTGTACTTAATCACGTCCAGGCGGAGCATTATACTGAACTGTTACTTGGTCCACATTCACATGTTTTCCTTTATAACCGTCTACAAGTTTTAAAAGATAGTAAGTTTCTCATGTACGGTAGTACATATTGCAATTCTTCTAACATTAAAAAGCAAAAATCATTTTCTTTTGTCAATATTTTCTTGTTTCTTGGCACAAAAATCGGGGCATAATTAATCATACCTCTAAAATGAAAGTGTATGAATTTCATACTCTTTCATTTTAGAGGTATGATTAATTTTGCTTGTATTGCGCTGTTCTTCTACAGCTGACTTAATTTTGGCGGGTTCTTTTCCTGGGTTTGGTTGATTTTCGGGTTTGTATAACTAGATCGGTTTTTCTCTGAAACTTGTTGGTGATATAAAACCTACCAACGGAAGATTTATTGTTTGTGTAGATGCAGTAGAAAATATTGATCATGGTACTTTTCGCCAGTGATGATTCGGATTCTTCAACAGAATAGATGTGTTAATGCAATAAAACCCTTTGAATGTAAATAAAACCCTTTAAACTCTGTGTTATTTTACTTCCTGAAGTCAAAATTTTACAGTAAACAATAAAAAAACACATATCACAATCACTCCACTTTTAGTTCTCCACAATTCAATCAAACGCTTCGCAAAATAATAATAGATCGCTTAGTTTAAGAGGATTGCGATTAAAATAAAACGTCCACCGACCACGAGTTCACTGCTCGTTTTACAAGATGGCCGCCTCACTAGTTCTCGATGTTCGTTTTTGAGGTTGACATTTGTACAACAAGTCAATTAAGTCTAGAAAAGCGGAGGCGCCGACCATGTTCAGGTAGGCGTGGATTATCGGGTAGAAAGGCAGTATTTACAAAAATAACACCTATCACAATCACTCCAATTCTAGTTCTCCACAATTCAATCAAACACTTCGCAAAGTAATTATAGATCGCTTAGATTAAGAGGGATGCGATTAAAATAAAACGACCACCGACCACGAGTTCACTGCTCGTTTTACAAGATGGCTGCCTTACTAGTTCACGATGTTCGTTTTTGAGGTTGAAATTTGTACAACAAGTCTATTAAGTCTAGAAAAGCGGAGGCGCCGACCATGTTCAGGTAGGCGTGGATTATCGGGTAGAAAGGCAGTATTTACAAAAATAACACCTATCACAATCACTCCACTTCTAGTTCTCCACAATTCAATCAAACACTTCGCAAAGTAATTATAGATCGCTTAGATTAAGAGGGATGCGATTAAAATAAAACGACCACCGACCACGAGTTCACTGCTCGTTTTACAAGATGGCTGCCTCACTAGTTCTCGATGTTCGTTTTTGAGGTTGACACTTGTACAACAAGTCTATTAAGTCTAGAAAAGCGGAGGCGCCGACCATGTTCAGGTAGGCGTGGATTATCGGGTAGAAAGGCAGTATTTAAAAAAATAACACCTATCACAATCACTCCACTTCTAGTTCTCCACAATTCAATCAATCACTTCGCAAAGTAATTATAGATCGCTTAGATTAAGAGGGATGCGATTAGAATAAAACGTCCACCGACCACAAGTTCACTGCTCGTTTCACAAGATGGCCGCCTCACCAGTTCTCGATGTTCGTTTTTGAGGTCAATTAAGTCTAGAAAAGCGGAGGCGCCGACCATGTTCAGGTAGGCGTGGATTATCGGGTAGAAAGGCAGTATTTCAAAAAATAACACCTATCACAATCACTCCACTTCTAATTCTCGATAATTCAATCAAACACTACACAAAATAATAATAGATCGCTTAGATTAAGAGGGATGCGATTAAAATATAACGTCCACCGACCACATGGTTGCGTGCGCACCTTACCAAAAATCCGAAGTTACCTACCTGCTCATTTTACTAGATGGCCGCCTTATCAGAGTGCTCGGTGTTCGTTTTTGACGTTGCCATTTGTACAACATGACAATTGACAGTCTAGAAAACCGGAGGCGCCGACATATTATTTACCTCATGTAAATAAAACAACAAACTAAAAATGATAACAACACCACGACAATTATGCTGTACCTACTGTATAGGAAAATAAACATAAAATGACAATTTTAGTTTAGTATTGCCAATCCAACCAACAATTTCTTAACCTTTTAGAACGAAGTAGTCAAAATTTTCATTGAACATATTTTTTTATTTGGCCTTAATTAGATAATATGATAGCATAAAAGAACATAGATAATTAATTGAATTTATTTTGTATAAATGTCACTTTTAGACGTTCAAATAAGAATTCGCCATTGTTCTTTTCGAGTTAATCAAGCCACATAGTAGTATCCTCCCCTGCAAAATTTACTGCCCATTTTCACCCCGTAAGTATTCTTTATTTTTAGTCTTATGTATAAACAGTGAGTTTAGAGTTAATTGGTCAGCGCGTTAAAATTTTGACACACCCAATTCCCCTATAGCCCCCTAAAGGGGAATTCGGTGTGTCAAAATGGGTAGTTTAGAAAAACGAAAATTAAAATGTTCATAATTAACATAAATATGTATTCGTGCCAAGTTCAAGTTCATTAACTCAAGGAATAAGATTTTTCATACAAACAAAAACCCCCCTTTTCACCCCCTATAAGATTGAATTTCCAATAACCCCTTCTTAGTGCTCCCCTAAATTATAAAAGGAAGCCGTGTGCAAAATTTCACGTTCCTAGACCCAGTAGTTTCGGCCGTGCGCTGATTTGTCAGTCGGTCAGTCATTTTATTCAATCAATCAGTCAGTCATTCATTCAGTCAGTCAGTAAATATGTTCAGTATAAATAAAACCCTTTAATTCATATGTTATTTTAATTCCTGTAGTCAACATTTTACAGTAAACAATATTTTTCCATTATTTTTCCATATTGAAATTTTTCGGAAAAATAAACGGAAAAATTTCCAAGTTTTGAAAAATTTCCGAAAATTACCCATCACTATGGTAGGTACTGATCAAAGGAACTGTCAAAATGTTTGCAGATTAACGTCAGTTTTTTATTTGTCATTATATAATAGAATAAACTTTATTTCGAGCCAATTCATATATGGTTAGTAACATTGATTTTAACATTATGTAAGAGATTACCATTTTAAGACATTTCTTTCAATGGAGTGTCAGTGGTTGACCATTGGAAAGTCATAATGACGTCATTATATTAGTAGATTACAAAACTTGTCAAAATCAACAATTATGAAATCAATGACAGACCATTCTGACACTATTGTAATAGCAGACTTGAGGCCCTGGAACGGTTGCACTTATTTAGCTAATTCTTTTTTGTTGTTCGTAATTGTATGGACAAGGTTTGTATGAAAGAAAATGTTTGAAAAGTTGGCGGGAAAATTCAGGAAAACTGAAAGTGCAATTTCTATGGGAATTTTGTATGAATTATTGAAATATTGACAGGACGACGTTTGTAGGGTCAGCTAGTTTATAATATTAGTTAGGATTTTACATATTAAAAAGAAATAAGTAAGTACTTACCTTTTCTTTCTTTTTTTTAGGGTTCCGTATATAAACCTGAAATGAGAAAGCGAGGGATGTGTGGTTACGCGAATGGATAGAATAAGAAATGAGTATGTAAGAGTAAGTCTGAAAGCGACACCGGTGACTGAAAAGTTGTGTGGAAATCGGTTGTCATGGTATGGACATGTGATGCGGAGGAATGAGGAAAATGTCGTCAGGAACGTTTTGAGTATGAATGTGGATGGCTATACGAGTAAGGGAAGACCAAGGAAACGATGGATGGACTGTGTGAAAGATGATATGACCAGAAAGGGAGAGACTACCGATGACGACTAATAGAGAAGTATGGGAGAAAAAGACATGTTGCGCCGACCCCAAATAAATTGGAACAAGGGCAGGAGAATGATGACTTTCATTAACCAATTTTACATAACATCACGCGAGGAGCTCGTGGCTAAGTAATAACAGCCGCACGGGTCGATCCATCAGGTTAAGCTACGCTTGCCAGGGTTGGTCTGTGGATGGGTGACCGAGACTCCTCCGCGCCTCGGAAAGCACGTTAAGCCGTTGGTCCCGGCTGTCGCGCTACATTTCATTGTAGAAAAGTCATAATATTATTAGTTTTAAACAAATAGTGGCGCCGATTCTGTTGTTTAATACTTAACTAAACTAAAATTAGAGAATAGCTATCTTTTACTAACAGCAGTGCGAGAAAAGGACGGCTATAGCTATGAACTAAGTTAGAGATGTCAAATTAGTTTACGCCATGCGCTTCACCGCGTTTAGTCGACATGTCTTTACGTGTCGTCCGAATTTGTATGGAAATATTAGTTCCAACTAAATTTGACAGCTCTAATTTACGTCTGTCTCTTTCTTGTTTTATTCTAGCTCGTGGCTAAGTAATAACAGCCGCACGGGTCGATCCATCAGGTTAATCTACGCTTGCCGGGGTTGGTCCGTGGATGGGTGACCATCTTTACATACTGAGACTCCTCCGTGCCTCGGAAAGCACGTTAAACCGTTGGTCCCGGCTGTCATTCGAGGATCTTTGACAGTCGTTACGGGTCGTCAGAAGCCCGAAAGTCTGACAACCAGTCTTACCAAGGGGTATCGTACCTATTACCTAGTAACTGGGTTGTGGAGGTCAGATAGGCAGTCGCTCCATGTAAAATACTGGTATTCAGCTGCATCCGGTTAGACTGGAAGTCGACCCCAACATAGTTGGGAAAAGGCTAGGCCGAATGATCTTTCTTGTTTTATTAGAGAGAAAAAGTTAGTAATAGCCGAACTTAAGTTTGTGTACAACAGAATCGCCACCAGTATCTATGTTTAGCGTATAATCTGAACGAAAAATGTATGGACGGCCCGTCGGAGCATCCTCTTTAATATACAGGATGATTTTTAAAACATGCGACAAAATTTAAGGGGGTGTTCTACCCATCAATATGAACAACTTTTACTATGGGACCAACTCAGAATTCGCAAAAAAATTTCGACCTTTTTATACAAAATGGTCCAATCGGGTATGTGCTTTTACATGGGAAGGTAATTTTTTTTTTTGCGAATTCTTAGTTGGTCCCATAGTAAAAGTTGTTCATATTGATGGGTAGAACACCCCCTTAAATTTTGTCGCATGTTTTAAAAATCACCCTGTATATATTTTTTTTTTCTGGCTTGCTTCTTAACCCATTAGCATGAAAAAAGTCATATAAATAGACCACAATTCCCAGGAGGTACTACTTTCATTTCAGTTCCGATTCCCATCCAGGACAAACATTTGTGTGCATGAACATGTCTGTTTGTTCTGAGTCTGGGTGTAATTATCTATATAAGTATGTATTTACAAAAAAAAAAAGTAGTGTATGTAGTAGGTATATCAGTTATCTGGTTTCCATAGTACAAGCTCTGCTTAGTTTGGGATCAGATGACCGTGTGTGAAATGTCCCAGGTTATTATTATTATTATTATTTGAAAAGTTTTATTTTTTATCATTACATTTGATCAACCTAGTATTTTATTTCTTTTTAAACGCCACACGGTAAGCCAAGGTATAAGAAAAGACTATTAAAAGCAACATTCTAATTTATTATAATACAATAGATAATTAATATACAAAATCAATTGACTTAATCAGTTTAATCACAGATGTAAAGAAATAATTTTAAATGCGACGGAGTATTTAAGACCTTCTTGCGCCACAAATCAATAATTACATATCATAACTTCACGCGTGTTTTCTCTGAAGGGTTAAGCAGGGGTTTATCTATAGTACACCCACATTTCGCCAGTTATGTTTAACTCCCATGTAATAGGGAGCGAGCCTATTGAAATCCACCGAACACAAATCCATACTGAGAAATTCCAGATAGAGAAACCTAATTTCGCTTTGCCCGACCCGGGAATCGAACCCAGGACCTCATGCTCAACAGTAGCGCTTGCGACGACTTAAAACATAATTTTGTCTCTGTCATCTTCAAACGATTGACTGAAACAGAATGCTGTTTTAAATTCGTTTACCGCTAAATGTATTTACTAATTTGTGATGCAAGTGGGTCTTAATGTAATGATACGAAATCTCAATGAAATCGAAATATAATCGGAATCTTATTGTTTATATGTACTTACCTTAAGGCGGAAGCTCCTGGTAGCCCGCGAAATTCAGATTTTCTTACGTTTTTTGCAATTTGCAAGTCAGTATTAAGTTGTATGTTAAATAAAGTATGATTCGCGGCCGTAACAAATATGTTTTAACAGAATTATAATCATTAGAATCAGTAATACAACTCCTTAAGTTAGTATAATCCTGAATTGTCAAGATTTCATGAAATAGTCATTCCTTACCTGGTCTTAAAGAGTTGTATTGATCACTTTAATGATTTCAATTATGTAAATAGTTACTTGTTACGGCCGCAAATTATATTTTGATCAACGTACAATATAATACTGATTTGTAAATTGCAAAAAACGTAAGAAAATTTGAATTTCGCGGGCTACCCTGACGCTTCCCTCTTAAAATAACTCAAATAAAGAATGCTCCGTAATGTCTTCAATCCAACTTCTATAGTAATAATATTAAATGTTTAATCAATTCTGTTATTTGCCAGTGATACAAACATATTATTTTAATGTGATTAATTTAGCAATAACTGTCCATAGTTAAACGAAAGGGATCCAACCCCCATTAGGTGTAAGGTGGGTTGGATCTTTTTCGTTTAACTATGGACAATGATTGATTTTGGTCTGGCGCAGACAAAGCGAGGCGTAGCGCAGCGCAGTTTTTACTGGCAAACAGATATCAACCTTGCATGTGTTGTAATAAGGTTGAAAATAAAACTTTTATTAGTCCGAGTGAGCATCAAAGCGGACGGAGGTACGCCGTACGCGGTTCAGGTTACTTATTTTTTACTTTATTCTAAGAGGTGCAAAGTTGACATTTATTTGGCAGTAAAAACTGCGCTTCATTAACACAAGGCAAAACCCTATTTTGCAGAAGTGTGAATTATTTTAATCAAAGAAGAATATACAGGGTTATTTGTAAAACACCAGCAACCTCTTAAGGGGTCATTGTACTCATCATTATGAACAACTTTTACTATGGGACCAACCCTGAAATCACGAAAAACAAATCAGCTGTTTTTTTTTTGTTAGGTTGATAGGTGTTTTACAAATAACCCTGTATAAGCCAACCGTACAACGACCAGGCGCGGATCAAAGTTTTCGCTCAAGGAGGGCAAATGTCTCTCTGAGAGGACGGGAGGGAAAGAGGAAGATAACTTCTTGTAAAAGCCCTTTTAAAAAAAACCTTCCGCACCTATTTTCTGTAAACTTAACAATGTGCCCCACTTTTAGAGGATGACTACGACTTTTCTATACAGGGTGTCCCATGACGTTGCCACAAGGAGGGAAAATACCTTAAATACTGTAGGTAGATAGAAAAATTTACTGAATGAAGACTTCATTTGTATTTTATAAATACAGATTATTTTAAATATTATTATATATTTTATTTTAGCTCGTGGCTATGTAATAACAGCCGCACAGGTCGATCCATCAGGCTAAGCTTTGCTTGTCGGGGTTGGTCTGTGGATGGGTGACCATCTTTTCCTACCGAGACTCCTCCGTGCCTCGGAAAGCACGTTAAGCCGTTGGTCCCTGCTGTCATTCGTGGATCTGTGACAGTCGTTACGGGTCGTCAGAAGCCCAATAAGTCTGACAACCAGTCTTACCAAGGGGTATCGTATTACCCAGTAACTGAGTTGTGGAGGTCAGATAGTCGCTCCATGTAAAATACTGGTATTCAGCTGCATCCAGTTAGACTGGAAGCCGAACCCAACATAGTCGGGAAAAGGCTAGGCTGATTGATTGTATTTAATTTTAGATGCTATGTTATTTAGAAGAAATAAATGTATATGATTGAGCCTTTAGATTGGTTTGATTCCCGGTTCAGACAGGCGATCACTTCAAATTCTTTGAATGCAGTTCATATTGCTTTTAAAATAAAAATGAAGTCTTCATTTAGTATTTTTCACAAGCTTTAATTTAGTTTCACCTGTCCAGATGTTTGTCTGTAATCAAATCTTGCAAGTTAAATTTGACCCACTTCTCGGTATCCGATTGAGCTGAAATTTTACATGCAGATGTAAATCAGATGACAATGCAATATTATTATGACATGGAGCTGATCTGATGATGGAGCCGGAAGGCGGCCATGGGAACTCAGCAATAAAACGATGCAACCCTATCGAGTTTGGGCTCGTTAGATTTGTCTTGACAAGGACTTTGGTCCTAGATGATATCCAGACTAATATCGCACCTTTAGAATTACAATGACGCAAGTGCAAAATATCATTAAAATTAGTTAGGTATTACGAACGCTGTAAAAAGTGACAAACTATCTTATGGAATATTGCCTTTTTTGTAATTATAATAAATACCGCTAGATGGAAGTAGCTTCAACGTCAAATTGAGCGAGACTTGAAAGCAACAACGCCTGATTATGTGATTTTTAAGCGTTAATAAGTTTTTAAAAATATTACCTACTACTTATGTCTTTAAAAAGTCTTCAGAAGACTGATGTTAGTTGATTTGTGTCGAAATAAATAAATATCTAGATAATTTTCTATTATAATCTATTTTTTATTTATCTTCTGCAATAAGTAGCACCCTATTAACGTTTTTCTTTATAACACGAAACAAAATGGTTTCGATTCGCCTTTTTCAAGTTATACACTAACTTCTAAATATTTCTTTTTCTTTTTGGACATAATATAATTATTGAGATAGTAATAAAAAATATTTTTTTAAATTTTACTTATGTTGTACCTTAACGTCATTGTTTGTCACTATTGTTTAGTATTTTATATATATTTTAGTGGAACAATGACTTAACTGTTGGTGCCCCGTATTTCGAAAATTTGTAATTAATTAAACTACAAAATACAAAGACATTTTTTTTCAAGTGTATTTGCACTTATGTCATTGTAATAGGGATGATGACTAAAAAATGATTTTTTGTCCGTCTTGTAGATTATTAAAATATATTGGACACGTATTTTTTCTTTTTCTACGTAATCAAAAGATTACGGCGATACATTGAGTTAAAATGTGGTATGACGTCACGTCTTTGTAGATTTTATACGTAGAAGTGACGTAGCAAGCCCCCACTCCCGAACTTCAATGCGAGTTATCTAAGTAATTTTTTTTAAATATGATACGGCAAAAAATACGTATCTAATATTTTTTTATTATCTGACTGACGGACTAAATAGAATTTCTTTTTTTTTACCCAGGCATCATCCCTATTCTAAACACTTGTTTTTACTTTCCCACCATGTGGCAAACTCGTGGGACGCCCTGTATATTAGTAATATAATTTAGAGTTTTAGGCTCTGTCTGGTCTAAGCCCGGGGGCGGCGGTAAGTGTACCCGTTGCCACCCCCCCTTCTTCCGTCCCCTATCCGCGCCTGGCGACGACCTTCAGATCAACAATCGGCTAGAAAAGGCCTCTTCTCATACAGAGAAGGCATGTACATAATTTCAAGCATCCTCGTCATTTCCACTATCAGTAGATACCTCACCATCGCCAATAAACACTTCTTCGTCAGCGATATAATTAGGAACAGACCTACTGACTTGAAGCACCGACGCCATTGCCATTCCAGTACCAAAAGTATACTCTATGGGCTTCAAACTCTCGTCTACACAGTCTGTGGCAGGTATTGGTTTATAGTTCGGATGATTTTTTCTTCTAACAGCTCTGTGGCGACGGACATCGTGTAATAGAGCCTTCTGTTTTTCTTTATAATACTCAAAATCGCTATCTGAAGAAGACGGCGTTAATTCTAAGTCTTTTTTTGTGAACCGTATCTCGGTATTCACAGTTTCTTTGACTGTTTTGTTGGCTGTCCCCACTTCAACGTCGCTTAGGCCTTCGGAAAGTCCACTGGAATCACATTCGTTTTTTTCTTTTTTTACATATTTACACCATTTTGTGATATAGTAGTCGTTAAAAGTGCTTATAGTTAAAAGTTTGCTTTTTATATTAAGTTTCGCGTTCGCCTCATATATGACGTCACTTATATCTGTTTCCTTATTGTATTTTCTTAATCTGTATTTATATTTCTTATCCTTATTTTTTATTTTTTTAGGTTTTATAGACAAATGCTTCTTTTTAGGCACATTATTTCTTAATTTTAATTTATGTATATAACCTTTCTTTTCCATGAATTCTTCTAGATTTATTTGTCGAGGGAATTCTGGTATGTCTTTTAATTCCGGCATCGTTTTAGCGAGTGCTTGTCTCTCTCTTTCCCTCATAACATCCTCTCTTTTCCCCAATTTCCTTTTTAATTCACATAACACTATTTTATTTGTTTCTTTTTCTTTTTTTCCAGGCGCTGTTGTGAAGTCCCCTGCTGGCTGAATACTCGCATCATCATCGTCTGTTTTCACAAAATAAAACACTTCATCCTTACTCTCTGGCTCTCTGTCTTCTATTTTCAGAATTCCCACGTTCTCAACCATAACCTCTTTGTCTTCATACTCGATTTTCTTCACGTTCTTATTTTGAATTTTCTTCAACCTCAGCTGGGAACTTTGAACAGTCTTCAAACACTTAGTGAGACTATCGATAATATCATCCATATCTCGATTCAAGACATCCAAATCGATTTCCTGCTTATTCATAGCGCAGGAATCGAGAAAAACATCGAGACCGTTCGATTTATTTAAAATCAATTTCAATTCTAGACATGATTTCGCTACACCAGTGTGTATATCAGAATAGAGCCAATTGTCTGTGAAAGCTGTGCCTAACTGTTTGATTTTATTGTCTTTGCTGCCAGAGTTTTTAAGTAGTCTATACATTCGGTCTAAAGATTCGTAGTTATGTTGGAACTCTGTAGTGACGTGTGGTATGACGACCGTGTGGAGCCAATGTATGCGTTCGTTGTGGTTTTTATATACACGCTGGGCTTGTAGAGGTGGTACAAAGTGGACCATGGCGACGTGTTTTAAGAACGTCGATTGGACTACTAGGAAGGCGTGGTGGATTTTCTGAAAAAGAAAAAAGAACGATATTTTGTCATATGTTTGAATGAGGGTTTTCTGAAATGACGTTCACTAGATGGCAGCACTGAGACGTCAGGTCCGGGCCCCTGTCAAAAGTGCCAATGCACCATTGTGATAGGAAAGCTATGGAGATGGCAAATTCTACTATAGCAAGAATAGTTATACAAACATCTACCATATCGCATGTCAAATAGCGTTTTGTTCCTTTTCAACTAATCAAGAGCTGCGTATGAAAAGAGAGACATCTAAATCTTGTATATATATGCGAGACCGATCGCCATGTTGAATGCCGAGTGTTCTGGTAGATGATTGGTAGATGTGCTGTCAAACGGTTGCTCGCTCTCTTTTGCACTCGCAGTAACAACGCTACGTAAGCGGCCATCTTAAATCCCCGATTTTTGTAGGTATGCAGGCTAATTTTGTAGGTATGGCAAGTCCATAGGTTTATTTATGTTAGTGCAATGCAAAAATAAACGCATCCTGTACATTGATGACGTAATTTTAGAGGTGTGAGGAACAGGGTGTAATGTTCCTTATCCTCTATTCAAAAGGGCGACTGGTGGGCTACTGTGCGATAGTTGTTGTCGAGCTTTCGGGGTAAACTTTGCTTGCGCGATGAAGGATTTTTGTGACGTGAGAAGGCCAATTCTCGTTTTGTTGGTATATTGGTGTGTGCTAGCTGACATATGGCAAATAATACAGGGTTATTGGTAAAACACCAGCAACCTTTTAAGGGGTCATTGTACTCATCATTATGAACAACTTTTACTATGGGATCAAACCTGAAATCGCGAAAAAAAAATCAGCTGTTCAGTACATTTATGTTCGCATAATTCGTCAAAATGTACTGAACAGCTGATTTTTTTTTGCGATTTCATATTTGGTCCCATAGTAAATGTTGTTCATAATGATGAGTACAATGACCCCTTAAGAGGTTGTTGATGTTTTACCAATAACCCTGTATAATTTAATTTAATGGTTTGTGTTGCGTTTAATGGTTTGGTTTGTGTTGGTGGATTTTGCATACTATTGTATGGAATCAAGTTTTTTTTTTTAACTGAACAGACAGCTGTGCTGCTGGGGAGTTTGTTGCGCCACTTCTTCTTCCCAGCTAAAGCACTAGGAAGTGGTGAAGGGCGGCCGTTTTTGGGGGACTCTCTTATGTAAATTTGACGTTCAAAAAGTGCTGATTCTCAACCTAGTTTGAATAAATGACATTTGATTTCGATTGATATTGTGAACATAAAAAAGTCCAAAATCAAGTGGCATCTCATCTCTGCGACGATCAATATAAAAACCGGCCAAGTGCGTGTCGAACCACGCACGATGAATGGTTCTATAGTTGGCATAAATTTATCCCAAGAACAAACTTAACATTTTAGTCGAAAAACATGTTCTCCCATACATTCCAACTGCAAATGTAAGTTTGTAAGCATAATATTGAGAGATTTACCATGTTATTTTAAGACCATAGGCTTCTTATAGGTTTTCCTGTAATCTATAGGTACTAATAGAACTATTTTCTGTATTTTTTTTAAACTTTAGGCTCAGTTTCGGGGGAAATGGTCAATTTTCGTCTATTTTCTTAAATAACTTTACAACAGTTTATTATAAAAATCTCTTTGAGATCCTCACAGTAAGCTCTTTCATTTGATATGTCACACGGTACAGTTTGCAAAACTTTTTTTTTTTTAATTTTCTTTTTTGCCCTTCAAAAGTGATCTCCATATTCAAAATTCATTTATTTATGTAACATGTCCGCGCTTGGGTCACAGAAATTCATATGCATACCAATCAACTTAATCGGTCCATTAGATTCGAAGCAAATTGGCTGTGACAGACGGACATACAGACAGACAGACACACAAGTGATCCTATAAGGGTTCCGTATTTTCCTTTTGAGGTACGGAACCCTAAAAACTTGACGAAAACATACGTAAGGACGTAAGGTAAATTATAGGTTTTTTTATTGAGATATTGCGTCTGAGATTAGAAATGCGTTTTTGAAAATTCGCGAATTGCCGCTCTAATGTCATGCGTAGATGTCGCCACATAATAAAATAAAATATGTAGTTATTGCTTACCATAAGATTATCGCTAGTCTGCGCCTGCACGGCATCCCAGGCGACGTCAGCTCGCAGCCAGGGCGCGTTGCCCAAGATGGCGGACGAAGCCCGGGACATTAGAACCGCTAGTTCACTCTGGTGACGACAGAGGAGCGTGTGGGTGGATTCTATTACTGAAGTTAAGGAGCCTCTGAAAAAGGAAGAGAAGTATACAGAACCTTTGAAGTCGGTTAAAAAGCTTCGCTTCAGAAACTCTCCATTTTTTCAAGTCTGTAAAAAAATCTTGTCAAACTACCTCCCATTTATTTAAGTCAGTTTTATTTTTTACTTTATTCGATCTGCCTAGCCTTTTCCTAACTGTGTTGGGGTCGGCTTCCAGTCTAACCGGATGCAGCTGAATACCAGTATTTTACATGGGGCGACTGCCTATCTGACCTCCACAACCCAGTTACTGGGTAATACGATACCCCTTGGTAAGAAAGCCTCAAAAATTCGAAGTGTGGGGTATCCCAAATGCCCTAGTAGCCCCACTTCGAATTTTTAACATTCACTCGCTGTTGAAAAAAAAAATGTATAAAACATATATTTATTTCTTTCTTATTTGCAAATTAGTTGGGCAAACGTCATCTAAAACTATTCCAAATTTCAAGTTGATAGCATTAGTAGTTCTTGAGATATCCTGCTGTGACAGACAGACAGACAGACTGAGTCACACCATAAAGGTTCATTCTTACCATTTTGGTACGGAACCCTAACAATATTACCTAACATCATTACTTACATCACACGTTACTCACCCCCTTAATATAGATAATTTTTCATTTACTAAGTTTCCCTACCACCTGGTGATAGTCGAAAACTGCTGGATGCGAGAAGCACAGGCTTTTGTGTGTTCTATGTTCAGCACTGGCCGTCTTTCAACCAATTGGTGATAAACTTACATGTTCACATGTAACGCGGCATACTCCTTGAGACAGGCATGTGTCCTCCTCGCGAGGGCTAGGTACTCCCTCATGACAGCCAGCAGAGAGGGCAGGGTGCCCCTACAGCGGGAGCGGTGACACCACCGGAGCACCAGAGGTAAAGTAGCATAGACTGCCAAATTGATGAGGGTTGAGCGCTGGATACTGAGATAAAAATAATATAAATTGAATGAAATGTGGTTGCATCTACAGATATGTCTGATGAAAGCCAGATTATGCTTGTATCTGTATAGTCATGTATTGTACCTATGGACGCTTTTACCTTTGGACATTGATTATAATAAAAAAAACTGGCAGTACTAAAAATATAATATTGCAACACCGTGGTGGCATTTTTATATTCTAGCAACACCAGTGAGTGGCGTGACGCTATCGGTGTTGTGTGCAGTGTGAGGCCATTTTGGAGATAGTCTGAAATGTCCATAGGTACAATACATCACAATATCTTGTCCAAGTGGACATACAAAATTGGGACCAAGAAAAAATACCGGTCAAGAGCGAGTCGGACTCCGAGGGTTTCGTACTATCATATATAAAAAAAGTGTGCTATTTAGAGACACCGTTTTATTTTTCCTGTAATCTTTACATAAACTTCTATCACACAGTATAATTTCAGATTATTCTCTATTCCAAATTCGGAGATAAGGGGCGGGCGACGGTATTTTTTTTTTACATTTTTCATGAAAAGTCGAAAACTATTAATAATAAAAAAATAAAAAAAAATGTTTAAGAATGTGCAAACAGCGTTCTTCATATGATACCCCACATGCCCTAGTAGCCCCAATGCGAATTATTAACACCCCCTTTCAGTCTCGTTGCAAAAAAGATAAATATTATTTTATTTCATGCTTATTTGCAAAATAGTTGGGCAATCGTCATCTAAAACTATTACAAAATTCAAGTTGATGGCATTTATAGTTCTTGAGATATCCAGCTGTGACAGACAGACAGACAGACATAGTCGCACCATAAGGGTTCCTCTTTACCATTTTGATACGGAACCCTAATGACGGCATTAGCAGGAACAAAACAGCAGAAATATTATACTTATATTGACTCAGAAATAATTTTATTTTGAAAGTGTTTTAAGATATTTTTTAAATAAACTTAACTCTGTAAGCAACTGCATTTTAAAAATGGATGGCAGAACTGCTTCTTCATGCTTACTAGAAGCGACCTAAAAGAGTGTTCAAGTTTTCCAACATCTGTCTAGCCTTTTCTAAACAATGTTGGGGTCGGCTTCAATGTTGAGCTCGTGGCTAACTAATATCAGCCGTACGGGTCGATCCATCAGGTTAAGCTAAGCTTGCTGGGGTTGGCCCGTAGATGGGTGACCATCTTTACACACCGAGACTCCTCCGTACCTCGGAAAGCACGTTAAGCCGTTGATTCCGGCTGTCATTCCTGGATCTTTGACAGTCGTTACGGGTCGTCAGAAGAAGCCCGGAAGTCTGACAACCAGTATTGTATTACCCAGTAACTGGTTTGCGGAGGTCCGACAGGCAGTCGCTCCATGTAAAATACTGGTATTCAGCTGCATCCGGTTAGACTGGAAGCCGACCCCAACATATTTGGGAAAAGGCTAGGCAGATTGATTGCTGGGATCGGCTTCCAGACTAACCAGATACAGATGAATACCAGTATTTTACGTGGAGTGACCGTATATGTGACCTCTACAAGATACAACCAAGTTACTAGTTTATTTATAGCTTTATTTCAGAGTGACAGTTTTAACACGTTAACTGCTGAATTATTTGCGAATTTGTTCCAAAATGCTGCTTTATGATACAAACTTGTCCCAAGTGCGGCGAGACGCTTATGTGTGTTTGAAAATTTTCGAGTTTATGAATCATAAAACAATTACGCCAAGAACAATAGAGATGCACAAAAAACCCACAGGTGCGGCGCGCCGCACTCGAAGGAAATTGTATGGACGCGCATAAGCGCCGCCAGCACATGGTGAACGTTCGAAAATCGCGCATGCGCGTTGGCCGCACAGAACGTGTTAACAAGTTCAAAATATGATAAATATCACTTGTATCTATATATCTAACTAGCCCGTATTGCCCCACTAAAGCGCAAAGGCCTCCGTCTCCCTTTTCGGTAGAAGTCGAGCTCAAAATGTATCACTTATCAGTTTTAATTCTCCGTGTGCACTTTGGCAAAGGCCCGCTCCAACCTTTTCCAATTTCAAGTTAAACAGGGTGAATAGGGAAGCAGGGGTGAATCGGGTCGAAACTTTATCAACACACATCAGTATGTGTCAATGACTGAAATGTGTTACTATAATTAGTAATTATATTAGTAATGTTATACAATTCAAAAAAAAAATTAAAACTAGTTGACAAATGTTACTATAGTCATGTATTGTACCTATGGACGCTTTTACCTTTGGACATTGATTATAATAAACAAAACTGGCAGTACTACAAATATAATATTGCAACACTGTGGTGGCATATTTATTTTCTAGCAACACCAGTGAGTGGCGTGACGCTATCGGTGTTGTGTGCAGTGTGAGGCCATTTTGGAGATAGTCTGAAATGTCCATAGGTACAATACATGACCTATACGACTGATGAATTTTTAAATGATATATTAATCTAGGCTTATTTACTTATTTCACTGGAGAAACAATTTTTAATTAAATAATGTGACTAATTTATGATTATTTATTTATGCATTGACTGTAGAAACTATTCCATTTTGTGACATCTATATTTTTTGTTTTTATTATTTATCATCATTATATTAATTTTGACATACCTACCAAATAATTTACCTCCCGCATGACTAATATTTTATTTCGCATGCAACCATATTTGTACGCCTCTTGGCATAACATAGCAACCTATGAACTCTGTTATAAGAACTAGACTACCTATGCTATACAAATAATAAATGATTATTGATTATTATTATTATTATTATTACAGTTAATTGATACAGGTTTACCTAGTTTAAGAGGCAGGGTTACAATACTTGGGGACAGAATTCAACATAGAACCAATGTACAGACACCAGCACATCAAGCTACTACAATCTGTCAGATTTCTTTAATAGATTTTCGACTTTATTGCTAAAGCATTAGGTTCAAGGTTGATTGGGAAAATCTGACAGTTTCGAGTAGGTTGACCTGCTGGCGTCTGTACCAAGTTCCTATCTGTATTTTTTTTGTGGCAAATAAATTTATTATTATTATCTTTATTCAACTTTTTTACAGATAACTTATATTTTTAAATATTAGAATAAAAATATAAAAAATAGAAATCCACCGGCATGGGGAACAGGGTCCAAGCTACCGGTGGTTAGGGTCCCAGAGACAGGAACCTCCTCACAATACGCGCCGTATCAAGGAGTACTGCCTTCTGAATCAGGCCCTTCACCCAGCCACCCAACGAGAGCCTCTTGAGATGTTGGTCGAGGCTCTTAGCGATAAGGCCTTAAAACGCCTGGAATAGAGACAGCATCCTATCGCGGTACGCAGTGAGGTTAGTTCCCCCCTCTGTAGCCCCGTAATATGCGCGCATGACGTTCTCATTCATTTGTTGAGTCCATTTCATGCGCTGCACACAACCACCAGCAGCGGGGACCCGGCTCGGGGCCGGTTGGCCCATAGATCCCATGCCGTTCGGTGGCCGGCCTCTTCTTCGGCCGACGAACTGGTGGTGGTGTTTATTATTATTATTAATTTATTTATTTATTTATTTAATACTTTAAGCACACAAAATGTACAGAGGCGGACTTAATGCCATAGGCATTTTCTACCAGTCGACCTTTGGGTGATGCAGAGACAAACAGTGGTAGGTGCAACAGCGAGAGATGAGGAATAGATATATATTTAAATATAAAGATATAGATACATATAAATATAATATATACACCTAACTATATATAAATATAAACACAATAAATATACATAAATATACTAAAACAAATAAGACAAACCATTGGGAAACATTACCGTTGTGATGATACTGCCAGCTTCTTGCGAATGTGGTCGCGAACTTTAACTTTAAAGGATAATCGGTCGGTTGCCATCCTGATTTCCTGGGGGAGTGCATTCCACAGAGAGATAGACTGAACGAAGAAGTAAGAGTGAATGAAGTCTGTGCGGTGGGTGGGACATTGAAGAATACGATTGTGAGAGGAACGTAAATTTCTATTGTGGTTGGCGCAAATGTATTGAAAATGGGAAGCTAGGTAACTAGGGGAAGAGGGAGAGTCAAGAAATGAAAACAAGGTGGTCAGCGCCCTTTGCTGTCGGCGCTGGCGTATGGGCAACCACTGTAGAAGCGACCGATGCGCGGAGACATGATCGTATTTACGCAGATTGAAAACGAATCGAATGCAGTTATT
Organism: Dicycla oo; assembly: GCA_948252095.1. Lineage (NCBI taxonomy): Eukaryota > Metazoa > Arthropoda > Insecta > Lepidoptera > Noctuidae > Dicycla > Dicycla oo. The sequence goes on from OX411734.1 coordinate 15,884,580, forward strand.
GAGAAGACGGTCAAGTTTGTCGAGGAGATCTGCATTCAGGTCATAATAGCACACATCACAATAATCGATGATAGGAAAAAATTAAGGACTGTACAAGCATTGTCTTCGTACTCGATGGTAATAAATTTTTCAGCCGGTACAGAGCCCGCAGCGTTCCAGTAACCTTCTGGCTTACCCTAGCGACTTGAGTACGCCAATTCAGGGTACTATCAATGTGTAAGCCAAGGTCCTTCACGTCAGTGCTAAAAGGAACGATCGTTCCATTGAAGAGAACTGGTGGCAAGGTTATACCCACCACTTTGCTAATACAACGAGGACTGCCAATGATGATCGCCTGACACTTCGTGGGGTTTACAGCTACACCAAATCTATCAGCCCAGGATTTTATAGCTATCAAGTCCCTATTTAATTTGTCGATAACATCAGGTAATTCATCAACCTTCCCTTGACAGTACAACTGCAAGTCATCTGCATACAGATGATACGCACACTGAAGTTCGGAAGTTAGAAGATTAATAAAAATAGAGAACAGAAGAGGAGAAAGTATACCGCCCTGAGGAACGCCAGTTTCCAAATCACACCAGCATGAAGAAGAATCCCCAACACGAATAGACTGCTGACGTTCCTGAAGGTAAGAGGAGAACCATTCCAGTGCTTCGGGAGAGACCATAACATATGACAGAATGGCTAACAGGATGTCGTGACTGACGGTATTAAAGGCATTCGAGAAATCAACCAACACTAGAGCAGTAACCTTGGTGTCTTCCAGTCCTGCCCTTATATCGCCAGTCACTTTAAGGAGGGCGGAAACAGTGCTGTGGCCAGGCCTGAACCCAGACTGTAGAGGACTAATGAGTGAGTTGCGATGTACGAAGTTAGAGAATTGTTTGTGGACACAGGCCTCAAGCACTTTGGACAGGAACGGAAGGATAGAAATTGGACGAAAGTCGGTAGGAAGAGAGGGATTGGAAACCTTAGGTAGTGGAAGAACATAGGCTTTGCGCCACAGGATAGGGAATACTCCGGTGTATAGGGAATAATTTATAATATGGGTAATCGCGGGCAGGAGATGATCCAGAATAGTAATGATCATATCACGGGTGATATTGTCACATCCCACCGCTTTTGATTTGATGGAGAGAATGAACTTTCTGATCTCTCCCGGTTCAACTGGAATGAAACTGAAAGGATTAATATGAGGACGCGTTAGACCAGAAATAAGAGACAGAGTTTGTAGCTTGGTTATTAATTAAAATGTCAACGAGTAGTTTGTTGGTAAAAAGGAGTCTAAAGTGTTTACTGTATTATAATTAACAATGGGTATATGCTTAATATTTTTTACAATACTGTTATCTAAACATTAGGGAGGTTATTATAATCAATTGAAAAAATTAATGGGCAGTCATTGAATTTTCGGCGGTTGGTAAATTAGTGTGATTAAAACATAAACAGTAATTAAAGAGAAAATAGATCGGTTATTTTATCATACAATGTCAATACAAAAAATACTCAAGTAGTGTAATAAATGAATGGCCAATAAAAATGTTGGAATAGGCAGTTAGATAAATAATATGGCAGTTCACAGGTTAGGTTGGAACTGTGACCAATCAGCGGAATTGGTTGCAGTAACTAAGCCAGGGCACCCCGACCAAGTGGGTTAGGTTAGGTTAGAACTATGACCAACCGCATGCGAGCTGAGCAAGCGCTACTTCCAAGTTAGATTTTATTTAATGGGTAATTAAATAAACTAATTAAGTAGTAAAATTACTGAATGGGTAGACGTGTGGTCAGTTAACAAATCGGAATTAGTTGGTAAAAAATCTAACTTGGATGTAGCGCTCGCTCGGCTCGCGCGCGGTTGGTCATAGTATTTGTTATGACTGATTTTTGTTTAGTACTGCTCAGTTTTTACTGCCGAACTTGTTAGTAAACATGCATTTTGTAATTTTTAACTAAACAAAACTCCAATAAACAACTGCCGCTTTAAATCAGTGCCATTGCCCATTATGGTAATAAAATATATTATTTCAATGTTAAAATCCATTTTAAAGTTTCGTCCCGAATCACCCCTGCATCCCTATTCATCCTGTCACATGTATAATAATATTACATAAAAAGAAAAAGAATAACACCTACTGTTTAGGTGGAAACAGAAGAACAGTGGCAGCGACACCTGTCACAGAGGCCATTCGTTCTCCTCTAGTCATCCACCCGTTCTTGCCGCCACCCACATACTGCCACACATCCTCAGGAGCCGGGGACTCTTGCTCCACGTCTATACTGTCTTCTCGAAACAAGAGGCCACTTTCGAGGATCAGTATTATGTTCTCTCGGGTATATAGGAGCTGTGGAAGGATAAGAAGTAATATGAGAATCTGTTGCAAGGTTTTTTTTTTTATCTTTTAAGGTGGCAAATAGACTGAAAAACTTTGTATTCAGTTCACACCAGCCATTCTTTAGAGAAACTCGTCTACCTAGCCTTTTCCCAGTGATGTCAGGGTCGGCTTCCAGTCAAACCGGATGCAACTGAATATGAGTATTTTATATGGAGTGACTGCCTACCTGATCTCCACAACCCAGTTACTGGGTAATACAATACCCCTTAGTAAAGATTGGTTCCCAGACTTGGGCTTATGACGACCCATAACAACTGTCAATGATCTACGAAAGACAGCCGACTCCAACAACTTAACATGCTTTCTGGGCCCCTCCATACGGGCCTAAAAAATGAGGGTATGTAAAGATGGTCAACCATCCACGGACCAACCGCGGCAAGCGTAGCAGATCAATTTACCTGTGCGGCTGTTATTATTTAGTCTGTCAGTGGTAAATTAAAAGTATTGTGTGCTTGTAATGACACCCAGTGCAGTGCAGTGTATTTTCACAGCAGAGCACAGTAACACAGTACATAGTTGTGCAAGTAGCAGTAGTGCTATCCAAGTGGACTCTGACATCTGTATTTTCACTTTAAAAGAATGACAAGTCATAATGTGAGTAAGAACCAGTCTAAAAGAAAAGAAGATTGTTTACTTGTTTCCTTTTCTAAAAATTGGAAGCTTCTCACGCGTGGTTCTTAAAGTACAGTGTAGCCCTTAGTTTGTTAACATAGTGGGTATGTACATAAAGAAATGCATAGAATCTATGTCTATATGCATCCTTAGTCTAAGCATCTCTTATGTGACAACCCTTTTCTATGTTTAAGGTTATCTTACAAGTGATTTATGCAGCAATAGTTCATACATATTCTCTTGACAACCGTCCAAAGATTACAAAACGGAAGAAATTCGTAAAAAGAAAAACTTACCATGTTAGGCCTGAATTTGATTGCAAACCATCTTCTAGAGAGCAGAGGAGGCGTAAAGTCTTGTTTCATGAACAATGCCATCTGGAATTTCATAATATGTGGATTGAATAAACCTTTTTCCTAACAAAATCCAGAGAAAATTGTACAATATTTGCCGGCGAAAGGTTATACACTCTATTCAGGTAAATAATGTCAAATTAACACAAATATCAATCATTTTTGTTTATATATTAAGAATTATAACGTTTCGGATGATTACCTTGTTAATTGTTTTTATATAATTGCAAATATAATATATATTATAATAATATATTTTTACATTATCCAAGAAACACTAAAATTCTTCACTTATTATGACATATTCATGTTTGTGAGGATAGATTTAATAAAATGTGTGTTGCGCACCAGCAGCTAGAAATACTATGTACTGTGTTTAAGTGTTGATAAAATAAAATTACAGAAAACTACTAACTTAATTGAAGTTTTAATACTGTTAGGTATTTTGCTAATTTTGAAAACACTAAAAATCTGCGTTTCATTTTAATACGATCGTTAGTTTTTGATAACGTAACGAGCTTCGCAAACACCAATTTGTATTTTTGACAGATCTTTAAAATACCGGACCCGGACATAGGCAAAACCATTGAAATAGATAGCAAAGTCAGTGGGCGAAACCAAGAGTATTCTCATTCTCATCCCACTTTCGCCACAGTTTTAGCACTATCTTGCACATAACTTTACAAGTGCGCGTGTAAGTCCCATGTAATAGAGGGTGAGCTCATTGCCCACAGAATATACTATTAGATATATACCCTAAACGGGCATCATGCTATTGCCATCAACTGGGCACAAATCCAAACTCCGGGCTGCTACTGAGAAATTCCAGAAGGAAAAACACAATAGCATTTCTTTTTTTTTTCTTGTGTGGGAAATCATCAAATAACTTCTCGCTCTGGGCGGAGCGGGAGGGCGTGTCAGACTACTGACTAAAACCCACCCGTGTTTCTTCAGTTGCCCGTGCCAGGACCACGGTAACTCTTTCAAACAACCTGCGACCTTGGCAGGCATCAGCCCTAGCGGACCCCATCGTTAGTGCTGACATCTCTTGACGCGCTCGTGAAACAACGCGCCGTCAGCGTCGACCCGGGCCTGCCGGTCTATTCTGTAGAAATCTCACCGTGAAAACGTAGGTGAAGTGAGCTTGATGAGAGCTGACATTCCACCTGATGCTAGGGATTAACACTATTGACAGCTCACTCCACGCTCACCTCACCTGAGTTTTCACGGGGAGATTTGTACAGAATAGTACGCTGGTCCTTATTGGACGGCGAGCTACCCATTGCTCGCAACAAAATAGATTTTCATCGCATATCATAGCACAGCATTATCGCTAAGGCATTAGGTTCAAGGTTGATTGGGAAAATTTGACAGTTTCGGGTGGCTTGACCTGTTGGCATCTGTACTATGTTTGTTTTGTGTTTTTTGTGGTTTGTTATATTTTATTATGTGTTTCGCTTTTTCATGTGTATTTTGTGTGCGTCACTTTCACGTAAACAAACTGTTTTTCTTTCTTCGTTTTTTTTTTAAATCAGTCTTATCTGTACCTACAAAGCACTTGAAGAAACAATACTAACTAAGTACTAACAAAGATATTTTTTTATGAAATAGTTTTTACATAAAATTAGCAAAAGTTTGAATCTTGATGATTAGTAGAAAAGTAAAAATTGTATCAAAAATCAGTCGCATACATTAGTTGCATTTTGGAACAAAATACTACAAAGCGGCGCACCAAATATTATGGTGGAGTGTTGACCAGCCCCACAGAGCACTTTATGTTAACTTTTAAATTATTTATTTTAAAATTATATAAAATATATAGGTAGATTTGAGACCATCACACTAAGGGAGGCGCGCTTACAGACCAACGATACTCGATCGACGACGAGCGCTGCGGCGTAGTCGCCTTGCTGCCGACCGTGGACGACGACGTCGCGGTCGTCGCCTAGTGGCGGCGACGTCGCAAAGTTGTGTCGTTGCAGTAAGTCCGTGTATTCGGCAACAAATTGTCTAGAATACGCACGTAAATTACGAGTAAAATGAGTGACGACGAAATTATTGTTGATTTATTAATTTCTTCAATTAAAAATCACGAATGTATTAGGAACTACAAATCCAAAGAACATAGTAATAAAACTAATAAGAATACATCTGGTCTCCGAGCCTATTTGACAACTACTACACACGCCACAACTAGGCGACGAAGTTGACGGTGCGGCGACGACGTCGTCGTCCACGGTCGTCAGCAAGGCGACTACGCCGCCGCCGCAGCGCTCGTCGTCGATCGAGTGTCGTTGGTCTGGAAGCGCCCTAAGCCCTTCCATTTGAGATATCACACGGTACCTACAGTTAACAAAACATTTTTTTTTAATTTTCTTATTTGCCCTCCCCCCCCCCTTCCCATTTTACATCCGTGTTTGGGTTACAGAAATACATACGTGTAGTGTACCTTTCAACTTAATCGATCCATTAGATTCGGAACAAATTGGCTGTGACAGACATTGTGTGTGTGTGTATGGTTTGATATTTTTATGAAAAGGACTAGATTTCTTCAAAATAACTAAGTGGGCAATGTTGTGCACTGTTTTGGAAACTTGAGTGACACAATTTTGGCTGGGTCTAGGGTTGTCACTTGTCGGATTTTATTAATGATATATTTTTCATATGATTTCATTTATTGTATTTGAGTACAAGTCATAATTCTATTGCAGTTATTTATTTTTTTATTTTTTTAATTAATTTAATTCAGGAACATTACCCATAAATTTGTTAGTATAATTAACTACGGCACAAACAAATTGAATTGAATTAAATTAAATTAATCATAGTTATAATGAAGAAATGCGAAACCAGGAGCTCGTAATATTATGCTGATTACTCAGTGGAAACAAAGTTATTTCATCATACGAATCCGTAAGCAAAGGATAGTCCCTACGTATTTTGTTTTAAAATACATTATAAGTTAAAACAACACTCAAACATACTCAAAATAAACCTTATGGTGAAGCTATGTTATAAAAATTAGTTGCTTATTATATTTCTATCTATGAGACATTATTTCCAAAAAACATTGCATTTGTGATGTTTTCTATTTAATTTTTGAAAAAAAAGTACATAAATGTATTAAGGCGAAAGCGTCAAGGTAGCCCGCGAAATTCAAATTTTCTTACGTTTTTTTGCAATTTACAAGTCGGTATTAGATCTATTTATCTATAGAGTATTTATTTACATAATTAGAATCATTAAAGTGATCAATACAACTCTTTTAGTCCAGGTAATCCTAATGAATGACTATTTTAATGAAATCTTGACATTTCAGGATTATACTAACTTAAGGGAGTTGTATTACTGATTCTAATTCTGTAAATACATATTTGTTACGGCCGCAAATCATTTTTTATTTAACATACAACTTAATACTGACTTGCAAATTGCAAAAAAACGTAAGAAAATTTAAAAATTTCGCGGGCTACCCTTCCCCTTAAAAAAAATCCTTTTTTTTTGGACAACCCTAGAGTCCACGATATACATATTTATATGGAAAGTTTGTGATGACTGCTACAACTTTGCCCATTACCTGTGAAAAAAGAAATACTTCCTTCGTGGCAATAATGTAACTGCCGGGGACAAGAACAAAACGGAAAAAAAAATACTGATAAAATAGGTAACACTTCCTTGGCAGTCGGGTAAAAAGGTCAACATTATATTTATTGAGATATCCATCTAGGCAATTATGTCTTTTACCTACAACTTTGGGTGCTTGTCATTCGAAAAAACAGCAAGATTTAAAAAGATTTGAGTTCTATCTGGCAAGGCATACGGTCTGTTTAGCATGTGAAACTCATTAAAAGCCATAATAATAAATAGGTTCAGATATACCTACTGTGACGTTGCAAAATTTACATAGTTGCCAGCGACGACAGCCAGCTAGTAATGGGAAAATGATGATTGTGATCAATTTCGGATATCGAATACACTCTGCTGTGTGTCTGTGGTAACGCTTCTAGAAACAGGATGTCCGCATTTATGATCGAAAGGGGGACATGTTTTTTTTTCGAGCCTGGCGACGCCACGATGTTGGATGATGATTTCTTCCCTACAGTCTATACCTTTATAAATTTTCTGAGGCACGGTTAAATAGTCATCACACACAGATAAACCAAATAACATCTCAGGCTCACACTACGAACAAAAAACGTCAAAATTCTGGCATAGTTACAGCATTTTACGGTACTTACCTATTTATCTCGTATCGTTGGCCTGATTATACATGTAGTTCGAACTTCATACATTACATCTAAACATATAGGTATAATAAACAACAGCAAAAACATTTAATACCTTTATTGTATTTCATAAAAATGTAATAAAACTGATAATAATTCACCAACATTTAAAACATATTAAATGACTGCAATAGATGTAAAATAGTAGTTTATGAAACTGTTTCATAATGAGGGATATTAAAATAGGCGAGGTTTTTAATAGTATCACACGAGTGTTTTAATACCTAGTTATGTACAGTTTCATACACGACTTTATCTACACTCATGCAAAAGGTATTTACCTATTTAAATTAAAAAAAAAGTTAGCAAAAAGTAAACAAACACACTAATGGCTCCGAAAACCACGGAGTTATCATCAGTCAACCGCGCATGCGACCTAGCGCGGTCCCCATATACAAAGATAAAACTCGAATCGAAAACTCCTTGGTCGATCCGAAGTGTACTTTAATAGAAAAAAAGTTATTTTATAGCATTATGTTGTTAAGAAATCTGTTGATAATTAAAACTTTTTGATTTTGTTTGATCTGTATATGCATAAAGTCTGTCATTATAGTACTATTTTGGAATTCATAATGAGAACTTTTACGACATGAGTGTAGATTTATTCAATACTGTGATTGTTCAAGGTAATTTGTACAAGATAGAGAAGATAGAGAAGTGTCAATAGCAATAATATTACTGTCCCAGCCCGGGGCAATGGCCTCTTCTCATACAGAGAAGGCACGAGCATTGATCACCAAGCTTGCTCTAGACGGTTGGCCATCTCAGACTTATATTAATTTTAGTCCAGGTTTCCTCACGATGTTTTTCCTTCACCGATGTCAGTAATGTCCGAGATAAACTCGGAAAGTACATATGAATTGAACAGCCACATTGATACTTCTTTTACCCGGATTTGAACCCATTACCCCTTAAATGAGAGGCGAGGTCTTAACCGCTGGACCATTACGACATTTCAAAACGCTATAAAACAAAAAAAAAATATAAACTCATATTTTCTAGTAACTCCACTAATCGCGATCATTGACCCCGTAAGAAGCTGTAGTTATTTCTAGATCTCGATACCGAACGCGTCTACGAAGTTTTGCCAGTTAATTTAATTTGACCTTATTATTTCATATTAATCTATTAATACTACTAATAATAAAACTGAAACTTGTTTTTTTTTGTTTGTATGTTTGAATGCTCTCATCTCTGGAACTGCCAGTCGGATTTGAAAAATTATTTTTGCATTTGATAGCCCAATTCTTGAAGAAGGCTCATAGGCTATTTAACATCACGCTATGCCCTTTAGATGCCGAGCAAGCAAAAACGCAGTAATAGCGCGTGCAGGCTATGTGATGCGACAGGTTTTTGTTTTTTAATTGTTTGTTATTCATAAAAAAAAAAACAGTGTACATACATTTGTTAAGCCTTCAAAACATACCGCACAAACCATCGCGGGTTTAACAGCGGTATGGCCATATACACAATACATAATGGCATAAGTCTGTCATTATAGTACTATTTTTGAATTCATAATGAGAACTTTTACGACATGAGTGTAGATTTATTCAATACTGTGATTGTTCAAGGTAATTTGTACAAGATAGAGAAGAAAGTATATTAAATATATGGACAATACATACTTAGTTATTAAATTAGGTAATAAACAACTAGGTAGGTGCCTACATATTTCCTACATTGCACTGCAATCTAGAAAGTATCTTTTTATTACCGGATGGGTCGGGGAACAAGAAATCTCACGCGAACAAAGTCGCGCGCAGAACCTAGATAAGTACAAAATGCTGCTCTCAAAACGGTGAAGGAAAACGTCGTAAGGAAACTAACAAGTCCCAGAACAAAAATTTCGAAGACATGTGACATTACCAACCCGCACTGGGCCCGCGTGGTGGATTACAGCCCACTCCCTCTCACAGAGAGGAGGCCTGTGTCTCAGCAGTGAGAACATTATAGGCCGATTATTATGCTTAAGTACAAAATGCATTGATAAAGGAATGTACAATACTGAAATAATTCCTAAAGGAAAAAGAAACTCGTCAAATGCATATCTCCCCCTTCTTTTGAAGTCGGTTAAAAAACCAATAAGTTTCCCAGCAACCCCATCATCTGTTTTTTTCTATACTAATATTATAAAGAGGAAAGCTTTGTATTTTTTGTTGTATGTTTGTAACAAATAAACTCGAAAACTACGGAACTGATTTTAAAAATTCTTTCACCATTAGAATGCTACATTATTCTTGAGTGACATAGGCTACTTTTTACCGCGGGAAAATACCTTTTCCTTCGGGAAAATTAATTTATCGCGGACGAAGCTGCGGACGGAAGGCTAGTCATTTATAAGTTTATAATTTTGTACCCCATATGTACTCAATTTGTACATAAGTATAAAATAGAAAATCGATTTATGTTGCGTAGAATCAACGACGTCGTTGTGTAGAATGAACAGCACTAATCGACAGAAAAATTATTAAAGCACCTATACCACGAAACTGAAGCGATATTCGATAGTATCGCCCGTTTCATTATTCATCACCTGTTAACACAGAACGTCACATCAACCGCAGCTAGTAAAAGCCGCAATGTATTACGAATATAGACATTTTATATTTTTTGACTGACGTCCGACTAGCGCGGCGGACGGGCGCAGACTGAGCCTACTTAAGCATTTTATGCTTAAGCTGGGCACGCGCGGTAGGTGCTCTTGCTTTATCTAGGTATATAGGTTATATAGGTTGCACAATGCAAGTTTCCTCGCCCCTGGCTGGAGGCTTTGAGTTCTCTCAAGGCAGCCACAGGATAGTCCGGTTAAGTAGTCACGGCCTCTCTAGGTCAACTACGAGATGCCATACAAAAAAAAAGCAGGTTTCCTCATATTTTATCTTGGGGTTGCTGGAAAGATACTCTACAGTGTTATAAAATTGAGGTGTCTCCTAACCTTTCAAAATAGGTACTTTAAAAAAGTATGTACAAATTGAGTACATATTGGGTACCAATTTATTTTACTTATAAATGAAAAAAAAAAACGTGATGGGGTTGCAGGGGAGCACGACGTTAACATGTTGCCTAACCCAGGAAACGAACCTAAGACTGGCTCAGCAGCAGCCGCGCTTGTGACCACTAGATCAACGCGGTAACATTTCAAATATTTTATTTCTTAATTCTAATCCTTCTCCCAATATTAAAATATACTAATTAAAAACATTAAGGCTCACTTGCACAACAAACGCTAAACGTATTTAAAAGATCATTCGCTCTCTGTCATCTTCAAACGATTGATAGGAATTAATCGATTTTAAAATTAATTTTTGCTCTATACTAATTTAGTAATTTATGGTCCTACAGTGCTTTTGAGCCTAAAACTACACAATTCCTTTGTCTAATACTAATTAAGAATTTTAATTTAATAATTGACTTTGTAGGCTGATATTAAAATTAGGACAATTTGTCCCCTGTCTCGTTTGTTCGCTGCACCCTAACTCCTAAACTGCCGAGCCGATTTTGATAAAATTCGGCATTGATGTAAAATTAGACATGGAAGGCAGACTACTCGATGTAGGACGATCTTATGTTAACTATAATCATCAAAATATCCGGAAAACCGGAGTTCGGTCAGGTTCGAATCAGAGTCGTATTACTGATTCTAATGATAATTCTGTAAATACATATTTGTAACGGCAACTTAATACTGACTTGCAAATTGCAAAAAACGTAATAAAATTTCCTACCCTGACGCTTCCTCCTTATGGGGGAAGCGTCAGGGTAGCCCGCGAAATTCAAATTTTCTTACGTTTTCTGCAATTTACAAGTCGGTATTATATTGTACGTTGATCAAATTATAATTTGCGGCCGTAACAAGTATCTATTTACATAATTAGAATCATTAAAGTGATCAATACAACTCTTTAAGACCAGGTAATCCCAAAAAATGACTATTTCATGAAATCTTGACATTTTAGGATTATCCTAACTTAAGGAGTTGTATTACTGATTCTATTGTATATAATTCTGTAAATACATATTTGTTACGGCCGCAAATCATACTTTATTTAACATACAACTTAATACTGACTTGCAAATTGCAAGAAACGTAAGAAAATTTGAATTTCGTGGGCTACCCTGACGCTTCCTCCTTAATGTAGGACGCCCTTAGGTTAAATGAAGCGAGATCTTCGCAGGGTGACTGGTAGGTAGCAGCTAGCTTACCCCCTGGTCTGACGCCAAATATTTAGCAATTATTAAATTTAGTCGTATATTGATAGGGTTGTTAATATTTTTGTTACTTTAGAAAGATAACATGGCTAGAAAGGGGGTGACTACCGAGATGACGACTAATAGAGAAGTATGGAAGAAAAAGACATGTTGCACCGACCAGGTGAATGATGTCTTTAGATATTTTATTTGAACAAATTCGATTTTATGATTCTATTTATAAATTTGATGTAATGACATTTTTGTGACCTCAATAACGATTTTCTTTATTTAAGGTTTTGTCATTTTTTTTATTAATTTTATTTTTTTACATTTAATTAAGATGAAGGCCAATCTATTAAATTTAATAAGTATTATAGTGAATCAATTTGTAAAACACGTATTTGTACGCCTCGTTAGGCCAAACATATTTGTAAGCCCGAAATAATAAGTGAACATCCTGCATGCCTATTGTATGTAAACACATGTTTTGACAAATAAATCGTCATTATCTTTATACATGCGACATCACGAAGCGTATGACTCGCCCCCCTCTTGTCACACTTTGTTGACTCCCTCCCTCCCCCTTAACATCATCTGCTTAGCCTTTTCCCAACTATGTTGGGATCGCATTGTAAACACTTTCCATACTAACCAAGCGTGTTACCGTTTACCCGCATTACGATACAAATGACGTATAGAAACAGATAGCTTTGAAGGCGGTCCGTGATAGAAGTTGTGCGTTCAACGTATTTTCGTTTTCATGAATTTTAACTTAGTTTGACCGCTACCGCTGTACCGCACCTTATGTATGCGCGCGCCGAGACGGGAGGCAGTGCAGGCTGTTCATTCGTCAACGCTCACGGCGTCCCGCCCTCGCGGTACAGCGGTAGCGATCTAACTATAATACTTCCCTCTCTAGATGCTGCCTGCGTGAAGCTTCCGTGCTCTGTGACAGCTAAACTGGGTCAAATTAAATTAGCTAGCGAAACTCCGCACACGCGATGTAATATCTAAGGAAGATAATATTTAAAAAAAAAAAACTATTTCAAGTAACTAATTCCAGCTGACTACAGGGTCTTCGGCCGCTGGTAGTGTAGTTGAATTATGAATTTAGAAACCCATCACATCTGCGGAGTTTCGCTAGCTAATTTAATTTGACCCTATAGACAATGATGATAGTAAATCATAACTTAGCCTTATTATCCAACCCTTCTAAGCCATAGACAAGAAACTGGCCCACAAAGGCTGCCACCCTTTCCGGATTACTTATGTGTACATCATGAGTTCCATCTATTGATCTAAATCTTAAATTCCTCCCAGGATATTCTGCCTCGTCTAACAAGAAGTCTGTATTTCTAAAAAGTTTGTTTTTAAACGATTTCTGACATGCTATTGTAAGAATCGGAGTTTTTGTCGCTGTGAATATTTTCTTCACGTGCTCCGGAGACAAGGCGGGGCCGTTGATGCGTTTCATTCGTAGATCATACGTGTACCTGTGAGAACAAAAGATCAGTTTAATATAGATCCCAAAGGCATAAGGGAGCGTTGAATATCTAAGAGCGCGCTTTTATTTAGGCATTTACATCTCCTTAAGTGGCTGGAACAGTTATACCAGATGCTGCAGAGCCTAAATGGAGCCTCTTGGCGTGTTGGCCTCGGCATGAATTTGGGCTAGACGAAAGTCATGTACAATTCACACGTCTTGCATGCTCATCCCGCTTGGGGGCGCTGTGGTAGATGTACATCGTTAAAATTTAGAACTACTCAAATTATCGTCAATCAATAAACTAATTCTCCACGTTGATGGTTTTCATGGAGATTTAGTACGATAAAAATACGATATGATTAAAATTAAATTTCATGTTATGTTATAAAATTCAAAGACAAGAAAGTATTACATATCATAATATAGAGTAAAAGAGATGGGTATACAATTTCCGTTCATTCATTTTTGATCAGATTACGATTCTCGCAATTTATCCCGCTTGGGGGCGCTGTTGTAGATGTAGACCTGTCAAATTTAGAACTAATCGAATTGACTAGTCATTAAATACTAATATGAGATTTGGGCGGTGTAAATCGTACATTTGTGTTATAGACATAAAGAAAAAAAAAACAAAAGTCACCAAGTTACCCCGTATAGTTTTAAATTTAATTTTAATTACAATTTTTGTAATCTTTTAATCTTGTTATAAATTTATATGGATCATGATAGTCATGATCAATCTGCCTAGCTTTTTCGGTCGGCTTCCAGTCTAACCGGATGCAGCTGAATACCAGTATTTTAAATGGAGCGACTGCCTATCTGACCTTCACAACCCAGTTATTGGGTAATACTATACCCGTTGGTAAGACTGGTTGTCAGACTTTCAGGCTTCTGACGACCCGTAACGACTGTCAAAGATCCACGAATGACAGCCGGGACCAACGGCTTAACGTGCTTTCCGAGGCACGGAGGAGTCTCGGTATGTAAAGATGGTCACCCATCTACGGACCAACCCTGGCAAGCGTAGCTTAACCTGATGGATCGACCCGTGCGGCTGTTATTACTTAGCCACGAGCTCCTCTCGGATCATGATATTCATGATATCTGAAATAAAGTATAAGTACCTTCAATTCGAAACCGTTATTAAACAAAAAAAAAAAACTAAATTTTACAGGAGAATTTATTTACGATTTTGGCATTATTACATTTTAACTCATAAGAGATATTTCTGAGATTATGATTGCAAAAATCGTAAATTAATCCTCCTGTAAAATTTAGTTTATTTTGTTTAATATCGGTATCGAAATGAACGTGCGATATTTTTATTTTATTTTATATTGCCACAAACTTACCTGGGTTGTGTGTGGTGTGGATAAGTGGCACTAACGAAATCACTATGAAATGTCACAAGAGGGCTAGACAAGTTGCAATAGTTTCCAAAGCGTTTCGTCAAAACGGAACGCGAACCCAAATGAACGAAATTCGAACCTTAATGAATGTCTAAAAAAGAATAATTAAAAAAACTAAAAAACCCGGCTGCGGTAAAACTGAAAAGCTAAAAACAAGCCTATTTTAAATTAAATAATAATAATAATAATATTCCACAACTATCACACAACGCCGTCTAGCCTCAAGCTAAGCAGAGCTTGTGTTATGAGTACTAGACAACTGATAAACATACTTATATATTTCTAAATACATACATATATAGATAAATTACACCCAGACACAGAACAAATGATCATGCTCATCACACAAACGTTTGTCCTGGGTGGGAATCGAACCCACGACCTCCGGCATAGCAGTCAGGGCCACTAACCACTAGACCAACAGGCCAGTCTTATAGGCCAGTCAAATAAAAGTTGGAAGCAGGCAGGACCCATTTGCGTTTGAAAATATAAAAATGAAATGAGTCCCGCCTGCTTCCAACTCTTATTTAATTTAAAATGGGCTTGTTTTTAGCTTTTCAGCTTTACCGCAGCCGGGTTTTTTACTTTTTATAATTACTTTTTTTTAGTTCCAGCTTTTTAGTTTACGAATGTGAAAGATTTCGTAGATGATTTAGTTCTTGCAAAGAGTTTTGGTCGGGAAGGTTATTTAAAAGATTTTTTATTACGATTTGTCACTTCGAATTACTTTTAACCATATAAGGTGTATATGTTTTTATAATCACCTTTTAAAACCCTTCATTTTTATTTAGATTTTTTTTTCATCTAATACCATTGAGTGGGATCACTCGATGGTATTAGAACAAAATAAAATTCGAACCCCACAATAAGGCACCCTTAATCCGCCATTTTACTTTGCTTTTTATTTTAAAGTAGCCAGTGACACTCGCGCTACCAAGACAAATTTAAAGTCATATAATTTATCTAAATCCGTTCATTCGTTTTGGACTTACGAGGGAACAAAGAAACGGACATACATACAGGGCAAACACAGCTTCGCCGCAGTCGGGTAAAAAGCATGCTGTTGGATTTTCAACTTTCGATGCTCATCCGAGCGTTGAAAATCCAACAGCGCCTAAACCTAAAAATCGAATTCGAGATCAAAAATGTAAACAAAGGTGTTGCCAATTTTAAATAATATTCTATACATAGTGCTAAAATTGTAGGCATATCTTAAACAGTTAAATTATAATAATGCACACAGTTTTCAACTTTAAAGTGACGTACACTACGATCCAAGAATAAAATATAACTGTTTGAAATAAAATCATGCAAATTATTTTTATGCTACTGGCAATAATGCAGTGGTCTTAAACATTTGGACTTCATTTACTGTTTTCAACTAGCAAAACGCCTCGCCTTCGCATGGGTGCTTTTTACTAATGAAATAAATGAGAATTTTCTTACACACAAACCTTGTCTTGATAATTATGAACAGAACAAAAAGAAATCGACCAAATCGGTCGAACTGTTCTCAAGTGATGATTATACGAGGACGCTTGCAATACCCTAATATTACATGCGGCAACAGATTTTTATTTAAATAAAATATATATCTATGTATTATTATCTATCTAATATTTTATATACACCATGTAATTGACAGGTTGGCAAAAACTTAAACAGTAGCTTCAGACCATGATTTATGACTGAAAAACGTTGGAATTTTCTTCAGGAAAATTGTCGAATATTCCGACCGTTTTTCAACTAGATTTGTGTTCTATTCATTTGTTACAACAAAATCCAGCCAAAAAACATAATTTTAGTGAAAAAAAGCAAAAAACTTAAACTCGGCAATGTAAATAATAATGATTTAAAAAGAAAATTCATACATACCGCGCGGAATCAGTTGTTAGCTCTAAAAAAAAACTCTCTTGAAAAACGTTCACCTATCATTTCCGGGAAAATATTTCACTATCAAAATGTTAACAATACCAGTCTGAATTCATACTTTTCGTTTTTGCCAACCTGTCAATTACACGGTGTATATATTTAAAAAAAAAAACAATTTGAAATACTAGGGCAATATTGACTACCCCTGAACTGTCACTTTGACAATGACATTTCTATGTTACATTTTAGATCTCGAATTCGATTTCTGGGTTTAGTGTTAGTGAAAACGGGCATTAAACTAGTCGCATGACAAATTAGTGTAATTACTTGATGTATCCGTCTCCCGCAGGCATGGACAGCCTCTCTAAGACCGCAGCCGCTTGCTGCTCAGTCAGAGTGGGCCGACTCTTCTTTATAGACTGGAGCGCCTGTTGATGTACAATAAATAAATCATTACATTAATACGTGATGAAAAGACTTTGTACCACTTTTTACGAAAAAAATACACGAAGGAGGACATTTGGTACATTTAAAGTTTTTATGGAGAAGGAGTGCAGAAAGTTAATATTTTTTATCATCGGCCATTTAACCTGGACTTTTAGTTAATACAGAGTGAAATTGAATTCATGGGCATCCTTTTAAGGAATCATTGTACTCATCATTATAATAATAATAATAAATCATTTATTTCGGGTAACAAAGACCCATAACATATATTATATACCTTACTATCATACATATTTATTAAAACCAAAATAATGTTATTGTACACGAAAGGACGGCGTCGTATTGCGCTGCGTGGTGTCGCGTAACTTTCCGCGGAATCGCCGATACACGACACCCTTCGGCCAAAACTCTGCCTTAAGGACGGTCTCGATAAATTGAGTCGGAACTCGCACTACGAACGACTTGAAATTCGTGTTATGGCGCGACGCCAACTTGTCGACCCTTAAGGTCCAGCTGGACTTCGCTCGAACATACTCCACGATCTCCTCAACCTTCGTGGTGTGATGTAGCCGAGAGACATAGAGCTGCGTCGTAGGTATTGGCGGACGCAGCATATTGGGTCCTGCCAGCGCGGTCCCGCACTGGTTCCGACTAGGAGGCTTCTTCCTCTCCACCTTCACGAAGCCATCCTCGTAACACAATAATTATGAACAACTTTTACTATGGGACCAAACCTGAAATCACGAAAAAGAAGTCATCTGTTCGATTTATATTAGCATAACTCGTCAAAATGTAGGAAACAGCTGAATTTTTTTCGCGATTTCAGGTTTGGTCCCATAGTAAAAGTTGTTCATAATGACGAGTACAACGACCCCTCAAAAGGATGCCCATGTTCAATTTCGCCCTGTATAAGTCTGAAATCATTAATCTGCCTTGAGGTACCGTGGTGATCAATGCACTTGCCTTCTCTGTATAAGAGGCCTTTGCCCTGGAGTGTGGTATTAAGACGTCCCTAGAGCATGCGTAGTTCATACAAACGAAATATCACAATAATCTGTAAATTAAACATATTCTAAAAGGCATGTATTCATCGTCTTTTTCACACTTCCCGTGACCCAAGGGCAGGCTTTTACCTTGGCCAGAGGCTAAGCATTGCCATACAACGTGGCAATGCCGCCAGTCACTTGGGTACATTACCAGATGACAGCGATGCGGATGAATTTTTCGACGCCATATTTTAGTTTTTTTTTAATAGTTTTAGTTGGTTAGGATATTATTTTTGTAACTTTATTTTAGTGTTAGATTGTTTATATTATAATACAATAACTAATATTAATTACAATTATATATAAAATAAAAATCAGCTCTACACTAACATATTCTAAAGGTAGTGTGTATTTATTCCGAATGGATTACAGAATATCTAGGTTCCTAAATATATACTAAACTAGCTGACCCGGCGAACTTCGTACCGCTTAACAGTCGATTCTTTAATTTATTATTTTTCTTTAATACTTATTCTGCTATATTCAGGATACTATTACTACTATTCAGAAATACTAACGTCACTCAATTGTTTTGCCTTTCCGGAACCTCTCCACTAACACTTAAACTTTATGGTATGGTATTAAAGTTCAAATTGACTTTTAAGTATTATTACGAATCGATCGTATGGGAGTATAGAAAAGTGTTGTTTTTAGACCGTTTCAGGCTATTTTAAAATTTTTCTCTCCGTAAGAACCATCCTCGTACTTCAAGGAATATTCTAAAAAAAGAATTAGCAAAATCGGTTCAGCTGCTCTCGAGATTTGCGCTTAGTAACACATTCAGCGATTCATTTTTATATTATAGAAGATAAGAACATTGATTTAAACAGGAAATATCGAGAAAAATAAGTTTTCTATAGAAATTTTAAATTCCTCATATCTCGTCTTCAAATCAGTGTCCTTTCAAAATATATGTTTGAGAACCTAGATATTCTGTAATCCAATCGGAATAAATACACACTACCTTAAGAATATGTTTGATTTACAAATTATTTTGGTATTTCGTTTGTATGAACTATGTTTGCTTCGTGCCTCTTAATAGGCTGGTGTTATAATTAGCCGTTCCCTGAGGTTTTACTCACCATTCATCATTCTCCTGCCCTTGTTCCCATTTACTTGGGGTCGGCGCAACATGTCTTCTTCTCCCATACTTCTCTATTAGTCGTCATCTCCCTTTCTTGCCATATTATCTTTCACACAGTCCATCCATCGTTTCTTTGGTCTTCCCCTACTCGTATAGCCACATCCACATTCATACTCAACACTTTCCAGACGACATTTTCCTCATTTCTACGCATCACATGCCCATACCATGACAACCGATTTCCACACAACTTTTCCTGAAGTTTTACTCACGTCCACATTAAAATGAACTAACCTCAGTCCACTTAATTTCCGGCGCATTTTCCGGCTGAGTATTGAACTTCTCATAATTCTTGTAGTAGTCCGTGAAAAATATGTGATACCTGCAATAATGAAGAAGATAATGTACAATTAGCTGAAGAATAGGCCCCAGGGGGCGTGTCTTCAGTTATGACGTCAGAGTGGCGTGATGATGGTACGAGACGGAGAGGGGAGCGTAAGCAGGCGAGCGGAGACACCAGCAGCGATCGGCGCCTGCCTCTGCCCTCAGTTACGGCTTAATTAATTTTAGTACTTAGAATATTTGATATTTTGTAATAATTTTAATAAATGTTTCTGTTGAATTGAACCTTTTTTTTTAAGCAATAAAGTCTAAAACGCTAATTGTACAGACACGCCAGCACTTCAAGCTACCCGAAACTGTCAAATATTCCCAATCAACCTTGAACCTAAATGCTTTGTCAATAAAGTTGAAAATCTATTAAAGAAATTTGACAGATTGTAGTAGCTTGATGTGCTGGCGTCTGTACAACATGAATATTGTCAAAACTTTATGGGTAAACTATTTAGTACTTTGAGGCATTTTATGCATCATCTGCCATACCTATACCAGTATTTTACATGGAGCGACTGCCCTTCTGACTTTCACAGCCCAGTTACTGGGTAACATGATACCAACGGATGGAATTAGGATCTACTTCGCAAGCCCTCGTACTTTGGGCCGATGTTTCTCGAAGTGGAATCGGATGCAGTATGCAAATAATAATAACAATAATAATATCCTGGGACACTTTTCACACACGGTCATCTGATCCCAAACTAAGCAGAGCTTGTACTATGGAAACCAGATAACTGATAAACTACATACACTACTTTTTTTCTTGTAAATACATACTTATATAGATACACCCAGACTCAGGACAAACAGACATGTTCATGCACACAAATGTTTGTCCTGGATGGGAATCGAACCCACGACCAGCGGCATGGCAGGTGGTATCTTAACCAACCACGCCATCTGGCCTGTCCAAATGTCAAATGCTCTTATTTGTCGGTATTCGTAAACATGCACAAAACTCTCAGGACGGGTTTGTGAAATAACAGCCGCTCGGGTTGATCGATCAGGTTAAGCTACGCTTGCCGCGGTTGGTTCGTGGATGATTGACTATCTTTACATACCAAGATCCCTTCCCGTTAAGACGTTGGTCCCGTCTGTCTTTTGTGGATCTTTGGTCGTCAGAAGCCCGACAGTCTGACAACCAGTCTTACCAAGGGGTATCGTATTACCCAGTTACTGGGTTGTGGAGGTCTAATAGGCAGTCGCTCCATGTAAAATACTGGTATTCAGCTGACTTCGGTTAGACTGGAAGCCGACCCCAACATAGTTGGGAAAAGGCTAGGTAGATGATGACTTTTGCAACAGACTATAGTGCGCAAACGCTTAAAAGCGGCATAACCAGACGTGGACTATACAGGGTGTAAAAAGACTCATCACAAAGCCGTCAACTATGCATACGTACATCTAACTAAGCTTTGCGCAAAAAATATTACTGGGAAACGAATTTTATTTTTAGGTATGATAAAACAGCAATTTCTTATTAAATAAATAAAATTAGTTTAATTCGAGTAACAAGACTCATATACAAACACACATAGCAGAAGATACAGACAGGATAACAAGCACAGACAAAAGAACACTCACAAGGTAACAATATGTCTGCTGCAGCATTGCCGTATGTAAGGGCAATCCAGTCTGTTGGCGATCATCGCCAGGACGGTGTTGGCGCTGCCCCGCACTCTGCGCACCAGAGACGCGCACCGCTTGCGCATCGTCGCGTGAAAGCAATCGGTGCGCGCCTCCGCGAACATGCCCGAGGCGCTGCAGTGGCGGGGCAGCCCCAACAGCGCCCTGAACGCATTATTGAACTGGACGCGGAGGGCGCTATATGCCGCACGAGTATACTTTGCCCACAGGCTGCACGTGTAGAGGGATGTACAATAAGCTCTAAAGAGCGTTATTTTTACCTCCCTCGAACAACGCACAAACCTACGCGCTATCATATTACCTCTGACTGACAACGCCCTCCGCTCCCGCTCAATGTCCGCATCGTCTTTTAGGTCAGCTTTAACAATGTGACCTAAATATTTAAATTGTTCCACTTTTTCAAGCGGCTCATAATTTATACACACAGGGGGTACACTATCCATACTTCTTTGACTAGCCCCAAACACCATGAGTTTACTCTTCCCTGCATTATATTTCAACCCATGGTTCAAGGCATACTCTTCACAAGTCCCCATCAGTTTCCTAAGACCACAGACCGATGCACTCAACAGCACCATGTCGTCAGCGTAGCTCAAATTATTGACGCATACTCCATCCACATGGCACCCAACATGCAGGCTGCTGAGCCCAACGATAAGGGCATTCACATAGAGGTTGAAGAGCGCAGGAGAGGTCAACCCCCCCTGTCTCACCCCGCACTCCAACCTATAAAGTTCCGACATTATTCGGCATATTATTATTATTCCGACATATTATTGCGCGCAATGTATCGCGAATCCAGGCAAACGGCCTCGCGTAAGCAGTTTTGGTAGAGTGCGTTTGATATTCATTGTCTTTGTGTAACTTCAAATGCGTAATCACATCGTAAAGGCAGACAATCATAACAGCTCTGCGACTCCGCTCCGGACACATACCCTTAAATAAATTTGCATTCCTAATGGGTAAAGTTGAGTCTCCAAATTGTGTTGAATGCAACTTAACGGAAGATGTTTATCATATCATCATGGAATGTGTCCGGAACGAGCCGGAAAGACGAGAAGTGTTAACAATGTATAATAGCATGTGCGAGACTGGGGTATGTAACAGCGTCCTTGCTGCCCCTGCTTCGGAAGCAGCCAGGATGCTGTACAGACTCGTAAACATTGGCATTAGTCGCAGAGGTAGTGTAAGATGATTTTTAGTGGTGTAGTAGTAGATATGTACAGACGCCAGCACATCAAGCTACTACAATCTGTCAGATTTCTTTAATAGATTTTCGACTTTATTGCTAAAGTATTAGGTTCAAGGTTGATTGGGAAAATCTGACAGTTTCGGGTAGGTTGACCTGCTGGCGTCTGTACATACAGTCGATTTGTAACGATGAGGGTGGCATAATCTGTCTAGATTAAAACCCTCTATAAACAAATAAAGAAAAAAAAATGCGTAATTTGGGAAAAAGTTTAGTAATAACATTTGGAATTCGTTTTCGTAATAAAGTAAAAAAAAAAAAAAATGCCACTTTGACCTTCAATATCTAAAGAACCAGTGGATTCCCAGGTATGGTATAGTGAAAAAAAAAAATGATCCAAATAATGGTTAGAATATGTGGCTTTCGGCTTCGGACAGTATCTTTTTCTTTTTACACCCGATATACTGGAAGATTTTATTTACCGTCTTGAAAAAAATAGGGAACAATAGATGAACGGAGTAGAAGCCATTGGCATACCTAGTTTTTTTTTTTTGTTTTTTAATAGCTTAGACAGAAATTGCTCTATCAATAAATACTACACATTTGAAGTAAACTAGAACAAATAGATGGTTAAAAAAAAATAACTGGGTATGGTAGGCTTCTACTCCGTTCACCTATTACACCCTATTTTTATCAAGACTGTAAAAAAAGTCATCCGGTATAGCCGCACACTGCTAGGAATACAGTAGTCTCGCTAATTCAGCACTATTAAAAATTAGGGGGTGCCGGATTATTGGATTGCATAGAAAAAGAGGATTGTAGAGGAGCTCGTGGCTAAGTAATAACAGCCGCACGGGTCGATCCATCAGGTTAAGCTACGCTTGCCGGGGTTGGTCTGTGGATGGGTGACCATCTTTTCATACCGAGATTCCTCCGTGCCTCGGAAAGCACGTTAAGCCGTTGGTCCCGGCTGTCATTCGAGGATCTTTGACAGTCGTTACGGGTCGTCAGAAGCCCGAAAGTCTGACAACCAGTCTTACCAAGGGGTATCGTATTACCCAGTAACTGGGTTGTGGAGTTCAGATAGGCAGTCGCTCCATGTAAAATACTGGTATTCAGCTGCATCCGGTTAGACTGGAAGCCGACCCCAACATAGTTGGGAAAAGGCTAGGCAGATGATGATGATAGAAAAATTCATAATATGCAAATAAAATAAAGCAATTTATAAAAGAAAGAAGAAAAGGGCGAGGGTCGCGTGAGCGGAGGGTGCTGTATTATTGGACGTACCGGATTAGTGTGACTCTACTGTATTTTAAACAAAATATACATACCATCTAGGAAAATCTTCTGGTGGCACCGCAAAGAAATTGATGGGGTCTAAATTGACCAATTTGTCTAGTCTGTCGGGATAGCAAAGATTGTAGAATTGCCCTGAAAATTAAATAAAAGGTTTATTAGTTAGTTAATACTCACAATACACAGCATAGGAGCTCGTGGCTAAATAATAACAGCCGCAAGGGTCGATCCAACAGGTTAAGCTACGCTTGCCGGGGTTGGTCCGTAGATGGGTGACCATCTGTACATACCGAGACTCCTGCGTGCCTCGGAAAGCACGTTAAGCCGTTGGTCCCGGCTGTCATTCGTGGATCTTTGGCAGTCGTTACGGGTCGTCAGAAGCCCGAAAGTCTGAGAACCAGTCTTACCAAGAGGTATCGTATTACCCAGTAACTGGGTTGTGGAGGTCAGATAGGCAGTCGCTCCATGTAAAATACTGGTATTCAGCTGCATCCGGTTAGACTGGAAGTCGACCCCAACATAGTTGGGAAAAGGCTAGGCAGACTGAAGCATACCTCCTCCTCCTCTCTGGGAGAGGGAGTGGGCACGCGGGCCCAGTGCGGGTTGGTAGATGTCATATGTCTTCGATTTTTTGGTAGAACGTTTAATCCCGCCAAAAGATTCAGACGTTGCCGTTGACGCTGATAAATATCACCCGTCTCTCCATAATTCCATTGCTTGCTATAGGGTGCATACTCGGTACGCTCTTTATCACCTCCATATCCAAAGGGCACGTCTTCCCTACTATTATCGCGCCCCCCGGTCTACTCCTTGATATGCATGGTCTCTGTTGCACCATGTAACATGAGGCAACAGGGGCTGGTGTGAATCTTTGGGTTCATTCGACTAATCGAGTCTGGTCAAACCACGCTGGGGTTAGTACATTTTATTCATGACAGGCCAGTTGGCGTGATTGGTTAAGATACCGCCTATCATGTCGCAAATCGTGGGTTCGATTCCCATCCAGAACAAACATTTGTGTGCATGAACATGTCTGTTTGTCCTGAGTCTGGGTGTAATTATCTATATAACTATGTATTTACAAAAAAAAAAAAGTAGTGTAATCTGGTTTCCATAGTACAAGCTCTGCTTAGTTTGGGATCAGATGACCGTGTGTGAAATGTCCCAGGATATTATTATTTTTATTATTATTCAGGACTGCCGGTTTCCTCACGATGTTTCCTTCATCGTTTTGAGAGCAGCGGTGATGCAATTATTTACACAAAGTAAAGCGCCTATCTGGGTTAGAACCTCCGACCTTCAACATATTACCTACGTAAATATGTTATATTTACATACATAACATATTTACATATGTGTAACTTATATTTGTAATGAATGAGTAATGTATGAAATATTTTTATTAGAATTTTATTTGCACATCTGTTGAGGTAGGACACGGCTATTCAAGCAAATAAACAATTTGATTTAGGCTAAATTAAATCAGCCACAAGGGTCGATCGAAGATCAAGTAACGCT
The DNA here is from genome assembly GCA_948252095.1 of Dicycla oo. Taxonomy (NCBI): domain Eukaryota; kingdom Metazoa; phylum Arthropoda; class Insecta; order Lepidoptera; family Noctuidae; genus Dicycla; species Dicycla oo. The sequence continues at coordinate 15,909,811 of OX411734.1, forward strand.
TGCTGAGCTCGGTCCGTGGATGGGTGACGGTCCATTACATATCGAGACCCTACATGCCTCAGAAATCACGTTAAGCCGTTGGTCCCGGCTGTCATTTCGGACCTCAAATAAAATAGCGTAACAACTCAAAAAGTTAAAATGTTCAAGAGAAACAAAAATGTTCAACTTATTTATAACATGTACGTAATATACACAAAAAAAAAATGCATGGTATTCGAATTACAATAATATAAGTTTATGTATTATTTAAAAAAAAAAAAACATGGTATTCGAATTACAATAAAATAAGTTTATGTATTATTTAAAAAAAAAAAAACATGGTATTCGAATTACAATAAAATAAGTTTATGTATTATTTAAAAAAAAAAAAACATGGTATTCGAATTACAATAAAATAAGTTTATGTATTATTTAAAAAAAAAAATACATGGTAATAGAATTACAATTAAAATAAGTTGAACATTTTTGTTTCTCCTGAACATTTTAACTTTTTCGAATTCTTACGCTATTTTATCGGAGGTGCGATTTGTAGAACTTTGACAGTCATAGTCAGAAGCCCGAAAGTCTGTCAGACAGGCAGTGGCTCCATGTAATGTACTGGTATTCAGCTGCATCCGGTTAGACTGGAAGCTGACCTCAACACAGTTGCGAAAAGGCCAGGCAGATGATTTGTGTTCTCCGAAGGGTGAGCAGTGGTGGATAATTAAACCCAAAACCAGCCGTGCCAAGGTGGATAGCCTGTTGCCAATAATTGTGTAAAATTGCACGCCTCACAACGCTTCAGCGTTTCAGAGTCTTGTCAAAATTTTCCAACATAAAATCGTTATTATACTCTCAATTGTCCATAGTTAAACGACAAGGATCCAACCCACAACACACTTAATGTTAATGTGGGTTGGATCCTTTAACTATGGACAATTATACATGGAATTCATATTAAGGGGGAAGCTCCAGGTAGCCCGAGAGGCTTGATTTTGATGAAAACTAAAACAGCATCATTGCATTTTTGAAAAATCAATATTTGTAGCCAAAAATCGAACCCGTTGATTTTGAAAAAAAAAAAAAAAAAAACACTGTATATATTACACCATGCGATACTGTCGCTAATAAAGATCGAATTCTGGGAAGTAATGAAATACTGCAAACTAAAGGAAAGAGCTCATTTTTAACAAAATACTTTTTTTTTTAGTTTTTTACCTATTAAACCTTGATATTAATTTTTCAAAAATCCAATGATACTATTTTAGTTTTCATCAAAATCAAGCCCGAGACTCCTTTGAGTACTTGTAGCTATTCCTCATACTTTCGAATTTGGCCATCCACGCCCACTTGAAAAATTCACATGTATACAACAAAAAGTATGATTTTATTTGCAGTCCCGCAAATCCCGCGGGTTAGCGGGATTGAGATTTTGATGCAGGATTGGATTCTGAAACATAACTGGCGAAATGTGGGTGCACCTCTCTTAACTCTTCACAAAAAACAGGCGTGATATTATGTTTTTCAGTAAATTGAAGGAATGACTATTGTGATGATTTTTGGGAGGCCTATGCCCATCATTGGCTAATATAGTTCGCGTCATGTAAGTTTGCCGCTCTGAAGTAGGACACAAATGACTGCGCAGTAGTCAATATCTATACTAACGCCAAACCTTGCGCGCTAAGCCTTGCGCATTGGAAAGCCTAGTTTCAGAGCAAACTTAAATAGCGCGATGCAAAGTTGATGAAAGCTGTAGCTTAGTATTTACCTAGGTAAGCTCCAAACGAATGCCCAATCAATGTGAAGGTCTTCCACCTAAAGTGTTTCACAACTACATGCGTTGCAGCCACCATATCATATACGCTGATCATCAATCCTGGTAGGAAACGGTCTGACTTGCCGTTACCGGGGAGGTCTACACCTGGAAATTTAGAAAAATAGATTAGGCGGTTATCTCACCTCCGCCGCGAAACCGCAGTAATTCAAGTGCGCGTAGTTTCGCGGCGGAGGTTGTGATACACGCCCTAACATACAGTGTTTTAGGGGGACTTTTTGTCAGGCCATGACCTGAAGACTATGAGGAAATTACAAAGCATCTAAACAGAGATCCCAAAAACTGGTAATACTATTTTAAACAAAATAATACCATAGACCAAAGAAGCGATGTATAGACTGTGTGAAAGATGATATGGCCAGAAAGCGAGTGACTACCGAGATGACGACTATAGAGAAGTATGGGGGAAAGGGACACGTTGCGCCGACATTAAATAAATTGGGATAAGGGCAGGAAAATGATGATGAATATCCAAATCAGTAATATTGATCAGACGCAAAACCAATAAAACAAAAAAAAGGAATATAAATTGAGAACTTCCTGCTTTACAAAGGTGTTTAAGGCCTCTAGATCAGTCAAAGTGTGACAAAATTATTGCCACTTTTACGGAGTGTTAATTTAAATATAAAAAGCAACTGTTCTATACATAACAGCAATTACTCTGAAAATGTATGGAATAGCTGTTCTTGTTTTTTCCTCTCATTTCATATTCAGTCATAAAGTAAAAGATATTCATACTCTTGAGTACTGTGAAAAGTTTGTCTAGGTATTTATTTAACAAATTATATAACAAAGTCCCCCGCCGCGTCTGTCTGTCTGTCTGTATGTTCACGATGATCTCAAAAACAACTGTATGGATTTGAATGTGGTTTTCATCAATAGATATCAGTGATTCAAGAGGAAGGGTTGTACATATATTATAGTTTTCCGATATCCACGAGGGCAAAGCCGCGGGCTAAAGGTAGTCTTAAATATGTAAGTACAGACGCCAGCACATCAAGCTACTACAATCTGTCAGATTTATTTATTAGATTTTCAACTTTATCGCTAAAGCATTAGGTTCAAGGTTGATTGGGAAAATTTGACAGTTACGGGTAGCTTGACCTGCTGGTGTCCGTACCTAACAGGTAAGAAAAATCACATACCAATATAATAAAAGTTCTTTGGCAGCTTGCTGACAAGGGGTCTGAAGCTGACAGCCGAGTCCATGCTCCCATGAACTAGCAGCACTGGAGGGTTGTAGCAGTCGCCCCATGCTATGACTGGAAAATATTCCACAACTTATTATTAGTCCCATAACATGGAGAATGTTGGGATGTAATTTTACCATGCTTTTTATTTGTGCGTGGAGAAACGGTCACGCATACTCCACTACCACGGGGAGATACTGCAGTCATGTGGGACTCCAACCCACTAACACTCCATGGTGTCCTCCTCTGCTGCTTATGGCGGGAACACGGGGACGCGTTAGCACACAATTTTACCATGATAAGCAGGAATGCTACAAATTTATATCGTCTCTGGGGGTCCCAGATCTTTGTAAGGTATATGAGGGCACCTTGCAGAGACCCCATTAGACCTTTTCAATGAAATGACTCACCAACCAAGGATTTTATTATTATTAATATGTTTCTTTATTTATAAAAACTTTTCAGCATCTCTAGGCTTGAAATTATGCCCAAAACAAACCATTTTCATGCTTTGTTTGTGGGAACAGACCATAGAAAATAAAGTTAAGCATATAACGTAGTGTGGATAAGTACTACAATTAGTCTTAGAAGCAGTATTTCGCTGCTTCTGAGTCTGAAAGCTGGGTCAGTGGGTCGTCTCTGACCTCAACATAGTTAGGAAAAGTTTAGAATGGATGATCTAATTGTGGAGATCATTCTCAAGCCTAATTATAATGTAATCTAATATGAAAATGTATTCAGATATTATCAATCACCGTCCATTCGATAAAAAAGATTATTTAAATATGAATAGAGGGTCAAAGTTCAAGTTTTCATGCATTTAAAACTTAGTTATTGTTACAGAATACAGTAATACGATCTACTTACTTGCTATTCTGCCCCATGGTGCTTGAATATACCATTCGTTTTCCAATAAATCCATTATTTACGAAAAATTTAGTATACTTTTACTTATGTTTAATTTTATCGTGAATGTGATTAATATTTATTCAGTAGATTTTCTGTGATAAGTTACACTGCAATATATTTAAGCGAATTAATTCACTTATTATGCCTCAATATTCAACCTTTAATTCAATTTAAAAAAATAGAATGCTCTCTGATCTATTCGTATTCGGGCAAGCAAAATAAAACCATCTGTCAAACCTCAAACTGAATGAACTGACAGCTGTTGATTTGTTGAACTGTCAAGTGTCAGTGGCAGATAACTTATAAAAAAGTTAGAGCACTTACAATACAAGGGGGTAGGGTTTTAGTCAGTAAAATACAAACCTATCGTGAAAACAAATACAAAGGAAATAAACAGCTAGATATTCAAAGCAGCCCAAAAACAATTAACTGTGTAATAGAAGGATGGAACAGTCCAACAGGACCGTGTATACCACTAGCCGCTCCGAAGAGTGTAAAATGTAGATAGCAGTGAACTGTCTTTAGGATTGATAGGATTAGTCGTAGGTTCTACACCTAAAGGTTTAAAGGTAATTCAAGATAAAGTTCAATACATAATAATTATATCAATTTTATTAAGTAGTACGTTTATTAAACAAATAAATAGGTTCTAAACAGTTCTAAAAGAGACTACTTTCTTGTCATCAAAATTACGGAATGGCTAAGTGGGACAATAAAAGCTATCTCTTAAGGGGAAAGCGTCAAGGTAGCCCGCGAAATTCAATTTTTCTTATGTTTTTTTTTGCAATTTGCAAGTCAGTATTAAGTTGTATGTTAAATAAAGCATGATTCGCGGCCGTAACAAATATGTATTTATAGAATTATAATCATTGGAATCAGTAATACAACTCATTAAGTTAGTATAATCTCCAAATGTTAAAATTTCATGAAATAGTCATTCATTAGGATTACCTGGTTTTAAAGAGTTGTATTGATCACTTTAATGATTATAATTATGTAAGTACATACTTGTTACGGCCGCGAATTACATTTTGATCAACGTACAACCTAATACTGACTTGTGAATTGCAAAAAACGTAAGAAAAGTATTTCGCGAGCTACCCTGACGCTTTCGGCTTAACACATAATTATCTTCAAGAGATAGTCACGATAGAATATTCATGTCTATCTGAATCTGGAGTACGTTACTGCAGGAGATGCCTAAATTATCTCGTTTATTTTGTAGTGACCCATTTTTATTATAAGTACAACAGAAAGAAGAGCTTTAGACAAAGACCTAATTACTTTCTCTATTCAAAATTACTAAGAGCACTATCATTCCATTGTATCAAACATCGGGTGAGCCAAAAAGCGATTAATCTATATAGGTACTTACCTACTTTCTACCTGACTATGGACAATTTCATCAGAGATAGCTCCAGGCCAGGCTACAGTTTACCATGACAGCTGCATCTGCTTCTGGAGAATTTAAAATGTGGTAACACACTCTTCTACTTCATTTTCGTCTGTTTACAAATTTTAACCAATTTCTGAGACATCAATTTCTGACGTAACGTGAGGTAGATTTTTTTTTTTTTTTGTTGGGAAATTATCAATTAACTTCTCCCGCTCTGGGCGAAGCGGAAAGGTGTCAGACTTCTATTGACTAAAACCTACCCGTATTCCTTCAGTTGCCTGTGCCAGGGCCACGGTAACTCTTTCAAACAACCCGCAACCCTGGCAGGGAGGTAGGTAATCTATATTTTCTTTTCTTCGGGCCTAAACCGGTTATCGATCGTGATCGTGACGTAAAACTTTTAATGTAAGTACCTGTTATTGTGTTTATCAAAGTACTCAATGGTAATAATATTTTTATTGAGATATTACTTATACAGAATGTTTTTTACCCGAAAAGAAAGTTTCAATAGATTAAGTATATTCGGAAAGCGGGCGGTCATGGCCAAAATCTGAACTAACGTTACATTGTGTGATAAAGTCCAGTTGTAAAGCCAACAAAAGTAAATAAATAAATTGAATAATCAGAATAAGTTATACACTAAAGCCTGTTTTTTAAAGGGGAAGCGTCCGGGTAGTCCGCGAAATTCAAATTTTCTTACGTTTTTTGCAATTTGTAAGTCAGTATTATGTTGTATGTTAAATAAAGTATGATTTGCGGCCGTAACAGAATTATAATCATTAGAATCAGTAATACAACTCCTTAAGTTAGTATAATCTTAAAATGTCAAGATTTCATGAAGTAGTCATTAATTAGGATTACCTGGTCTTAATGAGTGGTATTGATTACTTTAAATAAGTACTTGTTACGGCCGCAAATTATATTTTGATCAACCTACAATCTAATACTTACCGACTTCTAAATTGCAAAAAACCTAAGCTTTGAATTTCGCGGGCTACCTTGACGCTTTCGCCATAATCTGGGAGATTTATATTGACAGGTGCAAATGTCAAAGTATGAAATGAAAAAATGATACTTACATGGAACATTAGACAAGTGAATTTAGTCTCAAGAGATTAAAAAACAGACCATAGCGTATTAGTTTTCTGTGGATTCACTCTTCTCGGGTATCGGCCTAGCATACAAAAACCGGTCAAGTGCGTGTTGGACCACGCACAATGAAGGGTTCCGTAGTTGGGATGAATTTATCCCAAGAAAAACTTAACATTGTAGTTGAAAAACATGTTCTCCCATACATTCCAACTACAAATGTCCATAGTTAAACGAAAAGGATCCAACCCACATTACACCTAATGTGAGTTGGATCCTTTTTGTTAAACTATGGACAATGTAAGTTTGTAGGCACAATATTGAGAGATTTACCATGTTATTTTAAGACCATAGACTTCTTATAGGTTTTCCTGTAATCTATAGCTATAGAATTGTTTTCAGTATTTTTTTTTTAATTTTAAGCTCAGTAGTTTCGGAGATAAAGGGGGGAATGGTCAATTTTCGTATATTTTCTTAAATAACTTTAAAAGTTTATTTTATAATTATAAAAAAATATATATATTTAAGACTCTCACAGTAAGCCCTTTCATTTGATGTATCGCACGGTACAGTTTGTAATTTTTTTTATTTTTTTATTTGCTCCCCAAAATTGACCCCCATATTCAAAATTCATTCATTTACATTACACGTCCGTGTTTGGGTCACAGAAATACATACGTGTACCAAGTTTCAACTTAATCGGTCCATTAGATCCGGAGCAAATTGGCTGTGACAGACGGACAGATAGACAGACAGTGATCCTATAAGGGTTCCGTTTTTTCCTTTTGAGGTACGGAACCCTAAAAAAGGTAATTAAGGCGACGATAAACGACTTTTAATGATTTTAAACTGAAGATTACGTCTAAACGAGTACAATATATGTTAGATTAGAGCATTTTCTTAAGAACTTAATATTTTACATTGTTTATTTTACACAGTGTAATATATTTGTAATGTTGATTTCTTTCTAACGCGGATAAAAAATAAACTGAGAATCACGCAAAAACTATCAAGCGTATTTTTATGAAACCGTCACCATTTTAAAGATAATTAAATTATTTATCTTTTAGTATATTATTAAATAGTTTAATATATTAATTAGTTTTAAATATATTACTTTTTGTTTTATGTATATTAAATTAATAATGCGATAATAGGAGTTCGTGGCTAAGTAATAACAGCCGCACTGATTGATCCATCAGATTAAGCTACGCTTGCCGGGGTTGGTCCGTGGATGGGTGACCATCTTTTCATACCGAGACTCCTCCGTGCCTCGGAAAGCACGTTAAGCCGTTGGTTCCGGCTGTCATTCGTGGATCTTTAGACAGTCGTTACGGGTCGTCAAAAGCCCGAAATTCTGACAGCCAGTCTTACCAAGGGGTATCGTATTACCCAGTAACTGGGTTGTAGAGGTCAGATAGGCAGTCGTTCCATTTAAAATACTGGTATTCAGCTGCATCCGGTTAGACTGGAAGCCGACCCCAACATAGTTAGGAAAAGGCAGATTGATTGAAATTAATAATGCGTCTAATTTGGGACAGCGCTGTTTGATGGGCGAGTCCTATTACTGGCTGGACGTACGATTCGTTGCGTGAGCTCAATACAGAACACGCAAGCTATGCCACCCCAACCACTCAAAGCCGATGACATATATCAAGCTGCGCCCTCAAATCCCACGACGACGATTCTCTTTCCGAACACTCTGTGTAGGTATACTTAACGCTTTTTTTTTTTTTGGAAACATTTGTGTGGTTGCGTTGATTGAAGGGTTACGTGAACCCTCAACCGTTAGAGCGTCCAAACCGGTAGGTCTGTGCAGTAGGCCGCACATCACTGTTAACAAAACCAGCATAAGCAGGCCTCGTATTCACTAAGCTAGACAAGCTCAACATCGAAAGCGATACCACCGACGCGGTCGAAAATACAAGAAAGATAGGAAGAAAATACATTTATTTAGCACAGACTAAAAGGCACACAAAAATAATACACAGCAGATTGAAATACTGTTAAATAAAAAAATAAAATTTATAAATAGCGATGCAGGAATGTGTGCCTCACTGCGCCAAAAAAGGCCGAGTTCAGCAAAAATGCCAGACTACTAGTGCCTGACGTCGGTTTTCAACTGGACCTGAGAGGTGAGGTGACGGATGTAAACAAGTTTTATACTGCAACGTGTGTATGCATAACTACTTAAATAAAAAATACGTTTTTGTTAGGTAAAAATAATATTGAGTATGTATCTAGCGGGTGCTGCTTGTGGGGAATGGTCGTCTTGCTGACCTTGGTTTTGTGTTATTAGTAATTACCTAACTCTTTGTTCATTTTACTTCATGGTCCTAGTTTATCATTTGTGACTTCGAGTTACGGCTACATATACGGCTATATGTAAGTGGGCACGCTCTTTATTACTGGTGGCTTTTGTTTAGGTATAAAGCTCTGCTTACGTTTTTAGTTTTGTATTTTTATTTCTGCTTGAGTATAGTTTTCGATTTTTATCTTTTTTTTGGTAGGTATATTGGCATATGCTAGCTGACTTATAGCAAATAATTTAATTTAATGTTTGTGTTGCGTAATGTATCTACTTATATTATTTTGCGCAGTGTTGTATAGAATATTTTTTTTTTTTAACTGAACAGACAGCTGTGCTGTTGGAGATTTGTTGCGCCACTTCTTCTCCTCAGCTAAAGCACTAGGAAGCGGTGAAGGGCGGGCGTTTTGGGGGACTGTCTTATGCAATTTTGACGTTCGAAAAGTGCTGATTTTCAGCCTGGTTTGAAAAATGACTTTTGATTGTGATTTTCAGTAAACTTGCACAAAAGAAAAAAAAAAACAAATAAATGAGCATCAGCGAGCCACTGAGGTGGTTCGGTCACTGAACATAAATCCACTCAACATAAATGTGGCATACTTATACTAAGTATGGGCGTAAGTACTATAATTTCTAGAGCCTTGATGGACAGGCCATCATACGAAAAAACGCATTAAAAACCAATCCAAAAAACCCTGCTTGACAAAATGAGAGCCATAAAATCTTTCCTACCATAAACACGGCGATGAATAAAACATTGTTGTTATCTCATTTTATATTATGTACTTATGAAACACATGTTCACACTATGTTAAATACTTACTTGATAAACACACTGTATGTTCACCATTTTCAAGGTTGCGAGTACCTATATTAGATAACTCGATAAGATTTGTTACAACAATGAAATTGACGAAACTGTTGTCAGGAATCCGCGCGTAAGTTTACTTAATTTATTTGTTTTTCAAAATATTAGGTACGTACTTCCTTCCTATTTTTTTCATTTGTTTACGTGTTGTTGGGCAGACATTCTCTCACTTAATTGGTTAATAATCTACTTTTATCTAATCAAGTTTTCATTTCAATACTTTATTTTACTAGCATAACTAGCGAAGTTGTATAGAAACATTGACCTTTTTAACGAGCACCAGTTTTTGCCCTAAAATAAGCTGTGAATACTTAGGTAGTAAAATAAAGTAGCTAATAATTCAAGATAGCAATGTTAATAACTGTTTATTTGTATATTTATCTTCAGTTGCATAACGTGCGATTGTCCGACTAATAAAAACAAACGACTTCTACCAAAATACTAGTAGCGTCATCTAGACTTTGGTCAAAACACTATAACCATATACAGTGTGCTCAGTATACAACGAATGGTGGCGAAATGTTATTTATAACCGAACCTTCCTGCTTATAAAGGACACAGTATAGAAAAATCTTTGTATAATGAATTTCAGCGCAATGAAAGGAAGGTTACAGCTTCAGGAAAAGGAAGTTACCATAAAGGCGCCATGGGGTAACATTGCTGGTAAGATCGATTCTTGTGATTTCGTGACGTCATAGATGATTGTATGAGGAAAGTTAATTTAATTAAAAAAAAAAACAGATCATCAGCAAGTACGACTGCTGAGCGTGAGAAGTCCTAGGTTCGATGCCCGGGTCGGGTTATTCCTTCAGGAATTTCTTTGTTCAAAAAATCTGCTCTTCCATTGGAGATATTTTAACCGTGTAGGTATTGCACTTTTGTATGAAACAGCAGTTATTTTTTTAATCCACGATAATATATCGTGGACTCTAGGGTGGTCCAAAAAAAAAGGATTTTTTTAAGGGGAACGGTAGCCCGCGAAATTCAAAATTTCTTACGTTTTTTGCAATTAGCAAGTCAGTATTAAGTTGTATGTTAAATAAAGTATGATTTGCGGCCGTAACAAATATGTATTTGCAGAATTATAATCATTAGAATCAGTAATACAACTCCTTAAGATAGTATAGGTAATCCTGAAATGTCAAGATTTCATGAAATAGTCATTCATTAGGATTACCTGGTCTTAAAGAGTTGTATTGATCACTTTAATGATTCTAATTATGTAAATAAAGAGACACACATTAAAGAGGTCCGAAGAGTATTGTGCAGTCTAGACGTGAACAAGGCCAGCGGGCCTGACGGCATTCCAGCGAGAGTGTTGAGGCAGTGTGCGCCTGAACTGTCTCCTGTATTGACACGTTTGTTCCGCCTCTCTCTTGAAAAAAGAACGGTGCCGAAATCCTGGAAGCTTGCAAATGTACAACCAGTGCCCAAAAAAGGCGACCGTGCAGACCCTGCCCATTACCGTCCGATCGCCATTACTTCCATTCTGTGCAAAGTTTTGGAAAGGGTACTGAACAATAAGTTGCTGAACTACCTTGAAGACAATGATCTCCTCAGTGACCGTCAATATGGCTTTCGCCGGGGACGGTCAACTGGCGATCTTCTTGTGTATGTCACGCACTGCTGTGGCGAAGCCATCGAAAAACACGGCGAAGCACTGGCTGTATCGCTTGACATCTCGAAGGCCTTTGACAGGGTCTGGCACGCTGCTCTGCTCAGCAATCTTCCTGCTTATGGCATCCCAGCTGATTTTTGTAGCTGGATATCAGATTTCCTTAGTGAACGGTCGATTAAAGTAGTTGTTGATGGCTGCTCTTCTGACCTTATGGCTATTGATGCCGGAGTTCCTCAGGGGTCTGTTCTCTCTGCAACTCTTTTCCTGCTGCACATCAATGACCTGCTTCGGCCTGGTATTGTTGGGTACGCAGATGACAGTACAGTTTCAGAGAGATACTTGTCCAGAGCAAAAACCAGCGGGGCCGAAGTTCGTTCCTTGAGAGAGGCCATGGTAGAGCGGACAGATTTGACCTTAAGCTTTGTCTCCCAGTGGGGTGATGATAATCTGGTCTCTTTTAACGCCACCAAAACGCAGGCGTGTCTTTTTACCGCTAAAAAGAGTCGTTTCGCCCAAACTCCTACTTTTCGGGGTACATCTGTTCCTGTAACTGATCGACTTGAGCTCCTAGGCATGGAGTTGACATCTGGTCTCAACTTCGGCGCCACCATCGAGTACAAGGCCCAAACTGCGGCCAAGAAACTGGGCATCCTGAATAGGGTGAAGCGGTACTTTACGCCTGGACAGCTTTTAACCCTTTACAAAGCGCAAGTCCGATCCTGCATGGAGTATTGCAGTCACCTTTGGGATGGATCAGCTAAGTACCAACTAGCCGCGCTTGACTCGGTGGAACGCAGAGCTAAGAGGCTGATTGGCGACGTAAAACTGGTGGATGCCAAGCTTCATAGTTTGGCTCATCGCCGCAAGGTTGCCTGCTTGTCGGTCTTCTACAGATTGTACTTCGGAGAGTGTGCCCGAGAACTCCACGACCTCATTCCACCGGCCCCCTTCTACCACCGGACATCTAGACGCACTGCCAGTTACCATCCCTACCTGGTTGCTATTCCACCAATTCGCACTAAGCGCTTCCAAATGTCTTTTATAATGCGCACAGCAAAAGAGTGGAACTCACTACCTGCGTCTGTGTTTCCGAACGTATACAACCCTAATCTCTTCAAAGTGAGAGTGAACAGGCTTCTTCTGGGTAAGCTCATTCCATCGTCGACTTTGACTCTGTCACCTCTGACCTAGACTAGAGTCAAGAGCAAACCCATCACAAATAATAAAAAAAAAAAAAAAAAAAAAAAAGATTCTTGTTACGGCCGCAAATTATAATTTGATCAACGTACAGTATAATACCGACTTGTAAATTGCAAAAAAACTTAAGAAAATTTGAATTTCGCGGGCTACCTTGACCCATCCACGGACCGACAGCGGCAAGCGTAGATTAGCCGCTGTTATTACCACACCGTCTACAACTTCAACCCTCATCCCACAGGACTAGCCTGGGGGGACCCATCCAACCCTCCAGTCATCCTCTGCCATGGAAAGATGGATGCCAGCTCCGGTTTCCGACCACTAGTCTCTCGCCTACCCACCAACTTTTACTACTTAAGTGTGGACCTCCCCGGCAATGGCAGGTCGGATCATTTGCCGAAAGGAGTAAGATATTCAATTATGGATCTGGTACCGACTATTGTGAAGGTGAAAGACCATTTCAAGTGGGATAAGTTCATCTATATTGGACATTCGCTTGGAGTTCCTATTGGTGAGTGTCTATGTCTATAAAAAAAAAAGTAGTGTATGTAGTATATCAGTTATCTGGTTTCCATAGTACAAGCTCTGCTTAGTTTAGGATCAGATGACCGTATGTGAAATGTCCCAGGATATTATTATTATTATTTCTATAAATCTCGGGACCCTGAGGTCCCGGACCTTTGGAAGGCCGAAGCCAACTCGCAGAGGCCCCTTAGATAATTTTAAATGATGAGGAGGCACCAACCGACGATTATCCCTATCTGCACTATGCAAGTGCACCCAAGGACAACCCCCGGTTGGTGCAGGACTATTGTTGTACGTGGAAACAAAAGATATTGGGCTATGGGTTTGGGTGGCTAAAGTGCATTGGGTAACTTGAACTATGGTAGAACTATGTCCCCTGCCTGACCAATGTTATATATTATACACGGATAAAATGGCAGGGGGTGACTTGCACACTCAATAATGGGCCCCCGGAAACGGCCGCTAGCATATAGTGACGTAGCGACAAGGGGGCAACACTTGAGGAGTGGAGAGGTGTTCCATGGCTATCAGGACAATCCCGGAAGTACGGTCAAGATCCCTACCAGCACCTTACTGGAATACTTCCTTCCTCCGAGCACGTTTGCTCTTGCGAATCTCCACTCGAGCCGGCCAATTAAGGCAAGCCGGAGATGAGGACAAGATTTCTCCCGGGAGATAGGGTCCGTGGGGTCGCTACTGCCCAACAGCTGGCCACATGCTGCCCTGCGGGTTTATTATTATTATGTATCTATCGTAGCCAACACTTGGGAGTTTGGACACTCCAGAAAATAGGACTCTGTATTCTAAAGCCCTATTTACATGATGCAAGGTTCTGGACCTGTGGCATACCTACAATACCTAAAATTGAAGCCTATTACATATTACCTAAACAGTGCATCTTTAATTTAATTTAAAATGGTAAATGATTTTATTTCTGTAGGTATGTAGGTTTATGCAAACACTTTTAAACGTCAATAATGTTTTTAAAAAACTTTTTAGCAAAAAATAAAACCGACTTCCAAAACAAAACACTACAAAGTGAAAAATAACTTTAATTTCGGTAGTCGGTGTCTTTGGTTTTGTATTTTCGTTTTTTGCCACCGACTTCCGAAATTAAAGTTATTTTTCACTTTGTAGTGTTTTGTTTTGGAAGTCGGTTTTATTTTTTGCTAAAAAGTTTTTATTTTTCACTTTTTAGTTGTGGTACCTACCCCACACAAATTCGAATACTACTGGTACCTACTACAAAAAAAGATTTTTCCAAATCGGTCCATTCGTCTTTGAGTAATCGCGTAACAAACATACAAAAAAAAAACAGACGAATGAGAGCCTCCTCCTTTTTGAAGTCGGTTAAAAATATATCGCACCGTGAAAATCAGGTTCAAGTACAGACGCCAGCACATCAAGCTATCCAAAACTCTCAAATTTTCCCAATCAACCTTGAACCTAATGCTTTAGCGATAAAGTTGAAAATCTATTAAAGATATTTGACAGATTGATGTGCTGGCGCGTCTATACCGTAATTTCACCAGCTTTTTCAATTTCGGCGTATTTCACCACTCATTTTCTAATTCCAGGAAAATTTTTCAACATAGCCTACCCGGGTCACATAACCCGCGTGGTCGAGATTGACCCAATACCCGCGCACCACACCTGGCCATGCACACGACAAGGCATCCATGACTGGTTCCACAGCTACTACGGGATGTACAACGATGATAGGTTCCACAAGTTCAACAGTGGGATGGAAACTGCGCCGAAGTATACTTATGAGAAGGTGAGGTTTGGAGGGTCAGGGGCTGGAGGAAGTTTTAAGTAATGTTAGAAAGAGATGGAGGGCGAAGAGCGCCCTTTTTGAGATCCCGTTTTGCAAAATTTGAGCGCGGACAGGGGAGCAAAATGCCAGAGAAAATTTTCATTGATAATTTAAATTAGCTTTTTATCTTTTTTTGTTTTCCTTCATTCGCTCAGGTAGATCGACACAGTCTATTATTATACTTATAGCATCACATTTTAAGCTGAATCACTGTCACTCAAGATACAGCAGTACTATTCTGTAAAAATGTCACCGTGACAACTTTCGTGAGGCGAGCGTGGAGTGCGCCGTCAATAGCGTCAATCCCTAGCATCAGGCGGAATGACAGCTCTCTTCAAGATCACTTCACCTAAGTTTTCACGGTGTGATTTTTACAGAATAGACCGGCTGGTTACCTAGTTTAAGAGGCAGGGTTTTCCATATTGTGTACGGATTTCAGTTATTAGACTTGTATCGCACTGTGTTACTAAAAAAGCTCATTTAAATTCTCTTTATATAAAACACGTTAAATCTGTATTTTTATGAAATAAAGTTTATTATTATAATTATTATACATAAACCAAAAGTTAAAACAGATATACTAAAAGATAAATAATTAAATTATCTTTAAAATGGTGAAGGTTACATAAAAATACGCTTGATAGTTTTTGCGTGATCCTCAGTTTTTTATCCGCGTTAGACATAACTTTACAAATTAATTACACTATGTAATATAAACATAATCTAATATATTCTCATATTACGTTATTAAGAAAATGCTCTATCTTAACATATATTTTTACAAATCATTAAAACTACCTACTCGTTTAGACGTGATCTTCAGTTTAAAATCCATCAAAAGTCGGTTACCAACTTCTCGCGGCCTGTGGTTTATTCTATAAACACTTCGAAATTCGAACGTAGTAAAATTTAAAAATAAATTATGGGGCAATTACCGATCTGCAAGCAGTTTTTCGTTTCTGAAAACGTTCTTTTGAACGACATTAAAAACATAAGCGTTTTGTTGCAGGCCCAACAGATGATGATGCAGACGAGAGGCTTATCCAAGGAGGCGACGGTACATGTCTTAGAAAGATGTCTGATTCCAGCCGGTGATGGACTTTACAGGTACTTTAAAACATCACAAAATTAGGTACTGTAAAGGTTGCGGGTGGAAACGCCCGAGTGTTACCATTGTGTGGATCGCCCGGAGGACACGGTGGAGGTCTGCCCGGCTTGGGCAGAGTACCGCCGCGTCCTCGCGGAGGCGATCTCTCGCGTCCGGCCCTGATCCAGGCCATGGTACGGAGCGAGAGTGCATGGGAAGCTGTCAGCTCCTTCTGCGAAGAAGTAATGCTCGCGAAGGAGGAGGCTGAACGAGTGAGGGAGAGGCAATTGTAGTGGTAGGAGTAATTGTATATCGTGTAGGTTGTGTGCAGGGAAAAGAATAATGAAACACACCGAATACCGAAAAAGACTGGTTAATTTATTTTTATATATTGCTTATAAATAATTTGCGCTGACCTACACTATGTATGATTTATTTAGCTAATGTACTTATTACATAAACGTGTCAGCTTACACCTACACAATCTTTGCGCCCTCACGCCCCTAGTCGCCGTAGGAAACGCCTTGGGCGTCGGAAATCGGGAGCCGATTCCCGGCCACCGTGGCTTGCGGACGACGAGCAATGGATAGCTCGCCGTCCGGTAGACCACGCCTGGGTCGACGGCACGTGTTCCACGCGCGCCTTAGAGATGTCAGCACACTCAACACTAACTGATGGGGTCCGCGAGCGCCGACCTAACACTCCCGCTCCGGGCGGATAATTTCTCAACAAAACAAAACAGCTACTATAAAGGTTCCATGCAATGGGCCACCTTATATTGTACTGGCTGACATTCTATCGCTCACGCAGGTATAGAACTGCCTTTTTAAATAAATAAAAAAGGTAGTTCGTGTTTTTGTTTTAGGCCGCAGTTCAGTCTGAGCCACAGAGTACTTTTATAGATATAGGTTAGGCTGTGTAGATATAGAAGTGCTGGAATTATCCGAAGATTTGTATTGATTTCTCATAATTATAAACCGTATATTGCTCTTCTCTACCATCTATTATTTAGTAGCATAGCTACCCTCCGGTATAAGTTAGAATTTCAACAGCACCTATTCCCGAAAAGGGTAGGTAGACGTGGATGAGGTACTTACGTCCACATTTCGACAGTAATATTGTTGCCAGGCACAAACTCAGACTCCAGGCTGCTGAAAATTTCTTGATGGAAAACCCAATAACACGGCTCGTTCGATTGATTATAGGATCCCAAACAACAAGGCAGTCAAATTCGATTGGCTTTTTAATTTGATCATACTTTATTTAATTCAATTTTCAGATTCACTTTCGACCAACGCATGAAAGAAGTAGCAGTGTTGCCATTTTCCGGTGAGATGTTAAGCAAAATATACGCCACTGCTACAAGCCCTACATTATGCTTCCTCGCGAAAAAAATCGTGGATGTCGGAATATACGATCCTGTACCTTTTCTGATGGATGAAAATGCATGGCCTAACGGAAATTACAGATTTAAAATTGTTGAAGGTGGACATGATATACATCTCGATAACCCTGATTGTATGGCTGAAGATATCTCGAATTTCCTGCTAGAAGATACCAGGACTAAATCGAAATTGTGATATTTTTACTAATTGTTAAGTTAAATGATTTTCTTTTTAAATTAAGAGTTTGTTTTCTTTTTTGAAAACTGTCGCGCTAAATTAATTTGTGTTGAACAGCTAAACTTAACGACCAAATATCGGGAATAAAGTTTCCCTATATAAGAAAGTAGGACGTAAGACTGAATAGGAATTGTATTGCAATAAAACAATGATATTAATTCACTACATAATCACTAGTTCCATTTATTAGACACTTAAAACCAAAGATTTAAATGGTTAGATTTGCTCGACTGCTTCAAAAGATGGTCACGATTCTGTCTTGTTGACAATGACATTTGAATAGTATTGTCTCGCTCACTCATACTGAAAATCGTATCTATAGCTCACTTTTCTCAGTGTGGACACTTTCGCGCCACCTAAGTACGGTCTGGGCACATCGAACGATTTAATTCTTTTCATAAAGCTAAAACAATTGATTACAATTGTAAAGTGATAAGCATCAGTGCGCTTTATCGCAAAGAAAAAAAAAAACATTTAGAAATTCCAGGTGCGAAGAAAATTATTATAAAGTTACATTTATGAGGAGGCTGATTCTTCATCTAAGTTGGCAGCGAAGGAAGGAGTCGAGCTGAATTTTGTACCAGATTACGTAGAATATGTTTCAAAATTCAAAATAAAAAGTTTTAATAACTGGAAACAACATTTTAACAGTAAGTCAGTAGACAAAGGAATATGGTACAAAACAGTTCAAAATGAGCTCCCCCAAGTGCCCTGGTTTGACAGTAGCAGGTTAAGTAGAAGTTATGTGAAGTTACTTCTAAGGTTACGGTACTTACGGTCTAAACACTATCCATCGGCAAAGTTTGCATTTCTCATGAAGAAAGTAATTTCTCCCAACTGCAACACATGCAATGTGCTCGAGGATGTACATCATTTGCTGATGGATTGCGTCAAGAACCAAGAGGAAAGGAGAAATTTAATCAATGAGTTTAATTTAAATATATCACAGGTAGGTTTAATTCAATCAATTTTAGCACAACCGAAGTCAGATGTGGCTAAAAGATTTGGCGAGTTGGTGTACTATATTGATTAAGATTCTCCTTTTAAGTTAAAAGGAAAACATTGTATCGTATTACTCTGTATAAGGCATGATGGGGTTGGCGTATCCATTGTGATAAAAACCCCAATTAAATCAATAAAGATCATAAAAAGTTACATTTTTAGACATGGCGCACACTATGCGACATGCGACTGCAAAAGCTCGGCGACTGTACGAGACGACAGGCTGCGCCCAACAATTCTAGACCCACGGGGCATGCGCACACCCGATGACAGCTGTTGACATCGGGGTCTTGTCGTCGAGCTGTCGCAGTTGCATGTCGCACAGTGTGCGAAGTGGTTTAAAGCTAGTGAATAATTAAATACCTACCTAAATAACAATTTTTCAACAAATAATAACATCATTTTAAATTAACAGACGAGCTGATAATTTTTAAAATAGAATGGACCACAGAACAGGTAGAAAAGGTTAGAAAGGAAATAGTTCCTGATTTGTATTAGAACGCGTGTCGCCGGTTATACGCCAATACGTACGCGCATTACGCACACAAATACGCCACACACGCTTAGAACGCGATTTTGCTATTGGTTGTCACACTAACGCAACCACTGCGCTTGACGTACACTCACACACGCGCAAAAGCAATTTATTTCTCATATATGTTACGGCGGCCGAAAGGTCGATTATTTATATCGATAAAATTATTGTAATTTTGTTACTTTAAGTTTTGCAATTTTTCGCTTTAATTTCTTAAGGGATGGGATACGAATAGTGTGGACTTCCTAAATACATAGAAACAATAATGTCAAATTAAGGGGGAACATCCAATATCTAATCTTGCGGCTGCAAGATTCAAATTTTCTTTCATTTTTAGGGTTCCGTACCTCAAGACAAAACGGAACCCTTCTAGGATCACTCACGTGTCTGTCTGTCTCTCTGTCCATCTGTCACAGCCAATTTGCTCCGAATCTAATGGGCCGATTCAATTTGAAATTTGGTACACGTATGTATTTCTGTGACCCAAACACGGATACGTAATGTAAATTACACTCACGGTCGATCCATTTGGATTATATCAAATGGATGAACGTCAATAGTTTATGGGCACTCCCGGTCAGTTCATTTGGATTAAATCAAACGCATAGACGGCTTTTACATTTTCGCACCCACGGACAAATGGAACGATGCCAAACGGGCGTGGGCCGAAAATCCGTGGATTGACGTCGCACCAAAATTTGGACTGAAGAATCGACACTCACGATCAAATTTTGGATGTACCTACATCATGCCGTTTGGCGCGATGGACTGACCGTGAGTGTCCAGCTTTACTGTCGATTTTCCATTGTTTTTGTTGGCTATTTGGAAGTTCTTGTAGTTACATTTACATGTAACCAAAACGTGGTTTCTGGGAGTGGCTCGTGATAGAATTAAATAGAAACAGCTAGAGGAGGCCTTTGCAAAGAGACATGCGGAATAATTGGGAGACATACTTTAAGAACGGCTTATAAAAATAATAAAAAGGGGTTTCTGGCCAAAATGCTCGATCGCCGACAGGTGAAACATGCTCAGATCAAAAGTCATTGTGCCGGACGGGCGTGATCGATGGGCACTGTAGGGTGAAAGGATGGTGTATCCCTATACCAGGTTAGGCCTCCTAGCCCAAACGGCGCTGACGTCCTGCACCTATAGGCTCAGACTGTCCGCAGACTGATGGCCGGCGGCTATGAATTGAAGTCTTGACGGGGAAGGGTTTCTTGTTGATGAAATAATAACAACTGCTTGATAAGTCTTCAGGACTTTTCAGGAGACAGCTTGCGTAACTCTTCAGGAATAAGTGGTACCATGCCGATGGCTACGAAGTTATATTTTTCCCTGCGCGCTTAGGTCCCTCGAAACTTTACCTCAACGAGAGCCGCAAATTGTCTCCCGATTTAAACTTTATTTTGACCAGTTTTTTTGCTATTTTACTTTTACAAATTCGCTTATAAATAGCTTAAATATAAAAATAATCATGACATGTGAGACATTGCCAGAATTGTCATTAGATTATCCAGCGATTGAGATACCTGTAGTTCCTGTAACATTATCTACTGAAAATATTTTACAGTGTAAAAACGCAAAAGTTAATTATTTTAATTAAATATTATTTTCCAAGTTGATTTATTTGAAAACCCATGAAGCTATTTCAGTAAACTAAACAGGTATCTCAAGCTGGTCTAATGACCTAATACAATATGATATTTACAACATCACAACTTTGTTTTTCAGGACGGGACACGCCCTGAAAACCTAGATTGACAAAACAAATGAACAAAAATCAACAAACTAACATTTCCAACCCTTATAAACCCGATTAAGTGGGCTTTTCAGGAAGACTAGACGACCAATAGTACGTCCAGGGCTAGGTCCTTATCTAGGGTACCTGGACGCACCAACAAACTATAAATCGCGGCTATGTAGCTCACTCAATTGAAGTTTATAAGGGTTGTACTTACCTATTTCTTTAAGAAACACTATCACTTTCCAACTATAAAACACTATTGTTACTGAGTCTAAATTATAAACAAAACACTAAACTATACGCACTGTTTGGTGACGTATCGTCGCGAAAAGTCATATTATTGACAAAACAATCAAAACAGCATAATATTTGATATACAGGGTTATTGGCAAAACACCAACAACCTCTTAAGGGGAGTACAATGACCCCTTTAGAGATTTCGTGTATGAATAGATACACCTTATATAGATAATAAAGCTGAAGAGTTTGTTTTTTTGTGTATTTACAGGGTTATTGGTAAAACACCAACAACCTCTTAAGGGGTCATTGTACTCATCATTATGAACAACTTTTACTATGGGACCAAACCCGAAATCGCGAAAAAAATCAGCTGTTTTTAACATTTATGTTCGCATAATTCGTCAAAATACTTCACCGTCTTCGACTGTTGAGCTAATTATTGGACCAGAGTTAGTCGAGAATGAGTCACATAAGTTGTGCGGGCGAAGAATTGTACAAATAAAATATTTATTTGATTGTATTTCAAATATAAATCATAAACCTTTCGATTACAATTTCACTCATTTAAAATTTTGCAAAGAATCAAGATTAGGAAACATAAGCAAGTTTCATTTCAAATGTAGACTCTGCAATAAAGATGAAATCATCACGTCTGAAAGTACAACTGGAAAAGTAGATATAAACAAGGCTTTAGTGCAGGGTATCATTTGTACTGGAAATGGTTATTCGCAACTGGAAGAAATCTGCGGCGCTACAAATATTCCATTTATGTCTAATCAGACATTCTATAAAATAGAAAATGATATGCAGGGTACTTTTGAAAGATGTGCTCTGGACGAAATGCTTGCAACTAGTGAGCAGGAAAAGAAATTAGTTATATTAAATGGCGATGTTGACGAACAAGACTATCCTTTGGTTAAAGTTGTTGCGGATGGATCTTGACCGAAAAGATCTTTTAAGACGGGCTATAGTTCTCATTCTGGATGTGCTTGCATTAATGGTTATAATACAACCAAAAAGTTTTATTTTTGGGGATAAGAAATAAATATTGCTGCATTTGTTCCAGAGCCCAGAAGCAAGAGTTGCCCAAACCCGACCACAAATGCTTTAAAAATTGGTCTAACAGCGCTACATCGATGGAAGAAGACATAATCGTCGAGGGTTTCCCAAGGAGCCTTGAAATGCATGGCGTTAAATATCACATGCTCATTGGCGATGGCGACTCTGGTATCATAAATAGACTCTTGATTAATATGCCATACGGTCCTAATCTCGTGGTGAAAAAAGTAGAATGCAAAAATCACCTTTTGAGAAGTTTTTGTTCTAAAACTAACAACAGTTAGGCAAAAAAAACTAACAACCACAAAGGGTATGTACCAGTTCCTACAAGAAAAATGTTGAGAGCAATAGTTTGCCTCTACGAAGAGCAGTAGTTGGCGCCGTAACACATTGGAAGAACAAAGACATTACTGACGCGGAAAACATTAAAAACATCAAAAATGATATAAAAAAACAGTGCCAATCATGTATTTGGAAAACATGATGATTGTGCAGATTATTTTTGTAAACGTCCCGATAAGCCTAACTTAGTTCGAGAACTACTTGAAAGTGGAGTATGGGTGGATATTCAAAAATATTAATCCTCTTTGGTTAACAACGCAAGCAGTTTTTTACTGGACGTCACAAATAACTCGGCTGAGCCATTTCATTCAATAATTGCAAAATTTATCGGAGGAAAGCGAGTCAACTACACATCTCGCGGGTCGTATTAAACACGATGTCTTGGTGCTGTCACATCTTGGAACAGCAAAGCAGCAACCCATAACCAGAAGAAAATTTACAATCACAGTCCAGGGCAGTTTACCAAAAAATATACCGAAAAAAGACAAAGAATATTGACATATTCCAGTAAAAGGAAGCTGGATTTTTCGGGATCGTCAAATCCAAAAAAGTCGAAAAGATGCGACCCAGATGAACACCAAGGCGTCTTGGAGCTGGAAGAAGATATCCCTGACTGCCTTTTTGAGAAAAAGAAAGAAGAGTTTTTGGCTTCTTTGCAAAAAAACAAGGACGAAATATAAGAATTAGAACTGGCCACTAGAGGTCAAAAAGACAAACATTTGTGGCGCACTGAACGGAGAAAAAGGCTAACTGCATATAAATTTGGAAAAATTTGCAAACTGCACTCAAATACGTGTGTATCTACAATAAAAGAGTTACTTTATACTCATTTTAAAGGAAATACGGCAACTGAATATGGAAACCAAAATGAATCAGAGGCCATACGAGAATTTTGCACAACTACTAATCTAAAGGTTTCGGAGTGTAGACTTTTTATTAATTCCGATGATTATTATTTAGGGGCTAATCCCGATGGACTTATCGGAGATGAATCTATAATTGAAGTTAACCACCTCTGGAGGCCATAACTAGAAAAAAGAAATTTTGTTTGATACGAGAAGGACAGATGATGTTAAAAAGAAACCATGATTATTATTATTAGGTCTAGGGACACTTACATAGGTAGTTGTTGGTAGGCAATTTTGTTTTTTCATAGTATGGACGCCACATGGTTTGGCGTATGAAAAAATTAAGCGCGATGACCAGTTTTGGACAGAAAAAATGCAGCAAAAATTTCTCTCATTTTATTTTCAATGTTTGTTACCAGAACTGATTGACCCTCGAGTTCCTAGAAATATGGCAGTTCGAGAAAGAGTGTAATAAAGTAAAACGCAGTAAAAAAAAAATTCTTCAAATTGTTACTTTTTTATTTATTCTCTATAGTGTAAACTCGAAATCTTTTAAGTTTAGAGCCCTCTTTTAATAAGGACTCTAAAATAAAAAGACTAAATAATCAATAATCCTGATTGACAAACTTTTGAGTATCGATCGATATATCGATATTACTTTCTCCTCCTTAAGCGATAACAATATCGATAACAGCTCCAACATCACTACAATATGCCCCTGCCACCCGACCCGTATCGTGCGATAGAGAGTTGCAAGTCTTGGAGGCAACTACCTACATTTCCTTTTTGAAATATTGTTTCGGGCGATAACGCCGACGATAATATTCACCCCCTTAAACCTTTACAAAATGAGATGACAATTTTGGGCTCATTAGATTCAGTGCACCTTCATCTAGATCTGTACGTTTTTCATTTTTAGTAATTCAGTTGAGTTTAATTTTTAAAAATAAAACCGCTCGAGGAAGTTTTTAAATCAAAAATATAGATATTTAGATACTAACAACTTTTAGCGTACGCAATATTTATTTATAATAAAAAGATACGGACCTAGTATTTCATTATACTTACAACATTTCCAAAAATTATGAAAATTAGACTATGTTTACGGGGGGAAAAACGTTATTGCTTTTTGTATGAAAATTTACAGCTTCACAATCCTCTTAATAATAAGATGAATTAAAAATAATCTTTAGTATCATTTACCCGTCTCCAGTAAAAACAACTATACTATGAAAAAATCAAATCTGCCCAGCCTTAACCAGTATTTTACATGGAGCGACTGTCTATCTGACCTCCACAACCCAGTAGCTGGGTAATACGATACTCCTTGGTAAGACTGGTTGTCAGACTTTCGGGCTTCTGACGACCCGTAACGACTGTCAAAAATCCACGAATGACAGCCGGGACCAATGGCTTAACGTGCTTTCCGAGGCACGGAGGAGACTTGGTATGTAAAGATGGTCACCCATCCACGGACGAACCACGGCAAGCGAAGCTTAACCTGATGTATCCACCCGTGCGGCTTCTATTACTTAGCCACAGGCTCCTCTATACTATACATAGGTTTAAAAAAAGTTTACAAATGCCTCAATTTTAATAATCGCAACCGTGTGTAACTATTGTCCGGGGACGTGTGAATGAGCCCGAACATAAAATAAAAAAACTTAAAAAAAAAACAATACGTCATTTTTGACAGCACTGAGTACATAACAAATACTCACTGTGGCCCATTTTCTAGAACGTTGCTCATGAATACTAATACAACTTTCGTATAATTGAAACGAAAAAAAAATAAATCGTAAGAAAATTTAAGTTTCGCGGGCTGTCTTGGTACACCCCTCTTAAATCGACATTCATCTAGCATCATTCTAGAACACAGACCACTAACAAAAAAATAAAAAAAAAAAACAAAAAAATAACAGCAAAAAAGTTACAGCTTAGAAGAAACTTTATTGTCTTGTAAAAACGCATTAATATAAGGAACAACTCTTTCAGGATGTGTAAAATGTACATCATGGCTACCCTCTACATCGACTCTGTGGAAATTATCCAGTGTTGCCATTCTGTCCAACAATTCTTTGGCGCCCTGCCGCCATTTTGGATTCGGCGGAACGTTTTTCGCGCCATCACTAGCCGCTATGAGCAAAGTAGGAGGTATTCTCTTAAATAGCTCGAAATAATAGTCGTTCCCATAGTTTTGTGGCGCGAGACTTTTTAGACGATTATCCCATGAAAAGTACCTGTAATGTAGGTGAAGGAATATCTTAGAAATTGCTTGTTTTTTTTTTATATATTTCTCCGTCGTTTTGCTGCAACTCGTGTAAAGCTGATATCAGACGCTTCACTCGAGGGAATGTTCATCTTTGTTTCAATCAAAGTTCACACGAGACCGACAAAATGACGGAGGAATGAACGTTCAGTAGTTCCTTTCATATAAATTTTCTAATCTACATAAGCGACTGACGTAATTATGTCAAGTGCCAAAATCCAATATCACTCGATTGGATCACTAAAAAAAATTTCTCTTCTGATTAATTTCGTATTCAGTCGTTTTCGAGTGAAAGAAAAAAAAACTTTTATTTTCAAAGACGCTGAATTAAAGACAAAAGTGAACAAAAAGTGAAGGGTCTGATATCTGGTTACTTAATAATAATAAATATATATAATAATAATTCAATTCCTGTCTTGGAGCCCGAGATGAAATTAATAGGAAAAGGAAAAGAAAATAGTTTTCATTCAGAAATGCTATGATATACAACGCTCTGCGAAATTTACTAGCGGTAGTGCTTTCCAAGAATAAATTTAAAAAAATAATATATAAGTCGAACATATAACCTCCTCCTTTTCGGAAGTCGGTTAATAAAGTAGCTCTATCATCATCTGTCTAGCCTTTTCTCAACTATGTTGGGGTCGGCTTCCAGTCTTACCGTATGCAGCTGAATACCAGTATTTTACATGGAGCGACTGCCTATCTGACCTCCACAACCCAGTAACTGGGTAATACGATACCCCTTGGTAAGACTGGTTGTCAGACTTTCGGGCTTCTGACGACCCGTAACGACTGTCAAAGATCTACGAATGACAGCCGGGACTAACGGCTTAACGTGCTTTCTGAGGCGTGCCTCAGAAAGCACGTTAAGCCGTTAGTCCCGGCTGTCATTCGTCATTCGTCTCGGAGGGTCTCGGTATGTAAAGATGGTCACCCATCCACGGACTGACCGCGGTAAGCGTAGCTTAACCTGATCGATCGACCCGTGCGGCTGTTATTACTTAGCCACGAGCCCCACTGGCACAACAAAGTACCACTATCACTCTATCATTAAAAATTCTGAAGACAAATTGACTTATAAAATTCTTGAAGTTTTAAAAAGGGCGATAATTGTGTATGATTTCGAAAAAAAAATGGCAATGAAGTCCTGAACAAAAATAAGCATGAAACTGTTGAGCGGGCGCGTTAAGTGTTACAAAATTATACGTCAAAATAATTAAACGAAGTACAGGTCTACCACTTAAGGCGAAAGCGCCACGGTAGCTCTCGAAAATCAATTTTCTTACCTGTTTGCAATTTGCAGGTCAGTGTCAAGTTGTATATTGATCAAAATATTATTCGTGACAGTAACAAATATGTACAGACGCCAGCAGGTCAAGCTACCCGAAACTGTCATATTTTCCCAATCAATATTGAACCTAATGCTTTAGAGATAAAGTTGAAAATCTATTAAAGAAATGTGACAGATTGTAGTAGCTTGATGTGCTGGCGTCAGTACAATGACAGCACCAAGCTACTACAATCTGCTAAGATTTCTTTTAATAGATTTTAGACTTTATCGCTAAAGCACTAGGTTCAAGGTTGATTGGGAAAATTTTACTGTTTCGGGTAGCTTGATGTGCTGACGTCTGTACATATCTACATCATTATAATCGTTCAAATCATCAATACGTTAAAATAAGTAAATAATAAGAAAATTAGAAAGTTGTTGATGATTCTCATGATAATAATTCTGTAAAAATGCATATTGGTTACGGTCGCGAATCATATTTTGATCAACATACAACCTGATATTGACATGCCAAATTGCAAAAAAAAAAAAAATTAAGTCGGGGCTACCCGGATGCTTTCGCCTTAAGCGGTAGGCCTGTAAATGAATACATCTTTTAACTTTTTCACTTACCCGACTGGGTCATCATCGCGCATATGTTGTATGAATTCGCTTAGATCACCTGTAGTTCCTGTAACATTATCTACTGAAAATATTTTACAGTGTAAAAACGCAAAAGTTAATTATTTTAATTAAATATTATTTTCCAAGTTGATTTATTTGAAAACCCATGAAGCTATTTCAGTAAACTAAACAGGTATCTCAAGCTGGTCTAATGACCTAATACAATATGATATTTACAATATCACAACTTTGTTTTACAGGACGGGACACGCCCTGAAAACCTAGATTGATAAAACAAATGAACAAAAAACAACAAACTAACATTTCCAACCCTTATAAACCCGATTAAGTGGGCTTTTCAGGAAGACTAGACGACTAATAGTACGTCCAGGGCTAGGTCTTTATCTAGGGTACCTGGACGCACCAACAAAATATAAATCGCGGCTATGTATCCCACTCAATTGAAGTTTATAAGGGTTGTACTTACGATTTCTTTAAGAAACACTATCATTTTCCAACTATAAAACATTATTGTTACCGACTCTAAATTATAAACCAAACACTAAACTATAAACACTGTTTGGTGACGCATCGTCGCGAACAGTCATATTATTGACAAAATAATCAAAACAGCATAATATTTGATATACAGGGTTATTGGTAAAACACCAACAACCTCTTAAGGGGAGTACAATGACCCCTTTAGAGATTTCGTGTATGAATAGATACACCTTATATAGATAATAAAGCTGAAGAGTTTGTTTTTTTGTGTATTTACAGGGTTATTGGTAAAACACCAACAACCTCTTAAGGGGTCATTGTACTCATCATTATGAACAACTTTTACTATGGAACCAAACCTGAAATCGCGAAAAAAAATCAGCTGTTTTTAACATTTATGTTCGCATAATTCGTCAAAATACTGCACCGTCTTCGACTGTTGAGCTAATTATTGGACCAGAGTTAGTCGAGAATGAGTCACATAAGTTGTGCGGGCGAAGAATTGTACAAATAAAATATTTATTTGATTGTATTTCAAATATAAATCATAAACATTTCGATTACAATTTCACTCATTTAAAATTTTGCAAAGAATCAAGATTAGGAAACATAAGCAAGTTTCATTTCAAATGTAGACTCTGCAATAAAGATGAAATCATCACGTCTGAAAGTACAACTGGAAAAGTAGATATAAACAAGGCTTTAGTGCATGGTATCATTTGTACTGGAAATGGTTATTCGCAACTGGAAGAAATCTGCGGCGCTACAAATATTCTATTTATGTCTAATCAGACATTCTATAAAATAGAAAATGATATGCAGGGTACTTTTGAAAGATGTGCTCTGGACGAAATGCTTGCAACTAGTGAGCAGGAAAAGAAATTAGTTATATTAAATGGCGATGTTGACGAAGAAGACTATCCTTTGGATAAAGTTGTTGCGGATGGATCTTGACCGAAAAGATCTTTTAAGACGGGCTATAGTTCTCTTTCTGGATGTGCTTGTATTAATGGTTATACAACCAAAAAGTCTTATTTTTGGGGATAAGAAATAAATATTGCTGTATTTGCTCCAGAGCCCAGAAGCAAGAGTTGCCCAAACCCGACCACAAATGCTTTAAAAATTGGTCTAACAGCGCTACATCGATGGAAGAAGACATAATCGTCGAGGGTTTCCAAAGGAGCCTTGAAATGCATGGCGTTAAATATCACATGCTGATTGGCGATGGCGACTCTGGTATCATAAATAGACTCTTGATTAATATGCCATACGGTCCTAATCTCGTGGTGAAAAAAGTAGAATGCAAAAATCACCTTTTGAGAAATTTTTGTTCTAAACTGAAGCAAATGGGCAAAAAAAACTAAGAACCATAAAGGGTATGTACCAGTTCCTACAAGAAAAAAAGTTGAGAGCAATATTTTGCCTCTCCGAAGAGCAGTAGTTGGCGCCGTAACACATTGGAAGAACAAAGACATTACTGACGCGGAAAAAAATAAAAACATCAAAAATAATATAAAAAACAGTGCCCATCATGTATTTGGAAAACATGATGATTATGCAGATTATTTTTGTAAACGTCCCGATAAGCCTAACTTAGTTCAAGAACTACTTAAAAGTGGTGTATGGGTGGATATTCAAAAATATTAATCCTCTTTGGTTAACAACGCAAGCAGTTTTTTACTGGACGTCACAAATAACTCGGCTGAGCCATTTCATTCAATAATTGCAAAATTTATCGGAGGAAAGCGAGTCAACTACACATGTCGCGGGTCGTATCAAACACGAAGTCTTGGTGCTGTCACATCTTGGAACAGCAAAGCAGCAACCCATAACCAGAAGAAAATTTCC
The DNA here is from genome assembly GCA_948252095.1 of Dicycla oo. NCBI lineage: Eukaryota > Metazoa > Arthropoda > Insecta > Lepidoptera > Noctuidae > Dicycla > Dicycla oo. The sequence goes on from OX411734.1 coordinate 15,939,531, forward strand.
AATCACAGTCCAGGGCAGTTTCCCAAAAAATATACCGAAAAAAGACAAAGAATATTGACATATTCCAGTAAAAGGAAGCTGGATTTTTCGGGATCGTCAAATTCAAAAAAGTCGAAAAGATGCGACCCAGATGAACACCAAGGCGTCTTGGAGCTGGAAGAAGATATCCCTGACTACCTTTTTGAGAAAAAGAAAGGAGTTTTTGGCTTTTTTGCAAAAAAGGACGAAATAAAAGAATTAGAACTGGCCACTAGAGGTCAAAAAGACAAAGATTTGTGGCGCACTGAATGGAGAAAAAGGCTATAAATTTGGAAAAATTTGCAAACTGCACTCAAATACGTGTGTATCTACAATAAAAGAGTTACTTTATACTCATTTTAAAGGAAATACGGCAACTGAATATGGAAACCAAAATGAACCAGAGGCCATACGAGAATTTTGCACACCTACTAATCTAAAGGTTTCGGAGTGTAGACTTTTTATTAATTCCGATGATTATTATTTAGGGGCAAATCCCGATGGACTTATCGGAGATGAATCTATAATTGAAGTTAAATGTCCTATTTCTGCTTCTAATATGCCACCTCTGGAGGCCATAACTAGAAAAAAAAATTTGTTTGATACGAGAAGGACAGATGATGTTAAAAAGAAACCATGATTATTATTATTAGGTCTAGGGACACTTATATAGGTAGTTGTTGGTAGGCAATTTTGTTTTTTTTTTATAGTATGGACGCCACATGGTTTGGCGTATGAAAAAATTAAGCGCGATGACCAGTTTTGGACAGAAAAAATGCAGCAAAAATTTCTCTCATTTTATTTTCAATGTTTGTTACCAGAACTGATTGACCCTCGAGTTCCTAGAAATATGGCAGTTCGAGAAAGAGTGTAATAAAGTAATACGCAGTAATAAAAAAAAATCTTCAAATTGTTACATTTTTATTTATTCACCTACCTACTACAGTGTAAACTCGAAATCTTTTAAGTTTAGAGTCCTCTTTTAATAAGGACTCTAAAATAAAAAGACTAAATAATCAATAATCCTGATTGACAAACTTTTGAGTATCGATCGATATATCGATATTACTTTCTCCTCCTTAAGCGATAATAATATCGATAACAACTCCAACATCACTACAATATGCCCCTGCCACCCGACCCATATCGTGCGATAGAGAGAGAGTTGCAAGTCTTGGAGGCAACTACCTACATTTCCTTTTTGAAATATTGTTTCGGGCGATAACGTTTTCACCCCCTTAAACCTTTACAAAATGAGACAATTTTGAGCTCATTAGATTCAGTACACCTTCATCTAGGTCTGTATCTTTTTCTTTTTTTTAGTAATTCAGTTGAGTTTAATTTTTAAAAATAAAACCGCTCGAGGAAGTTTTTAAATCAAAAATATAGATATTTAGATACTAACAACTTTTAGCGTACGCAATATTTCTTTATAATAAAAAGATACGGACCTAGTATTTCATTATACTTACAACATTTCCAAAAATTATGAAAATTAGACTATGTTTACGGGGGGAAAAACGTTATTGCTTTTTGTATGAAAATTTACAGCTTCACAATCTTCTTAATAATAAGATGAATTAAAAATAATCTTTAGTATCATTTACCCGTCTCCAGTAAAAACAACTATACAGTGGATTTCATTTATTACGACCTTGGTTGTAGCGACCTTTACCTATAGCGACGTTAAATCTAAGTCCCTTGAATTTAAAGCATACTTTAGTACAAAATTCATGTGGCTATAGCGACTTTGGATGTAACGCCGAGTTCGGGTGTAGCGACTGTTTTTAATTAATCATTTGTAACAAATTCCTAGAAATCCCATGCAGATATTGCGACCGGAGTCGGCCGCCAAAGACACAAAGATTTTTTTCTTTCACAAACATTTCTTATCTTTTGTTTACATCCATTGCACACAGATGGTCAGCAAGTGTGGAGACCTTTACCTTTTGTTTATAGATATCAACTAAGTAGGTAGGGAAGCGTGTACGTTTCGGAGCTTTTATGGTTCAGTTACAAAGTGATATTCTGAGTAGCAACTGGGTTTAGTAAACTTTTGAATAAGTATGGCTGCTAGACGCGTGTCTGTATCTCTTTACCTTTGCCTGTAACGACTTCCGGATATAACGACGAAAATAGAGTGGTCCCTTCATTGTCGTTATACCCGAAATCCACTGTACTATGAAAAAATCAAATCTGCCCAGCCTTAACCAGTATTTTACATGGAGCGACTGTCTATCTGACCTCCACAACCCAGTAGCTGGGTAATACGATACCCCTTGGTAAGACGGGTTGTCAGACTTTCGGGCTTCTGTCGACCCGTAACGACTGTCAAAAATCCACGAATGACAGCCGGGACCAATGGCTTAACGTGCTTTCCGAGGCACGGAGGAGACTTGGTATGTAAAGATGGTCACCCATCCACGGACGAACCGCGGCAAGCGAAGCTTAACCTGATGTAGCGACCCGTGCGGCTTCTACGAGTATTACTTAGGCACAGGCTCCTCTACATAGGTTTAAAAAAAGTTTACAAATGCCTCAATTTTAATAATCGAAACCGCGTGTAACTATTGTCCGGGGACGTGTGAATGAGCCCGAACGTAAAATAAAAAAACTTAAAAAAAAACAATACGTCATTTTTGACAGCGCTGAGTACATAACAAATACTCACTGTGGCCCATTTTCTAGAACGTTGCTCATTAATACTAATACAACTTTCGTATAATTGAAACGAAAAAAAAAAATAAAAACGTAATAAAATTTAAATTTCGCGGGCTGTCTTGGTACACCCCTCTTAAATCGACATTCATCTAGCATTATTCTAGAACACAGACCACTAACAAAAAAATAAAAAAATAACAAAAAAATAACAGCAAAAAAGTTACAGCTTAGAAGAAACTTTATTGTCTTGTAAAAACGCATTAATATAAGGAACAACTCTTTCAGGATGTGTAAAATGTACATCATGGCTACCCTCTACATCGACTCTGTGGAAATTATCCAGTGTTGCCATTCTGTCCAACAATTCTTTGGCGCCCTGCCGCCATTTTGGATTCGGCGGAACGTTTTTCGCGCCATCACTAGCCGCTATTAGCAAAGTCGGAGGTATTCTCTTAAATAGCTCGAAATAATAGTCGTTCCCATAGTTTTGTGGCGCGAGACTTTTTAGACGATTATCCCATGAAAAGTACCTGTAATGTAGGTGAAGGAATATCTTAGAAATTGCTTGTTTTTATATATTTCTCCGTCTTTTTGCTGCAACTCGTGTAAAGCTGATATCAGACGCTTCACTCGAGGGAATGTTCATCTTTGTTTCAATCAAAGTTCACACGAGACCGACAAAATGACGGAGGAATGAACGTTCATTAGTTCCTTTCATATAAATTTTCTAATCTACATAAGCGACTGACGTAATTATGTCAAGTGCCAAAATCCAATATCACTCGATTGGATCACTAAAAAAATTTTCTCTTCTGATTAATTTCGTATTCAGTCGTTTTCGAGTGAAAGAAAAAAAAAACCTTTTATTTTCAAAGACGCTGAATTAAGGACAAAAGTGAACAAAAAGTGAAGGTCTGATATCTGGTTACTTAATAATAATAAATATATATAATAATAATTCAATTCCTGTCTTGGAGCCCGAGATGAAATTAATAGGAAAAGGAAAAGAAAATAGTTTTCATTCAGAAATGCTATGATATACAACGCTCTGCGAAATTTACTAGCGATAGTGCTTTCCAAGAATAAATTAAAAAAAATAATATATAAGTCGAACATATAACCTCCTCCTTTTCGGAAGTCGGTTAATAAAGTAGCTCTATCATCATCTGCCTAGCCTTTTCTCAACTATGTTGGGGTCGGCTTCCAGTCTTACCGTATGCAGCTGAATACCAGTATTTTACATGGAGCGAGTGCCTGTCCGACCTCCACAACCCAGTTACTGGGTAATACGATACCCCTTGGTAAGACTGGTTGTCAGACTTTCGGGCTTCTGACGACCCGTAACGACTGTCAAAGATCTACGAATGACAGCCGGGACTAACGGCTTAACGTGCTTTTCGAGGTACGGAAGGGTCTCGGTATGTAAAGATGGTCACCCATTCACGGACTGACCGCGGCAAGCGTAGCTTAACCTGATTGATCGACCCGTGCGGCTGTTATTACTTAGCCACGAGCCCCACTGGCACCACAAAGTAGCACTATCACTCTATCATTAAAAATTCTGAAGACAAATTGACTTATAAAATTCTTGAAGTTTTAAAAAGGGCGATAATTGTGGGGTGGTCATTTTGTGTATGATTTCGAAAAAAAAATGGCAATGAAGTCCTGAACAAAAATGAGCATGAAACTGTTGAGCGGGCGCGTTAAGTGTTACAAAATTATACGTCAAAATAATTAAACGAAGTACAGGTCTACCACTTAAGGCGAAAGCGCCACGGTAGCCCTCGAAAATCAATTTTCTTACCTTTTTGCAATTTGCAGGTCAGTGTCAAGTTGTATATTGATCAAAATATTATTCGTGACAGTAACAAATATGTACAGACGCCAGCAGGTCAAGCTACCCGAAACTGTCAAATTTTCCCAATCAATATTGAACCTAATGCTTTAGAGATAAAGTTGAAAATCTATTACAGAAATGTGACAGATTGTAGTAGCTTGATGTGCTGGCGTCTGTACAATGACAGCACACCAAGCTACTACAATCTGCTAAGATTTCTTTAATAGATTTTAGAATTTATCGCTAAAGTATTAGGTTCAAGGTTGATTGGTAAAATTTGACAGGTTCGGGTAACTTGACCTGCTGGCGTCTGTACATATCTACATAATTATAATCGTTCAAATCATCAATACGTTCAAATAAGTAAATAATAAGAAAATTAGAAAGTTGTTGATGATTCTCATGATAATAATTCTGTAAAAATTCATATTGGTTACGGTCGCGAATCATATTTTGATCAACATACAACCTGATATTGACATGCCAAATTTCAAAAAAAAAAAAATTAAAGTCGGGGCTACCCGGATGCTTTCGCCTTAAGCGATAGGCCTGTAAATGAATACATCTTTTAACTTTTTCACTTACCCGACTGGGTCATCATCGCGCATATGTTGTATGAATTCGCTTAGATCACCGGGCGCGTCTGGATTCGGAGCTTTGTTGGCTGATGGTTCCTGCTCTGCATTCTGCGTTTTAGTTGCATTGGTATTCTGACCCTTGTCTGCATTTTGTCTTTCATTAGCATTCGGTGCCTCTTCTGCATTCTGGTCATTTGTATTCTGAATTCCAATTGCATTAGCATTCTGTCCCAGGTCTTCATTTCGTTTTTCGTTAGAGTTATTTTTGCTGTAAACGTCAAGCTTTTATTAAAAATAATTAATTAGATATGAGAAAGGCAGTTTTTTAGGGTTCCGTACCTAAAAAGAAAAAACGGAAGCCTTATAGGATCACTCATGTATCTGTCTGGCTGTCCGTCTGTCACAGCCAATTTGCTCCGAATCTAAGGGACCGATTAAGTTGAAATTTGGTACACATATTAATTTTTGTAACCCAAACACGGACGTGTATCATATGCCAAAGAGAGACAAACAGTAGGACAAAGAGACACCCACATGTCAAAACGCACCTATTATTTTGTGGCGAGTTTAGTAGTATAGTATACTCCCCTTTCGTCACTTATTTAAGTTCAATGTAAAGAGGCAAGCTTATTGCCATCAACCAGGCACAAATCGCGACTCCATTGGGCTTAGCATGACCACTTCCTCTACTCAAATTCAAAAGTCATTTATTCAAACTAGGCCGAGAATCAGCACTTTTTGAACGTCAAAATTACATAAGACAGTCCCCCAAAACGCCCGCCCTTCACCACTTCCTAGTGCTTTAGCTGGGGAGTGGGAGTGGCGCAACAAACTCCCCAGCAGCACAGCTGTCTGTTCAGTTAAAAAAATGAATCTATATAGCACTGCGCATAATAATTTAGGTACATTACGCAAACAAAACATTAAATTAAATTATTTGCTATAAGTAAGCTAGCACACGCCAATATACCAAAAAAAAAAAAAAAAAAATCGAAAACTATACTCAAGCAGAAACAAAATACAAAACTAAAAACGTAAGCAGAACTTTTTACCTAAATAAAAGCTAAAAGTACTAAAAGTAGACATCTCTTTCTATACATAGTGACATTTCGTTTCTTCGTTTTTGACATCGCACCATAGACATCCTTCTTCAATTTGTCATTTTGTCTTTCGTTTCTAACGATCTTTGTCTAGGTCCTTTTTTATGTAGACTATTTCGGAAGAAAGTTTTCTATCCGAACTGTCAAAATCACACTGACCACTGATAATTGTCTAGGGTGGTGAAGACAATTTGATTTTGTAATCGCCATGCTAAAGACAGTAGAATACTTTCTACTCAACGACCGCAAAGTATACCTACAGGGTTTTTTCAAGTGGGCGTGGATGGCCAAATCCGAAACTATGAGGAATAGCGAAAGTACTTAAAGGACTCGTACTATCTACTATAGTAAAAAAAAAATCAGCTGTTCAGTATTTTTATGTTAGCGTAATTCATCAAAATGTACTAAACAGCTGATTTTTTTTCGCGATTTCAGGTTTGGTCCCATAGTAAAAGTTGTACATAATGATGAGTACAATGACCCCTTAAGAGGTTGTTGGTGTTTTACCAATAACCCTGTATATTTTTTGTATTTTTTGAATTTCGACATTTTTTAACGATCTATAAAGTTTTTTCAAAATTTCTGTTTTTATTATTCTAGTTTACTTCAAATGTGTAGTGTTTACTGATAGAGCAATTTTTTCTAAGCTATTGAAAAACAAAAAACTAGGTATGCCTAGGCTTCTACTCCATTCACATATTGTACCCTATTTTTTTTCAAGACGGTAAAAAAATAATCCTGGTATATTAATTATATGTCTTTGTATTTTTTTATAACGGCCATAAGGTATATTATATGATATTTCAAGGTTATCCATTCTGTACCAAACATCCTATAGATAGTTAGATAGAAGTAAGACTATCACTTACTGATAAAAAGGAAATCGATGATAGTTCCTTGACATGATGACTTCGCATTGATCTCCGGTTAGTCTCCGATGCCGCTGTAACGCTTGAATCGCCATTTTTCGGCTGTAGGGCTATCGGAAACAACACCACGACATTATTTTCCGAAAGGCAGGCCGAGTTGTGCAGTACACAGTTATCAATAGCCTCAGCCTATATTATTAAAAAAAAAAAAATACCTACTAGAGGTTTTTTTTTTAATGACAAGTCAGTACATATGCGATTATACACGTCAAATAACTTTGCCGCTCTGAAGTTCGCGCAAATGACTGCGCAGTAGCACAGATTAAATACAGATGGGACACTCCGCAGTTTAGGTATGAAGCTACAAGTACGCGGCGGGCCTATCTCACTGGGCTAATTCAGTAGGACTGCCGCGGTCAGAATGTATAAGAGTTACACGATAAAAAGAGAGGCAACTTGTAGGTGAATATAACTGTAGGTAATAAGCGTTGTGCGACCTGAATTGCACTTTATTGTGTCGTAGCAAGAGCCGCTTTTTATTTAATACATTAGGCGCGGCAGACGCACATGCGCGTTTTCGGACGTTCACCAGGTGCTTGACGGCGCGTATGCGCGTCCATACAATTTACATAACTTTCTTCGAGTGCGGCGCGCCGCACCTGTGCGTTCGTTGTGCATCTCTATTGTTTCGAAAACATCGTAAAATAAGGGTCGGTAAGGGTGTAGCATAAAGAAGCGTTTGCATAAAGAATTACGCAGATAATGTGTTAAATGATTTTGCGGAGTGTCCTATCTGTATTAATCTGTGGCAGTAGTCAATATCTACAGGATTATTGGTAAAACACCAACAACCCTTTAAGGGGTCATTGTACTCATCATTATGAACAACTTTTACTATGGGACCAAACCTGAAATCGCAAAAAAATAATCAGCTGTTCAGTACATTTTGACGAATTATGCGAACATAAATGTACTGAACAGCTGATTTTTTGTGGCGATTTCAGGTTTGGTCCCATAGTAAAAGTTGTTCATAATGATGAGTACAATTTTATTTATTTATTTATTTAACAACAACCCCTTAAGAGGTTGTTGGTGTTTTACTAATAACCCTGTATACTATAAGCAGCACGCCATGCCAAGCGCATCGGAAAGCCTGGTTTCAGAGCGACAAATTTATTTGACGCGAACTATAGTAATAATGACAGGCCAGATGGCGTGGTTGGTTAAGATACCACCTGCCATGCCGCTGGTCGTGGGTTCGATTCCCATCCAGGACAACCATTTGTGTGCATGAACATGTCTGTTTGTCCTGAGTCTGGGTGTAATTATCTATATAAGTATGTATTTACAAAAAAAAAAGTAGTGTATGTAGTTTATCAGTTATCTGGTTTCCATAGTACAAGCTCTGCTTAGTTTGGGATCAGATGAACGTGTGTGAACAATGTCCTAGGATATTATTATTATTAATGTATCTTTTAGGATTATGTAGAAACATAACCAACTTTAAAACTCGTGACTCAGTTCAGCTCAAAGAACTCATAGGACTCCAAAGACTCAAACAACTCGAGACTCGTGAGACTATTAGTCCCTAGGGCTCGAAATGAAGACTAAAATAATCAAATCTTACAACATTATGTACAGGAACACACTGAATTTAAATGTGATATTTCACCCTTAACCGCTTACCTTGCGTTCAAAGTTTTCCCTCTTATAGTTTTCATAGTATTCATCATAGAATCTCTGGTACTCCAAATGGTCTTGAACCTGCATCCTCATGAGAGTCGGCCCTGCATCTAGCAGAATCATCTTAGTGATCTGGCCTGGATGGATCACGCTGTAGAATAGCCCTAAAAAAACAAAATGATGCGCCTGTAGGTATTTCACGAGGGCTCGTGGCTAAGTAATAACAGCCGCACGGGTAGATCGATCAGGTTAAGCTACGCTTGCCGTGATTGGTCCGTGGGTGGACCCGAGACCTCCGTGCCTCGGAAAGCAAGTTAAGCCGTTGGTCCCGGCTGTCATTCGTGGATCTTTGACAGTCGTTACGGGTCGTCAAAAGCCCGAAAGTCTGACAACCAGTCTTACCACAAGGTATGGTTTTACCCAGTAACTGGGTTGTGGAGGTCAGATAGGCATTCGCTCCATGTAAAATACTGGTATTCAGCTGCATCCGGTTAGACTGGAAGCCGACTCCAACATAGTTGGGAAAAGGCTAGGCAGATGATGACTTTTGGAACAGACTAAAGTGCGCTTCACTGTGCGTGGTCCGCAACACACTTGGCCAGTTTTTTTTTTAATTTTCTCGGGATTGCCATAACAAATAGTTATTATTATTTTTACCTACCTTGTTCACATCCCATGGAGTGTCCCACAAAGATGAATTTGTCCCAGCCAAGGTGCTTTACGGCCAACTCCATCGCGGCCAAAAAATGGAACCTCATCAGCTTCGGTCCTGGTTGAACCACGACACATTATCCTCTGGCCGACCGACTAATCAACATTAAACTATGTTGCACTGTGCTGTGCTTAGCTCTACTGTTTTTTTTTTAGGTACTAACAAATTCGAGTTGCGCGAGAAGTCCTGTCTGTACGACGAATGAATCCCTAAATAAAAGTGCACTGTTGGATTTTCAACGCTAGGCTTAACAGCGCTGAGAGTTGAAAATCCAACAGTGCAATAACATTTTGGGATTCATTTAAGTGTCACTTAGAGTTGGTGAAAATGGGCTAAGCTAGTCATTACAGATTATTACTAGCTCAAGGTAAGGAGATTAAACGAGCGAATGCACTTTAACTTGCCACTGCAGTGGCGAAAGCACCTTATAACACGGTTCCTACCGGCTTCCCTTCGGAGGTTCGGATCGCTGTTGAAAAATGCCACAGTCAATAGTGTCTAGTATTGCCAAAAATATAGTTACACCACAGTCTAAAAATCATACAGTCGTCCAACGAAGACGTCTAGACAGGGCAATCGTGCGGGGTGTGAGGGGCGAGACGCGGGTAAGCCGATCCCGAACTGCGAACAAAACGATGTCAGTAGTTCGGGATACGTCATTCAGGGCCGACAAGTGTTTATTTTTTATTTAAAATGGTGCATGCAAAGTGTGCTGTGAGTGATTGCAAGTCTTCATCTTACATAAATAAAGATCTGCGGTTTCATCAGCTTCCACGCACAGAAGTAAGGTAAATAAATCTGTTTTGTTGTTATTAAAACTAAACGTAGCCACAGGAAGCGCAGCATGTGTTATGTTGGTTCCCTTATTTAGACAATGAGGAGCGAATAAGCTAAATAGAGCACAGCACAGCACAACATCAAGCCTTTTATAATCATAAAACATCTAATTATACTATGACCGCTATCGCTGTACCGCGGAGGGCGGGACACCTTGAACGTTGACGAATGAGCGGCAGGACGCCATGAGCGTTGACCTGCACTGCCGTCTACGTGCACACACCTAAGGCGCGGTAGCGGTCAAACCGGACCTAAATAAATGTTTGTAATTTGAGAATTTCCTTAATCACGCAAGTCTCGGACAAAAGCTTGTTTAAAACAAACTTACCGGGAGGAAACGGATCAGATAGACCGTTACCAGGCATATCCAAAGCAACAAAGCAGTATTGCCCAGTAATCTGCTCTATTAGGGGCTCGAAGACTGAGGAGCTGTCCTGTCTCCCGTGCACGAGGAAAACGGGTTCACCGTCTGGATGACCATGGCCCACCACTGGATGAAAGACAAGAAAGAGTTTAGTATAATTTGTGCTGTTGGTAAAGTCAGTCAAATTCATTGTTAAGTATCTGGGTTGTGTAGGTCGATACGCCTTGGTCAGACTTTCGGGCTTCTGACGACCCGTAACGACTGCCAAAGATCCAAGAATAACTGCCGTGCTTAAAGTGCTTTCCGAGGCACGGTCACAGTATGTAAATATGGTCATCCACGCCGACGGCTGCAAGCGTAGTTTAACCTGATCGATCGACCCGAGCGGCTGTTAAAACTTAGCCACGAGCCCCTCTCTCTTAAGCCAAGAGTATAATGCCAATTGACTACCAACTTAAATTGTTTGTATACTCAAATTACAATACAACTGTCATTCTATGACAGAGTGGTATAAAATGGCTACACTTCACCGCATGATTGTCAACACCGTAGATAGAGAATGAACTATAGATTCGCTATCAGCGTGCACCGACATGAGATGGCTATAGTCTTAAATGGAGGTTGCCAAATAAATAATTTTACCCATATTTATGGGTAGTCGACCTTTTACCCATGATCATATAAAACAAGATCTGTATGTAAAAAAAAATGCCTTTTATGCTTTGACGCAATTGGGTAAAAATAAAATAAGACAGTTGAAAGAAAAAACGTTTGTTCAAAATACACATTTACTGACCCTTAAATAAAAATAATTTGGTACAAAAATTTCGGACCTTGACATCCTCTTCACACATTTTGTTTGTTGCGAAATGCATTCTAACTTTCAAGTATTTCATGCAGATTGCTTTAATTAGAAGTGGAAAATGGCAATCCGGGAAAGATTGATTTTGGAAATGTTGGGCAATTTGACAAAATAATCTGACGGGCAAGCAATTATTCAGACATTTTTGCAAAATATTGTAAAAAATGTTATTCTCGCTAAAGCTTTTGTTTTGACGGAATATTTTTTCACATATTTCGCGAATTGTTACAACATCTTTGCTAGGATAGTGCAAGACCCCCTTATCTTTTTTTAATTGTAAGCTCGTGTACTTTTTACTTCTGAAATTAAGGCAGACAAACATTCTTGGCATTTTAAATCTTTTTTAAGTTTTGGACCACAAAACTGCCAACATAGATTACGACTTGTTTAGAAAACTCAGTGAGTCTACTTGGATCTGCCATCCTTCATAATTTTTATTAAATCTATTTCTCCGCTGTGGTATTCCCCAAAGTTATCATCGGAATCCTGAATTAATATATTCCGATCGACTGTTTTATTGATTGCCACTTCAGGTTTAGTATAGGTTAAAATATTTATTTCCTGTAAAGGAATACAATTCCCTGTCGTAATATGTTTAAGCTCCCCATGTACTAGCATTATTTTGAAGGCAGATCTAAACTGCCTCGCCGTGGGGTTGTTATTAAAACCGCCCTTAGCTCGTATAACACTGAAAAAATATTGCAGATGATCCTGACTGAATTTGTAAGTACAAAGAAAGGTAAGAGAGTTACTTCTAACATAGTTCTCATACAAATACAAAACACTTTTTATACATATTTCTTACTAACTTTAACATGTGGGATGGGTCCGGAAATATAACAATTTTTTTATCCCCAAGGCTAAAATAAGGATTTATTTCGTTTATATTTAAATTGCACCTTTCGTATCTTTCGTATCTCCGGAGAATATTTTCGTTCACAGATATCTTTGCTAAGAAACCTTTTTAAAAAGTCATCATTTGCCGGTTCTATATAATTTAACATAGCAGCAGATTCTTCATTTATCAATGAACGAGCTTTTAATTGTGCTATTATGTGTGATAACCCAGCAGTCTTCTTTTTCAACCTCCTGTTTTTTTATTTTAAAGCAACCTATTGCTTTTTCCTGCTTTCGGCTAGAAGAGTTCGTCGGCTCAATTGTTTTCTTAATTTACGTTTCCGAGGTGTTTCTAACAATGGCATAGGTGTAGGAACAGTAATTGATACATCCCCTTCATCGTGAAATCAAATATGTATACATTGAAATACATACGAGAAACAAAAGAAATATTTTAATGTGATTGCATGCATGGTAACAAGTAACAATAGACTGATTATTTTATTTTTAACATACAATAGAACTTCAAATTCCATAGGCACTGCGATGTCTCCAGATGGTCTACAAGAATATGTGTATGGTTGATCTGTGTTTAAAATATCTTCACGCAGACCCTGTAAAACATGTGAAAAAACAAAATTGTCAAAGAAGTTCCCATAGCCACTTCCATCAGTACACTTATATATTTTGTACTTGATTGATTGCAAAGTATTTTTAGTTTATCCTAAAACAAAGTCTAGACAAAATTTGGAAGCGTGAAAAAAATCAGAACCTATAAGAACATCTGAAGAATTGAGTCGATCTTGTCAAAATATTGCTTTTATCAAATGATAAGATATGTGTTAATAAACTTTATCTTACCTACATTCACACAATATAAAACATTTAAAATATACATTAACATCTTTGAGCTATCGTCTTTCAAATTGACCCACCCTATGCGGAGTGCATAGGGTGGGTCAATTTTTTGCACGCAAGTGTATTAATATTTTCTTTTAGCGAACTGGTGTTTTTTGCCACACTTTGAATTTATACCAATAAACTTACCGATAATTTAAAATGACTCATTTTACTAGTACTAGGTTGCTCAAGTATGATAGAGTTGTCATCTCTCTCTGGAGGCTAAAAAGGAAAAGACGGTAAAAACGATTGAATTAATTTCTTGTAAATCCCATAGCAGACAATGAAACGTGTTAAACCCATTGTTAAACGCTCCAGTTTTAAATGGTTCAGTAGGTTGATATCCTACGGGATTTCCATATGATATCAATCGAACCATTTAAAATTTAAAAAAGCCAATCTCAGTTTAGGCCCTTTTTGTGATGAGATGAAGGCGGGCAAGCACCATGTACATATTATTATAATTATGTATATGTTACTTACAGGAATAAAAAGTGTTGGAATTGAATCCGGGTTCAAGTAAGTCAAATTGTTTTTTGTCTTGCGAAAGCAAGAAGATTCAAAATGTTTGGAACATATCCGAGCACTTTGGTTTGGTTGCCAATTTTTTCGTCCAGTAAGAAGAATCCACTGATTTCATATTCTTGGTTTTTTTGGGAAACTGGTAAAAAAGAAACAGCGTTATTATAATAAAAATATGATAGGAATTTGGATTTATGGGTAAACTTGCCGAGCACTGGTATCCCTTAAACTGGTATCCCTCAAACAGTACAAGAATATAACTACAAAACCAATGAAATAAAACAGTTTAAAACACGTTTAATTTTTCATTACTTCTGATAATTACGTGTTAATATAATGAATGACAAATTCTATAAACGTTTTAACTCGTAAATACTGCTATTTTATTAGAAAAACTAATTCACTTACCGATGAAAGGTTATGTCTGCATTTTTTTGTTCTGGTCGATTTGTACAACATAATACACTACAGCGCCCCATATTAAAAGTAATTTAAATTATGTTCTGCAATAACACATTCACACAAATAAAAAGAAAGCATCGAAAACACAGTTTTCCAAAGAATTTTTATCACGATGGCACTGACAGTTGACAGCTGTTGTTTGTTGGGAGTCAAACTAAACTGGCTCCAAACAAAAAAGGTGAGTCGCAAAAAGGGATAGAAAAACCATTATATCTGTTTTGCTTACTCTTACTACTGGTTTAATAAATGTGTCCCGCTCTGACTTATTATTGTTATTTTAGTGACCAATCTATAGTTCATTCTCTATCTACGGTCAACACCGATAGTTTATAATCTATCTCGCGAGATTGTAAGCTGATCGAAAAGTTGTGAACCAGTATCAAACCTGCATGCGACGAACGCATCTTGCGCTAATACTAAATAACCAAGTACAGTCCCCGGCACATAACTAGGCAAGAGTCGTTAGTTGCGCAGAATTCATTTTTTAGGTCGCGAGCGGGACGCGGGGAACGCGGTAGCATCGTTCCGAGCGCGCGATTGGTTGGTCAGTCGACCGTTGTCTCTCGCAATGTGTCCCCGTTGCGTTCGCTCCCGAGTACACTTGCGTGCACTAAAATTGTACCATTTGTTTTTGTTATCGTTTTGTTTGAATGTTTAAATTTAATTGTAAAGCCACAAACAAATAATAATTTACCTAATTCTATCTATTCTCTAACATTCTATCTATATTTTCTAACATTGATTTCATGCCAGTGGTAACACTTTTACAAAGCAATAGTGACGACGACGGCATAATTATGATTGTAAACGACTGTTACAATATTTTGTTTTATAATAAACTTAACCAATAATTACTGTATATATTTTTACTCTCCTTTCTTTAACTTTTTCTAAACAGTCATGTTTAAAAATAAATGATCAATAACCATAGAATAATGACAAGCAATTAAAGTAACCATTTTTTTGTTGCACTAAGTGTAGCATGCGCGGACTTACCCCCACTACGCCACTGCGACCAACTTGGAAAAAGCGCTCGCCAGCCGCTACCGCAACACCGATCGCTTCGCGCGTGGCTGGTCACAGTTCTAACCTAACATAACCCATCTGGTCGGGGTGCCCTGGCTTAGTTACTGCAACCACTTCGGCTACCGCCAAGACACCAATCAGGGACGGTTCGCAATTTTACGAGCGATAAAATCGAACAGATTGTGAACCCTGTCGGTAAGTGCAGGTTCGTTCACAATTTGACGGTTTGACATGGATAGATTATTATCTATCGAAAAATAATGCGTTAAATTATAAATAGTTTGTTGCAGTTCACATTTCTTTGATAGTTTACAATCTCGCGAGATTAGAGGTAAAAAATGGGGGTGGGTAAAAAATGGGTAGGTAAAAATTGGAAAGAAATGGGTAAAATGGAAAGTAAATGCAAACCGTGTTCTAGGTATTTTATTTACATGTTGTAATTTAGAAGTTGCCGTGTTCAATATGATTAATAGTTCTGATTTAGTCAAATAAAATTAAGAATAATATGTGCATGTTATAATTTCGTTTTTATTTATACAATACATTTTTAATAAAACTATCATATATTTTATTGTGAGATAGTCCAGAATATTTGTATAAATGGCAACTCTGCAGACTGACGTAAAAATTATAATGTAATTTATTTATTTTTTAGACCGTATAAATTAAAATTGGGAAGATAAAAATGAGTATTAATAGGTATTTACCCAAAGTTCGGTTTTTTACCGGGTAGAGAGAGACCCATCTCTACGCGAGATAGATGATAGACTAGCGAAGTTTATAATTATACGGTGGCAGCTATAACAATTAATATCCCTGGCTGTACAGTAAGTAGGTTTTAACTGCTGAGTTAAGGTATAACTAGATTGTGGCCAATTAAAGTCGAAGTTCAAAATATCAATCTGCTAAGCCATTCCCAACTATGTTGGGGTCGGCTTTTTCAGTTTAACCGGATGTAGCTAATTACCAGTATTTTACATGGAGCGATTGCCTACCTAAGCTCCACAACCCAGTTACTGGGTAAGACCTTTGGTAAGACTGGTTGTCAGACTTTCGGACTTCCGACGAACCGTAACGACTTTTTTTATTTGAGATGGGGTTTGCTCTTGCCTCTAGTCTAGGTCGATGGCGACAGACTTTTTTTTTTTTTTTTTCCCCGTGGAGTAATGCTCATGCATACTGCACTACCACGGGGAGATAGTGCAGTTATGTGGGACTCCAACCCACTAAAACTCCACGGTGTCCTCCTCTGCCGCTTGTGGCGGGAACACGGGCACGCGTTAGCACTTACCGCGAATCCGCCGCGGCTGTCCGTCACCGGACCCTCCTCTGGGGAGCACCCCCCAACACCGGCGCACAAGAACACATTGTGCACCGTGACCACCCCATGGACCAAACCAGCACATGGGCGCCAGACGACCCCGTGTCTAGTCACCCTTGTGCCCCTGCGACCGGTCAGGTCAGTGGCCCGGCCGCCTACCACTTTTCGGCCGCAGAGGATAGGGAGAGCGGCCAACGAAATACCGACACTCCTCCTCCCCTGCGGCCCCACCGCGTCCGCCATCAGACGGTGGCGACCCCGTCAAGGCCGCGGAAGGTAGGGAGAGCGGCGCACCGCAATACCGGCACTCCTCTCCCGCCGCGGCCTCCAACCCTCAGCCGCGATGCCTCCCATACGACATCGCGGCCCGCCTCAGTTGCGATGTCGCCCAAGCGGCACCGCAACCTACCTGTTGGCCGCTACCGCTACGTCGTCGACTTCCTGGAAAAAGCCCTGACGAGCGGCCCCTCCTCGGGTTCCTCTTCGCTTCACCGTGGGTGACCAAGCCACGGCTACTGAGCCCCCCCGCCTCGACAATGCGGGAACCCCCGGGGGGGGATGGCGACAGAGACTAAGTCGACGATGGAGTGAGATTACCCAGAAGAAGCCTGTTCACTCTCACTTTGAAGAGATTAGGGTTGTATGCGTTCGGAAACACAGACGCAGGTATAGAGTTCCACTCTTTTGCTGTGCGCATTATAAAAGACATTTGGAAACGCTTAGTGCAAATTGGTGGAAAGCAACGAGGTACAGATGGTAACTTGCAGTGCGTCTAGATGTCCGATGGTAGAAGGGGGCCGGTGGAATCAGGTCGTGAGTTCTTGAGCACACTCACCGAAGTACAATCTGTAGAAGACCGACAAGCAAGCAACCTTGCGGCGATGAGCCAAGCTGTGAAGCTTGGTGTCCACCAGTTCTACGTCGCCAATGAGCCTCTTAGCTCTGCGGTCCACCGAGTCAAGCGCAGCTAGTTGGTAGTTAGCTGATCCATCCCAAAGGTGGCTGCAATACTCCATGCAGGATCGGACTTGCGCTTTGTAAAGGGTTAAAAGGTGTCCAGGCTTATTATAGTATCGCTTCACCCTATTTAGGATGCCTAGTTTCTTGGCCGCTGTTTGGGCTTTGTACTCGATGGTGGCGCCGAAGTTGAGACCAAATGTCAACTTCATGCCTAGGAGCTCAAGCCGATCAGTTACAGGAACAGATGTACCCCGAAAAGTAGGAGCTAGGACAAAACGACTCCTTTTAGCGGTAAAAAGACACGCCTGTGTTTTGGTGGCGTTAAAAGAGACCAGATTATCATCACCCCAGGCTTAAGGTCAAATCTGTCCACTCTATCATGGCCTCTCTCAAATAACGAAATTCGGCCCCTCTGGTTTTTGCGCTGGACAAGTATCTCTCTGAAACTGTAGGTACTGTCATCTGCGTACCCAACAATACCAGGCTGAAGCAGGTCATTGATGTGCAGCAGGAAATGAGTTGCAGCGAGAACAGACCCCTGAGGAACTCCGGCATCAATAGCCATAAGGTCAGAGGAGCAGCCGACTACTCTGATCGACCGTTCGCTAAGGAAATCTGATATCCAGCTACAAAAATCAGCTGGGATGTCATAAGCAGGAAGCTTGCTGAGCAGAGCAGCGTGCCAGACCCTGTCAAAGGCCTTTAGAAAGAAAGACCTAATAGCATTTAGGTTACATATAATAATGTATTTTTTTGTTTCTGTAAGACAAAAAAATGCCGCCCAGAAAATCTGCCGCCCTAGGCTCCAGCCTACTCAGCCCGCTGGTAAATCCGCCATTATGTACGACTAATGCCCGTTTTCACCAACTCTAAGTGACACTTAAATGAATCCCTAAATAAAAGTGCACTGTTGGATTTTCAACGCTAATAATATTTAGGGATTAATTTAAGTGTCACTTAGAGTTGGTGAAAATAGGCATAAGCCAGTCATAACAGATTATTAAAAAACCAGCTGCTCCCTACATTTTGACGAGTTATGCGAACATGAATGAATGGCATAGCTGATCTTTTTTCGCGAATTTAGGTTTGGTCCCATAGTAAAAGTTGTCTGTTATCATATGGTTAAGCATCGGTCACTAATTAGGCTGACCCCACATTAGGCGTGCGCGTTCCTCGGGCGTATGAGTAGCGCGGGCGCTGCGTGCGCGCCGCGAGCGCGCTTCGTGAGCGTCGGGTTTTGCTGCCCTGCGGCGTATGTGGAGAGTGCACGCGGCGCGCACGCTGCAATCGCGTTGCGTTCTTACCCCTTCGCCCGCTACTGTTTCTGACTAAAGGGGGTTAAACGCCAAGGAGAGAAAGACGTGCGCGCCGTGCGCTCGCTGCACACACGTCACACAGCGGCAACAAGCGACGCTTACGCAGCGCGCTCGCGGCGCGCACGTGGCGCCCGCGTCGCCCATACGCCCGAGGAACGCGTACGCCTAATGCGGGGACGCCTTACCAGTCACCCTATATAAATAAAATTTTATTGTAAGTGCCGTTTTAATTTAATAACCTTTAAATTTAAAATAAATTGACGTCACTCCAGGGAATGGGACGTCACACAAATGCGACCACCTGTGACTATGACAATACTCCAAAAATATTAGTAATTAGTCATTCATCGATGGCCCCTTATTGTGCTGAGTATTTATCATTTACACAACTCTTATATGTTTGTCTTAATATTGGCAGTGTTTCAAATTCAAATTAATTAATTTGCTTATCACAGGTATACAAAATATTGGATTAGGTAGGTACCTATTGTGAAAAATAAATATTTCTGTATGACCAATCTGTTTGTCCAACTGTACAGATATTATGAGCGTACCCAGCTTTAGAGGCCTAATGGGGGAATAACCAACCCAATAGGCCCATTGGTTTGATTTGCCCACCTTAGGATTCAAGGAAACAAAAACGTTTATCAAGCACTAGCTTCTGCTCGCGACTTCGTCCGCGTGAAATTTCTTGTCTGTCCCCCCCCCCCCCCCCCCCCGTCGCATCGCATAGCATCGCCCGCCCGCGCGATTACTTCGTTTTTGCTTATCGTTCTTTCTTTTTCTTCTTTTTGCTCGTCTCCTAAGGGACATATCGTGATATTAACCTATAGCCTTCCTAAAGAATTGGGCTATCAAATGCAAAAAGATTTTGTCAAATCCGACTAGGAGTTCCAGAGATTATTGCGTTCAAATAAACAAAAAAACAAACTCTTCAGCTTTATTATCTATATATACAGGATTATTGGTAAAACACCAACAACCTCTTAAGGGGTCATTGTACTCATCATTATGAAGAACTTTTACTATGGGACCAAACCTGAAATCGTGAAAAAAAATCAGATTATTAAAGTTTTTTCAAAATTTCTTTTTTTTTTTGTTCTAGTTTACTTCAAATCTGTAGTGTTTATTGATAGAGTTCTATGTTCTATGTTATTGGGTTTGGTTTCCGCACTTAATCCTACAAGTGGACCATTGTACGTGAGCCATGGCAGTCGTCGGGGTTTATTCCAACCAGCCCACCTCCCTCCAGAAGTTGGTCACGGCTTCTGGTCTGTTCAGAACGTCTGTTACAGATTTGGGTGTCCCGAGGGTTTCTGTTCTAATCTGGGCAACGCCTGTGATTGATAGAGTTTCTGTCTAAGTTATTGAAAAACTAAAAAAAAACTAGGTATGCCATAGGCTTCTACTCCGTTCACCCATTGTACTCTTTTTTTTTTCAAAGATGGTAAAAAAAAAAATATCCAGTATTTATTGTTGTTTCGAGTATATTTTTCTTATGAACAATCTCTGGTTCATATGACATTTGAGAAGTTAATATAATATATGAGAGACAAAAAGGGGCCAAGGGGACTAGGTCCAAGGTAGGGGAGGGTTTGTTGCTCCGCCCTCAGTACGCCCATGATTGTTCAATATTAAGTACCAAAATAACGATTGAGTACCAATCTTGTGGAGATGACAGGTCTACACAGGACAGATGACCTTGCGCAGGTCCTTCGCAATGTAGGTGGTATTGGACGACGAGCAGGACAAGAGGTGAGGTATTAGTTTGTGATGCGGTACACAGTCACAATTTAGTTTGCTGGAGTACCTCCATCGTGGCTTGTGGCTAAGTAATAACATCCGCACTGGTCGATCCATCAAGTTAAGCTATGCTTGCCGGGGTTGGTCCGTGGATGGGTGACCATCTTTTCATACCGAGACTCCTCCGTGCCTCAGAAAGCATATAAAGCCGTTGGTCCCGACTGTCATTCGTGGAACTTTGGCAGTCGTTACGGGTCGTCAGAAGCCCGAAAACTGTCAGACAGGCAGTGGCTCTATGTAAGGTACTGGTTATCAGCTGCATCCGGCTAGACTGGAAATTCCCGTCAAAATCGGTCCAGCCGTTTCGGAGATTAGGCAGAACAAATAGACAGACGGGCAGACAGACCAAAATTTTCAATTTTTTTTTTTAAGTATCATTATATACTTTAATAATATGCATTTAGTAAAGCCCCTAAGACGACCCACTGACCAAAAGTTGTTATTTTGATATTACAAACAGCAATTTTATTTATTTGTGTAAATGACATGTCTATTAGAAATATTATAGGCAAATAGGTACTTACAGGCCAGTTTTCCCCAGGGTACACGGATAAACCAGTCGCGACGGCCTTTCATTTTCACTGACTAACTTTTACACAACAATTCAAAATAATAAAGTTTAAGAACAATGAAAATATATAATGCAAACGGTTTTTGACGTTTCGTATCGGATGCATCCAAAATCAACTGAAGTAATGAAACTACATTGCCATTGCCAGGGCTCGAAATAATTAAAGATTCACTTTAATGTATTTAAATTCTACAAATAACCTTTGGATTTTGGATTCACATTTTACGAATATATTCAAGCAATGATTTTTCATCTGCTGCACAGTGCATCAAATGCAATGCAAGTCTAAAATATTTGTGACACTTTTAGCATGATATTATCTCTTTGCGTCTGCAACGTGCTTATGGGTAAAAGAGATAGAACAAACTGTGATGCTAGAATTTTAACTATAAAAACACGGTCAACACTACAACTTTGACAGGTTGATCGATGGCTGTGGTGTTGGGCTTCATTAATTTTCACAATTTATCGATACCTCTACAAAGTGAAAGGTGAATAAAGATAAATAAAGATTCATACAGATTTTTCAATAATTTATTTTATAGTTTACATTTTACGGACCAACTGTCTTTATAAGATTTTAAAAACATTTTTACATGCAGTGCAACACTTTCGGGGTGAGTTATATGCACATCATGGCCACCCGTGACGGTTACAGAGAAAAAGTTGGGAACCATTAAGCAACATTTTTCTATAATACTGGCTGCAAACTGTTTTCCCAAAGGGTTGGCTATATTTTCTGAAGATTCAAGAACAAGCGTGGGTGGCGCGTGCTCTGTTATCACGGTGAACAGAGTTTCTTCTGACATGGGAACGGTGGATAATTTCTTCATTCTTGGCTCCCATGATAACCTGTGAAAGCAAAATCGTTCCTAAGTCACTGATTTCAATAACACTGAAATGTAATCCTCATTTTTATTCTCTTATAATTAAGACCTCTCTTCGGTTGTATAATACATTAAAAAACAAAGTTAGGCGTACCTGCAAAAAATTAAAATCTGAGTTTTGCTTTTACTACTATACTTTTATCAACTATTATCATGGCTTTCAGTCATGAAAATAGTAAATTAGTAGTAAAAAATATGCGATCTGTAACTGTTCCAATTATTATTACTCCCTAAACTGGACTTACTTGAACTTTCCATCATCAGCTGGCACCAGCGATCTAGACAGAACCACTTCCGCTTGATCTTCTGATAAACTTCTGTTTCGAACTAATAAGTGGACTGCTTCTTCGAGCGTCAATTGCTTTGAACTTCCGGCATTCCACCTAGACAATAAAAAATAGCTCATAAAGTCACCCATAAAATGATCCTACGTTACTGAGTGCAAGATTCACAGATCGCACTTAGAGTATACTATGATGAGTAAAGTTAGCGTTTCACCCGAATAAAAACATTATTCTTAAGCTGATAATGCTCATATTCGTATAAGAAAATGTGTTCAAGTGATTTATAAGAATATGGACATTTTTTGCTAAGAAAAAGGTTCGCGTAGTGGGTACATCAAGAGAACTGAAAGCGTGGTCTGTAAATCTCGCTATAAGATTTGAAAATTTAATAACATGGTGTATACGTCGACCAATTATTGGGCCAAACGGCAGAAACTCTAACCCTCCATGCTCCACACACACACACACCACAATATTAGGTTTAAAAAGTTAATACATAACGTAACATCACGCCTGTGATCCCCGAAGTGTTAGGCAGAGATGTTCCTATAGTACACCTACATTTCACCAGTTATATTTTCTCATGTAATAGGAGGCGAGCCTAATGCCATCAACCGGGCACAAATCCAGACTCTGGGCTGCTACAAGCCAACCAAAGAACATTTAAACGGTGACATAGCTTACCTTTCATAACTACTATAATACGTGTCATAAAAAAACTGGTACCAAAACAAATGGTTATGGTGAGGATAGTAATACGATGCTATCGGCGGAGCAGGGTCAATGTGCACCATCTTTACTATTTTACCCGGAAATAAGTGATTGTAGAGGATACCTGAAAATTAAAATTACAACATTTGATTAAAAATCAGCGTATTTATAGTGCTACTAGCTTTTTCCAGCAGTTTCGCCCACGTGCATGTCAGAAATTATCCCACGGGAACATCCTACCGGGATAAAAGTTATCCAATATCCTGCTCCAAGTCATAGTCTGCCCGTGTGCCAAATTTCATCCAAATCCGTTTAGCCGTTTTAGCGTGAAAGCGTAACAAACTCACTTTCGCAATTATAATATTAGTTAGGATGTCACCATTATTTAGATGTTAGGGCATAACATCCTCTTTCTGCCCTTGTTCCATGTTACTTGGGGTCGTACGTATTTTTCTTCCATTCTCCCATTCAGCCGTCAATCTATTATTCAGTCAATTTTCTTTCGTATCATCCCTCACACAATCTCACACAATCCATTCATGTTTCCTTTGGTCTTACTCTCCGTCTCCATTCGAAAATCGATCACTTTTGTAGTTACATGTGTTTCATCCTTCTTATTGTTAGGCGAAAAAGCTATTTTTGGTAATAATTATTCACCGAGCTACAAATGAGAGGTTAAATTTCACTTACCTATACTAAAGCCCATTGAATGTGACAAATAAACGAACTTGTTCCATTTCATATGTTTTACTATCAAACGGACCGTTTCCACAATGCCCAGTTGAGAAACAATAGGCCCAGGAAGAAATGGTTCTGATTTGCCGTGGCCTGGAACATAATCATATAATATTTAAGGGAGGTTTGAACCATGAAGATTCTAATCTCAAACCATATTTTTTTTATCAATAAAACTAAATGGCTTACGTACCAGGCATATCAAAAGCAACATAATAATAAGTGTCAGGCAGTTGTTCCACTAAGAAAATGAAGGTAGCAGCACTATCCATGTATCCATGTACCAAAAGTATTGGTGGATTAGCTGGATCTCCCCAGGATACCACTGAAAAATATGTTTAAAGTGTTAAGTATAGTATGTCTTAAGCGTCGCGTGACACATGTTAAGCAGTACCTACTCAACATCATCTCACATCATGCAAAGTTGTTCCAAAGTAACATCGAGAATTTTTACTACCAAACGTATCTTCGCGATACACTACTATCGATAATTTTTTACAACCGTGACTAGTGCATGTCCCATCACTGCTTACCAAAAGGGCGTCGGTGTTGGTCATTAGAATGTCTACTCTAAGATCTGAGCAATAAATTACAAAATCCAATCGAAGAATTTAGCCGCAGTGATTAACGTCATTTGCCCCACTTCCATATTAAATACAGAATACACTAACTTTGACCTTATTTCACAGACGAAGGGTACTATATTTGCTTAGTAGAGTTTTGACAGCTGGCAAAAGGTGTAAAACCTAACTTTAACCTAAAATGTTAGGAAGTTTTTGGAATAAACAGGAATAAATTAAGCCTAAAGATGATTACTTACTTGCAATTTTCCCCCATGTAGCGTCCACAGTCCATTCCTTCATTACTTTCGTCATTTTCACAAAATTAAACTATGAACTTACACTAGATCACAATCATCACTCCTAACTACAAAGTTTGAGAATTTTTATCTATACCTATTCTTCATAAAGTCGCATTTTGTTATAGTTCTAACACAAATACGATAGTCAGTCATAACGATAAAACAGCAGAGAATCAAAACAAAAAAAAAAAACTAGGCACATTTATTACTTATGTTTGCGTTGTTTACAATGCCACCTCAACCTCAACAAAGTTAGCACACGTTATGTAAAAGATAATAGACCAAAGTCAACAGACACGTCGAATCCAAAGTCTGTAAAAATGGCAACTGTTTTTTTTCTGTTACTTTAGGTAAGTAGGTAGGCTCAAAGCGTGTACCTATGCCATTATATTACTATTATACAGGGTGGTGACGACATAACGACATTGAATAAAAATACGATCCCCACTAGTCAACCAAAACACTTTACCATTACCAAATTAGGTATTACATCAAAAATCAAAAATCTAATTTTTCAAACAAACTAAATGCGAAACTAATCAGAATTTAAAACAACATCCTTTATAATATTGTCTACTAACCTCATCTGACCTTGTAGGCACTGCACGTGAGAGCGGCAACGTCGCACCCGTTTCGTCCGTTTTAGGCGCAGTTTCATTCATACAAAAATACAAATGTACAAAAAAAAATGGCGCGCGGCATCTATCCCCGCTCCATTCACCGCTTGCCGCCCGCCAGCCCGCGTGACTTTTCTATCAGTAGGTTCACGTTTTAAAAACACTTAATTAAACATTACATCAAAACTTACTTCAATCATGGTACACTAAATTAAATTTTTAATTGCTGAATGTGTCCACCATTTACTCGTAACACACATGTGACAATGTCTTGTGATATTGCTTCTTACTTTCCTTAACAAGTCACTACTGATAGCCATTGCTTTTAATTTATTAAAAGCGTCAATAATTGTGTCTCACAGTTTCTCTACGGTATTCACATCACAAGCATAAACCTCATTTTTGGTAAATCCCCAAACTTAACTTACAACGAAATAACAACAAGTAACTATCACACTATTGTTTACACATTAGGTAGGTACCGTAACCTACCAAACTCTACTACCACTTAAAACTTATACACAATCGAATTATCTGTCAATAACACAACAGAACAATTGCAACAAAACAATTTTCAATTTTACACAAAATCAATAATTATTGTTAATGCGCTAAAACCACTCTTACGAATCGAAATTTAAAAAAAAAACACGCTCTCACAATGGTAGCACGTCACGCACTAGACAGACAGTGGATCAGAAGCAAATTCCAGGGAAACCCTAGATGTATTTCTTTCCTTTTCTTGCACAATAAATCTTTTAAAAGCGGAAGTGATTACGAACTATTGTTGTTTAAACTTACTTTGTTTAGACAAAGACGTCGAACTGGCAACCGTGCTTTCTTCTGTTTTCGAAACGAATTGCGCCTCGGCAATCTTTGTTTGCTTATGATAATAGGAATTTTATCGTCATGGTTATTAGGTGTAAATTCAATCAGCAACAGCCGCACCATTGCATTTGATTTTGTTTTAGCAAGTAGGTAAATGAAATTGTTTTGATGTGAATGACCTAAATGAAACTTGCGTGGTATTCACATCATGTGTTAAAATTGTCAAAGGAAAAACAAATTCCTGCGGCTATACCCTTGATTATAATTTGATAATTTTTGGTATACGTACTACTACCGCGATACCCAGTATATGTTTTCAATTAATATCGTATTCTCCCCACCACGCGGTATATTACTGCGGCATGCTTTGATCTCTGTTAAGCACCTACGTTAGTAATAGCACGCGAAAATACTGGTAATGCGTATTTTTTTACCGTGCGCACGGTACAAATATCTTGTTTTGGTTATAAACATTGTTAAAGTATCTGTAGGTAGGACCTGTACCTACGGTAAAAAGACGTCCCATCTGACATATTTTTTTCGAATAAAGTTATTTACCTACATTTTCAGAATCAGCAAAAAAATACGCATTACCAGTATTTTTATGTTGGCGTAAACTTAACGAAAACTTAATAAAAAAAAAAAACGCATCTGCCTTTGTATTTTGTATTTACAGGACAACATATTTTTTTCCTCCATTTCATTTCCTCCATTTCAATATTTCTGTAGAAGATACCTACCGTCCCTACGTCCTGTTTCCTTACGGCGCGGCAGTACGTATATGATAATAATGATGAGGTTTTGGTTAGGTTGAGTCGCTGAATGTGTTTATTGTTACAAGACCACGAGATTTATTGACGATTGTACTTTTTAATTCATACCTAATATATATATAAACATTTTTTTCTATTCAACTACACACTTGGCAGCATAACTTAATAACTGTTCTTGTTCTTGGCTTTACAATATGGAATGAATAAGAACAAACTTGGAACAGAAATAAATCGCTTAATTTATAACAGTGCCATCTCGTGGCAATTAGATGAAACTAAAACGCTTGTTACAATAAAATGCTGCTAGATGGCAGGGCACATTGACCCTTTTTCTCAAGAACGCGTAGAGGTATAAACTTTTTATATCAAATACTCAGGTCTATGATTTCTTTCAGTTGTGATAAAATCAAACTTGTAAGTAAACGCGATCAAAAGATATGACCGTTTATGTCGCATATTTTCGCATATTTTGCGATTTCACAAGGGAATCAAAACCTATAGGGCACTTCCCGTTGACCTAGAATCATGACATTTGGCAAGAAGCAAGGTCTCACAGCCCAAGTAAAGGCAAAATTCCAAAAATTGTTTACTTGTAGTTTTATCACATAAAAAAATGATTTTTTGTGACTACAAACTTAATTTTGCAGTTGGAGAATTGACCGTGACGTATATCGATGTACGGGAGAACATGTTTTCAACTACAATGTTAAATTTGTTCTTGGGATAAATTCATCCCAAATACGGAACCCTTCATTGTGCATGGTCCGACACGCACTTGGCCGATTTTTTTTCTATGGAACGGCACTATGCAAAATATGCTTAGTTATTGTAGGTAAGTACATAAATCAATCTGCCTAGCCTTTTCCCAACTATGTTGGGGTCGGCTTCCAGCCTAACCGGATGCAGCTGAATACCAGAATTTTACATGGAGCAACTGCCTATCTGACCTCCACAACCCAGTATTACTGGGTAATACGATACCCCTTGGTAAGACTGGTTGTCAGACTTTCGGGCTTCTGACAACCCGTAACGACTGTCAAAGTTCCACGAATGACAGCCGGGACCAACGGCTTAACGTGCTTTCCGAGGCACGGAGGAGTCTCGGTATGAAAAGATGGTCACCCACCCACAGACCAACCCCGGCAAGCGTAGCTTAACCTGATGGATCGACCCGTGCGGCTGTTATTACTTAGCCACGAGCTCCTCTGTATTATATATTGTAGGTAGGTAAGTACATAACAGTAAGCAAATAAGCAGTGATATAATGTTATTTGGCAATATAATACGTAAAAAAAACTGATAGGTATTTATGTATATACCTAAACTGTAAATTTAAAATAGACCACTCATTTTATTTTCTTTACCTTATGATTCTAGCATACATACCTGTTACAATGCGGCCGACGTATCTTGGCTTGGCGAGTCTGAACTTCGCGCAAAAGGCTGCGCAATAAAATTTTTTTAGGAACCAAATGGTGACATGAGGCGAGTGTGAGTGAGAGAACATGCGCGGAAGTTCGGAGAGCCTGTGTTCAGACTCGACAAGATACATCCTGTGGTAGTGTACTCCCTAAACACTGTTATTTACAGACCTTAGAACAACCGTTGCCATACAGTTCATAAAACATACGTTTTATCATAACTCTATATGTCATTAATCATTTTTTTGTCATCAATATCACGATTAATTATTTGCTTTGCACCTTATTTTATAAAACATCGGCGTCGTAGAAATGTCGTTAGCGGCCTATACGTTACATAGTAATGTAAACCCAAACTGTAAGGAAATAAGGTTGATTTTTAACTGTGCCTCCTGAGTGGTAATATTTTTTTGGCGAATCAGCGACGGGGTTACGATGTGTGTTTGGGATTTTGTGTCAAGATTAGGGTTGCCACCTTTTTTTTGCAATTAAAGTACATTTGTTACTAAAGGTAGGAAAAATAAAGTACAGACGCCAGCAGGTCAACCTACCCGAAACTGTCAGATTTTCCCAATCAACCTTGAACCTAATGCTTTAGCAATAAAGTCGAAAATCTATTAAACAAATCTGACAGATTGTAGTAGCTTGATGTGCTGGCGTCTGTACATAGTGTCAAAATAAAGTACAATTTATTTTTCTTTATTATTATGTATAAAAACATATTTTAATTGCTTTTCGCAAGTTTTATCAAATTATTATCACTGCTAAACAATTGCACAGCATCAGTTAAAGTAAATGAATAATTCATTTTTATCAGGTTCAGAGACGCCGTTTCTTTCGTCTCACCTTTTGCTATTCATCATAGGAAAACTCTCTGTGACTGCTGACGTGGCGGAAATAGACAATAAAAATGAAATTATTTTATACAAGTTTGAAAAATTATCATCACTCTAATTATATACTTGCTGCCATTTTGGTGCAGTAGATAGTTCCGCAAAACCCTTACAACTATAATTAAATTTTTACGTGGGCGTGGATGGCCAAATCCGAAATTAAGAGGAATAGTGAAAAGTACTCAAAGTAGTCTCGGGCTCGATTTTGATGAAAACTAAAACTACATTATTGGATTTTTGAAAAATCCATATCAAGGTTTAATGGGTAGGTAACATAAGAAAAATAAAAAATAAAGTATTTTGTTAAAAATGAGCTCTTTCCTTTAGTTTGCCGTATGTCATTACTACTCATTACTTTCCAGAATTCGATCCTTATTAGCGACACTATCGAAAGGTGTACTACAGTGTGCAACAGGTTCCATTGCCACGAGGCTAGAAATATTGATTTTTCAAAAATCCAATGATGCTGTTTTAGTTTTCATCAAAATCGAGCCCGAGACTCCTTTGAGTACTTTTCACTATTCCTTATACTTAGTTTCGTATTTGGCCATCCACGCCCACTTGAAAAATTCATCCTGTATATCTGATCATAACGTTTGTTGAATAAACCAATTTCTCCACAAAGTTCATCCATAGTTAAATTAAGTTTTTGGAGATTTAAATTTTCTATTATGTTAACAATATTATAAGTTCCACATTGCTCTTTTTTACATTGCCAAGTGTGAATAACCAGTTTGTGTCATTAAAATCAAACCACTTATTTAGGTACTCTAAGGCATATAATTAATTTAATTACTCTAAGCTAACTATCACGTGAATTTTTCTAGTCCATTCCGGTGACAACAGTTTAATATTTTTGCCGGTTTCATAGCCAAAGAAAAGAACTTGTTTCCTTTATGCTAATCCATCTCTGAGATTAACCATAATTCCATAAATATCTAAAACTGTTATGCATTTACCTTCTAGACATTTTACGCAGAACAAACAAACAAAAAGTTTTGACAATGACATTGATAATGTTGACATTTGAGGCTGAGTTGCTTTAAAAAATTATCTAGAACGAGTGTTCAAGTGGCGCTGGTGACCTACCGATTCGGCACCAATCGATAACGTTCCGTTTTAGGAAAAAATGCTTACGACCAAGCTTTTTTGAATCTCAGAGAAATCAAATCATGCGAAATAAAGTATTTTCGCGTACTTTATTTTGCTCATAAAGTAAAATTTGCCCAAAATAGAGTACAATACTTTATTATAAAGTACGGGTGGCAACCCTAGTCAAGATGCGCGCTTAGTTTCCTTGGAGTAAGGGTGCCTGTCCACAGAAGCGGAGCGAGGGTGCGGAGCGGAGAAACGGAGACCAATAGGATCCTGGCTCCTGGAGCGGAATGGAGATTTATGCAATCCTATTGGTTGGTTGGACAGGCAACCTAATGCTTCCATGTTTATTCTCGTTCACTGGTCTAAACTGTATGTTTAGAGTCCAGTCCAAATCATTGCCATCCGTGTATCGACTGCTTATAAGGAACGGTTGATGACTACCCTAAATTTTTTGTACTTAGATACGCACATTTTTTTATTCGAGATGGGGTTTGCTCTTGACTATAGTCTAGGTCAGAGGTGACAGAAACAAAGTCTACGATGGAGTGAGCTTACCCAAAAGAAGCCTGTTCACTCTAACTTTGAAGAGATTCGTGTTGTATGCTTTCTAAAACACAGACGCAAGTAGTGAGTTCCACTCTTTTGCCGTGCGCATTATGAAGGATGTTTGGAAGCGCTTAGCGCGAATTGGTGGAATGACAACTAGGTAGGGATGGTAACTTGCAGTGCGTCTAGATGTTCGATGGTAGAAGGAGGCCGGTGGGATGAAGTTGTGGAGTTCCTGAGCACACTCACCGAGGTACAGAACATAACATAATTTATTCTCAGAAAACATAACTTGACACTTGCCACCTGTACATTCCCAATCCCATTCCCAATAAGGGTAGGCAGAGGGACAAGTACCTACCAGTGTAGTGTAACATTAGCTCGTAGAGACCTCCTCGATTTTTTTACACTGATTGACCGGGGAATCGAACCTAGGACGCGCCAGCTACGCTCAGCAGTCTGAAGACACGCGCTTGTGACCGCTAGACCAACGACGCTTTTTTATGCAAATCATCTGTCCAAAGTACTAAAATTGTAAACAAACAAGGAAAATATAAGATAACATTGTTTGTGAGCGAGCCCAATGACCCGTTGATCGGACGAATCGGACATTGCCCAGTCAGATATAGTATAGGTACAGGGTTATTGGTAAAACACCAACAACCTCTTAAGGGGTCATTGTACTCATCATTATGAACAATTTTTACTATGGGACCAAACCTGAAATCGCGAAAAGAAATCAGCTGTTCAGTACATTTTGACGAATTATGCGAACATAAATGTACTGAACAGCTGATTTTGAGATGAGTTATGGACTAATGCGACTCTGTTTATAGAATTCTTCTACAGCAGGTACCTACTACCTACCTATTAGTTTGTTTGTCTGCCAATAGCACAGATTAATACAGATGGGACACTCCGCAAAATCATTTAAAAAGAAAGTGACTCTTGCTACGACACAATAAAGTGAAATTCAGGTCGCACAACGCTTATTACCTACAGCTATATTCACCTACAAGTTGCCTCTCATTCTAACGCGTAATTGTTATACCTTCTGACCGCGGCAGTCCTATTGAATTGGCCCAGTGAGATAGGCCCGCCGCGCCGCGTACTTGTATCTCCATACTTAAACTGCGGAGTGTCCCATCTGTATTAATCTGTGCCAGTAGCGATTAAAATATAACCGGTTGCAGGCCGTAATTAGAGAAACAATTAAAAGCCTGGTGTCTCGCGCAGATGAGATCCGCGTTTCTGACGGTTAATTGGCAGGCCAGATGAGATACCACCTATCATACCGCTCTGGTCGTGGGTTCGATTACCATCCAGGACAAACAATTGTGTGCATGAACATATCTGTTTGTCCTGAGTCTGGGTGTAATTATCTATATAAGTTGTATTATAAAAAAAAAAACGTAGTGTATGTAGTATATTAGTATATGTGGTTTCCATAGTACAAGCTCTGCTTAGTTTGGGATCAGATGACCGTGTGTGAATAATGTCCCAGGATATTATTATTATTATTATTAATTAGGGAAGTACCTAATAAAATTACAAATTCACAAAATAGTTATAATTGTATGTATCACCAGCAAGACATTTATCTTATAGTAATAAGAGGTCTGTTGCTTTTGGTCACCTCTCCCATTCACACGAGACCAAATTTTTAAGATTATTAAATGAAAAGATGTTTTTTGAAGAATGTAATCAATTGGCGAACTAGTAAATAGTATTAATTTAATAGGTAATTAATAGAAACATATTTCTCTTGTGTTATCTAATGAACTCGGCTCAAATAGTATTATGATCAGTTTTTGAGATGAATGAAATAAATGACACAATAAAAATGTGTTCTTAATAATTGCCTATTAAATTAATATTATTCAATAGTTCGCTAATTGATTACATTTTTCAAAGAAGCATCTTTTTATTTAATATTCTTAAAAGATAGGCCACGTGTGAGCGAGAGGTTAGAAAATGGGACAGCCCTCTTAATATTTATACAATAATTATTTACAAATAATACCTATCCCCTTCTCTTCGTACAAAACAGTCGGTTACTTTTTTTTACATTTTAGTAACCCATAATTATCACAATATTAGATTTGTATTTAAATTCCTAAACGATACACTCGTGGACCATTAGTTTTGGCTTCCGTAACAGGTGCGACGCGATTCTAGTGGAATCATTGCCTACCCAAATGTCATTTCTTTGGTATTGTTCGTCGAATCGTTGAGCTCCTTAAGTTCTGAGTTGAGCTGCGCGATTACTGACAAACGGCGTGCACTGACTGGACAGGTCCTCTCAATCTGTGTGGTTCTTTCCTCAAAAGACCATTTCAGACACCAATTTACTCACATGAAGTGACCAAGATTATGTCTGGACTTTATCTGTGACCTCTGAGTTTGTATCGGCCTTTTTTCTCAGAGTAGTCAGATAGGAAACGCCGACCCCATCTAGTTTAAAAAAAAAACATGATTGACTTGTAAAAGTGTTTGTACTAACCTACTTACAGAAATAAAAATCATTTATCATTTATAAGATAATTTGATGGAAATTAAGTTATACCAGCACCCTAATTGCGTAACACACTATCATTTGGAATCGGTTTCATTTTGACAGCTCAAAAACATTAAATAGCAATGGACTAGCAATTTGCTTAAAAATGATTCTGATTCCGATTGATAGAGTGTTACGCAGTTAGGGTGCAGAATCTCGTCACACCGTCTCTGCGGGAGCCTATATTTATTTATTTAATTAAGGTTCAACAGTTGTTAGAGATATACTACGTACAGATAGGAAAATACAAGTAATTGTGCCTTAAATCTAACTGCACAACCAATTACGAGTATAGGCAAACACCACATGCAAAGTGTTCTTTGTATCAACATCTGTTGTATAATTTTAAAGACTATATGTACAGACGCCAGCAGGTTAACCTACCCGAAACTGTCAGATTTTCCCAATCAACCTTGAACCTAATGCCTTAGCAATAAAGTCGAAAATCTATTAAAGAAATCTGACAGATTGTAGTCGCTTGATGTGCTGGCGTCTGTACGTAAATTCTAGATAATATATTAAATACTAATTACTAAGGTCAGGCGGGGATAGTGCGTCTATGGGGCTAGTGCACCTAGCATCAATATCTCAAATGTTTTGCAAGTAATTGAGAATACTTCCTTCTGGCGACAAATAACGTTTATTAAATAGTTCCAAAATGAATTTTCAGATAGCAATTCTTCACTCATAATACTGTGGGAAGCCATTATTTGTAGTGTCATTCATCTCGACATACAAGTTTGACACGTTGTGGAAAAAAACTATATTTCAGATAATATTGCAGTTTTAAAGAAACAGATAAGGAGAGTGCGTTACGGTAAATATCTTGCTACGTAGTTATTGTTTAAGGTAACTTGTTCTAAGTAGATTTAATAGTTTAGTAAACTTGTCAAAAACTTATCTTAAGTGTAGTATTTTGAGGGAAGTGCGCCCAGCTGATTCGGGGTAAATGCGACTGCAGACGCACTTTGCCCAAATTGTAGATCATCAACCTTTTTGTTTAAGGTTGCCGGTTAGTATAGATACATTACAACATTTTTTGTTATGGTTTTTAAATAATAAGTGCACCTGCGAGTTCTTTTTTCAATATTTTTATATTTTTTTATGCTGTGAGTGAGGTTTTGATTTGTCAATTTTTATAGAAAAAGCAAATGGTGCAATTATTGCGAACAAGTTTTAGACTGATTTTACATAATCTGGACTAGATCATATAGTATATTTGACTCATAAAACATTTTTTTATGGATAATTTTAAGTATTTGAGCTTTCTTTTAATTAAATACACATGAAAAAGTTATAACTTGTTTTATTTAATCTTGTTAGATTAAAAAAAAATTCAAAATGTTGATTACCACTGATGCAAAAAGTAGGGCGCAGTTGCCCCATTATTAGTTTATCGCAAATTATCTTTAAAACTATGCATATTTTGCTATATTTATTTCTATCATCACTAGTTTGATACATTCTATCTCAAAAAAGTCTGTAAATCGAACGAGCCCTTTATTAAGGTTTTCTTTCGCGTAGATGCACTTACCCCGTTTTGCTGGGAAAGTGCGTCTATATGCCAAATTAATATATATATATATATATATATATATATATATATATATACTAGAATTTAACGGTTTTTTATGAACAATAACATACAATTCATATACCCAAATAAGTACGTTATATATGTTTAATTTTATAGAAGGCGTAAGTGGAGAAGCTAAACAAATATTGATGTTTAAATTTGCATTAGAAGTAATGTATGACGCACTTGCCCCGCCTGACCTTAACTATCATATCTAATACGTTTGACGTGTCTGACAAACGTCGACATTGAATCATTTACATTTCCGTATCTTAGAACTCATTCGCGGATTCACATTTCGCCACTTCGAATTTCGAAGTGATGTTTATAGAACCAGCCCTCATATACAGGGTTATTTGTAAAACACCAGCAACCTCTTAAGGGGTCATTGTACTCATCATTATGAACAACTTTTACTATGGGACCAAACCTGAAATCGCAAAAAAAAGAAATCAGCTGTTCAGTACATTTTGACGAATTATGCGAACGTAAATGTACTGGACAGCTGATTTTTTTTTCGCGATTTCAGGTTTGGTCCCAAAGTAAAAGTTGTTCATAATGATGAGTACAATGACCCCTTAAGAGGTTGCTGGTGTTTTACAAATAACCCTGTATATCCACGTGCGATTTTTTAATACGACAATTTTTTATCGCTGCACACTGGGTTTTCAACGCACCGCTAAGCGCCGAAAGTTGAAAATCCAACAGTGTAATTTTTTGACGCTCTTGGATTCTCAATGCTTGGCTCGACACTAAGAGTTGAAAGTCCAGTGCGCGATAAGAAATCGTTAACTTTAACTTAGCACTATAATCTCTATTTACTTCTTAGAGTTTTGATCGGATATATTGATAAACTATCCTCCTATCGCCATTTTTATTCATAAGCCTATAAAAAACGTGATCATAGAATACAAATCCGTCGTTCGCTTTATAAAAATTAAAACATGGCGTCGTTTTGGCTGAACGTTGTAAGTTCCGTTGCCTCAGCAATAAATCGCCGAAGAAAACATCTTTATCCAAGATGTCGTCTCGGTCGTGTCTTGAATAATTTTGGGCTTCTTTCATACTTATTTCTTTGGAGAAATATGTCGATCTGGAAACAGAAAAAGTAATATCTTGAGTGATTAAAAAACACTATTTATTCTTTTGCTTGGAAAATATCCCAGCATGACCAGATTGACCAACCAGCATCCTTTTGCAAGATATCATTCCAAACTCAAGGTTTGCCATCGTGGGATGAAGGTGTCAAATTAACAGAATAGGTTGACTGGTAATTAGTGACCTATACTTAAACACATGATTGTACCTACTCACGATAACAAACAACTTTTACTATGGGACCAAATTTGAATTCGCGAAAAAAAAAATCAGGTTTCCCATACATTCAAGTTCGCATTATAACTCGACAAAATGTAAGGAACAACTAATTTTTTTCGCGATTGGTGCCATAGTAGGAAGTTGTTTGTTATCATGTACAATCATGTGTTTAAGTATCGGTCACTAATTACCAGTCACCATATATATTCGCAACACCACACTGCGCTCCAAAACACTACAAACAAACAGATTACTGACGTGCCTCTAAAACCCGTAAATTTGAAGTGGGACTGGGCTGGCGACGTCTGCCGCATGCCCAATGAGCTGTGGGCCAAAATAACCACTATGTGAAGCCCTGAGACAGCTAGAAGGTGTCGCGGCTGACCCCGAGAGAAGATGACGGAAAGAACTGGACAAAACTAACGACCAGAGGTCCACAGTAACTCTGGATCGCAAGCACTGAAAGGTAAATGCTCAGCAGTGAGATTATACAGGCTATCAGTAACCGTAACACCGACCGTTATCGAATTTTTATTTTTCTATTTATTTATTTTATTAGGTTCATCAACAATTGATTACACCGACACAAACACCCAATACATTTCCAAAGTAAAATAACAGTGCATCAGTTAGTTTAAAGATAAACACCACGGATTCAAAAAATCCCTAAGTCCTAACTTCTTAGGATGTTAAGTCCAAAACTATTTTTTATTTTTTAATATAGGTGTTAAAATAACTTTGTGGGTTTTGTTTTTTACACATAAATAAAGAGTAAGTACTTATACTTTTTACTATAATTTGATGGTCTTTTCATATCACGCCGTGTGTTCTTTTTAAAAAAAAATGTTTTTGCTTTACTCCTCAAAGTGAAAAAGTGGAACTTAGGGATTTTATGAATTGGAGCATCCACATGCATAAAACAATTAATCGAATAAGCTTAGTAACATCGGTATAAATAGCAATTGAGCCAACCTCTAACGAATACAAAACCGTTTCCCCCGAAAGGCTACGGGATCCCCTTGGTTCGTTGGAACGAAATCCTCCACCTAGACCTTAAAATTCCCACTATCTGTCAGTTCTTGAAACGCAATTCAAGCGTTTCTTCGATACAACATCGCAACCCTTTGGTTGTCAAGGCGGCCAGGTATATCCCCTCTAAAATCAGTAAAGTCCGCTGCCCAAGCATTGTTCTCGCTAACCCCATAACACTTTGTAGCTGACGGGCATAGGGTTCAGGCCTCCGAGTGAGTCCTTGCTAATTTCACACACACTACTTTAATTCACCAAGAAAACACTTATGGGAAAACCAAACAAGAATAACATAGTTATCTAGTAGAAGTAAGAATTGTTAGAGGTCTAAAATGGCCGGTGGTTTGCGATCGCGGCCAGAAACACGTCGCGTCGCACAGGAATCGGAATCGGACTGCCAAGTGTTGGGTAGGACATACAAGAGGCACTTCAAATGTCCCATACAAAATGATTGAATGTCCCAACACCTCAAAAAATATTTTGTACCGCTTCACTGTGACATACAAATGAATGAATCTCGAGTTGGCGAGTGAATGAGTGGTGACGCCTGACGATGCTGACGCGACATGCGGAGTGAGCGAGTGAAAGCAAAGCAAGCGATTGTCGTTGTCGGTCGAATTCGAATGTCATCCTATCTTCTGTCGCAGTCGCACTTCTAGCTCGCGAATGAAGTCGCGACTCATTGAATGTGTGCGGGCTGGAGAGTAGACCCTAAAGAAGTAGTTGAGTACTTCTCGTAGGACGATTGAAAGAAGTGTACAATGTAATTTGTCTGATGATGACGTGTAGGTTCGGTCAATCGGTCGGTCGACGAACGGACGAATGGATTAATTTTATTGTCATTCAAATTCACGTCGTAAGCTATTTACTTTATTTTAGGCACAAATATTCGTCATACTTCTCAACTACGATGCGTTTGTTGTAGTCATGCATGTCCCAGTAATATGATATTTTTTTCATATTAACCCTCATACTTCTAATTCTAAGCTCAGCTCAAAGCTTGGTATATGTTTTGTGTTAATTAGTTCTAGTTCAAATGAGGGTAGGCTTGCCAGGTGTCCGGCTTTAGCCGGACATGTTAGGCTTTTTGCAGTCGCGTCCGGCCAAATATGTACGTGTTTGGCCTGTCCGGCTTTTGTCAGGCTTTTTGTCAGAGTGGCGATTCGTACGACGATGGGCGGACGAGCGCCCGACCCGAACAGACAAGGGCGAGCGGAGAGCATACTATCTTCCGGCTCGCGATTCGCGCCGCGCCGCGCGTGGCGTGCGTGCGTGGTTACCCCGCCCCGCTGCCCGCACCGTCCGCGGACAGGTTCGCGCCCGTTAGTCTGCCCTAGGAACACGTGGCGTTTGCGCGTGCTTGGCGTGTGTTCACGTACAATTAAGTATTTCAGTTAGCGGCGACCGTATTTTTGGTGAGTTAGTTTTATATTTTCCTATTTGTAGCATTAATGTGTTATTGACAAACCTCAAATACAAGTACAACATCTTTGTTTCAGATCTCTCTATTAGTCATGTCGAAAAGAAAATGTATATTTTCTGACAGTTTAAAAAGTCAATACAAGATGTTCAAATCTGGCAAAGAGCCATGGGACGCAAAATGTGTAATTTGTGATCAAATAATTTCCGTTGCTAATAAGGGCAAAGCTGACTTAGAAAAGCATTTAAATACCGAAAAACACAAAATGAAGATTCGTACTACCGCATCTACATCAAGAATTGATATTTTCATGGAATCCAATGCGAACTTAAATCTTCAACGGAGCGTTCGGGCCACAGAAGCTACTCTGGTTTATCATACCGTTAAACATCACGAATCATTTAACTCACTAGATTGCACAGCTCCACTTTGCAAGAGTATATATCCCGATTCGAAAATCGCAAAAGATGTAACCTGTTCCCGCTCAAAAGCTGAAGCTATCCTAAAAAATGTTTTAGGCCCATTTGCCCAAGAAAATATGTTAAAAGAAGTGTCAAAAATCAGATACTTGAGCGTCTCCACAGATAGTAGCAACCATGGTGCTATTAAGCTATTTCCTGTGCTTATACAATATTTCAACCCTAAAAAGGGAGGAATTCAAGTTAAATTACTGGAGCCACAGGCCTTACCGAACGAGACTGCTGAAACAATATCCACTTACATACACACCATTTTGACGGATAAAAACTTATTGGATAAATTAATTGCTTTTTCAGCGGACAACACCAATACTAACTTTGGCGGTAGAGAGAGAAGTGGGACCAACAGCGTCTACAGTAGACTCAAATCAGCTACTCAAAACGATGATATGGTCGGTGTTGGATGTATTGCACATATCTTCAGCAATTCCGTACATCACGCAATCGAATCTTTACCAATCTGTGTAGACAGCATAGTGATGCAAATGCACAACCATTTTGCCAGCTTCACAGTTCGTACTGAAGCTTTAAAAAAAGTTTGTTCAGAATTGGAAATTGATTTTAAACGTATGCTTAGCCATTCAAAAACCCGCTGGCTATCTCTTTATCCCGCCATAGAGAGAATCTTGCAAATGTACGAGCCACTAAAGTCATACTTTCTTTCACTGAGTTATCCGGCCAGAACATTGCAAATGTTTTTCGAAAATGACTTCTCTGAGTGTTATTTATGGCTCTTACATTCTTTCATGTCTATATACCAAAGCCGAATCAAACACACTGAAATTGCTGATATTTCTGTCAATGAAGTAATTGATCAGTGTTCGCAAGTAGTGGAAAATATAAACGAAAGATTGGAACAAAATTTTTGCCCAATGAAAGTGACCGAAATTTTACGGCGTTTATCGGAGGCTCGTCGGGATGAGGTAGAAGATTTTAAACAAAACATGAGAAGAATGTACAATATTGCCAAAGATTACCTGAATTCCTGGACCAGTGAATTTTGTACTGACTTAAAACACTTTCAGTGGATGACTTTAGCTAATATTCCAAGCTGGGAACAAGGGGCAAAAACGATAGACACTTTGTCTAGAAAAAATGTACAGTTAAATGACAATAAATTTTTTGATCAGTGGCAAAACTTCATAAAATTTTTAAAGCAACACGAAGATGACTCTGACTTTAAAAAGCTGTTGGCACATCAGAAGAGGACCTCGTATTTTAAATCATTTAATAATGAAGAATTTTATTCGGAACTGCTTAAGTTGGCAGAATATTATTTTGCAATACCAGGCCACAATGCCAACGTTGAAAGAGTTTTCTCTTTAATAAACGCCCAGTGGACAAAGGAACGCAGTAGACTACAAACAGATACAATTGCTAAGATGATGTTCTTGTTATGCAATTTAAAATTAACATGTAAAGAATTTTACGATATGATTTCTAAGGAAAACGAAATTCTTGACAAAGTAGGTGCAAGTGCCAAATATAACTAGATTTTGTTATTTTTTAAAGATTTTAAATTGTTCTATAAATACCTACTATAAAGTAAATTCTTACCTAGCCGTAAAATTAATATTATCTTTTTGTTACTTTCCAGAAGAATGATTATTTTTGTTTGTTTTATTATATTTTTTAGTTTATAGTATTAAGAATGCCAAAAGAGAGCTATATTCGTTTGTTTTTTAGTTTTAATAATACTTAATTATCTACAAAAGACTGATGATTCATTTGTAAGTAAAACTGTAATAGTGTAACTTAATAAACATTTCAAATTCGTAAACGAGTTTTTTTATTATAAATATTATGTCCATCTTTTAATAAATATCGAATGTCCTCACTTTTCAACACGTATAAATACTTTTTTCAACAGCCCAGCTGTAAAAACATTATTGTTTGGCAATAAAAAAACATGTCCGGCTTTTAGGGCAAAATGTCCGGCCTTATTATAGTGCGCAGTCCGGCCTTTGCATTTTATGGCCTGGCAACCCTAAATGAGGGGGAACAATGTCACATTATTGGTACAATGTCCCACCTCATTTGAAGTGGTACAATGTACTACCTCGCCAAGTCGAATGAGTTATTCATACAAACTCATTGAAATTGCTTGTCCTACCCAACACTCCGGACTGGGTGAGGCGCCTGCTCAACAACCACGCCAGAAAAGAAATGAGTCGCGCGGGAACATTCGACGCGCGTGATTGGTCGCCCAAGTCAGTGGTGCCAACCTTTTTATTGTTCCCGTGATCATCCGATTGGATGTTACTAACAGTGCGGCCAACATTATCACTACTACTATGGTCGTGGGGTTGCCGCGTTACAACTTCTCCAGGCGAGCAGTAGGGATTATACTCTTTGCAGTAGGGACTCCAACTTCGCCGCCGAAGCCCTTCGCGATGATAACCCCGACGTAATTGTCCTCCCTCCCGTCCCGTGCTCGGTAATGAAGTGCCAGCTGGTGGCGTAGCTGAGCCAGTAGCTTTAAATTCCCCTAACAATAATAATTACCCTGATTTGATCTGTCCCATCTTGCTGTCCTCCCCCAGCGACGCACATTGGTTCAAGGGCGGAAAAAAGTCCTTTGTTTCAACCTTGTTTAAAATGTCTACAATTTGGTACACACATACTAGAATGAGTAGAAAAACAAGTCCTAAAATTAATACGGATAAATAATTATACAGTATTTAATTATATGATGCCAAAGTAGGGTGATCGAGAATTTACAAATTTCGTGCAAAAAATATTGTTATTTCAAGTATGAATAGAACCAAAATACTATAATTATCAACTTTCATTTTTAGTTTAGTCATAAGTTTATTGTGTGTATTAATAAAATAGTAAACATAATGTTATAATATAATGAATAATTACTTGCTATTACATTTTTAGTGAAGAAGGTCATTTGGAACCTTTTGTTTTCAATCATGAGATCATAACTAATCTCCGTTATCGACCGATACGTAATAATATACTTTCGGAGATTAATTAGAACCTATAGATTAAGAATACATTAGTTTTGGCTGCGATAACCTGCGATCTTGGAAATACCAGGTACTTAACTAATGACGCTCTGTAATTAAGAAAAAGTGCATTATATTAATAAGTGTTTCTAATGAGGGTAATTAACATTTTATCATATCGTGTAAGTATAAATAGCATTGAATGGTAGTTTTAACTTCACTTACAATTATTTTCTCTTACGATAACAGTGTTATTATAGTGATGGATAGCTTTACTATTGTCTATGCCGATGTAGTGGAAATCATAATATCAAGTAATCGTGAGATACATAAATGCCTCGAAAATTTAAAACTTATGTATCCACAGCTTACAGAAAGTGTTTGGAATCAAGTTTATGAAAAGTTAAGCCGTAATTTTCTACCCGTATTTACAAAAAAGTGGCAAACTGCAGCGAGAAATAAAAATGCTTTTATGGCAAAAAATGAACAGTGGCTGAAAAATATTTTTACCGTTGAGACATCTTCGGTGCAGACTGATGTGGTGAATTGTGACAGTAATGTTCCAGGGCCATCAAAACGCTCTCATAGAGGACGACCAGAAAAATCATTTGATGAATGTTGCGATCGAACAAAGCGATATAAAGTTAAAAGATTGTGTGAAAGCGTTCCTGAAGAAATGATTAAGAAAGCTGCCTCTAAGGTACTCGTACAAGAAGAATCATCGGATACTATCAAGTTTACTCCAGAAAAAGCGTTGGCATTATTACTTGATGCATCACTTTCGAAACATCAATATCAAGTACTGAGAAATGCAGCAAAAAGTATTGGTTGTGATATTTTTCCCGATTATCATAAAGTACTTGAAGTAAAAAGGCAATGCTACCCCACGGATATTGATGTAACGGAAAGCTACGCTTGTGTAAGTTTGCAGTCATTACTGGTATGCTATCATTATATCAAAAGTTTACGTGCAGTACCGAATAAAAAATACTATCCTCTTCACGATGATGCCAAAGCTTTATTAGTGGATAGCACCCATCTCTAAATCAATGTCTTCTCTATTTAATATTTAGTTTATTAATATTTATTTATTTAAAAATGCTGATTTAATTATATGAAATTCATGTGAAAAAATTTGATGAATATTTTCATGTTAATAAAAAAAAAATACGTGTTATATCTTTCTCTTTGTAAACTGGTACATCCATTATATCATTTTAATAAAGTATTATGAAGAAACGCAACGTCTTTTCATTTAAAAATAATATTTTCCGCATGCCCGTACTACCTGCACCACTGTGCGACGCCCTAAGCCGAGATTTGGTTAAGTAGTCATGGCCTCTCAAGGCCAACTACGATTAAAACAAAAAACCCAACGAAGCGTTA
The DNA here is from genome assembly GCA_948252095.1 of Dicycla oo. Lineage (NCBI taxonomy): Eukaryota > Metazoa > Arthropoda > Insecta > Lepidoptera > Noctuidae > Dicycla > Dicycla oo. The sequence continues at coordinate 15,983,146 of OX411734.1, forward strand.
CCTGCGTAAAATGTTTTAAAACTAAAGGAGGAGTCTCTTTATAATAATTCATTTATTTTTCAGACCAAATCCAAGATAAAATTAAAAATTGATATAATAAATTTGACTTAATAAAATAATAATCGACATTTTTAATTAAAATACATGCCTAGTCAAGTTACTATACCCAATGGCTTGGCACATGACGATGGGAAGAGGCCAGTCGGAATGACTATAATGTCTTGGAAGTTGGGTGGGCGTTGGTGTGGGATGCAACCTGTGTCGACACCCTCGCGCCATCCCATCTTCCTAGCACGGCATGCTGTGCTGGGGTGGCTGCTGGCCCTTATTGGGAGCTATATGTTTGAGCCGTTTGGGGTTGAATCACTAGGGCCTCGGGGTCCGAGTGCTAATCGAGTATTTTGGGACATCGCCAAGCGGTCGGTCGACTCTTCACGGGACCAGAGGGCTAGCCTATTTTTAGCCCAAAGAATCAGAATTGCTATCCAACGTGGCAATGCTGCCAAGCTTTCGGGCACTTTTTCCCATTTACAGCGAGACGGACGAATTTTTTAATGCCTAATGAGCTCTTCCCATAGATATAAGATATTTCTATGACTCTTCCCCTTTTTATTTTTCATTATATTTTTTATTACGCGTATTACATCATTGAATTTTTGAAAAATCAATATCAAGGTTGAATAGGTAGGTAAGAAAAGAAAAGTATTTTATTAAAAATGAACTCTTTCCTTTACTTTGCCGTATGTCATTACTTCCCAGAATTCGATCCTTGTTAGCGACACTATCGAATGGTGTAATAATACAGTGTGTGTTTCTTTTTTTCAAAATCAACGAGTTCGATTCCTGGCTAGAAATATTGATTTTTCAGAAATCCAATGATGCTGTTTTAGTTTTCATCAAAATCAAGCCCGAGACTCCTTTGAGTCGCTATTCCTCATAGTTTCAGATTTGGCCATCCACGCCCACTTGAAAAATTCACCAACAGCGGGCTTACGCAAAAGTCAGTTGGTATTTTATTCGAATTCAGACATGGTTCAGTATGGTTGCTGCTACTTCTTACCTTTTATAACATGAATTGTATCTGGCAACCCATCCGTCAAAATCTGTGTATAAGCCTTCAAGACTGGTCACGCCGTGGTCCGATAGTTCTGAAAAAATTATAGGTTAAAAATTAAAGTTAGCTATCGACGCTTGAAAGGCAAAATTGACTAAGCGACAATTGAGAAAGAAAATCTTTAATAAAAATGCCAGTTTATTAAGCCTTTAAACTGCATTTAAAATTCGTCGGAATCAAGCAGTTATGGCAATAGTCAATTTTTCACGATTAAAAAAAAAAAAAAAAACAACTTCAAAATTCTCTAGTGTGAAGTTGCCACATGTCCAGGTAAATTGCGGTTCAACGTTAAATTCAACTTTTTTGGATCCAAGCGGTCTTATTTTGTATAAAAGTAAGTATAAAAGTAGATAATAACTGCCTAGAGCTACAAGCAGAAATGACGCGCCCCACTCCTTAAGCATGTGTACGTACACTATGGTAATGCGGTGGTGGGGGGCGAGCTATACGGTATGGCACCCACATAAATGCAATAAATTAAACCACAAGTAATATTAGTCCACAGAAGTATAGCAAAATGAAATATTAAACAAAAAACCGTTAAATTTTACAAACAAAATTAATATCAAAACAAATCCATTAAAAGTAATCGCTCTGTTTAGACAACCGAGCTGGCCACTAGGGCCCCAAGTCTGCTATTTTTTATACATTCGTCATTCCAACACGATCCCATTGTCATTTTGCTAAAAGTTCGTAATCTGCTAAATTCATAATGGTCGATCATTGGTAGGTCGGTGATCTCGTAAAAGAATCGTGGTAGTACTGATCAAAGGAACTGTCAAAATTTTAGCAGATTACCGCATACGTCATAACGCTAATTATAAGATCTGTATTTTCACCTGTAGCAAACAATAAATAAATGAATTATAAATTATTATGAGTCAGTCTTTCATTTGTCATTATGTAAGAGATTACCATTTTAAGCCATGTCTTTCAATGGAGTGTCAGTGGTTGACCATTGGAAAGTCATAATGACGTCATTATATTAGTAGATTACAAAACTTGTCAAAATCAACAATTATGAAATCAATGACAGACCATTCTGACACTATTGTAATAGCAGACTTGAGGCCCAGCAGTGTACCATAGTGCCCAATCCATTGTTCGCCGAATATGTATTTTTTTTTTGGCTTGCACCCATGTTCAAGGAAGAAATTGCTCAAAATTCTACTATTTGACCTATTTATTATTTGTTTATTGACATCAAAGGCGATAACAAGTATGCGGTTTCATTTATTGCATATTTATGGGTTCTATACCGTATATCTTTAATACTAATATGTGAGTATGTAGGTACTACGTACAGCCAGCCTCAAAAAGATCGACAAGAATTAATTTAATTGTCTAACACCTTTCTTCTATGATTTTGTATCAATGTGTAACCACAAGACATTATTACACATTGGGGACTAAATTTAGCTACCTATACATTGATACAGTATTCAATCAATCAGTATTTTACATGGAGCGACCGCCCATCTGACCTACGCAAACCAGTAACTAGGTTGTCAGATCAGAAAAATATCATCGAATTAATTTATTGTTTAGATATCGATACCCATTACGTCTGCGGAGTTTCGCTAGCTAATTTAATTTAATCCTGTTAGCGTCAACTTGATTCGTGAAGAATGGTTTCTGAATGGTCAACCTAGGAGGTTGTCGGCTGCTTACCCAGACTTAACTGCGGGTGCCTCAATAAATTAAGGCATAAATAAAACAAAAACTAAGCGAGGACTCGCTGAGGGCACCCTCTGTGGGGTAGTGATTTTAATGTCATTTGGGTATCGGCCCCTAGTGATCGGACCACAGAGTACATTGATATTTAAAGATCGGACGGACCTAAATGACATTAAAATCACTTTGACATTTAAACGTCACTCTTTTGTTTATCTCAGGACATAGCAACACTTCCGATCATTACAAAACATATTATTAAAACCTTAACAAAACACGTTATTGTTTATCTGAGCTCCTGTTGTAAATATTATTTGAAGTAACAGTGGGGATATTATTTATTATCATTTATTTATTTATTCATTCAAGAAATATTATATACAAAAGAATCATATATTACAACATAAGATATTATATCTCGCCAGATTTCCCAGAAGGGTTGAGCAGAAAGAAATCTATATAAATAAAAATCAATTGCCGAATATGTACGCGCATCACTTCAGAACGGTTGCACCTATTTGGCTAATTCTCTTTTTGTTGTGTTTGTAATTGTCAGGACAAGGTTTGTATGAAAGAAAAAGTTTGAAAAGTTGCCGGGAAAATTGGAAAATTCGGGAAAACTGAAAGTGCATTTTCTATGGGAATTTTGCATAAATTATTGAAATTTTTACAGAACAACGTTTGTCGAGTCAGCTAGTTTATAATAAAAAAAACACCCATAAAAAATCCGCTGTTCAGTACATTTTGACGAATTATGTGAACATAAATGTACTGAACAGCAGATTTTTTTTTTCGCGATTTCAGGTTTGCTCCCATAGTAAAAGTTGTTCATAATGATGAGTACAATGACCGCTGGTGTTTTACAAATAACTCTATCAACATATCGCACCTTCGGTAAAACAAGGGCACAACTGCACTTTTTGTGATTTTGCAGGAGAGCCATTTTAAGATTTTTTTTTATATTCAAATCCGTATTATTCTGCTCATACCACCTTACCACCTTGAACTTATTGATCTTTGCATAAAATAAGCCCTATACTTTTGTGATCCCTGATGAAAAGAGCATTTTTAAAGCACTTTAGCATATTTAACCGACTTTTTGAAATTTTGACATTTATGGCCTTGTCTTACCGAAGGTGCGATATAATGTTGACTCTGCTGGGACTGAGGACTCCTCTCTGTGATAGGGAAGGAAGTGGGCCGTAATCTTCCACGTAGCCCCAGTGCGCGATGGTGAATGTTTTGGTACCCAAACACGGACGAGTAAATAAATTAATTTTGAATATGGGGTCAATTTTAGGGGGCAAATAAGAAAATAAAAAATTGACCGTACCGTGTGACATATCAAACAAAAGAGCTTCTGTGAGGGTCTCAAATATATATATTTTCATACTTTTAAATAAACTGATAACTAGACGAAAATTGACAAATTCTCCCCTTATCTGCGAAACTACCAAGCCTAAAATTATGAAAAAAGATACAGAAAATAGTTCTATATATACCTCAAAGTCAAAGTATTTATTAGTGTGTTTTTTGGTGATACAATAGGTCTTATAATTAGGATATGGTAACTCAAAAAACTACCCATTAGGGCATACACTATTTAGCAATTTAAGAATATAAGATCAATATTACATACAAATTAACATAAATTTCAATAGGTACTTCGAATACAATCTAGTTTATAATAACCAATTTGAATACAATTCAGTCAAATTGAAGTCAGGTTTTTGAATTGTCAAGCATAAATACATAATTATCACTTATTACATTTTGTCAAAAAGGAATTCGTCAATGGTATAATAGCATTTTTCAGTCAATAAGTTATTTAATCTCCGTTTAAATTGTGTCAAGTTAAGATCTTTAATATCATTTGGTATTTTGTTGAATATCTTCGGGGCCATACAGAGGATGCTTTTGTGCATAAGGGCGGTTTTTGAGGGTCTTAGACATAATTCATGACGATATTCTTGTCTTGTCGATCTATATCGTTGCTCTGATGCTTTCTTAAACAGTTCGCTATTTTTCTTGACAAACAATGCTGTCTCGTAAATATAAATCCTTTGTATCTTATAGTTTAAACAGGACCAAATATATTTTTTCTCCATTTCAATATTTCTGTAGATATGCTATTTCTCCTTCTGGCGGCAGTATAGCTGGCACTAATAAGTTTTATCAAATAATCGCAATACTTATCATCATCCAGATTCCAGCCAATACCTATATAGTTCTATAATAAATTACAGCAAAACTTGCAAGAAGTCTATGGTCTTAAAATAACATGGTATCAATATTGTGCGTACAAACTTACTTTTGCAGTTGGAATGTATGGGAGATCATGTTTTTCAACTACAATGTTAAGTTTTTTCTTGGGATAAATTCATCCCAATTACGGAACCCTTCATTGTGCGTGATCCAACACGCACTTGGCCGGATTTTTTTTTTCTCTTACTGTCAATGTATCAAGAGGAGATCGTGGCTAAGTAATAAAAGCCTCGACCGTGTCCCGGAAAGCACGTTAGCCGTTGGTCCCGGCTGTCATTCGTGGATCTTGACAGTCGTTACGGGTCGTCAGAAGCCCGAAATTCTGACAACCAGTCTTACCAAGGGATATCGTATTACCCAGTAACTGGGTTGTGGAGGTCACATAGGCAGTCGCTCCATGTAAAATACTGGTATTCTGCTGCATACGGTTAGACTGAAAGCCGGCCCCAACATAGTTGGGAAAAGGCTAGGCAGGTTGATTACTGTCAAAGTATCAACTAACAAACACCGTGCTAATCCGATTGCATTGCATTATAACAAATGTTGCTCATCCTCAATTAAACATTCTAACTACGAAGGCATAAGAAAAACTCCGAGTGATACTATTATTTTAAAAGCGTAGTGTGAGGGCCTATGATCTATTTTACAGTCTTTTCTTTCTTCACGAGTATATGAATACTTATATTCAAATGTAGGAACGTCCGTCCGGCACACACTGGACGCTACGAATTCCTGACATCATTAAGAGGATTGTGAAGCTGTAAATTTTCGTACAAAAATAGATAACGTTTTTCTCCTCGTAAACATAGTTTAATTTTCATAATTTTTGGCAATGTTGTAGGTATAATGAAAAACTAGGTCCGTACGTTTTTATTATAAAGAAATATTGTATACAGTATAAGTTATTAGCATCTAAATATCTATATTTTTGACATAAAAACATCCTCGAGCATTTTTATTTTTTTAAGTTAAATTAAATTGAATGACTAAAAACGAAAAACGTACAGACCTAGATTGAAGTGTACTGAATGTAATGAGATCAAAATTGTCTCATTTTGTAAAGGTTTAGGGGAGTGAAAACGTTATCGCCCGAAACAATATTTATGTAATTTGTATGAAATGTAGGTAATTGCCTCCAAAAATCGCGCCGCGTATCGGCACTTCACAATCCTCTTAACTATTCTCATTCTGGGATCGAAGCACTAGGGCCGTGGGGTGTGTTGGTGTTCTTTTGCCGGGAAAATTCGGAAAAACGGATGTAAGTTATGGTCTATGGGATTTTTTTACGTATTATTGAAATTTGGACTTCTGGACGCTAGTGTAGGTAGAATAAAAATTACGTATAACATAAAAATAATCCTCAAAAAAAAAAACTTACCATTAACTCGATTATTATCCATCATTAAAAACATCAACAATTCAACACATCACTTCAGTTCTTGCACGAACTACAAAACAGCTGAGCACTGAATGATAAAACAATAATGTTTTTGTTGATAGTCGAGTGTAAACAAATAGAGTTGACGTGCTCCCGCGTCGATAGCGAGAGTACAACGATTATCTTGTAGTGATGGGATCGTTTGGTATCGATAAAAGTCAATTATTTGGTAATATGTGTTGTTGATCTATACTATATATTACTTTATAATATATAATATTTTTATAAAAACGACTGGTCAATAAACTGGGTAATATTAATTTTAAGTCCAGGTCTCCTCACGAAGTTTACCCTCTGCAGGGCCAAGGCCTCTTCTCATACAGAGAAGGCACGAGCATCGATCAGCACGCTTGCTTAAGACGGGTTGGCGATTTCAGACTAATATTAATTTTTAAGTCCAGCTCTCCTCACGAAGTTTACCCTCTGCAGGGCCAAGGCCTCTTCTCATACAGAGAAGGCACGAGCATCGATCACCACGCTTGCTTAAGACGGGTTGGCGATTTCAGACTAATATTAATTTTTAAGTCCAGCTCTCCTCACGAAGTTTACCCTCTGCAGGGCCAAGGCCTCTTCTCATACAGAGAAGGCACGAGCATCGATCACCACGCTTGCTTAAGACGGGTTGGCGATTTCAGACTAATATTAATTTTTAAGTCCAGCTCTCCTCACGAAGTTTACCCTCTGCAGGGCCAAGGTCTTTTCTTACACAGAGAAGGCACGAGCATTGATCACCACGCTTGCTTAACGAGTTGGCGATTTCAGATTACTATTAACTTTAAGTTCAGGTTTCTTCACGATGTTTACCCTCTGCAGGGCAACGGCCTCTTCTCATACAGAGAAGGCACGAGCATCGATCACCACCTTAAGACCTCACAGTGTTTTCCTTCACCGGTGTCAGTAATGTCAAAGATAAACTCAGAAAGTACAAATTAATTGAAAAAATCACATTGGTATTTGCTAGAATTTGGACCCACATGTGCATGAGAGGCATGCATAAGCACTGGGCCATCACGACATTAATGTAATAAATCAATTTAAAAAATAAGTTTGTCAGCTCCAACGCACGCCTGGAGTTTACTTCTTATGTACGATCGTCTTTGAATATTATACATAGATTGACCGCTATATTGAAGACTGGCCGAAAATAAACGAAACACAAAAACTCGACAACGCTTCGCTTGTATTTTACTCCTCTAATTTTTTCCATACCGAGGGCCTTATATGAAAATCGATTCCCAAAAACTTTATTGCAGGCTAAGTGATCCATACAAAACTCAATTTAAAAAATAATAGGTAGGTAAAGTGAAAAAAAAAATGAAATAAAAACTTTATAGCAAAAAATAAAACTGACTTCCAAAACAAAACACTACAAAGTGAAAAATAACTTTAATTTCGGTAGTCGGTTATGTATTTTCGCTTTTTGCCACCGACTTCCGAAATTAAAGTTATTTTTCACTTGTTGTAGTGTTTTGTTTTCGGAGTCGGTTTTATTTTTTGCTAAAAAGTTTTTATTTTTCTCTTTTTAGTTGTGGAACATACCCCACACTAATTCGAATACCACTACCTGCTATGTAAATAACAGTGATAGGAAGTTATTAAAACATCATCACATCATCCACAGAAACTACGTGGGAAATATACGCATTATTGAAGCTAACTCAAAAACTACCCAAGAAAAGTTAATAATATTTATATGGAAACACCTCAAAAGTATACCCTTTCAAATAAAAAAATAATTTTCCAAATCGTTTATCCGTCTTTGAGTAATCGCGTAACAAACTTACAAAAAAATATATACAGATGAATACACATAAATAAACTCAAGCCTATCCTCTATTAAATTTTAATTAAATAACATTTATGCGGCTTTTTCCAACCACCATTTTTAGATCTTTATAGCAAACATCCTATCAGCCAGCCCTTATTATACTGTTTTTACACGAGTACACACTGCCAGCAGGCATTGACTCCAAAAACAATCATCAATTTTTTTTTGTCGTGTTTAGATATCTATACCCATCACGTCTGCGTCTGCGGAGCTTTGCTAGCTAATTTAATTTGACCTTGTGTAAGAGACAAGAATAATGCCTTTTGACAAAATTGCATAAATTATGATCCTTTGTGAGAGACTGGCGTCCATACTAGGATACCCTGTGGTCAATGTTGGAAGAAAATTGAATTCAAATTCCGGGTTTAATGTTGGAACTTACTTAGGTATATATATTGTAACACCCAAATATACACATGAATGAAATAAAGAGTTTTGAATTTGAATTTTCAATCTCTCTAGAAATCATCGATAAAACATCGATAAGCAATACAAAGCAAGCATAGCCCTACCTCAATCGTCACGCGTCCGTATTCTGAAACCGGTCGTCAGTTTCACTAGCCACGGCCCATGAGTTAGCCAAGACTCGCTGAGACATACACGTTTACGTCAGTAACTATCTAACATTTTGTAACAAATTTCGTCATGCCCTCAAGAATTAACTAATACCGAAGGTATGCGAGATATTGTATTTGTAATCGAGTTTGGTAATAGGTCCGAGTGGCGTGGAAAGTCTACATCGCCGTCGTAAAAGGCTTTTATAAAGTTGAGCCAAATTGTGGCGAGCCTTTTTAATATTGACTAGCTTCTGCCCGTGACTTCGTCCGCGTAAAATTAACAAGAGAATTGGCACTTGGCACCATTATAAGCTAAATTTTTAGCTTATAATGGTGCCTATTCTCTTGTTCAATAACTAAACTGAAATTAGAGAATCGCTATCTTTTACTAACAAGCCGCGAAACTGATGAGAGAAGTTTTTTATTTTATTTATTTAACCGTTTATGTACACACAAATAAACAGACAAGAATAAAGGAACAGAAAATTACGTACAAAGGTGATGCTTATTTCTAAAGAAATCTCTTCCAGCATACCTGCGATAGGACAGAGGATAAAAAGAGATATAGACACCGTGTGTAAGAATAAAAGAGAAAATAAAAATACATAAAATCTAAAAAAAACAATTCACTAAGCTAATTAAACATATAATAAATACTTAAATACATACATACTTCTAGAATATAAATAATATCACTAAAATAACTATGACGAAATGGAAAGATAGTGTTCTTTCACTCTTCTTTTAAATACTGCAACAGATGTTTAGTGTTAAGCACGTTAGGCCTTTGACAGTCGTTACGGGTCGTCAGAAGCCCGAAAGTCTGACAAGCAGTGTTACCAAGGGGTATCGTATTACCCAATAACTGGGTTGTGGAGGTCAGATAGGCAGTGGCTCCATGTAAAATACTGGTATTCAGCTGCATCAAGTGAGACTGGAAGGCGACCCCAACATAGTTGGGAAAAAGCTAGGCAGATGATGGTGGCCGGTACCAAATCACTGATAGAGGCTTTATTGTTTTTTTTTGTTTCGTTTCCCAGATCGGGCAGTGATATTGATTCCTCAGTAGCAGCCTGGTGTCTGGACTTGTGCCTCGTTGATGCCGATTTATATCTCCGGTCAGATCTTGTAACTAGAATCTATAGGGTGACTGGTAATTAGTGACCGATACTTAAACACATGATTGTACTGATGATAACAAACAACTTTTACTATGGGACCAACCCTTTTTTTTTTGTGGATGGGAAATCATCAAATAACTTCTCCCGCTCTGGGTGGAGCGGGAGAGCGTGTCAGACTTCTACTGACTAAAACCCACCCGTGTTCCTTCAGTTGCCTATGCCAGGGCCACGGTATCTTTTTCAAACAACCCGCGACCCCAGCGGCATCGGCCCTATTGGACCCCATCTTTTGCTGACATCTCTTTGAGGCGCGCGTGGAACACAACGCGCCGTCGACCCGGGCCTGGTCCTCACCGGACGGCGAGCTACCCACTACTCACCGTCCGCAAGCCCGCGCCTACGGTGGCCGGGAATCGGCTATCGATTCCCGCCGCCCAGGGCGTCTCCTGCGGCGACTGAGGGCGTGAGGCTGCCTCTCCCTCACGCGTTCCGCCTCCTCCTTCGCGAGCATTACCGCTTCGCAGAAGGAGGTGACGGCCTCCCATGCACTCTCGCTCCGCACCATGGCCTGGACCAGGCTCGGACGCGAGAGATTGCCGCCGCCGATCGCCTCCGTGAGAACACGGTGGTGCTCTGCCCAAGCCGGGCAGACCTCCACTGTATGCTCCACCGTGTCCTCTGGGCGATCCACACAATGGTGACACCCGGGCGTTTCCTCCCGCCTTATGCGAAACAGGAACCTCCCGAAACAACCGTGTCCGGTGAGGACCTGCGTCAGGCGGAAGGTGAGGACGCCGTGGCGCCTCTCTAACCACTCCTCAAAGAGGGGACTTATCGCCGCAATTGTGGCGTGCCCAATGGGACCAACCCTGAAATCACGGAAAAAAATCAGCTGTCTCATACATTCATGTTCGCATAACTCGTTAAAGTGTAGGGAACAGCAGATTTTTTTCGCGATTTCAGGTTTGGTCCCATAGTAAAAGTTGTTTGTTGCCATGAATATTAATCATGTGTTTAAGTATCACTAATTATCATGAGTTACTCTAAATTATTCTGCGGTTTTTCTGCTAAGATCACTAAACGTATTCTTCCAACTGCTATTTGATAATTAGCCGGAAATTCATTGCATAGCACGCGAAATTCAAACCTTACTTTTTTTCGCAATTTGCAGGTTAGTATTACTTAGATTCTTTGTTGATCTGAATATGTTTACCGACCGTAACAAATATGTATATATTTAAAGAATTGTCTAATTTACATCAGATAAGCATCAGATAGACTGGAAGCCGACCCAAACATAGTTGGCAAAATGCTTGGCAAATGATTGTTGCCAATTTTAGTAAGACAACATTAAAATATCTCAGAATAAACAACCCAAGCATCCGGAAGTTGGAAGATAATATAATATCACATTCACGCGAATCGGAATTAATTAAAAAGATACTGCATCTTACTGAAGGCTAACAAGTCAACGTAGGTAATTATTGTAAAAAAAAAAAACATCTTGCTTGACAACAAAGAAATTGTAAAAGACACGCTGCGCGCCGCTTCCATTAAGAGCGATGCCACACGGGCGTTGCCAATGCGTTGGCGCTACCACGCCTGAGCGATGACCAACCAGGGAATAGAAAAAACAAGTGGAAGCGCCCACGCTAGCTATCCGACGCGTGTCACAATTATGCGGAAAAATATGTAAAATAATAACAACCTTCGTCAATTGTATGTAATAGCTATAAGTCATCTTTTTGTATGAACTACAAATTCAACTTTGACGAAAAGCTTGTATGTTGTTCAAACAAAATTAAGACTTATTACAACTGACGAACTTGTTGTTTCTATTCCGTGGCGCTGATGCTCCGTAAATCTATCGGTTTTTTGCAATTTACAAGTCAGTATTAAGTTGTACGTTGAACAAAACGTGACTCGCGACCGTAGCAAGTATGTATTTGCATAATTATAATCATTAAAGTCATCAATAGAATTCTTTAAGACCAGGTAATCCTAATAAATTACTATTTCATGAAATCTTGACATTTGAGGATTATACTAACGTTAGGAGTTGTATTACTGATTCTAATGATTATAATTCTGTAAATACATATTTGTTACGGTCGCAATTCATACTTTATTCACCATACAATCTAATACTGACTTGCAAATTGCAAGAAACGTAAGAAAATATGAATTTCACGTGGGGCGACGGAATGCGTGCGGGCCAGAGAGACGAAGCGGGGCGGGGTGCTGCGGCGAACAACCGACGGGAGCGTATTTATTTAGCACCATGTTTGTCGTTCACTACGTAGATCTCGATATTCCCACCATCTCCCAGTTCTTGAAACGCAATTCCAAGCGTTTCTTCGACGCGGCCACCAACATCGCAACCCTCTGGTTGTCGAGGCGGCTAGCTATGTCCCCTCCCGTATTAGTAAGGTCCGCCGCCCGAGGCTTGTCCTCTCGGATCCCGAGGACCACATAACTCTTCTCCAGGAGAGCCGTAGGGACCGTAGGAACAAACACAAATCGACATTCCGACCTCGCCGCCGAGGTCCCTCGCGACGACCCTGTAGTAGTCGTCCTCCCCCCCGTCCCTTGCTCGGGTATGAAGTGCCAGCTGGTGGCGTAGCTGAGCCAGTAGCTTTAAACTCCCCTGATAGTAATAATCACTCCAATTTTATCCAGCCTGTCCCATCTTGCTGTCCTCCCCCCAGCGACGCCCTAATCCGAGGTCCGTTCCCCACAGGGGGAGCCCTTAGCGTGAAGTCGCTTAGTCTGTAAGTTTATGCCCCTGGCTGGAGGCTTTGAGTTCGCAACACAAGATAGTCCGGTTAAGTAGTCACGGCCTCTCTAGGCCAACTACGAGATGCCATTTAAAAAAAAAAATGTCGTTCTCTGACACAGCCTACACCGGCACTACGACGTCGTCGGGATATGCTGCGTTGCGTTGCGACATCGCAGCGCTCGTGTGGCACTCACTGTGTCGAAATCACTGCGCTGCGACGACGCAATGCATTGGCAACGCCCGTGTGGCATCGCTCTAAGAGCGACGCCACACAGGCCACACTGCTTCGTTGCGTTGCGTATTGAAAGGGGTATTGAGACAGAGGCTTGAAAAGCAATATTTACCAACCGACATGTTGGTAACTTTGCACTAGAACATTTTATCGCTCTTAAATTTTTTTTTTTAAAGAAAACTCATAAAAAAACGCCTATTATGTAGTCATAACGTAACATACACGTTGACAATATAGTAAACAAGGCGTTTCAAATGTATGATTTCGTCATGAGGTCATAGCGAGACTTTTTGCGGCCCTCTACGTTTTTAACACTTTATAAGACCTTGGTGCGATCCCAGTTAGAATTCGCCGTTCCGATCTGGAACCCATTCTACAACAAATACGGCGCTAGAATAGAAATGGTGCAAAAGAAGTTCTTACGGTCTATGAACTATAAGTGCTTCCAATCAAAGGTACCTTACATACAGCTATTGAAGCGGTATGACGTTCAGGATCTGGGAATCAGGCGTATGCATATGCAATAACCAACTGGATTGTATGGACTTAATAAACAAAGTGTGTCTCAGGGTACCTAGAAGTGTTACTCGAAGGGGGGTGTGCGTCCCACGACTGTTTCACACAGACATATGCAGGACCAACGCTGGGGAGCGAGCACCTCTTCGTCGCCTTGTTGATACTTATAATACGTATTTTATGGAACTGGATATATTCTCTCAATCTAAGCAATTATTTAAGAAAATGGCTGTTGATGTATTAACTGGCGAAAAGATTTAAGTTATGTTAAGCTAATCTTAGCAACACAGCGTTATTGTTATAGCGACTATTGTTTTGTTGTTTTCCTTTTTTGTTTTTTTTTTGCTTTTATCAGCACTGCTATTTAATTTTTAGTTAAAATGAGGACAATGGTGTGGGTTACATGTTTGTTAAATCTTAGTTTTAGTATTTCTCTGTAATCTGTAGCGTGTAACTGTTTTTTGTCCCTAATAAATAAAATAACTACTTGATTCCAACGAGTTAAGCCTTTCGAAGGGTTAAACCACAATGGGGTTACCCACTTCGTATGGGTTTTTGATTAAGCCCTTCAAAAGGGTTACCCATATCGTATGGGCACATGGGCTGCTTAGAACAACCCTATCGAAAACCCTTTCAATGGGTAACCAAAATGGTCCCTGATTTAAAGATGAACCAAAATGTCGCTAGTCAATGTTGCCTTTCAAGCGTCGAAATGTTCCGTAAAATCTTTATCATTTTTTTTTTGGTCACCATTGACCATTAAATAATAGTGAATTTATGTTAAGTTTTTATGGATAATCAAAGATAGAGTAGGTAACTATTTAATAGTATTTTGATGGAAAAAGTTACCAATAAAAATATTTTATTTACACATGAGAGTCAAAAGAATAACGCATGGTGGTTATTTTTTATTTTTTGTAAATCTAGTATAACTCGAAAACTATAAGATTTTGCGGAACATATGTTTTGATATTTTCAGAGGGCTTGACCAATCACCACCTACAGTATGTCGGTCGATTTCTGAGACACCCTGTCTAAGCCACGGGATTTAAATAAATTACGATTATTATTGCAATGCGATGACGCAACGCAAGAACTCAACGGAGCAGTATTGCTTCTACTTACCTACTCTGTAGATATAATAGTAACATTCAATCATCGAATTATACGTGTGAATGGCAAAAACCAACCCGCATGGAGCCCGTGTGGTGGTTTGCGGCTTGCGGCCCGCTCCCTCTCTCGCACAGAGAGGATGCCTGTGTCCCAGCAGTGGGAACATAGGCTGGGTTCCCGCATTGTCGAGGAGGTGGGGCTCAGTAGCCGTGGCTTGCTCACCACGGCTACTGAGCCCCACGGTAGAAGCGAAGCGAAGAGGAGCCCGAGGAGGGGCCGCTCGTCGGGTCTTTTCCCAGGAGGCCAACGAGGGTAGGTTGCGGTGCCGCTTGGGCGGCATAGCGGCTGGTGCGGGCCGCGATGTCGTGTGGGAGGCATCGCGGCTGAGGGTTGGAGGCCGCGGCAGGACAGGAGTGCCGATATTACGGTGTGCCGCTCTCCCTACCTTCCGCGGCCTAGCCAGGGTCACCGCCGTCTGATGGCGGACGCGGTGGGGCCGCAGGGGAGGAGGAGTGTCGGTGTTTCATTGGCCGCTCTCCCTGTCCACTGCGGCCGAACAGTGGTGGGCGGCCGGGTCACTGGCCTGACCGGTCGCAGGGGGACCAAGGGGTGCCTCGACGCGGGGTTGTCTGGATCCCTTGTGCTGGGTGTTGTGTGTTCTTGTGCGCCGGTGATGGGGGGTGCTCCCCAGAGGAGGGTCCGGTGACGAACAGCCGCGGCGGGTTCGCGGTGAGTGCTAACCCGTGCCCGTGTTCTCGCCACAAGTGGCAGAGGAGGAAACCGTGGAGTTTTAGTGAATTGGAGTCCCACATAAATGGATTATATTCTGGTGGTAGTGCAGTTTTTTCTCCTCGGAAAAAAAAGGCTGGCTGTGGCTAGGCAAAAACCTAATGCCATAGTTAATTCCCACATCATAGTTTTCAGAGAGTGATTTAACTTTTTCCTTTAGAGGCAGGTACTGTAAAGGTTCCATGCAATGGACCTTAACCTTATATTGTACTGGCTGACATTCGACTACTTCCGCCGGTATAGAACACTATTTTTTTTTTTTAAATATATATAAAAGATAGTTCGTATGTTTTTTCCAGACGGCACTTCTGCCACAGAGTACATTAATTTTATATATCTTTGGCTTTATAATAGCTATGGTGTAAGGCAGTGTAGTTGTAAGAAGTGCGCGATTTTGACCAAAGATTGTATTGATTTCCATTTGATTATAGTCAAACTGCTATTCTGCCTTAAACCTCTATTATTTTGAGTAGTAAAGTAACGCACAGTACTTTTGTAGATATAATAAAAAGGTATATATTTTTTAAATAAATAACAATTACAGATAAAAGAATAATACCATTTAAAGTCCTTCATAGAAAGTCTATATAATCCATCTCGCTAATACATTTTGATCAACAAAATAAGATAATAAATAACGTTCACGAACTTGACCGATAATAGCCAAGGGTAAATTGAAAGTACATAACATCAATAATAAATTATAATTATCGTGCTAAGTATTTCAGATATGCATGTTACATACCTAAGGCCAAAGCCGCACAGCAAACCGCTTGGTAATATAATGAGACGTGTAAGTAGGTAATTTATTCGAAAAAACAGTTACAAAATAAATAGTAGAACACGCCACAAAGACAAAATTGAAATTACCCCAAATATAACTAATGCTATTTAAAAGAAATTCTTACTGCATGACAATTATTATACAGGGTTATTTGTAAAACACCAACAACCTCTTAAGGGGTCATTGTACTCATCATTATGAACAACTTTTGCTATGGGACCAAAACAGAAATCGCAAAAAAAAAATCAGTTGTTCAGTACATTTTGATCAGTTATGCGAACATATATGTGGGGAATCAAACGTAGGCTGTATCATAAATTTAGGGGTGTGGGAACATAAAAACGTTGGGAAGGGGGCTGCCAGCTGGTTCTTTTTCGTGATTTCAGCTTTGGCCCCATAGTAAAAGTTGTTCATAATGATGAGTACAATCACCCCTTAAGAGATTTCGTATATGAATAGATAGACCTTATAAACAGTGTTAGGTTAAACGAGGGATTTACTTTAAGGAGTCATTGTACTCATCATTAGGAACAACTTTTACTATGGGACAAAACCTGAAATCGCGAAAAAAGTCAGCTGTTCAGTACATTTACATTCGCATAATTCGTTAAAATGTAGATACTGAACAGCGGATTTTTTTTTCGCGGTTTCAGGTTTGGTCCCATAGTAAAAGTTGTTCATAATGATGAGTACAATGACCCCTTAAGAGATTTCGTGTAGGAATAGATAGACCTTATATACTGTTAGGTTAAGCGAGGGATTTACTTTAAGGGGTCATTGTACTCATAATTAGAAACAACTTTTACTATGGGACCAAACCTGAAATCGCGAAAAAAATCAGCTGTTCAGTACATTTACGTTCGCATAATTCGTTAAAATGTAGGGAGCAGCTGATTTTTTTTCGCGGTTTCAGCTTTGTTCCCATAGTAAAAGTTGTTCATAATGATGAGTAAAATGACCCTTAAAGTAAACCCCTCGTTCAACTTTGTATAATTTCCATACATTTTTGACAAATTGACATTGATTGTCGTAGAGATAACGACTGGAAATTTTTTAAGTTCGACCTTCAGAAAACGAGGGCAATTCAAAGGTAATTAATACACAATCTATATTTAAAACTGTTTATTTAATGACTAGACAATGTACACTTAGAAATAGATTTAAAATACACACTTATTTTCAATATCTGTAGTGCCTATACAATTAGAATCTTATTAATCCTGACTGAAGATACGGTCCCAATGTTAGCAAAAAGCGAGATTATCGAAAAAAATAAGATCCTTATTACAATACTGCCGCCATAAAGAAAAAGGACGTACCTACAGACATTTTGAAATGGAGAAAAACATATTTTGTCCTGTTTAAAATACAAAATATGTACCAAAGGCAGATGCGTCTTTTAATAGTAACAATTATTAAGTTTTCGTTAAGTTTACGCCAATATAAAAATACTGGTAGATGCGTCTTTTTTGCTGATTCCGAATATGTAAATAACTCTATTTCGAAAAAAATGTCACATACTTTTTTTTTACCTTATGACGGCAGAATATACACGGCAAGATCAGTGTAGGTACTTCACTACACGGTACACCTCTGGCTACCCCTTTCGAGTAAACGGCGTCTGAATATTCTGAGGCACTAAGGCCGCATTCATGAAGAACGCTGGTAAGCGGCGTCGATATGCCAGCGCTTGTTGGCGACGACTTTTTGCCGAATAACCGCGAACCGGCGGCGGTTAATCAGATAGGAACTTGTCGGTGCTTATCGGCGACGGTTCGCATTTATGTGGCAAAAAGTATGAAAACAGCGCCGGCACCGACCAGCGGCACAGATTAATACAGATGGGACACTCCGCAGTTTAGGTATGAAGCTACAAGTACGCGGCGGACCAATCTCACTGGGCCAATTCAGTAGGACTGCCGCGGTCAGAAGGCATAAGAGTTACGCGTTAGAAAAAGAGGCAACTTGTAGGTGAATATAACTGTAGGTAATAACCGTTGTGCGACCTGAATTGCACTTTATTGTGTCGTAGCAAGAGTCGTTTTTATTTAAATGATTTTGTCTCATCTGTATTAATCTGTGACAGAGCGATCAGAACCAGCGCTTGTCGGCGCCGAGAAGCGCTGGCATATTGGCGCCGGTTACCAGCGTTCTACATGAATGCGGCCGGGCCTAACACGAACGCGCTGAGTAAAGTGAGTGAGGTAGTTACCAAAATACGAAAGATTTAAACATTGAAAATATGGACTTTGTTCGCACATAGGTAATATTCACTTATAACACTTTCGCTGACGTCACGGCCAGAGGCTTATTTTTTCGTGTTTGATATGACGCAAGTCAATAAATCCAGCGTCGTATTGCACTCATTTAATTTTTTCTAGTGTCAAGGCGAAAACATACCATATTACAGGTACGTTGACTTGTTTATTGATGACAGTGCGGCTAGTATGTGTGGTATTATTTTGTATGAAATTTTTTTGTGTCATTTTCAGAATGTCAACTTCATCTCAGTGTCAGTGTGATCATCATCTGCCTAGCCTTTTCCCAACAATGTTGGGGTCGGCTTCCAGTCTAACCGGATGCAGCTGAATACCAGTATTTTACATGGAGCGACTGCCTATCTGACCTCCACAACCCAGTTACTGGGTAATGCGATACCCCTTGGTAAGACTGGTTGTCAGACTTTCGGGCTTCTGACGACCCGTAACGACTGTCAAAGATCTACGAATGACAGCCGGGACCAACGGCTTAACGTGCTTTCCGAGGCACGGAGGAGTCTTGGTATGTAAAGATGGTCACCCATCCACAGACCAACCCCGGCAAGCGTAGCTTAACCTGATGGATCGACCCGTGCGGCTGTTATTACTTAGCCACGAGCTCCTTCTCAGTGTCAGTGTGAGTGAGACTTTATTCATAGGTATAGACGTTCTAATTTCAAAACCAGCTAAAACAATTTTTCTGAAAATCATCAATACATCTCTCCAAGTTTGATTTCCTTCAGATTTGTCTAATTACGGAAATCAGACGAATCTGGAGGAAATCTAACTTACAAAGGGAAATGTATTGGTGATTCTTATGGTTAAAATTATGTAAATACATCATGCATGAACTTGTCTGTTTGTCCTGAGTCTGGGTTGTAATTATCTATATACTCAATACTCAAATCTTTATTAGCATTCCATAATGTTACATAACAGGTGGTACAAATTACATAAAGTATAGACACAATATGGACCCGAAGGGCACAGCTTAAAGAGGTTCGGAGAGAAACTTAAGAACTATGTAGTCATTACAAAAATTTTAATAATTATATTTAACATTTGGCAACATTTTCGTGTGCGTGTGTGTACGTCTCAGTGTGTGTGTGGGTGAGTGCGCGCGTTTGGGTGTGTGTGTGTGTGTTTTTATGAGTGTATGTGCGTGCGTGTATGTATGTGTTGTATGTGTGTGCTTGTCATGCAATTTATATTTCCTTAGCTATATTTGTATATTTTGTTTTATTTCTTAAACGATTTGTCTTCCATGTATTCTCTTACTGTGTAATAACATTTAGTATAGAGGAATTGTTTTAATTTTTTAATAAATATTGTAGTTTTAGGTTCATCTTTTATGTTCTTTGGAAGATTGTTATAAACTTTGATGGAGCTTACTAAAGGACCGGAAGAATGTAATTTAAGTGTTGATATTGGTAAATTTAATCTATTTTTATGTCTTAAGTTATATTTATTTTGAATTTCTTCGCGGGTGTTATAAAAATCTGGGTATTTTCGGACAAATTTACAAATTTCTAGAATATATAAACAAGGAAATGTTAGTATTTTGTGCTTTTGGAATTGTGGTTTACAGCTGTCTAATTGATCTATATTTGTAAGTATTCTGATTAGTTTCTTTTGTAGAGTAAATATGGTATGTGAATCAGTACTGTTCCCCCAAAGTATGATCCCATAACTGAGCCACGCTTGGGCGTATGCATAATAGGTGGCGAGTGCCGTTATACAACCATACATATAAGTATGTATTTACAAAAAAAAAGTACTGTATCTAGTATATCAATTATCTGGTTTCAATAGCACAAGCTCTGCTTAGTTTGGGATCAGATGACAGTGTGTGAATAATGTAGGTACCAGGATATATTATTTCTTAATGTCGCGAATCATATTTTGATCAAGAACCTTACGCTGACCTGCAAATTGTAAGAGAAAAACGCAAGAAAATTTGAGTTTCGCCGGCTACCTTAGCGTATCCCCCTTAAGGGGGACTACATGACCGAAAGCGCGGGCAAGAAAGAGAAGCGCGATAACACGACACTTGTAATTTATTGCAAAAATATGAAGCAATTATCTATTTACAAAAAATCTATTGATTGGACTAAAAAACTGAAACACTATTACGATAATATATTGCTTGTAGAATAATCTGGCAAAAATCAGAATGATTGCATGTATATTAGTATACTTTTTAATCGTTAAAAGAAATTTTTATTTGAGCTATCTTCGTGATTTTTTTCTATCGTATCAAATTAATTGTATTATGTTTTCAACACACTATCTAACTAACATATATGTCCTGAAGAATATCATATATTTTTCTGTTTTCGTTAACTGCAGTGGATCTTATACTTTTAGGCATTATGAAACTTGCGTTTAGGTCTTGTAGTCCCATCCATATTTATAGTTATTACGTTGCATAGATATAAGAAAGAAGTTTTTAATATTTCTATGGTTTTAACTTTCGCTGTCTCAAAAACTCTCGCCTACATTAGAACCGTATATTTTGTCTTAAAATCATCACCGTTACTTTGTACAAAACACGAAACAGTCAATCAATTATAGGTACCTATCTACCTAATTGATTTGACTCATTACATAATTGTTAGTGAAAGTAGCAAGTAGGTAGGTGCATTAAAATTATTGGCAAATTAACAAATGACGGTTGTGTCAGAATGAAATCATTTATTGCTTACCTGTTGAGTTATTTTGTATACCTACCCGATGTGTGATCCAGTAGGTAATAATCAAAGGCGGATTTCACCAATGAAACTGAACGCGATCAGCACTTTTAAACTACGTCGAGAGATGTCAGCGTCATCATTGTTGTGGAATATTGACACTGACAGCTCTTGAAAGCGGTTTAGATGAACGCGCTCGGTGATAATTAAGGCGAAAGCTCCAGGTTGCCCGCGAAATTGAAATTTGCTTACGTTTTTTGCAATTTGTAGGTCAGTATCAGGTTGTATGTTGATATGAAAATTATTAGCGACCGTAACAAATCTGTATTTATAGAATTACAATCATTTAAATCATCAATACAACTCTCTAAGTTCATATACAGGGTGTCCGGTAATGAATGGATAACCTTGAAATGTCTTATAGTATAACTTATGGCCGTTCAGAAAAAAAATTGAAACAAAATATATCATAAGTAGTACCTAAGTTATGATTTTTTTAAAAGAAAGGTCTAATTTTTTTTACCTTGTTTTACTTTTATGAACACTACGATCAGAAATGAATGGATTCCATCGGTTTGTTGTTATTTTATTATTATACACGAACTATGCTAATAGATAAACAGTCAATAGTATGACTAGCTATTGCACTTTTTTATTAAAAAATTAGCAGATTAATTAATTTTAGAAAAACTTTGCAAAATTTATTTTTTAAACTATGTTTAAACATCTTGGGTATAAAAAAAATGTATGAATACATGAGTGGCCAATAATTTTAAAATAATGTCACTTTCAAGTAGATTTTATAATGGTACAATTCATAAATGTATCTACAATAAATAGTGAATTATTGCGATTAATGTAGAAAAGGAGAAAATTTTACTAAATATCAAAATTTGTAATATGGGAACATTTTTTAAATTTAATTGTACCTGAACTTTGGGGATTAATAAAAAACAACATTTAACATAAACAACACTTTATTATCATTCGTTTATAATAAATGTTCAAACTGCCGGCCTCCCACTCTTATGCAGGCCCTACATCTACGGATAAATGATCTACGGAGCAGTCTTGTGTACCGTCGTTCACTAATTTTTGATGCGGCTGCTCTGACTCGTCTTCTTAATTCTTCTAAAGACCTTATAGGCTTACAGTATACTTCCTCTTTAAGGCAGCCCCAATAAAAAAAATCCAATGGATTTAGGTCCGGTGAACGTGGAGGCCACAAAATTGGCCCTAGCCGCCCGATCCATCTATCTGGGTACGTGTTATTTAAAAATGCACGAACAGATACAGCATAATGCGCAGGACAGCCGTCATTTTGCAACCAATATGACTCCCTCAGCTCCTCGGGCACTTCTTCTAATAAATTGGGGAGATCATTTTGAAGAAACTCCAAATAACTTTGCCCTGTTAAATTCCCCGGTAATTCAAATGGCCCGATTATTATTCCACTTAATATTCCAGTCCAATAATTGATTTTAAATTGGTATTGGGATCTATCTTCACGCATAAGATGGGGATTTTCTAATTCCCAACCGTGTAAATTATGAAGATTCATGTATCCATCTCTTTTGAATGTTGACTCGTCGCTCCACAGAATTTTACTAAAAAATTGCGGGTCTTCTTCGATTTTTGCCAGCATTTGTCGGCAAAAACGCAATCTAGCTGCATAATCTCTTGGTTGGAGAGTTTGCACGCGTGTAACGTGGTAAGGGTGGAATTTATTTTTTTTTCAAAATATCGTGCACGGTCGATTTTCCGATACCTGTGCGTCGAGCTATTGTTCGTGTAGAGGTAGAAGGATCGTTTTCGACTTCCTCAAGCACGGCTTCTTCTACATCAAGACGAGCGATTCTTCCACTGCTTGTACCACCGACACCACTACCAGGCAATCTTCCTTCGGAGTAACAACCGTGGACACGAATAAATACGCGGTAGTCTGGGTGGCGCGCATTAGGGTATCTCTCCCTATAGAGCGCTGCAGCTGCATTTGCGTTACCTCTGCATTCTCCATAAATGTAATGCATATTTGCATATTCTTGTGCCGTATACTGACGTGGCATTTTGATACACAAAAACACAAAAGTCCAGTTTAGTCCAAAAACAAACCAAATCGTCGCAAATATCACCAAACAAAACAAGTCCAAATCAGTAAGCAAAACGAATAGTCCAATAAAATAGCCACGTGGTCGTTTTAACACTGATTCAAAGTAAATCACGATAATTGCAAACGGAAACTAAATAAACACATGCGAAGTCGAGCAAGTCGAGAAACGCACTAAAAGTATGAGTGCTTACCTGATGTTTTACATTTATTTCCTCTCTCTCGCACCTAGCCGATTCAGACCCTCTTTGTCTAACATAACACAAAAGAATGACAGCACGGCGTGCGCGCAGGTAGCAAATATGAAGGTCACACGACCCATTTCACGCTTTTAAAGTAACTATTTTAATCATTATGAGTATTTGTAAATTTCTGACAATTTGGTTTCAATACGCAATTTTTATTCACTACAAATTCCTTAAATGTATTTTTGATTAATCTTCAGTGGTCAGAAGCAATTTAATTTAAAAAAAGTTCCTACATTACTTTTGACATTTGGTAAAATTTTCTCCTTTTCTACATTAATGGCAATAATTCACTATTTATTGTAGATACATTTATGAATTGTACCATTATAAAATCTACTTGAAAGTGACATTATTTTAAAATTATTGGCCACTCATGTATTCATACATTTTTTTTATACCCAAGATGTTTAAACATAGTTTAAAAAATAAATTTTGCAAAGTTTTTCTAAAATTAATTAATTTGCTAATTTTTTAATAAAAAAGTGCAATAGCTAGTCATACTATTGACTGTTTATCTATTAGCATAGTTCGTGTATAATAATAAAATAACAACAAACCGATGGAATCCATTCATTTCTGATCGTAGTGTTCATAAAAGTAAAACAAGGTAAAAAAAATTAGACCTTTCTTTTAAAAAAATCATAACTTAGGTACTACTTATGATATATTTTGTTTCAATTTTTTTTCTGAACGGCCATAAGTTATACTATAAGACATTTCAAGGTTATCCATTCATTACCGGACACCCTGTATATAATCCTAATGAATGACTATTTCATGAAATCTGGAGATTTAGGATTATACTAACTTAAAGAGTTGTATTACTGATTCTAATGATTATAATTCTGCAAATACATATATGTTACGGTCGCGAATCATCATACTTTAATCAACATACAACCTAATACTGACGTGCAAATTGCAAAAGACTTATGAAAGTTTGAAATTCGCGGGCTACCTGGAGCTTCCCACTAAAGTGCTAGTGAACTTAGCACTTAATCATCAATTTAAAAAAAAATGTACGTCCATATTGTTTCAATATTTTGATTTGTTACATTTTCGTTCTTCCAACATCAAAATTTTCAAGTCCTAATCATCACTATATATAAAATAGTTTTTGATCATCATCACCAAACTCTTAACACTACTTTCACTGCGAGTTTTTAATAATTTAAATCAGTTCCACCAATTGAAGTCTCTGGAGTTGCACTTTCCCGACGGCCCGTTGCACTTTTCTGATACCCAGTTGCACTTTCCCGCTGCCCAGTTGCACTTTTCCAATACCTTACCAAGTTGCACTTTCCCGATGCCCAGTTCCACTATTCTCATACCCAGCACTTTATTTGGATTTCCGGATTAACTATTTGGAGTTCCAATTGCTTTTTTGGTTTACTAGTTGTACTTTCCGGGTTTCCAGGTGCACTTCTTGGATTTCCAGTTGCACTTTCTTGGCTTCCAGTAGAACTTTCTGGGTTTCCAGTTGAAAAACCCGTGTAGGCCGCCGAGGCCTGTTGTTTAGATGTCATCATCTCTATCATGTGGCTGATGTCTTTGGAGAACTGCTAGTCGCTGTTGTGTCACCTCTAGGTGATGTTTCCGCCATTTTATACGCCTGTTCTGGAACCACACTTTTACCTGGAGAGAAATAAATAATTTCAAAAGATTGTACAGGGTGTTGGGGACAGTCCAGCGCAGACTGATAGGGTGAATTCAGTATATCATACAGCGGGACAATTGTGTAACTCACTATCAATCGGAATCGGTTTCATTTTGACAATTTACGTTGTCGAGCGGACAAATTTTTCGAATTGGTATTCAAAATGATTCAGATTCCGATTGATAGTGTGTTAGGTACGCAACTAGGCTGCGGTACATGAAATTATTTCAGGAACGTTATTGGAATCCAATAAAACTGATTTGTTCGTGTTTTTGTGCGGAGCGTCTATTTCTGGTTGGGAGGCGTAGGTAATAGGTTGCTGGGGAGTTTGTTGCGGCACTTTTTCTCCCCAGCTAAAGCACTAGGAAGTGGTGAAGGGCGGGCGTTTTGGGGGACTGTCTTACATAATTATGACGTTCGAAAAGTGCTGATTCTCAGTCTAGTTTAAATAAATGACTTGATTTTGATTTTTGTATGCGGTGGGTTCGATGAACTCTGTAGCTAGGCAAAATGTGAACAGCTGATTTCACGCGTCGTTCGTTAGAGTATTTCAACATACATTGCTGATTTTTTATTTTAACTGTTTTATCTACATAAATGGAGTACAGAGAATGTAATTTAACACTGAAATAAAGAAATAGTAACTGAAAAACGTATTTTATTTTTTTGAGAAATTTTCCAGTGGAATTTGATTCAAAATAAGAAGCTGAATACTCCCTGTTGGTTTGTGGAGGGCTGACCTTATACCCTGTATAAAACCAACATGTTAACTTGCCGTTGCTACTGTTACTTTCTAGGTTCATCATCATCTGCCAAGGTTTTTCCCAACTATGACGGGGTCGGCTTCCAGTCTTACCGGATGCAGCTGAATACCAGTATTTTACATGGAGCGACTGCCTATCTGACCTCCACAACCCAGTTATTAGTTGTCAGACATTCAGGCTTCTGACGACCCGTACGTAACGACTGTCAAAGATCCATGAATGACAGCCGGGACCAACGGGTTAACGTGGTTTCCGAGACACGGAGGTCTCGGGTCTTGGTATGTAAAGATACCCATCTACGGACCAACCGCGGCAAGCGTAGCTTAACCTGATTGCTCGACCCGTGCGGCCACAAGACCCTAGGTTCATTACAGATATTATCACTGACTACTGGTAGGCTAGGTATTGGTGAAGGAAAATCCTTGTACACAGGTCAAGGCGAAAGCCTTCGGAGACAAACAATGGAACTTTTGAAACAAAAAATCATCCCTCTCTTTTTGTTGTTTAGGCTGCTAATAATAAATAGACGGAAAAAGTGGCCACTATTTCCCGTTTTAATGATTACAATAAAACTTAACAATATAAAACTACTGTTTATAATAATAATAACGTATAGTCTTGTGGAGTACAACTTAACGTGCTTATTTTCTGCATTTCCTTTTTAAATTAAAAGAAATAACAAAAAAAAAACGATGAGGGCGCCACTGCGCGCTCGGTAGCGTCTTAAAGATCTTCGTTCCAAAAATATATTTTTATCTGAAACAGTTACCTAATCCTAGTCGAATAGTGGTTACGGAAAGGGGTTTGAACCTTTTGGGCCTCGTCCCGGTTCGCCATCTTGATTATTTTTCAAAATGACGTCGCACGATAATACCTATTTAAATGGATAGGGGGCATATAGACAAACAAAAAATATCAGTCAAAAATGGCTATGATGAGCGCTAAAATGATTTTGTTTTTCAACAGAAAAAGCGGTTTGTAGCTCAAAATGCCCGCTTCTGATATGAATGAAACGAAAATATTTGCGCTCATCATGGCCATTTTTAACTTTAATTATCTAGGTAACGTGACAGTTTATCGTGCGACGCCATTTTGAAAAATAATCAAGATGGCGAACCGCGACGAGGCCCAAAAGGTTCAAACCCCTTTCTGAATCAAGGGCAGATTGGCTGCCATTATACTCGTAGTACCTAACTTTTTTATATGCCCATTGCTACCATA
Source organism: Dicycla oo (assembly GCA_948252095.1). Taxonomy (NCBI): domain Eukaryota; kingdom Metazoa; phylum Arthropoda; class Insecta; order Lepidoptera; family Noctuidae; genus Dicycla; species Dicycla oo. The sequence continues at coordinate 16,010,301 of OX411734.1, forward strand.
CAAAATTGTAGGTACGATTACAGACGCCAGCAGGTCAAGCTACCCCAAAACTGTCAAATTTTACTAACCAACCTTGAACCTAATGCTTTAGCGATAAAGTTGAAAATCTATTAGAGAAATTTGACCGATTGTAGCACGAGTAGCTTGATGTGCTGGCATCTGTACATAAGTACCAAAAAAAAAAAAATCTAATAAACTACTTTTTCTGATGAAATAATATTTTACTTCAAATGCCATAGAATTTAACCCCGCCCTCCTTCCAGTGCCACTCTTCTAGAATTCGTTACAAATCGCATACAATCAACTACGAGAATACTATCCAACTATCCCACTTCTATCCAACTAACGTGGAGGTGCTTGACTGAAGCTGATTGTAGTGACGCCGACTAGCCCCTAGCTGATCAACTATAACGCCGTCCAATCGACTGGCAGGGTCACCATACAATGTACGGAGGAGGGGGGTTGAATAAACAATACGATGTGTACTTCTCCATGACTCCACTGAAGAGTGTTGTCCCTTTAATTATGAGTGTATAATTAAAATAAATTTTAATTCCCCATACAGGTCGACTCAGGTAATGTTAGAATGATTAAACTTAGGTGTAGGCTGAAAGGTACGTTAGGTTAGGTTAGAACTATGACCACACAACGCACGAGATTATTCGGACTTTACCGAAATGCTTGGGTAAACCTAGGTTTACTCAATCTTCTAGCATTACCCGTAACATATAGGTACATATATACCTACATAATGCGTGCGTGATACTATTCTAATAAACTAATGAACATACCTTATCTATCTTAACTTAAACTATGTGCTATACGTGACATCACACCACAAGTGGAGCCCAGATCTTGTACTACGAGTATACTCGTAGTCAACGTGTTAAATCGATTATCGCCGCTCACCTGTGCTTCAGTCAGCTGCAGGGCATGTGCTAGGTACAGCCTCTCAGGCCCCACCATGTACTGCTGCCTCTCAAACTCGGCCTCCAGTCGTTCCAGCTGTTCCGGGGTGAATATAGTTCGTATCCTCTTACTTCTGCCGGAACTAGACAAACAAACACAAATGATTACAGCTGTATTCTTCGAAGGGGTGAGCAATTTTAGACTAGCTTTAGGTCGTTTGTCCACCGCTACGTCAATGGCACGTCAACGAGAACGAGGTGACGGCGCCGAAGCTCGAATTAGTGACAGTAAATTTAAAATGGCCGATTAATCTCGTTCCCAGAGCATTGGACAAACAGTCATAGGCTTCGAAAACCATTTCCCGTCGGCCGCAGAACTCCATTTTTCGTGAGAAAATTCGACATAAAAACGATTAAGTAACTCCAATTTTGAATAAATTTGAACTATTCGAATAAGAGTATTTTATTTTATTTTACACTTTTTGGAAAACTTACAAGGCCAATTAAAAGTTTTCACATATAGAAAAGAGCATATAAAAAAAAATTGACAAGGTAGACAATGTTTTTAAGTAAAAACCATAATCATAATATCATAAGTAAACATGTTTTTAAACCAGCGTAAATTGTACCTAATAAATTAGTTTACGTGATCAAAAAAGAAATCACAAAGAGTCCTTTTTAATTTTGAAATGCTAGTATTGAAAACATCGATGTCGACGCCCCGGCGGCAGACCGCATTATAAGTATGACTAGCTCTCATTAAGTATGAATTTTGTCTGTGATTCGCTCGTACCACAGGAGTATGCAATAGATAAGGATTGCGCAGAAAAGCAGAAAGAACCCGCGGTCCGATTTTGTTCAGCAATTCGGGAAGCCCGGTAGAACCATTAGCAATTCCAATTAAAAACGCTAAGTCTGCAATTCTTCTACGTTCAGAAAGAGGAAGTAGATGGAATCTTTGACAGCGTAGGAGATAAGTGGGAGAATAAGTTTTAGACCGGAATTGAATATACCTACCTCAAAAATTTTCTTTGTATGCCTTCTAAACGATTGATGTACAATAGCAATACATATTATATTAAAATATCTAATCATACTATTGTTTACAAAGTCTATTTTCTTTCAAAGGCAATAAATACCCTTTGAATGAAAACAACAGTTGGTTTACTGCCAATCTTAATACAAATAACAGAGACCAACTGTTCAAATATTATTAAGAGGATTGTAGAGTGCCGATACGCGGCGCCAGTCTTGGAGGCATATACCTACATTTCATACAATTATTTACATAAATATTGTTTCGGGCGATAACTTTTTCACCCCTAAGTCTTTACGAAATGAGACAATTTTTTTCTAGGTTAGTTAGTTAGTAATTCAATTTAATGTAATTAAAAAAAAAGAAACGCTCGAGGAAGTTTTTATGTCAAAAATACAGATATTTAGATACTAATAACTTATGTCGTATGCAATATTTCTTTATAATAAAAACGGTCGGACCTAGTTTTTCATTATACCTATAACATTTCCAAAAATTATAAAAATTAGTCTATGATTACGGGGAGAAAAACGTTATCGCTTTTTGTATGAAATTTTACAGCTTCACAATCCTCTTAATATTGGTGACTTACATTCCTATAACACTCCTAAGTATACTAAAGAAGAGTTGAAGAGTTAAGTTAAAGCGGGGATAACATCCGCACGGATCGATCGATCAGGTTAAGCTACGCTTGCCGCGGTTGGTCCGTGGATGAGTGACCATCTTTACATACCAAGACCACTCCGTGCTTCGGAAGGTCCCGGCTGTCATTTGTAACACCCCAGATTTCCGATTTCCACATTCAATCTTTCCTTACCGCACTTATAAGTTTGCCGGTCCATCCGGGCCATTAGCTGCATGGTAAGTACATAGTCGATGTTTATAATGACCGTGCTACAATTATTGATGGCTACAGTTAGTGAAGAAGTACAGAACTGACCTGTTCGAACACGTCATAGGATGACTCCTGGAGGTCTTCATCTGTCCCACTTGTGGCCTCATCTCTGGCCGTGGACTGTCTGTAAGAGAATAATGTATTTCATCATCATTTGTAGTTTTGAAAAGAAGAACTAAATTGTGGTTCTAACTCTTTCGTATCCGCTTGTATTGTGGACTAACACATCTGCCTCTAGCCTTTTCTCATCTATGTTGGGGTCAACAGTCTAACCGGATGCAGCTCAATACCAGTATTTTACATAGAGAGACTGTCTATCTGACCTCCACAGCCCAGTTACTGTGTAATTACGATACCCCTTGGTAAGACTGGTTGTTAGACTTTCGAGCTTCTGACGACTCGTAACGACTGTCAAAGATCCACGAATGACAGCCGGGACCAACGGCGTAACGTGCTTTCCGAGGCACGGAGGAGTCTCGGTATGTAAAATCCAGCCAGGACCAACAACGGCACGGAGGGGTCTTGGTATGAAAAGATGGTGACCCATCCACGGACTAACCGCGGCAAACGTAGATTAATCTGCTGCTATTCCATAGTCACAAGTAATCAGAATAGGTCATGCCGTAGTAATAATATGAGCCACTCAGAGCTGGTGGTAGCGGGGTGACTGTCCCGGGTGCGCCCCACGTAGGTACTATCGAGGAAACTTACATCTGCCCAATTTGAAAACAAAATCCCGTGCACACGATGACCACATCTGTTAGCTACTAAAGCGGCTGAGCGCTGCAGGCAAGAATAGTCCTTACAGTGTACAGATGTTCGTTTCTCCGATAGTACCTACATTTTAATTGTCGTCAGTCGCCATCCGTCGGGTTATTTCGACTTGAGCACCTCAGCCAGTTAGTGAAGCTATCAAAGTTGCTGATTGCCTTACCTCTTCACTACGACTTGGGGATAATAGGACAAGCAGTTTTTAGAATTGCGAAAAACTAGTCAGGTACTACGACATCGAGATGAGAATCGGTGATGATTAATTTAAGATACGAGTACTTTCTTAAAGTGAGACACAATGTTCAAAAGATTGGTGCCGATTCTCTTGTAAAATATTATACTAAAATTAGAGAATGGTGCCGATTCCCTTGTTTTAAACTGAATTTAAGTTCAGCACATCTTTTTCTTTTTTAGAAAAGGACAGACGATAAATATTAGTTTAGTCCTTTCAAATTAAGATACACCATAGACAAGTTTAGACGTGATTAAAAAATTGGCTACTAAAAATACGTTACTTTACGTTAGGCGCTGACTAATTTGATAGGACTAAAATAATATTTAGCTTCTGTCCTTTTCTTAATGAAATAGAAAGAAACAGATGCACTGAACTTAAAATTAGTTGAGTTTGTGAACAAGGGAATCGGCGCCATTAACTATCTTCTAAAATAAAGGACAGCTATAGCTATGAACTAAGTAAGGGATGTCAAACTAGTTTACGCCTTGCGCTTCACTGTGTTTTTAGTCGACTACGGGTCGTCTTTTGTATGGAAATATTAGTTCAACCACAGATTTAACTAAATTTGACAGCTCAATTTTACGTCCGTCTCTTTCTTGTTTTATTAGAGCGAAAAAGTCAGCAATAGCCTGAATAAAGTTTAGTTTGTCCACAACATAATCGGTACCATTATCCAAATAAACAAACAATAAGGGAAGCTAAGCGCCTTTGAAAAAATATTAGGCAATACGCTCGTGGATATCCGCATTATTCATGATTCTTAGACCTATTTTTGTTGAGTGCTTCCACCCAGCAGTTATAACCCTGCTCTCTCATAATCATACCTATATTATGAAAACATTGCATCCAAATAGAGGAGTAGTAACGGTCACGACTTACGAGTTTTAGGTCGTAGGTGACCCAGACAGGCGCTTGACTTTGTCTAAATTACAATTTCATCAACACTGCTCTCAAAACGGCGAAGGAAACGATCATGAGGAAACCGTCATGTCTAGAACCAAAAATTCGAAGAAAACAGATATAACTCAAAATTTCTATTTTCGCATTAAAAGTTTGACATTGTCTACTTTAATGGCTTCAATTTGTCACAAAAGAATAAAGAAATCTCTGTCATTTTCATCGTATCGAGTCGGCCGTTGGACTGAACGTCTTCTCCGTGCGAAGTTAATTCACTTTGTGGTAAAAACTCAAAATATGTCAATTTTGAGTTATTTGTTTTTTTTATTAAAGGTGTGTATGTATGTGTGTGTATGTTTTCGACATATTTTTATGTGTCGTCTTTTGTATGGAAATATTAGTACCAACTAAATTTGACAGCGCTAATTTACGTCCGTCTCTTTCTTGTTTTATTAGAGAGAGAAAGTTAGCTATAGCCTAAATGGAGTTTAGTTTGTGTACAACAGAATCGGCACCATTGTCTAAGTTACTAATTACTTACTAAAAAATCCTTTGGCCGCCTTTTATCTACAAATATTTTAATACTTTTAATCCCTTTGATTTTGTCCACCTGCATCCATTCGACTCAAAATGGACATCATTCTATTAATCCACGGTCGGAGGGGACCCGACGGCGATGTCTCTTTAGCTTTAATTAAACCCTGCTTTTATTAACCCTATATTAAATGTCACAGGAATGATAGGAACTCGAATTATTCTAATACAACTTCGATAAATGACAAAATGATTTTATTTCTGTAAGTAGGATTGCACAAACACGTTAAAAATAAATTAAGTAAGTAATATATTTTAAAATTACTACTTAGGTAGTGTTTATTTGGATAAGACAGATAAAGTTGTTATTTTATTTTATTTTAATATAGGGACAACGAACAGCTACATTATGCAATGTTACAAACAGAAAAACATAAATCACATGAGTAATAATGTGGCCCACAGCGCTGTCCACAGATTACCACTAATAAACAAACCTTAAAGTCACTAGGAGGTGAACTGTTTCATGCATGACAGTTACACTTATTATAAAAACAATATTAAAAAAAAGTATTAGTATTTTAGATACAATTATCGCTTTGCACCCGACGAGGATTCATTTTTCGAACGCAACCGATGACGATCGATCGAAAATTCAGGATTTTTTTGCCTTTTTCTTAGTTTCCTTAGACTCCTAGAAATCTTGTCAATTACCTTTTTTTTAAATATTTGCAACTATTTTTTCGTATGTAAACGGTTAAAAACAATTAGTACAAGGGTTCAAGTGTCTCATACAAAAGGCTACGAAACCTTTTCAAACAGCAATATATCGATGTGTTCGATCATTATAAGTTGCTGCCATTCGCCGAAAAGGCGATCGTAGACCAGTGTTAGATCGGCAGGTGCCTACTGCAAAGAATTTGCCTGCACGCATCCACCGTCTATGGATAGTTCTTATAGTTATGATATGTAAAAAAAAATCTCGTGGCTAAATAATAACAGCCGCATGGGTCGATGTCCCGGCTGTCATTCGTGGATCTTTGACAATCGTTACGGATCGTCAGAAGCCCGAAAGTCTGACTAATCAGTCTTACCAAGGGGTAACTGGGTTGCGGAGTAAAATACTGGTATTCAGCTGCATCCGGTTAGTCTGGAAGCCGATCCCAACATAGTTGGGAAAAGGCTAGGCAGATTGCAGATTGATGTAAAGAAATGGAATTGTTAATTCTGGAAATAACATTTCGGAATCACTTTTACCAGGTCATAAAAAAAAATTGATTGAGTCGACATTTCCTATCTGACTCATCATTCTCCTGTCCTTGTCCCAATTTATTTGGGGTCGGCGCAACATGTCTTTTTCTTCCATACTTCTTTATTAGTCGTCATCTCGGTAGTCACTCCCTTTCTGGCCATATCATCTTTCACACAGTCCATCCATCGTTTCTTTGGTCTTTCCTTACTCGTATAGCCCTCCACATTCATACTCAACACTTTCCTGACGACATTTTCCTTGTTCCTCCGCATCACATGCCATGACAACCGATTTCCACACAACTTTTCAGTCACCGTTGTCACTTTCAGACTTCCTCTTACATACTCATTTCTTATTCTATCCATTCGCGTAATACCACACATCCCTCTTAGCATTCTCATCTCAGCTACATGCCTTGCCTTTCATTCATTCTTTTTATGGCCCAACATTCTGATCCATACAATTTCCTATCTGACTACCCCTGAGAAATAAATAGCGAAACAAACTCAAAGGTCACAGTCTCAGACCTTGTGAGGACCATGTAGATTGGTGTCTGAAATTGCATTTTTAAAAAACCACACAGATTTGATTGGACCTGTTCACTGTTCAGTCAGTGCACGCATTTTTCAGTAATAGTATAGCCTAGCCTCTTTGTCAAATATTATCGAAATCTGCTCAGTGGTTTAGGCGTGAAAATGTAACATACAGACAGACAGGTTCAATTTATAATGTTAGTATAGGTTTATAATGAAGTTTATTTTGTAAATAGGATATATATCGGCATCACTTTTGAGCGTCAAGCTAAGAAAAAAAAAATAAGTTTACATATTTCCTACCTGCCTACCCCTGAGAAAAAATGGCGAAATAAACTCAGAGGTCACATGCAGTCTGTTTTAAAGTCTAGACTTAATCTTGGTCAGACCATGTGAGAACATATAAATTTTTGAAATTGCATTTTGAGGAAAGAACCATCCAGATTTGAGTGGACTCTTGTAGCTCAACTCAAAACTTAAGAGGATTGTGAAGCTGGAAATTTTCATACAAAAAGCGATAACGTTTTTCTCCCCGTAAACATAGTCTAATTTTCATATTTTTGGGAACGTTATAGATATAATGATAAACTAGGTCCTTACGTTTTTATTATTAAGAAATATTCCATACGATATAAGTTATTAGCATCTAAATATCTATATTTTTGACATTAAATTTTCCCGCAGCGTTTTTATTTTTTGAAATTAAATTAAATTGAATTACTAAAAAAGAAAAACGTACAGACCTAGATTAAGGTGCACTAAATATAATGAGGTCAAAATTGACTCATTTTGTACAGGTTTAGGGCGGTGAAAACGTTATCGCCCGAAACAATATTTATGTAAATAATTGTTTGAAATGTAGGTAATTGCCTCCAAGACTCGCGCGGCGTATCGGCACTTCACAATGCTCTTAAGAGGGCCCTTCCCGGCCGCGTCTACCTGCATGGTCGAAATGTTTGTTGTTTCATCCAGCGCAACGCCCGTTGACTAACAAGCAAGTGGGAATGCGATAACGTTGAACGAAACATAGTTTGCGGAAATTTTATGAAACTTGTTCCAGGAAATACGTGTTTTTTAGCAAGCCTTACAAGTTTGTGAAATAAATTTTGTCATTTAGAATCTTCCGTCATCTTCTTCAATTTTACATCACTTAGTTGATAGTTACTCTTGCGCCGTCCCATCTTCCTGGCACAGCGTGCTGTGCTGGCGCTGCTGCTGCGGCTGCGGAAAACCTCAAGCGGCGGAAGTATAATAACCTTATCGGTAACTATATTTTCGAGCCGTTTGGGGTTGAAACCTTCGGGCCGTGGGGTCCGAGTGCTCATGGTTTGATCAACGAAATCTCCAAACGGCTGGTTGACACTTCCCGTGACCCAAGGGCACCTTGGCCAGAGGCTAAGCATTGCCATACAACGTGGCAATGCCCGTCAGTCTCTTGGGTACATTACCGACATTAGACGACAGCGATGCGGATGAATTTTTCGACGCCATATTTTAGTTTAATAGTTTTAGTTGGTTAGGATATTATTTTTGTAACTTAATTAGAATAAATTTGAGACAATAAAATTCCATTAAGATTTAAAAAAAAATGAGTACAATGACCCCTTAAGAAATTTCGTGCATGTATAGATAGACCTTATGTAATAATATAGGGTGACTGGTAATTATATATTTTTCCAAAATACGGTTGTTCGTCACTGTGTCAAAGTTTGGTGCATATACGTGACCTAATATTAGTAAAAATTGAGAAATAAACATAAAAATAAAATCCTATGATAAAACAAAGAATTCAGAGTCGAATTATCCCTCGACCGAAACTGGCGTTTTCGTAAGTTTTGATAGAATACAGAAGACTGTCTTATAGGGCAGTGGGTTCAATACGTAGGTTGTGTAAGGCGGAATTGAGTTTTTTTTTTTGTATACTGACCCCAGCGATTGCTCGAATGAACCCAAAGATTCACACTGGCACCTGTTGCCATTGCACATCAGGAGTACACCGGGGGGCGCGATAATGGTAGGGAAGACGTGCCCTTAGGATATGGAGGGGATTAACAGCCTACCGAGTATGCACCCTATAGTAAGCATTGGAATTGTGGAGAGATGGGTGATATAAATTAAGAATGGGCTCTTTTTACGACGTCGCCGCCAGGTTGCTTCAAGTCCAGCTTCCCTAGTGAATCTTTTGGCGGTTTTACCCTTTTATATAATCACATCAAGCTACCTGAAACTGTCAAATTTTCCCAATCAACCTTGAACCTAATGCTTTAGCGATAAAGTTGAAAATGTATTAAAGAAGTTTGACAGAACACATAAATAAGTTAAAGACAAACATAATATTTAAAATCTGTTTTTTTTTTCCTAAAAATTAAGTAGGTACCTAATCTATAAAATTTATACATAAATTATAACTTAAAGTCGATTTTAGTGTATGTCTGTGTGACCGCGTTGTTTTTCTATACTGCGAAACGGATTTTGATGCGGTTTTTACTATCATTTAGAGAATGTATTCTTGAAGGTTTACAATAAATAATAGATATTAAACTTACATAACAACAAAGAAATTACGATGTTTTGTGAAGTACAAGCCGTGCGAAGTAGGGGAGGGTCACTATATGTATAGAGTGACTGGTAATTAGTGACCGATACTTAAACACATAATAATAATAATAATAATATGATATATATCCCCACCGCTGTATCTCTACGTTGACGTCGTGGTGGGGCTTGCGTGCTCCAAACTTTAGGTCTGTGCCGGTAGAGTTTGCCGGAACGGGTCTAGGATGAGGAGCCAGACCAAGAGAGATACAGAAACCCGCAGGGCAGCATGTGGCGAGCTGATGGGCAGTAGCGACCCCATGGACCCTATCTCCCGGGAGAAATCTTGTCCTCATCTCTGGCTTGCCTTTATTGGCCGGCTGGAGTGAACACTGACGAGGAACAGAGCTCCCACCTCTTTCTTGCCTTTATTGGCCGGCTTGAGTGGAGATTCGCAAGAGCAAACGTGCTCGGAGGAAGGAAGTATTCCAGTAAGGTGCTGATAGGGATCTTGACCGTACTTCCGGGATTGTCCTGATAGCCGTGGAATACCTCTCCACTCCTCAAGCACCTCAGGAAGTGTTGCCCCCTTTTCGCTACGTCACTATGTGCTAGCGGCCGTCTCCAGGGGCCCATTATTGAGTGTGCAAGTCACCCCCTGCCATTTTATCCGTGTATAATATATAACATTGGTCAGGCAGGGGACATAGTTCTTCCATAGTTCAAGTTACCCAATCCACTTTAGCCACCCAGACCCATAGCCCAATATGTTTTGTTTCCACACACATCAATAGTCCTGTACCAACCGGGGGTGGTCCTTGGGTGCACTTGCATAGTGTATACAGGGATAATCGTCGGTTGGTGCCTCCTCATCATTTAAAATTATCTAAAGGGCCTCTGCGAGTTGGCTTCGGCTCCTCGTACGCCTTCCAAAGGTCCGGGACCCCGGGTCCCGAGAAATATCAAAAAATAATAATAATATAATAATAATATGATATATATCCCCACCGCTGTATCTCTACGTTGACGTCGTGGTGGGGCTTGCGTGCTTCAAACTTTAGGTCTGTGCCGGTAGAGTTTGCCGGAACGGGTCTAGGATGAGGAGCCAGACCAAGAGTGATACAAAAACCCGCAGGGCAGCATGTGGCGAGCTGATGGGCAGTAGCGACCTCATGGACCCTATCTCCCGGGAGAAATCTTGTCCTCATCTCTGGCTTGCCTTTATTGGCCGGCTGGAGTGAACACTGACGAGGAACAGAGCTCCCACCTCTTTCTTGCCTTTATTGGCCGGCTTGAGTGGAGATTCGCAAGAGCAAACGTGCTCGGAGGAAGGAAGTATTCCAGTAAGGTGCTGATAGGGATCTTGACCGTACTTCCGGGATTGTCCTGATAGCCGTGGAATACCTCTCCACTCCTCAAGCACCTCAGGAAGTGTTGCCCCCTTTTCGCTACGTCACTATGTGCTAGCGGCCGTCTCCAGGGGCCCATTATTGAGTGTGCAAGTCACCCCCTGCCATTTTATCCGTGTATAATATATAACATTGGTCAGGCAGGGGACATAGTTCTTCCATAGTTCAAGTTACCCAATCCACTTTAGCCACCCAGACCCATAGCCCAATATGTTTTGTTTCCACACACATCAATAGTCCTGTACCAACCGGGAGTTGTCCTTGGGTGCACTTGCATAGTGCATACAGGGATAATCGTCGGTTGGTGCCTCCTCATCATTTAAAATTATCTAAGGGGCCTCTGCGAGTTGGCTTCGGCTCCTCGTACGCCTTCCAAAGGTCCGGGACCCCAGGGTCCCGAGAAATATAAAAAAATCATAAAAATAATAATATAATAATATCCTGGGACATTTCACACACGGTCATCTGATCCCAAACTAAGCAGAGCTTGTACTATGGAAACCAGATAACTGATATACTAAATACACTACTTTTTTTTTGTAAATACATACTTATATAGATAATTACCTACACCCAGTCTCAGGACAAACAGACATGTTCATGCACACAAATGTTTGTCCTGGATGGGAATCGAACCCACGACCAGCGACGTGATAGGCGGGACCAAACCTGAAAACACGAAAAAAAAAAACAAGCTGTCCCATACATTCATGTTCGCATATAACTCAAAATGTAGGGAGCAGTTGATTTTTTCGCGAATTGAGGTATGGTCCCATAGTAAAAGTTGTTTGTTAGTATGAGTGAAATCATGTCGATGCTTAACAACCAAAAAGGGATAAGCCACATTTTTTTGCGAAATCGACTTGTATACATACCTAATTATATGGTTAGATTCGGCTTTTTTTCTGCGTCTATATCGATATCCAATCGATTTCGCAAAAAAAAATGTCACTTATCCCTTTTTGGTTGTTAGGCATCGATGTATTTAAGTATCGGTCACTAATTACCAGTCACCCAATATAGTTAGGTATAGATAAACCATTCTAAAAATGAACGCCCCTCCACAGCGGTTACGCTCACATGCAAAGAAGGTGTATTGACGCAAGACACATCATTGGTCTTTGTCTTTGGTTGCTCAGTCACCGGTGAGACATGAAAGTGGAACCACGCGTCGATTTCGCCGCAAAAGTACGATCAACATGTCAACGCAAAAACTACGTTGCTACAAAAAACGTTGCACAAAACTTGACGTCTATAATGCCTCTAATAAAGGAACGAATTGTAATGATTGTACTATGTGGGAAAATACATGTAGACATGTTAATGATATCGAAAAACAATACTTATATGAAAATGTTTGACATCGATTTTGAATTCATTATTAATGTTGAGTCTGATTCTGATAAAAGTGATAATTAATTCAGGTATAAATGAATAATTGGTTAATTAATATTGTATTTCATAACGTTTGTTTGTATTGCATAATGTTTTATTACGTATTGTATTATCATATTAGTACTTACTTGAAATAATAATAATTTCATCATTTATTTTTAGGCG